>JAMQTF010000007.1:0-1200000 GCA_025919625.1 Trichoderma arundinaceum | reverse complement strand
GGTTGGCCAATGGTAAAGTTGACGGCCATGACAGCAGCCGCAGGTCCTGGAGCTGGATTAGCGTGGTTACTATGCCATAGAGAAGGGGAGTTGGATGCAGTAGCTGCACAGCGTAAATTGAAATGAGCCAAGGATTCCTTTGTGCCGTAGCTAGAGTCGTCAATAATCAAGGGTTTAAGCGAGGTGGGGAAGGGGTTAGGTATAGGCCATCTTGTGAGATGCGGATGCAGTAGTGTAGTTGAAGGAGCTAAAGAAAGGATTTGATTTATAATACCAGGGGCCAAGTAAGATATGTATGGGTTAATTAACCCTTTGCAACCTTCTGCCATTATTGGTTATGGGCAAGTTCTCAACCCGGCAGCATAGAAAATGTGAATAACTTGTAAAACGCTGAAGAGCTACTTGATATGTGACTTGCCTATTCATCATCCACATAACTCTCCTCATTCTCACAGGCGCTTAATAGTCTAGGCATATTTATTTTTCACATTTACATCTAGGAGCCATTTGACTCCCCATTATTCACATAACCCCCACCAGTTAATGTTCACGAGCAGGCTATGGAGTACATACTTCGCATACTAATGAACTCGATATAATATGGATCTGCAATTATGACAGTGAAAACTCCGTATAGGGTACATATAAAAATGGTGTCTATCAATCTATACACGCACGTGGAATAGATACACCATCGCCCCAAAGGTAGCGCAAGCATGTGGCAAGGATAAGAATAACCGCTCTCAGCCCCTCAGCCCCTCAGCGCTAGATATGATGAGCGCTTATTCGCATCATACTGCGCACCCTCCCAGCCTCCAGGGCCTCGGAGCGGGTCCAAGTGCTTCGCGGACATGAGAGATCTTATGCTCACGCTCTGCTAGCCCCGATGAGGCAGCCCGATCCAGTCTGCGGGTCCTGGGAGCGCACTCTCGGGTGCGTCTGACATTGTATGTACGGAGTAGGATTGCCGCACGCGCAAGGCAGACATGTTTGCAAGGGCATTCATCACTGGGGTCGATTAGGGCATGGATGGCAGCAAAACGTGGGGTGCAGGGATGAGCATCGTGTATGCTTCACTTCTCCATTTGGTAGTAGACAGTGCGACTCCGAAGCAGAGGTCTTGTCAGCCCCCTCCTTCAGACCCATACTACGATCCTGGTCTCGATACTTCCCAATCCAACGACGCTGCGTCACATCGGACCAGCTATACGGAGCTGATATTGCATATTTCGGTGTTCCGTATCTCGCGCTCCGCGTAAGATAGCCATCACCTCGGTAGCGGAAGCTTGCGGATGAGAAAGATTACGAGCTTGCCGAACTGATACTGGGCAACGGCTTCGCGGAATTGCGAATGTGCTGAAGGAACGCGGTGTCTTTGTCATGTTGACAGACAGAGAACCGTTGCTCCGAAGCGGCATGCGCCGCAGCAATTTCCGCCATATCAAGATATGGTCCATGGTGTTAGTAGATAGTGGATAGAAGAGTGAATCTCGAGATGAGTATAATAGCATCGTCTTCATCGCCCCGAAGATGAAGGAAATCTCCTCATCACCCACAAGATCATCAGCTTAGACACAGCCTTGGTGCAGAGCACCCTCGCAAACAACTCCAAAGCTCCAAAGCTCCAAAATCCTCAACGCCTCAATTCGTTTGATTACGCATTTAAGCCACTTTCATCGGAATAATCAGAATAGTCCAAATCCTGATTCCAATCTTCATGATGCCTGCTATTATCCGAAATGCCAGCCCTTCTTCTCAGTCGTCTTTTGACGGTCTGCACCATACTGATACTGCCCCGTCCAGCGCTGCCTCTTCTGCTGGCGAGGATGAGTATGCTGCGGCTTCCTTCCCCGGTTACGCAGAAAAGCCGCTTGATGAACAATTGGAGCCAATTGCTGTTGTTGGCATGGGTATGTCGCTTTCCTTATTCGCAATCAATCACATTTTGCTAATGTTTTCTAGGTTGCCGCCTGCCAGGTGATGTCAAGTCTGCCTCTGAATTCTGGGACCTCATGATGAGCAAGGGCACTGGTAACACGCCCAAGGTCCCGGCGTCTAGATTCAACATTGATGCACATATCCACAAGAACAACGACCGACCCGGCAGCTTCGGCGTCCTCGGTGGGTACTTCCTCAAGGGGGACCTTGCCGATTTTGATCCCGGCTTGTTTGGTATCACTCCGGTGGAGGCCATGTGGATGGATCCTCAGCAGCGTAAGCTGCTTGAAGTGGTCTACGAGGCTCTTGAATCTGGCGGTATCTCCCTTGAGAAGATTGCCGGCACTCGCACAGCCGTCTTCGCTGCCAGCTTCACCGCTGATTGGCAGCAGATGGCTTTCAAGGAACACTCGTTCCGCCATAGCTTAGCTGCTACCGGTGTCGACCCTGGCATCATCAGCAACCGTATCAGTCACGTATTCAACCTCAACGGCCCCAGCATCATGTGCAACACAGCATGCTCTTCATCTGTGTATGCTCTCCACAACGCTTGCAATGCGTTACGAAACAATGAAGCTGAAGGTGCTATTGTGGGCGGTGTTAACTTGATCATCACCGTTGATCAGCACATGAACACCGCCAAACTTGGTGTCTTGTCGCCCACATCGACATGCCACACTTTTGACGCCAGTGCTGATGGATACGGTCGTGCTGATGCCGTCGGTGCTGTTTACCTGAAGCGTCTTTCGGACGCTATCAGGGACGGTGACCCAATTCGTGGTGTTATTCGTTCCAGCGCTACCAACTCCAACGGCAAGGTCCCTGCCGCTGGTATAACTCACCCCAACAGAGATGGCCAGGCCGATGTCATTGCTGCAGCTTACCGCCGTGGTGGCGATCTCGACCCTCGTTTGACTGGTTACTTTGAGTGCCACGGTACCGGTACTGCCGTTGGCGACCCTCTCGAAGTTAACGCGGTGGCCATGGCTATGAACAAGGACCGCCAGCCTGGCGAGGAGCCCCTTTGGATTGGTGCCGTCAAGACAAATATCGGCCACTCTGAAGCCGCCAGTGGTCTTTCAGCCCTAATCAAGGCTATAATGATTGTTGAGCGTGGTGTGATCCCCGCGACTCGTGGTGTTACCAATCCCAGCCCCGCTATCAAATGGGATGAGTGGAAGGTCAAGGTCCCTACTGATGCCGTCCCCTTCCCTCGCAACCTGCCTGTTCGTCGTGTTTCCATCAACAGCTTCGGCTATGGTGGTACTAATGCTCATGTCATCGTCGAGGGTACTGAGTCTTTGGCTCGCAACGCCCCTTCATATACCTACATCGACAGCTGGACCCAGCAGCACAAGTTTACTGGTCGCCGCCGCGCCCTGGAGCGCAACCGCCCTTTCTTGCTGCCGTTCTCTGCTCATGATAAGGCTACTCTGCGCCGCAACATTGACGCCCACGGCAAGATTGCGTCCAAGTATAACCTGCTTGATCTTTCTCATACCCTGGGTAACCGCCGTAGTGTTCTTTCAAGCAAGGGCTTCGCCATTGCAAGCTACAACTCCCTAAGCAATGTTTTCGATAATGTTGCAGAGAATTTTGCCTTTGCTGACAAGAAGAGCATCCGCTCTGTTGGCTTCGTCTTCACTGGTCAGGGCGCTCAATGGGCCCGCATGGGTGCTGATTTGATGGCCTACTGCCCCGGATTCCTCCGATCCATCCGTGCTCTAGATCTCGTCCTTGAAGAGCTTCCTGATGGCCCTGAGTGGTCAATTGAGGATGTTCTCATGGAGCATGCTGAGAACTCCCCTATCAACGAGGCCGAGTTCTCCCAGCCCCTTTGCACTGCTATTCAGATTGCCACCGTTCAGCTCCTCCGATCATGGGGCATTACTCCCAAGGTCACTGTTGGTCACTCGTCCGGTGAGATTGCCGCTTCTTACGCCGCTGGCCTTGTCTCAGCTGATGAGGCCATTGTTGCGGCTTATTACCGTGGCAAGGTCGCTCAGGATGTCAACACTGGCGGCGCCATGATGGCCGTTGGCCTTGGTGCCGATGCAGTCCAAAAGTATCTCTCTGATTTTGAGGGTAAGGTTGTCGTCGCCTGTTATAACTCGCCTGCTCTCGTTACCTTGTCCGGAGACGGGGATGCTCTTGATAGTGTCAAGGCTAAGCTTGACGCTGACGGAGTCTTTGCTCGTCCTGTCAAGACGAATGGCAAGGCCTACCACTCTCACCACATGGCTCCCGTCGCTGAGAGATATGAGAGTCTCGTCCGAGCAACGAAAGATCAAGTCAAGGGCACCCTTCCCCCTCTGACCGCCGCCAAAATGGTCTCCTCAGTTTCCAATGCCATCCTAGGTGATGATGCCGTCGTTGATGAGACTTACTGGAGTGCCAACCTTCGCAGCCCAGTACTCTTCGACCAGGCTATTCAGACGATCCTCACTGCGGAAGAATTCTCAGACGTCGACCTGTTCATTGAGATTGGACCTCACTCTGCCATGGCTGGCCCCATCAAACAAATCAAGGCTGCCATCAAGGCTGAGAAGATTGAATACATTCCTACTCTGCTTCGTGGCAAGAACTGTGCTGAGCAGCTTCTCAAAACTGCTGGTGAACTTTTCCTCCGCAGCTACCCAGTTGCCATGGAGAAGATTACCAACGCCTTTGTCGAGCAGAGAGGCGCTAACGGCAAGCCGGTCAAGGGAAGCACCATTGTGGATCTACCTCCTTACCAATGGAACTATACTCGACCTTTCTGGGCTGAAAACCGAACCAGCTTGGAGCAGCGCCTACCAAAGTATCCTCGTCATGATGTTCTCGGCCAGCTTGTGGTTGGTAACTCTCTGGCTGAACCAACTTGGCGCAATATCTTCCGCATCCGTGACCTGCCTTGGCTCAAGCACCACCACCTTGGTGGAGAATCCGTCTTCCCGGCTGCGGGCTACTTCGCTATGGCGATTGAGGCCATTCGACAGATCAACGAGACTAGTGCCTCTCCTGTTCCGGAAGAGAGCTACGTTCTCCGTGATGTATCTATCAAGACCGCACTGGTAACTCCTGATGATGACGATGGCATTGAGGTCCTTTTCAACATGCGACCATCGGTACACGGTAGTGGCTGGTGGGACTGGAACGTTTCCTCCGTTGATAGTGAGAGAGTTAAGAAGGACCACATGTCTGGCAGCATCAGCATCAACACTCGCCCCCGTGGTAAGGCTCCCCGCGAAATCCCTCAATTCCCTCAGCGGGCAACTGGTAAGGCTTGGAATCAGGCTTTACGTGAAGTCGGATTCGACTATGGTGCTACGTTCCAGGATATGGATGATATTCGCTTCGACGGTCGAAGGTACGAAGCTTCCTGCACGACCAATATCAAGCAGGTCGTTGACGAAAGCCTCGGTGAATCGCGATATGTGTTACATCCTGCTTCCATCGACTCTACGCTTCAGCTCTGCATTGCAGCCATCTACGCCGGTCGAACCAATGCCATGGATTGCGGTGTTGTGCCGGTCCAGGTCGATGAGATAGCTATTTGGCCTCCTACTGAAGCGCAGCTTGATGCGCAAAAGGCTAAGGCCTATGCTACTGTCCACCGTCGGGGTATCCGTACTTCTGAGAGCAATGTTCAAATGGTTGCTGATGACGGAGAGATTATAATGGAGCTCACTAATATGCGCGCCACGGCCTATGAGGCCGCAGTTCCCCAGAAAGCCGAGAGTGCCCTCGAGGATGCTCCCTATGGTGAGATGGCTTGGGACCTCGACATTGATACTGCGGAGAACAGGGAGGGCCTCAATACACCTGAGTTAGTTAACCTGGCTCTCTTCAAGTATCCTGGCTTCAAATCCATTGAGCTCGGTGCCAAAAATGCTGCTGCTATCCTCCGCAAGAATCCTCACGCTTCTTACACCATTGTCACGGTCTCTCAAGAGGAAGCTGAGGCCGCCAAGGCTGTGGTTGCCGAATACCACAATGCCAAGGTCGTCATTGTTGACCCCAGCCAAGAACTCGAATCTCAAGGATTGAAGAAGGAGTCTTTCGATATCCTTGTCGCTGGTGGTGATAATGCTTTCCACTTGTCTTTGGCTAGTGTCATCAAGGCCGGCGCAACCACCATTAGCTCTAACGTTACTATCGCTAAAAAGACTGATGAGGCTCTCATCACCAGCAAGCACGCTGTACAGCTCGTGTATCGTGCTAGCCAGAGTTCCATCTTATCAAGCGTTCGAACGGCGCTTGAATCACTCGGATGGGACATCACTCTCACCAGTCTCGAGGCCTCCTTGGAGTCTGCCATTGCTGAACACGTCATTGTCCTGACTGACTTTGAAGGACCTCTCCTGTTCAACTTGAAAGGAGAGGAATTTGCCGCTGTTCAGAATCTCATTGCTGAGACTTCATCTCTTCTTTGGGTCAGCACCGGAGCTATCCTTGAGGGCAAGAAGCCCGAGTACGCTATGGTGTCTGGTCTGGCCCGCGCCATTACTTCTGAACAAGCTTCTCTTGACTTCCGTACCCTTGACGTTGACACTGATAACGTGAGACCTGAGCAGATCGTCAAATCGATTTCCAACATTGCTCAACTCCAGGCAGCTAAGTCCGAGGAGCTTCCAGAGCGAGAGTTCGTCGTCTCCAATGGAAAGACCTACATCAGCCGACTTGTTCGTAACCAGGGCCTAAACAATGTCTACACTGGGGCGGAGAAGGCTGAGCCCATCAAATTCGCCCTTGGTGACCGCATTCATGGTAAGGCTCTCAAAGGCAAGGTTGTCTTCCAGAAAGAGGACTCTGCTTCTGATGTCAAACCCGGCCATGTCGAGGTCGAAGTTCTAAGCAGTGGACTTACTAAGGAAGGTGTTCTCGTCATCACTGGCGTTGACTATACCACCACTTTCAGCCACGAAATTGGTGGAGTTGTCAAGCGAGTGGGATCCGATATTACAGGGTTCCAAGTTGGTGATAAAGTTGTTGGATTCAGCGTTGGCCGGTTTGATAGCTACCAGCAAGTCCCGGCCACGCTGTTGCACAAGCTGTCACATCAGGAGAACCTCAGTAGCATGGTTAGCACCTTGACGGCCTATGCCGCCGCTCTACATGGGCTCCAGACCCTTGCCTCCGTGCAGGAAGATGAGAACGTTCTTATCCTGAACAACTCAGGCTTCGCCGGTGCTGCTGCTATCAAAGTCGCTCAGCTCAACAGCGCCACTGTATATGCCGTAGCCAAGACTGACGAGGAATCTGAGTTCCTGAAGAAACAGTTCGGTCTCAAGACTGAGAATATTATCAGGCCTTCTAACGGCCTGGTATCGGAGCAGCTCGATAAGCTTACCAATGGCCATGGTGCTGACGTTATTTTCAGTGCTGGTAGTGTTAATTCTAGCGATGCTCATGAGGCTTGGCGCCTCATTGCTCCTTTCGGTCGCTTTGTCGACAGTGGTCGTAAGGACAACCTTAGCCGTAGCGTACTTGATGGTATTCCAGTCCAGCGCAGCGCGAGCTACTTGCCCTTCGACATTATCGAGGCCTTGAGTGCTCGACCCAAGCTGTTGTCTAAGCTTCTTCCTGCTATTGTTGAGATAGCTAAGCAAGGTCCTGCTGTCGCTCCTGGAACCACTCAGGTCATCGACCTTGCGGATCTCGACAAGGCCGTCTCTGCCTTTTCGGACGCCTTCGGTGCTGTTAAGTCTGTTGTCGAGTATCGTAACTCTGAGAAGCCTATCCAGGCCCTACCAACCCGCACTAAGCTTCGGTTCAGCCCCGACTCTACCTATCTGCTCGTCGGCTGCCTGGGTGGACTTGGCCGTAGCTTGACCTCTTGGATGATGGAATCTGGGGCTCGCCGGTTCACTTTCCTTTCTCGATCCGGTGCTGACTCCAAGGCTGCTGCTAAGCTAGTCGCTGACCTTGAGGCCGCTGGTGCTTTTGTGCAAGTTGTCCGCGGTGATGCGACTTCTCGTGACGATGTCGTCCGCGCCGTCGATGGCATCCCGTCGCAATACCCTATTAAGGGTGTGATCCATGCTGCCATGGTCCTAAAGGTAAGTTGAAAATGAACACTTTGAATTATTACGAGGTGTATCTAACTGTGATCAATAGGACGGTCTCTTCCACTCTATGACATTTGATGCATGGAAGCAGTCTACCAACCCCAAGGTTGTCGGTGCTCAGAACTTGCACTCCGTCTTAGCCAACACTCCCCTCGACTTCTTCATCATGACTTCTTCTGTGTCCGGTATCCTAGGCACTCCTGGTCAGAGCAACTACGCTGCTGCTAACGCTTACCTCGACTCTCTCGCTCGCTTCCGTCACGCTCAATCTCAGAGCACCGCCACATCAATTGTCCTGCCTATGGTCCTTGGTGTTGGTGTCGTTGCCGAGAATGCAGAGCTTGAGGATGCCCTTAAGCGAAAGGGTATGTACGGTGTCGATGAAGAGCATCTTCTGCAATCTTTTGAAGCGGCCATGATCTCCAGCACTCTTGAAGTGGTGCCTGACCATGTTGTTGTTGGTCTTGACCCCGCTCAGCTGCAAAAGGCAGTAAATGATGCCGCCGCGACGGATAGCTTCTGGCTTGAAGACGCACGCTTTAGCCATATTGTTCACGACATCAACTCTTCTGCCGATGACGCCGCTGGCGGCGCTGGCGGCCAGAGCATTCTTGCCACCATCAAGGCTGCTGAATCCCTTTCTGAAGCCATCACTGCTGTGAACGAGCACTTTGTTGAGAAGCTGTCACGCATGCTGATGCTCAATCCAGATGATGTTGACCCTGAGAATGGGTCCATTGCCTCCTACGGTATCGACTCCATGATTGGCGCTGAGCTGCGCAACTGGATCTTCAAGGAATACCGAATGGATGTGCCCTTCCAGCAACTGCTCGGGGCAACTTTGACAATTGCCAAGTTTGCGACGCAGGTATGCGCTGCCCAGGGACGGGAGGCATGAGCGATTGTGGCGGTGGAGATGATTCAATCATTGACATAGATGTTACACTTGTGGGGGTGTGCAATCCAATGTCTATGAAACATTTCAAAATGTTGGAATTAAAAGGATTTCCTTTTTCTCTTTTCCTTTGTAATGTTTATAGATCAATTCTCTTTAGCTCTAATATTTAGACAGTCAGATTGATATGTTACGAATAAAAGAAGCAATTCCCATTCATTTAATCTCCGCCCTAATGTGTGGATTATGCCCATAACATTTGACCATTTCCACTTTTGAAAAACCATTCATCGATATTTATTAAGGAATTTTTCTATATATTCCAGCATAAAGTCTTATCTTATGGCAGCAATGGAATTGAGAAAAGAGAGAAATCGTAGCACCTTGACCTATCCCAGAATTGCCAGCCGATTAATTCATTCCTTAACTTCAACTGCTTGCCATAACGTTTCTGGTAAACTATTTTTATCCACGTCAAATATGTGCGGCAAAACTGTGGGCAGCGCTTCCGACCTTATTTCTGGAAATTTCTTATTGATTATTGCCAACAGTTCATCGTACCATATTCTATAACCTTCGCCAGTAAGATGAACACCATCTGTTAAAAGATCCCTAAATACCATGCCGCCTGTTCCTGATACTCCTGGCACAGGATATCCTTTCTTCCACCCTACCTGCGACATCAGTGCGTGCCACATGTCAATGAATGGTACACCACATCGTCCTGCAACAGCTTTTGCGGCTTCCGAATATTCCAGGTTTCTCATCACCCTGTTGTAAACAGGAGGTTCCAGCATAACTTCATCCACTGGCCCAGGTCCTACTACTATGACTCTCTCAACGCCTGCTTTTCTGGCCTGCTCCACAACCCACTGTAGGTTGTCGCTGTATGCCTTCACTGGCACGGATTGTATGTCGCGCTGTGAAGCATCATTCGTTCCTATCTCGACCACTAGTAGCTTGATTGTCTCTCCAGCCGCCGTCTCTGCGCGCAACGTGGGCAGCAGCACATGCTTCAAATGCATCGAGCTGTAGCCCCCATATCCACGCGCAACCACAGATAGCTTCCGAAAGTAATAGTGCTGCAGGGCTGGTGTGAGAGCAAATGAAAGCGTGTGGACATCACTGCTGAGTTCTGTGAGGGAGTCGCCAAAGATGAGGATCTTATCATGGGTAACTCGGCGGATAGCGAGAGCTGATGGCTCATTATGCTCGCCGACCGCCATTTCGCCTTCAAATTAAATTTTAATAACTTTAGGTATTTATTTTGAGAACAGTCATGATTGTTTAAACGTACCAGGAATTTGTAGTCACATAGTCTTGACCGGGAGAATTCTTGGCGATTTACTCGGCAAGATACATGCCACTAGACAGAGCCGCTAGGAGATACTTCTACCTAAATTAAGGCCTAGCTTCGTGCTGATTACAGGACTACACCAAAGCATCAGGGGTTTTTTTTTTCTCTCTTGAACTAAATCTTATACACAATACATGCCAGAATAAATTTGGTTCACGATTTTGATAAGGTATTTGTTAATTTAGTGTAGCCGTATGCTGCTTTTCCCCTTTGTCCCTGATACCACCCCTAATTATTGAGCCAATCGATAACTTCCAGGACAGTCTGCATGGATACAATATGGTAGCCCTGGAGGCAACACTGCTCCGTAAATGTCGTGGATGTGACATCAGTCAGGTGTAGAGCATACGTCGTGAAGTTCAAGGATAGTTCATCTTGAGGAATCTAGTAATGCCTCGAAAGCCAGCGCCCAGAGCAAGCGCTGAAGAATATGAATCTGCTAGCGGCATATGCGCAGCCAGTTACAGAGGCTCAGAAACAGGCCAGAGCTTAATAGGGACACGTCATATGAAGGAGCACTCTAAAATATTCACAAGTCTCGTCAGCATTTATGCGCCCCTCGTAACCCAGCATTGAAGATATGCTGAACCACACTTTCAATAGAGAGAATACAACCAGCGATCAGCTCAGACACTACTATCCATACTGGAGTAAATGTGTCGCTAAGTGAGCAATGCCAAGATCTCCTTGGAGGTTTTCTTGAGGCTTGGGACTCAAAGCTTTCAGCAATCTCAGTATTCCGCAGAAGTAAAGAGACTTCTATAGAAATAATAGTAAAGTTATACTATGTTGCGCAGGAGAGGATGTATTCACCTAAGCATCATGACAATATGAAGTTTTGAAATCAGGCAGGTTGCTCAGCGTTTTACAATCGCAGTGGTGGGAGAATTACCCCGACCGCTGAGCCGAAGTATTCGGCAAGGCACCAGATCCCCCCAATGCTAGATCACTTAATGTCTCCAGAGTAACGCTACTGAGAAGCAGCTGAAGTCAGCCTCAATCATTGGGCTTATCATATCCAGTCTACGGAGTAAATATTTCAGACGCACGAAGTGAAGTGCAGCCACGTTACACGCGAGTCGGTAGTGCCCATATTCGCTATTTTCACTTTTCTATTAACAGGCGGGACAAAGAACAGATAATACGGGAAAGGTTCATGCAGAGCCTGCGCTCCGAGATCGGGATAAATAAGCGAACTTCCATTCAAACGGTACTCCACCTTACACTACGAATTTCCCCGTCCTAGCCATAGTTGAAGCTTCAAGCCACTCAGCAGCTTGTTTTAAGCATTTTAAGACATCTTCCAGATAGGCAGAGCGACCCCCTACTAGCCTAAAGGATGATACTAGCTCCAACATGCAACAGCTAACTGCCATTCCCACTAGATGTGACGGCTAAACAAATCTCATTCTTGGATAAATGCTTCACAGGCTCATGCCATCACAGACCTCGGCTACCGCTGTTCTTTACAGTAATTTGGGACATACATTGCGTAGATTAAAACAGAGTATTTATTACCTACCCAACTACCCAGCATAGCACATAAAGCAGACACTTTACGGCTTAAGTGGTCCCATCATGTCCCCCGGATTCGCGCCATTCCCCGCATCAAATAGCCAGTAAGATTAGCTCTAGCATGTGAAGGTCGCGCTAACAGTCACACATAACTGGCAGGATTCCGGGCCGGAAGCGGGAGTCGTCGTCAACATATATCCATAAAAGGGAATGAAAAGATTCGCGACGGCCACTAGATAAAATCCGACGCCCGTTCATCGAGATGCAACTATTCTACCACTCGATGACTCCAGCAGATTGCAATACGACGTAATTTCATCACGTGGGAATTCACGCATGTTATGCAACTGCTCGCAAATCGGGTGTTCGCTAGTTTTGGAGAACAGACTAGAGTGCCATGGTATGGCACCATGTAACAAATCGCGGCATAACCATTGGAGTCCAGGGCATTACTAGGCACAAAGCTAGCGCGTGCGGAGACGCGGCATTTCAAAGAGCTGTGGGAGCACCAAACGGGGCCGGATGAGGATGAAGGTCCGTTCTCAGTGGTGCCAGACGATTGAGTTGGTCCGTCTCTCCTGTTGCCGCTTGCTTTGAGACTTTTCACATACTCCGAGCTCCGTATATAGCCGCACCATGACCACTCTTCTTGTGTCATAGTAAATGAACGTTAGATAGCCGAGGCTGTCAAAACATCTTGTTTGTTTTCCTCTCCCCCCGATTCATGATCATTTTAATTTTACTCAATTAGTCGTTCTTCTTTCTTCGTTCTCGAATGCCCTAACGCCGCCATTGCCAATATGCAATTGAGTCTTGCAGCGGGCATTGCCGCCGCGGCGTTAGCTTTCGCCTACATCTTGCGCCAGATCCTTGAGAGCCTCCGATACAGGGCCCGGGCTAAGGAACTTGGATGCAAGCCAGCAGTATGGATGTCAGGGTATGACCCAACAGGAATTGCCGATGTGGTGTATGGTGTGGATGCGAGCCGCAAAAAACGATTTCCCATCTATGCTCAGGACAATTTTGAGCGAGAGGGGAAGAAGTATGGCCGTCCAGTGGGCACATTGCGAGTTAGAGCGCCATTCTTCCGAGAAACCCTGGTGACGACGGATCCCCAGAATATTCAGACCATTCTAGCACTGAAATTCAAAGACTTCGGCTTGGGTGTGAACCGGACAGAGAATTTTGAACCTCTACTTGGACATGGAATCGTAAGTTTTGCCGCAGATGCCAGAAGCTTGCAATATGTTTGTGTAGATTGCTGACTGCTTCGGCGTTGAAAGTTTGCCACCAACGGCAAGCAATGGGAGCATTCTAGGGCATTGCTGCGGCCGCAGTTCATCCGTGGCCAGGTGAGCGACCTTAATTTGGAGGAGGAGCATGTCAAGACTTTGATGACAGTGCTTAATCGCCGGGTCAGAGTGGATGGCTGGACAGATTTTGTGGATCTTCAGCCTCTATTCTTTCGACTCACACTCGATTCCGCAACTGAGTTTCTCTTTGGAGAGAGTGTCAACAGTCAACTGGAAGAAGATCAGCCCAGGCCTGATGAAGATGTCAGCTTCGCATATGCTTTTGACAAAGCACAGTATACTCTCTCCATTGGAGCGCGTCTTGGGCCTAACTATTGGATGGTCCATGTTCCCGAATTTCACCGGATGGTCAAAAAGGTCCACGAATTTGTTGACTACTTTGTTCAAAAGGCTCTCACTCAAGGTAGTAGCGAAAAGAAACTACTGAATGAAGAGAAATACGTCTTCCTCAATGCCCTAGCCAAGGAAACCCAAGATCCCGAAGAACTACGATCTCAACTTCTCAACATACTACTTGCCGGTCGAGATACTACAGCTTCAACTCTAGGATGGTTTTTCTATACTATGGCCGATCCCCGGTACGCGTCCGTCTTCCGACGGTTGCGAGCTACCATTTTGGAAGAATTTGGAACATATTCCCATCCTAAAGAAATCACATTCGAGAAGATGAAGAGTTGCCAATACCTCCAGTGGAGTTTGAATGAATGCCTGCGTCTCTATCCCGCAGTGCCCATGAACGTACGAACCGCACAAGTAGACACGACCTTGCCCACAGGGGGTGGTGTTGACGGACAGTCGCCTATTTATGTGAGGAAGGGTCAGGATGTTGGTTATTCTGTAAGCCTCAATCTCATTGCTCCGACGGGTTTTCTTCCGCCGAAACTCAGTACATGTTGTTAACTTGATTATCTAGGTTCACTTAATGCACCGCCGCAAGGACATCTGGGGTCCCGACGCTGAGATTTTCAAGCCTGAGAGGTGGGAGACGCGGAGGCCAGGCTGGGATTTTCTTCCCTTCAATGGAGGGCCTAGAATCTGCATTGGACAACAGTTTGCACTAACCGAGGTCGGCTATGTCGTAATCCGAATGATGCAGCGTATCGACAGCATCGACGGGTCACAAGTCGGTCCAATCAGGCACGGCCTAACTTTAACCAACTGTCCCGGCGAGGGCGTTAATGTTAAGCTGCACTTCGCCGAGTAGATGGACTTGGCTGTCTCTTGAAAGTGTATTTTCCACCCTCCTTTTTTCTTTTCGTTTCTTTCTCTCTTCATTTAACACTAAAAAAAGTCACCTGAATACGCAACGCCTTAGATATAACGGGAATAGTAGCGACAGGGAGTGGCAGATTGTTGGCCATATGAGAGCGGTAGAGGATGTGAGATCCAATATTGGGCTGCAGCATCCAGCAAACTTGCAGTAGTATTACTACAGGGGAACTATTTAATGATCAATGACGACTTACCAGATCTCTGCTTTTTTTTTCCCCTTTGATTTGTAATTGTACAAGGTTGCTTCTAAATTATGGACAGCACTGCATAGGTTCATCACTCCGTGTTAGTACACAAATACACCCCCAATCATGCTATGTGTACGGCCTATAATAGTAATTCCCAAATGCTCAAAAGGATGCCCTGTGCCTATCCAAATATGGATTCACGTTCGGACAATCGCCGAAATCTCGCAGGGTTCCAGCGGCAACACGGCTATTTCGCTCATTTATACGGAGTAGAGCTACCCTGGAAAACATGGGTTTGACTAATGTTTTTCTTCTCCACACCCCCTCTGTGTGAAAAGGATTTGTTTACGTATCAAATGATGGGTAAATAGAAGAGAATTTGCTCACGATTACTATGGTTCATGTTTTTCTTCTTTTTTCCCGACCACTCTGCGTCTGAATTTGTTTTGATCCATACTCACAGCGTCTGTCCCGTATTGATACTGTAAAGTTTTCCAGAAGATTGGATTCTCATTTATTGCAGGTTTACTCTGTACACCACTAAGTATTACATACATGAAGGCTCCCAACCGGCGGGATATGAAACGACGGAGAATTGATTGATTGAGCGCCGGGAGCACCGGCAGGTTCTTCCTTAACGTTACGTGTACGCATTAGTCATTGATTGCAAGACGCTCATGAGCTGTCTTTCAGAAGAACGATGGCGCCCTCTAGATGAACTACCCAAGAATGCATGAAACAAGAAGGGGTATGATAAAGCCTATATGAGAAATTGTAGATGGGATTAAAAGATGGCTTTCGGAGAACCTATTTATTTCGCAAGGAGACTAGTCAAGCGTAGAGGCCATCTGAGTTTTAAGCCTTCCAAATGCTTCCGGAAGATAGATTATCCATATACATCCCGACGTGGCGGTAATCTGCCACACCCCATTCCCCCTGGTCTGCTGCCACTTGGCTCCTGATTTCTCCGACTTGGCGATTCATGGCATCTTGTCATGCAGCTGATGTTGCACCTCTGAACCTTCAATCCTGGTCTGGAAAGCTTCCTTTTACATACAGTATATTGGAAAGGCTTCAGTTATCTCAAGCAATGCGATACATATCAAACGAAGAACCATAACGTCATTTATCGTAAACAAACTACCATGCGCGGACCCTGCTTCCTAATCAGCCATTGGCTCGGGCATCAAGGTCCGCTCATGTAGTCCGAGGCGTAGATGGCGCAAAGCGTCTATCCAATGACTTGGCCATCTTACTATCTAGTCTGTTCCAGAAATCTACGTACTTTCGCTTATACGCTTGTTTGTGCGTTGGAGCGATTCGTTTTTTCAATAGCTAGATTGTCTCTTGTTCTCTCATCACCGGTTCTTTCTCACATGTGTTTGTACGGAGAGGGCGACAAAGGTGCTGTCACTTAAGCACTAGCCAGGGGCCTGCGTTGATCCTTGTTCTTCTTGGAAAGTCCTGTTCCGATGGCATTCCAAGGAGCCGGGGCCAGCTTCGGATGTGCCACTTCATCAGTGGCAGTAAGCATTCACGGACGTTTCCATCGTCTCCATTATGCTATGGGGAAATAGTTAGGCTGCCTCGGCTCCTCCAATCAAACTAGTAGTACTCGTGAATGGCGGAGATGGCTGAAACGCCCGAAGGAAGCAAAGGCTGAGCCGTTGTTGGCCATTGTTGGCGGGGCGGTCCACTGCGATCGGCCGGGCTGATCGTCCCTTCTTGGCGTTGTTTATCGCAGATCGTCAAAAGGCCTCACCAAATAGTTTCATCTTTTCAGCATGCGCCCTGAAAGTCAGATGAGGATCTCCGGCAGTGCGGCGCATGACAGACAGTTCAACCTGCTGATTTGAGCATAAGTGCCCAGGCCCTAACGGTACTGACATTTCCGTAGGGTCTGTGTTGGAGCAATGGCAGAGCTTCTTGTCATGCCTCCTTGTATCGGACAAACTATGCTCAGCTCTTCGGGGCTGGAGCTGGGGCTGAGATTGGCTTATACAGACTGAGGTCGTAGTTCATAATATTAAATTTATTTCAGTAAAACGCATCTTGTAGTATCAGTCCGGTATTCAAGTCGTCGTTCGGGTCATCATTGGTCGCCTCCACAGTCCCCACGGCCTCCTACGCCTTGACCACTGCACCTGCTGCTAGCAAATTGTAGCAAGTCTCCCGAACTGACTCGCAAAAGTTCGCAAACGATACTGCAACTAACTGCCCAATTGGGCTGCTTAACGAGGCGCTGCAGCATCGTAAGATCCAGGCAAGCGATGGCGAATGTCTATCATGGCAACCTCACGTCGTCTTGGGCATTCTGACCTTCTTTTCTTGTATTGGCTTCCAGATATTTGCGCGATCAAAAGGACACTTGTGACATCTCATGTTAGCTTTATCGTTGTGCTTCTTGTTGGAAGTTATTCGCGTCGATCCTCTGAAGAAAGAAGATAAATAAGGTCGACAATCTCGCCTAATGAGAGTAATTAGATCTCGTTTACTACAGCATCACGAGAGCTACAACTGATCCACCTTCATTTCTTTTCTATTTAGCCAAATCCTCGTCTTGGAAGACTTTCCTTCCTCCTACCAATTCTTCAAACAGTTCAAGATGCAGCCCACCACTTTCGGCAGTTTCCTCGTCACGTTCCTGTCTGCCTCTATGGCAGCAGGCAGCGCTATTCCCTATGTGGTTCCTAACCCTGGCTATTTTGAGGTCAAGAGAACTGCCAACAAGGAGTTCACGGGTCGCAATGGTCCCCTCGCTCTTGCTCGCGCCTACGCCAAGTATGGTGTGCCAGTCTCCAAGACTTTGATTGAGGCTATCGAGACCGTTAAGTCTGCTCAGTTCATCAAGCGCAGCAGCGGCAATGTCACTGCTACACCTGATGGCGATGACCTCGAGTATCTTGTCCCGGTTCAGATCGGTACTCCTGCTCAGACATTGAACCTGGACTTTGATACCGGCAGTTCTGACCTTTGGGTCTTCTCTACCGAGACCGACTCTAGCTCTTCTCAGGGCCATGACCTCTATAACCCGTCCAAGAGCACATCTTCCAAGAAACTGGACGGCGCTACTTGGACAATTACCTATGGAGACCAGTCATCTTCTTCCGGCGATGTCTACACCGACGTCGTCTCCGTTGGTAGCCTCACCGTGAAATCACAGGCTGTCGAGTCAGCTCAGCAAGTTTCTTCTCAGTTTGCTCAAGGGAATAATGACGGCCTCCTGGGCCTTGCCTTCAGCTCCATCAACACTGTGAAGCCCACTTCCCAGAAGACCTGGTTTGACAACATTTCAGGCAGCCTTGATGCTCCTCTTTTTGTTGCCGACCTCCGCCACGACACTCCTGGAAGCTACATCTTCGGCGCCATCCCCTCTGATGCGAGCAACGTGCTATATGCCCCCGTCGACAACAGCCAGGGCTTCTGGCAGTTTAGCACCAGCAGCGACATTGGTGGACAGTTTGACGCCATCGCTGACACCGGCACCACCCTTCTACTCGCCAGTGACGATCTCGTCGATGCCTACTACCAAAATGTCCAGGGTGCTCGCCAGGACCAGCAGCAGGGCGGCTATGTCTTCGACTGCAGCAGCGACCTGCCTGACTTTACTTTCACTGTCGGCGATGGCCAAATCACTGTTCCTGGTAGTCTGATCAACTACGGCCAGGCTGGAGGCAGCGAGTGCTTCGGTGGTATCCAGTCCTCCGGTGGCCTTCCCTTTGCCATCTTTGGCGATATTGCCCTCAAGGCAGCATATGTCGTCTTTGATGGTGGCAACACTCAGGTTGGCTGGGCACAAAAGAACTAAGAAACGTGCGAATTATTTTCCTGATACAGACTTACGAAGAAAAAGACCTTTAGATATCCTACGAGGATGGATAAACAATAGGATAGACAGCTATGAGCCTAAATGGGTTTGAGGAGCTCCTCTTACACTCTGATGTATATTATCTTTTTGTCGATGTAGATTCTTTTATGACTCTGTCAATATATTTTCCATATACTCTCTGTTGGCTATTAACCATCTTTTGGTGATGCAACCTAGAAATTCCCCGATTATCACAAATCGTCCCCCGAACTGTTGAGCAGCATCTCTCTGATACACCCGCCATTTACACGACATATATTCTAAAGTGCATGCTCTATTAGGATATCAAGATATGTCAAGTTAGGTAACATATTTTATCCATAAAGGCCTTAATGGTCATCATCTTCAGAGGCCATATTAAACATAGCCGGCAATATGAAGTTGATATATCCGTGCCACTTAATACTGATTAAATCCATTCTGGTTTTGCTGCCAACGCGGCTGTTGTCCACCATCATTCCACTCATCACTCGTTCCTGGTTCCCCTCCGGGTTTTATATGTGAATTTCCTCTCATTTCATAGTTCTGTGGTGCATTGGGTCCCCCAGTGGAGGAATTGTATGGTCCTTGGGCAGTGTAATTCAGGTTTGGGGAGTTCACAGGACCTTTGCCTGCCAAATGTCCCGGATGCTGCGAAAATTGGTGTTGTGGGGACTGTCCGTGAGGTTGCTGTGCAGTCGGTTGATATCCGGAGACGGTAGAACGCGCATCCGCGTTATTTGACCAGCCTCCAGCCCCTTGTCTTTGCACAGAATTCGGGTTCATGTTGATGGGAGCTTGTACAGGCCGTTGCCAAGGGAAGCTTCCGGCTCTGGGTAGATACCCGGGAGCCTGAGGCTGACCATGAGCCATATAGGCATTGGCTGATCCCCCTCTTGCGAGAGGATTCCAATCGTCGTCTCGCTCGTATCTGTCGTGTGCGAGATAGCTATCTGTATCACCAAGACATGCCACGCGATACTCGTCATATCTCCTAGTGGTTTCCTCTACTTTCTTGAAATGCTTTGAAGTGAGCTGCTTTTGAAGGCCCTCCGGCCGCTCGCCCATATCCCCCTCGTAATGCGCCAATGAAGCGGCGATGAGGAATGCGTTACGTATTTGTCGTCCATTCCATCGTCCAATACCATCTGTATGGTTTCTCCAGTGTTCTCTGGAAAAATCAATAATATCCGTCTCATCGATAAATAGTTTGCTGTGACCGGGCGCTTTTGCTGCTTGGTCTTCTATTTCTCTGAGCCGCAAGATGTTGAGCTTGAAGATTGCGACAACTTGTTCCTCGGTGAGGAAGTTGTAGTGAAGATTTAGGTGCACTCGCGATTTAACTGCTTCGTCAAGAACACCGGGTCGATTAGTGGTGAGGAATAAAATGCCGTTGTAGTATTCGAGCATGCGCAAAAACACTAGAACAAGTTAGAAGTGAAATTGTCAGCATTGGTGAACCCTATCCTGATGTAATGACAACGTCTCAAGTTAAAAATAGATCATAACTTACCCGAGACAAGGGCATTCCTTTCTAAGTCTTTTCGGTCTCTCTGTGTAATAAAGACGTCCGCTTCGTCCAGTAGAAGAACGCAATCCCACAAGTGAGCCAAGCGGAATATCTCGCTCAAAGAACTCTCCACGCTTTCTGGTGTAAATCCCAGATCCCCACAAGTGATGGGAAACAGGGGCTTCTCAAACTTTTGTGCAACCGCTTCAGCGGTGGCCGTTTTCCCAACGCCTGGTACACCGAAAAGTAGAATGACTATTCCTTTACCTTTACCACGGATGAGATCTTGTGTTGCAATCTCAACGCTGCCTTCATTAACTCTCTTCTTGAAATGAGAATAGACCAGGGATTGGATGAGGGTCTTGTGTTCAGTGGAGATTTGGAGGCTATCAAAAGCCCTATCCTTGTCTTTGAGCTCAGGAAATGAAACATCTCGAACATCAACTTGTACGAACTTTCGTTCCCAAAGGGCATACGCAAAGAGTCGTCTGGGCAAAAGCGCGAGATTATCACCCTCAAGCTCGCCTATCTCATTATCGTTGTCCTTCTTTTTCCTCAGTAGCAGATCTGTCTCAATAAACTTATTCATCTGCAGTATATCGACGCCATCTTCAGTGATTACTTTGTCCTCCCATGTATCTTTAAGATTAGATCGCTTGCCATCGTGCCATTCTTGCAGGGGGCTCTCGTTGTCGACTGATACCACAACCTTGTAAGTAAGTGGGTCGACCGCTAGAATATCGGGCTTCCATGACGGATCTGTGTTGAAGGCCTCTTCAAAATCGACAAGTATCTCACTCTCAATGTGTTCAGGGCTTGTCATTACTTTGCCGTTTTTGTCCTCCACAGATTGACCCAATGGCGTTTTGATAAGCGTCCAACCACGGTAGAAGCTATACCTCTTTGCTGGGTCAATGTGCTCAATGAACTTGCTTCCGTATTGCCTTCCCCTCTCCATTATCTCATCTCTCTGTTGGACATATCTCAAAGGATAGCAAGGAAGCTGAGTGATTTCACGCTCACCCTCGAAAGAAGGAATCTCGATAGTCCGCCCGACAGCGCGGTAATTTTGGCCATCATAATCGATATGGTAACAGGATATTGACCATGTTGACTCCATTTTTAAGCAAGATTCGCAACTGCAGCCATCGAGAATTGACTGCTTGAATGGGGCACGATATATCCTCCATACCATCTGGTCAGTGTGGGATCCTCTGGTAGTGTGGTTGGACGCTGGGGTTGATTCCATTCCGCCGTCACCGAACCCTGCCTGAAGACGTTGAAAGACACCGTCCCAACCCATTGGGATTCGGGCTCGAACGCCACTGTTTAGATTAGGTACGTAGACCAAGTCTCCTGGCTTGAAGAGATACCAGAGAATGTCCCACCTAATCTTTGTCGGGGCAGTACCGCCTTCCTCATCTTGAAATCGCAAATATTCCGGCATCACCTGTTCATCTATGAACTTGATATAAAGTTTCATTTCGGCTAGTGTATCCGCATCGGTGAAGAGTGAGTCTATGCCAAGTGTATCTGAGTCGGACTAGTCTTTGCTTTTCCCTGCAACTTGAGCAGATTGTCCTTCATCAGTTTTTGAATCAGCGTTTGAAGCTGACTCCTCTAGTTCGGCCAGCGCCTCTTTCATCTGATCATGAAAGTGTATCAGGTAACGGAAAGGCCGCCGAAAGACATGAGGTCGCCCATTCCATTTCTTTCCTGCTTGGCTTTGGCGACCTAAGTACATCATAACGGCTCTTGAGTTAATCCTCACTCTTTGTAACCAGACTTCGTCTCCGTCGTCTATGATAGTCTTGTGCTGCGGATTCCTCCGGCCAAAGCCTCTCCGGAGGCCGCCTCCCCAGCCACTCATATGCTGGAAATCTTGAAGGCCTTCATAGAGGAGGGCGGATTCTTCAATCTCTGCTTTGAGTGAATCGCCGGCGACAAGCGTTTCAATAGCATAGTTGTGCTCCTCGCTCTGGTGATTCTTGAATTCATCCCAGGAGAAACACTCTCGCGTTTCCGGAATAACGCGCGAAAATGCTTGCATGGGTTTTGGTTTCGGCTTCTCGCCTTTGTTGGTTGGTACATTATTATTAGTTGACTCGGGGGCTTTGATGGCTTTCTCGGTCTGCGTCGTTTCGGGATCGTCTTTCTTTGTTTTGGATTCCTCCTGTTTTGTCTCGTCCTGTGTGATTTTCGCCTTTGTAGAAGAGTTGGATATTTCACCCTCGACAGTGCTATCTACAGGCTTCTCGTTTTGTTCTGAGATATTTTTGCCTGAGTCGCTCCCGACATTTTCCACGATAGATGCGCTTGAAGTTGCAGCTTCCTTACCTGAGCCTTTCTCGCCATTCTGGTTGGTGACACCGGCATCTGCCGCCATTTTTTCTCTTCTACCGTTGTATTGAACGAAACAGTTGCAGGATACAGCTGGCCTTGGCATTCTTGACTTCGAGAGGGGATAACTTCCTTAAAACTGTGGGGACAGAAAGTACGTACAATTGGTGAGTAATTCTCTATAAGCAGTTGTGCTAAGTCGGGTATAGATCCATGCATGGGCAAGTCACGAATTTACTACGGAGTATCACTGCCTGGGTTGGGGGGCAATGGAAAGACTCAATCCAGTTAAACCTTCCCACAGTGCAGCCAAGGAACCTAGTCCTGCGCAAAACCTCTTCCAAATAAACAGGGCTATGTCGAATAAGAGTCTTTCACTAAGCAACTAATGCAGCCTATAAATAATCAGCCCACATTTCCTTTTCGTCATTTGTGATTGAGTCTTTTTGGAATAGATGAGGGAGCCATTCTCAGCGGGGTACGGAGAACTAGTACTTCCATTAGTATCGGCTTCAACTTGTCATGCCTGTTAGCTCCAGTTGGGTTTCAGCTTCGCGTGAGCGAGTTTGCTGAGGCTCTGCAAATACTTTCATCAGAGGTTCAAAGCTGCACAGTATAGGTCTGTGGACCGTGGCTCCCGTTGCTTTTGCGGAAAAATCACGAAGACCTACTCTGCACTTCATAACCCGCCATGAGTTTCCGGCGACCTTTAGAGGTGGGGCAGGGGATGAGGGATGTAATGAGTAATGATCGCGAGATTCAAGTTATGAAAGATTGGAGACAAAACGAAGGTGCAGCTGTTCACCAAGGATTAGCTTCGCCAACTGAATACAATAATCAGCGCGCAGAATGGAGAATTCCTATCAGCCGGTATTTCTTCTCTAATTTTTCCCCCTTCCCCTACAAAGCCTGATATCTCGTGACAATGGTTTCTAATTTGTTCACAGGAAGCTAGAAGACCTCTCAATGGCGATTGAATCTTGTCAAGCCGACGACTCAGCGACGGCTTTTCAGGATATCAGCTGGAGAGACGTTTTCGCTTGCATTGAAGCAGCGAAAAAGACCTATGTGAAAAAGGCTGAAGACAACCGCTTTAGAGGATGGATTAGGAAAGGTGATGTGGCCATAGGCATTTTGGAACGGCTTTCCGACGCTATCCCTGACCAGGACGGTCTCAGCATTCTCAGATCAGGCTTGGCCTTTATCTTCCAAGCAAGTCAAATGGTCATTATTCGAGAGTCAAAGATTTGCTAACGCACAGGCAGTCGTTTCAAAAAAGACTCTCGAATGTGGGAAATATCTTGCAAGAGCTTGATGAAGTTCCTGGAGTCCTGGCTAGTGTCTGTCAGATATGCGATGTGTATCGTGGGGAAATAGGGTTGCAGAATTTAGTTTGGGATTTTTATGGAATATTAGTTGACTGCCTTTCGGAGCTTCTATGCATTTTAAATCGCACGTACAAGGATACGAATGGTAAGGGGCCACTAACTTGAACGCGGAGATGAAGAAACATGCACAGAATATTTACTCTAACAACATGTATATAGTTTTCAAAAAGATCGTCAAGCAGATCCCCGAAGCAGAAGCAGCAAAAATTAGCGAGATATCCAAGCGGCTCCTTAAGGCAAAACAAACCGTCTTTGAAGCTACAGCCCATTTGGATCGGAATGTATGGCAGGACACTAAAGTCTCGGCACAGCAAGGGCGTATAGCAGCAGAGGCCACTCGCAAAACGGCTCACGATATCAGAGCCAGGGTCATTGATTTACAGCAAGAAAATAGCGAGGGACATGATAAGTTGTCTTCTCAGATGGATCGGTTTCGCTTACAGATGGTTGACACTGCAAATGGAATCGATAACCAGTTGTCAGAAACTAAAAAACAACTCGCCAAAGAGGGAGAAGAGAGAAAGCAATTTGAGGCAGGTCTACAGAGGCTTGTTGATGCTCTGCCAGCAACAATTCATGAGGAACTGCAGAGCGCTTTATATCAATTTGTGGCTGATGCAATAGTCCAACGAAGTCAGTTTGCAAATATTTCTTCTGTTTTAGAATGAGTAAAGCTAAGCCTAAGCCACATAGAACTCTTCGCGCTCCCAGCTAGTTCACTCCCTTCCAATACAATGCCCCAACGCCTCATCCAACACGTCCCTACCCTGACTGAGAACGACATCATCAACTTGCTACAGACATTCGACTCCATTGGGGATGCCGAGCGCATTCTTCGCAAAGAAAGTTTAATGAGTGATGAAGCGCTAGGATATGCTAAATCGTTAAGGCAAAAACGGCAGTTCAAAGATTGGTTGTCATTGGAATGGCCGGGCTTAGTGCTTGTTGATGGCTGCTGTCGTACCGAAAGTGTAGGACGAATATCGCCAATGTCCTTCTTCACGGCTTCCTTTGCCTCTACTCTCCTCCAAACCCAGAGCGGCATTGTGCTGCAATTTTTTTGCAGTCACCATATTAATCCTCAACAAGAGAGTTCCGGCCCCAAGGGGTTATTACGAAGCATCATTAGCCAACTGCTTCTATATCCGAAATCCTATAGTCTGGCTTTTGATTTTGTCGATCAAAGCCTGTACGATGCCGTAGCAGCAAGCAATACTGAAGCGCTGTGCTTTATGTTCGAAAGTTTATTCTGGCAAATACAACCAACCGCCACAGTCTATGTACTTTTGGACAGTATCTCGGATTTTGAGTCCAACCTCCACGATTATGGAGAGAGAATGGACCGTGTTCTGGTTTTATTCCAAACACTAATAAGACAAGTTCTTCGGGGACTTGCTGTTGGACCAAAGCTGAAGCTCTTTATGACAAGCCCAAACAGAAGCCATCGATTAGTTCATCACGTTGATCGCGCCAAAGAAAATATTCGACTCAACTCAGCAGGGTTGGGTGATAGCCCAAGAGGTGGCGACAGAATGTTACGAGAAACACGGCGGGCAAGATCACCGCAGCCACTAGGTTATTAAATGCGATAGAATGCGTGCAAAGGAGATGCATTCAACCAGCGGAAGTAGGGCTCCTTGCTATGTTTTTTTTTAGAAGAAAACCTAATTCAATAAATAAAATAGCCAGAAAAGAATAATTTCCAGATACAGGGAGCTTACCGGCGAGGTGAAAACCTTTTCGTTACGGTATGGAAGGAAGAGATACTCAATATACCAGAGTGCCCAGCAATTATCGAACAACATTATACCCAGAATCGCAGATGCACGCGGATACCCAAAAAAAGCGGTTCTTAATGACCATGGGACATTATGCCCGTTTTTCACTCAGCTTTTCTACTACGCTTCTGCACTTCATGGGCATCCAACTTGTTTCGCATTTCACGCTGTGGTTATTGAACGCTATCGAATATGTCGCTATCGCTGAGCTGAAACTTTGCGTGCAACGAAAGCACGGACCCCATGAGAACACATTGAGTCTAATTATTAAATAGCGTTACCCGAACAAAATCTTTCAACTTTTGAGTCTGGCGACTTGGACTCATGATGGTGTATGAGGTAGTGAATAGTGACTTTGGCACCTGATGGGTCACCAGCCACAGTAATGAGCGATTCAGATAGCTTCGTAGATGAGGTGAAACAGCAAATGACAAGACAGTGCGAAAATTTTACCGTCCACATGCGCCTTTTTATTGCTTGGTGTTGAGGGTCAGCTGTAAAGCGCGCGGGACGCAAAAACTCTAAAAATCTTCAGGTATATGCCAATGGAGCCCGCTTTCTTTGGCACTCGCTGCGTCGGCATGTTCTCATGAAGAACATCATTTAGCGTATTCCGAACTTTTTGATTCAGTCCTACTTGCAATTTGTGTAGTCCAGCGGGTGGCTGATGGTGGCAACCAATGGGGTTGCATTGCATTCTGACCTGCCTTTAACAGTCACCAGCCCCCAGCCAATGTTCCTTCAAAAAACGCTCCCAACTAAGGGCACTTAAACTTTGCCGTAAACTTCGCATTAATTAAGGGATATTACTGGTATCTCCGTGCCCCTTGAACTGCTGTTATTGATCTAGTCGCTTTCTCGGGCAGCATTTCCTGGCCTATCAAGTATATTCGTGACCATCTGTTCATGCTTAAGCTCATATCGCTGGGTTTCATTTTAGCCAATGCAGCTCCCATCTGACCATGGCGCTAGGAGCCCTACTAACATACTACCTTCTATCTCTACACAACATTTTTTTCAACTGTTTAAAACATGTGGTCACGTACAATGGCTCTGTAGGCCGAGGCATGACTAGCTGAGAAAAATTGAGCCATGGCTAGCGATGGTTATACATATAGGGACCATGCAAAGGCTGGTTTCGTGTTTTCCCCCCTCATGTGCTTGCCTCCTGTTTTTCTCCCTGCAGATTACCATCTATCATCCATAATCAAGATAGCAATCATTTGTCGCCTGAAAAATTATTCACAAACAGAAAACATAGGGAAGTTTGAAAGTCGTTTCTATACTAAAGAAATCATTTTGAGGGAGAATCTGCCCGTATAGGTACGAATGGGAAATTGTTGGCATTAGTGGCGCACTCGCTTTAACGCCTCTCCCCCAGCACCAAATATTCGCGCATCGAGAAGGAAATTGAGGCAGAATTATAGCTTTTAAAAAAAACATAGATGAGACGCAACAATCTATTTACCGTGGTTAGCCTAGGCTGGCTATTCGCGCTTGGTGGTGCAGACGTTAATGGTCTTTGCAATCCTCAGAACCTCACTTACAGCAACGAGACACCACCGAATGGAACGTACATGCCATGGAACCTGATCGACGATATCAACAGTGTGCCCGGCTCACGGCAATACATCACCATTGTAAACTTGACGCCACATAGATTCATTTTACAGGATACGCATTCATATCAGATGGATGTGTTTGATTGGGGCGATGTTCCGCAGGGCCATGCGCGCCAGAACACTGTCGTCTATACTGATAAATTCGGAGCGTTCCCCGTGGACGACAATGGGGAAGCATACTATGCTATCGATGGGACTAACAAAACTTTTGTCGTTCGGGCTACTACTCATATTCCGGATGCGAATCCGTTGCGCACAGTCATCGACCTTACTGGTATGGGCCAGGGTCAACGTGAATACTTGGATCCTGCGGAACAATCTCCAGTAACGCTTGTGATTACTGGTAGTGATGGCTATGGATTTATTACATCAATCAGATATGGCGCCGGAAATTGGATGAAGAATATTTACGACGTCATCAAGGACAGACAGATTCAGCACGTTGTCATGCCGGGAACTCATGATTCTGGAATGAGCACAATCAGCGGCAAGATTCTTGGAGGAGGTATCAGCGAAAACACACAGACGCAGGGTATCAACATCTATGATCAACTTTGGGCAGGTGCTCGGTATTTCGACCTGCGTATCGGGTCAGTCCATTCCGTTCCGGATAACTCCAACTACAGCTTTTGGACAATGCACGTCAATGACGAGACTGCTGAGATTGCCCTGGGCAATACGGGCGAATCACTTGATAGTATCATTAGTGAAATCAACCAGTTCACAGCTGAAAGCCCTGGAGAAGTCATATTTTTTCACGTCCGATACTTGATTGGCATCCGAGAAGTTCCCAGCCTAGGACCTATTTATTGGACCAGCCAGATAGTCAATGACTTCTTTAGCAAGCTCAGAGGCGTAAATAATCGTTGTGGCAATCTTGATACCAGCAACACATTCAATAAAAAGCCAGCGTCTTATTTCATGGACCAAAACGGTGGAAATGGCTGTGTGATATTCCTCCTCGCTGGAGACTTACAGTCGGGTGTACCTCAAGACTCGGTGTCTGATGGCATATATCAGGCTAATCGACTATCGATCGCAGACGACTGGTCTAATTTAGGCAATACGCAGCCCATGGCAGAAGACCAGGCATCTGACTGGAAGGGTGTGATTCGAGGAGGCAGTACTGACACTTTTCACATAAGTCAGTGGCTTGTGAGCGCAGACATCTTCACTACGACTTTTTACACTATTGAAGGGCTTGGGATCCTGCCCACCAATCCGGCTCTCTATTGGATGGGCGTTAACAACATGACACCTCAGAGTTGGCCGACCGTTATCCTAACCGATTACATCGGCGTCGTGGTCAAGGGCCAACATAATTGGGATCAGCTGAGCGCCGAGTTGTACACGCTAGCAATTGGCTTGAATCTGTACATGATTAGCGAAAATTGTGATGTCAGCGCAAAAGCTTCACCGTTGGTGTCCGGTATAAGCTCAGGGCTCAGAATGACCAGATTGTCCAAGTCTTGGAATGGTATTGTATTCGCCAATGGAACAGTGAATAATAAGCCGCCGCCTCATTTCCATCCTGGCCGTGTTGAGATACTGAAGAAAGGGACGCGGTTTTTAAATGGCACAGTACTGGGAGAAGATATTGTAAACCCCGACTTTAACTCTACAATAGTGTAATAGATGAGCTTGTTCGTGGTAGAGT
Organism: Trichoderma arundinaceum; assembly: GCA_025919625.1. Taxonomy (NCBI): domain Eukaryota; kingdom Fungi; phylum Ascomycota; class Sordariomycetes; order Hypocreales; family Hypocreaceae; genus Trichoderma; species Trichoderma arundinaceum. Next base: position 1,171,330 of record JAMQTF010000007.1, on the reverse strand, counting down.
CTTTTGCTCCTTCAACTGAGGGCATTTCTTTTCAAGAGCTCGTTGAGTATGGCAACCAGTGACAGGACCACCTTGACCCCCACGCTAATATGTGATGCGCGTCAAGACCCTCAAGGCGATGTTGTCTTAAATTTTCAAGATAATTTTGCAAATGAGTCTATTTTATTATACAAGTACAGAAGGGTTAGTCCTGATGTTGCCGTCTTCATATTGGTGCACATTCATGCAACGTAGTTATAATATCGTTGGCCAGAAGCTCGAAGATAATGTTTCCCAAAGAGAAGGCCCCAAAAAGCGCATCTAGAGCATGATGGTTAGATTGTACAAGCTTATAGTACATCTCCGAGATCTAAGTGTTGTAAAGAAATAGTAGCACATCCTGTGCAATTCACACAGCGGATTTCTAGTTTCATCTAATGCCAGAAATTCATATTGGGTTTATTGATGCGATATGAAATGTTTCCGTTCCATGCGTCCTTTTTTTTCTTTGGACGTGAGTGCTTATTACTTGAAAGGGAAATACATTCTGATGGGCGCCATCATTGCCGAACTGTAGTCGAACTAATAATTGCTACTACAGATTACAGACTCATATAAATTTCACGGGTTGACAGTTCTCATAGACTTAAGACTTCGGCATTACTACAGTGGTGTCAGCCGTCAAAATGTAGACGCTATAGAATATAGAATATTATCCACATTCCACCTCACTCGTTCCCACATGTCTCATACATCCCGCCAAGAGAAAGTCCTTTCCTTTCCATCCAAAAAGGGGAATTGTTTTTGGTTATTTCCTTTTTTCCTTTGCATTACTTTAACTTCATTTCAGTTAGAACGATGGGAACAAACCGTGCCATGTCCTCATAAGTACAAAGATAATACTCTCGCAAAGTATCATCGCTTACACTGAATTGTCAAGGAGCGTTTATTGCTTGCACGTCTTCTTGGTGCTGTCCCAAGTTGATCCGTATGGGCACGCGCACTTCTTGCCGTCCCAATATTGATTGCCTGGGCAACTGCACGTCTTGGTAGACGAATTGAACGTTTGGCCATTCTTGTTGCACACGCAACACTTCTGGTTATTGTCGTAGTGGGCGTCCTTGCCACAATCTTGAACACATCCGTAGCCGTTCCAAGTAGTTCCAGATGGGCAGCTGCAGGTCAAAGATTTGGAATCATAGACCTGGCCTAGCTTCTTGCACACGCACTTGTTCTGTTGGCTGTTGTAGGTAGCATCATTGCCGCAATTTGGCACGCATTGCTTTCCGTCCCAGATCTTGCCGTAGGGGCACGAGCATTTAGATCCATCCCAATATTGGCCGTTGGGGCAACTACAAGTCTTGGACTTGTCGTCATAAACCTCACCCTTTTTGTCGCACACACACTTCTTCTGTTGTGTATCAAAATGAGCTTCTTTGCCACAGTTCTCTACGCACTGCTTTCCGTCCCAAATCTTGCCGTACGGACAGGCGCATTCCTTGCCGTTCCAATACTGGCCGTCAGGGCAGCTGCAGGTCTTGCTTCCAGAGTTATAGATCTCGCCCTTCTTATCGCAAACACACTTTTTCTGTTGGTAATCGAAATGGGCCTCCTTGCCGCAGTCCTCTACACACTGTTTGCCGTTCCAGACTTTGCCGTATGGGCAGGCACATTGCTTGCCGTTCCAATACTGGCCATCAGGACAGCTGCAGGTCTTGCTTCGAGCATCGTAGATTTCGCCCTTCTTATCGCAAACACACTTCTTCTGTTGATAATCGAAATGGGCCTCCTTGCCGCAGTCCTCGACACACTGTTTGCCGTTCCAGACCTTGCCGTATGGGCAGACACACTGCTTACCATTCCAGTATTGACCACCTGGACAGCTGCATGTCTTGCTTCCAGAATTATAGACTTCACCCTTCTTGTCACAGATGCACTGCTTTTGCTGGTAATCGAAGTGGGCTTCCTTTCCACAATCCTCAACGCACTGCTTGCCGTTCCAGACTTTACCATAAGGGCACGCGCACTTGTTACCGTTCCAGTACTGGCCGCCTGGGCAGCTGCAGGTCTTTTTATCGGAGTCATAAACCTCTCCATGATGGTTGCAAACACACTTCTTTTGACGATAGTCGTAGGTGGCTTCCTTTCCACAGTCGAAAACGCATTGTTTGCCATTCCAGACCTGACCATAGGGGCAAACACACTGCTTGCCATTCCAGTATTGACCACGAGGACAACTGCAAGTTTTGCTTTTAGAATTGTAAATTTCACCCTTCTTATCGCAGACACACTGCTTTTGCTGGTAATCAAAGTGTGCTTCCTTTCCACAATCAATAACACATTGCTTGCCGTTCCAGACTTTACCATAAGGGCATGTGCATTTCTTGCCATTCCAATATTGACCGCCAGGGCAACTGCAAGTTTTATCAGCGGAGTTATAAACCTCGCCGTTCTTCTTGCAGATACACTTCTTTTGGCCATTGTCATAGTATGCTTCCTTTCCGCAATCGACAACGCAGTGCTTCCCATTCCAGACCTGGCCATAGGGACAGGCACACTTATTGCCGTTCCAATATTGACCGCCTGGACAACTACAGGTCTTGCTTCCTGAATCATAGACTTCACCCTTGTGATTGCAGACACATTTTCTCTGTTTATTGTCATAGTGTGCTTCCTTGCCGCAGTTCACAACACATCCGTAGCCGTTCCAGTTTGTTCCAGGTGGGCAAGAGCAAGTCTTGGAGTTCGAGTTGTAGATCTGACCGTGGTTTTTGCAAATGCATTTCTTTTGTTTATTATCATAGGAAGCATCTTTTCCGCAGTTCACGACGCAGCCGTGGCCGTTCCAGACTTGTCCAGGCGGGCAGCTGCAGGACTTGGTCTTGGGGTTGTAGATTTCGCCGTTATTCTTGCAAACGCACTTTCCGTACTGCCAAGAAGCCTCTTTACCACAATCGTGGACGCACTGATGGCCATTCCAAGTCAAACCACCAGGACAACTGCATGTCTTGGACTTGGAATCATAGTCCTTGCCGTTGTCTTTGCAGACACAGCAATTCTTGCCATTGTTCCAGGTAGCATAAGAGCCGCAGTCGTGATTACCGTTTCGGGCAACAAGGCTATCATCGGCATCCCTAGCTTCGAGATCATTGACTTGATTCGGATTAGGGAACGCCGTGACAGAGCTCAAGGAGAGCAACGCGGCCACAAGGACCTGTTTCAGCAACATGGTGGGCAACTATCAACAGTCTGAGACAATGGGATTCAAAAGATTGACAAAGGATAGCCTCCTCGGCAACTGATAACCCAGGATATGGGATCAGTGTCTATGCCCTGAATTGTCGACAGAGGATGGGTTGATGGGAAAAAAGAAGGTTATTTTCTAGGCGAGATGAAGAGTTTATATAGTACTCTTCTTTCTATGAAATGAGGCATAGGCTTCCGGGAGAAAGAGAAAATACGGCCTAACGTCTGCCGGAAAGAGAACATTAGGCTGGCACTCCTCTCTGTCCAAGATTCAGCCGCATCCACATTTGACCAAGTGGCCATGATCAGCCATGAGTTGGCCAAGACGGTGGTCCAAAAATTAGGAGCCTTGAACTCGGCCACTCACAGTTTGTATAACGAAGTATGCATTTCAGCGGCATCAATAGATCCAGCCAAGCACTGTACGTCTCATCCATTCGGATCATCGCTCAGCTGGCGGGTTTAGCTTTTTGCTAGAGTTACTACATATTAAGAGCATAGCGCTGAGAAATACGAGACATCTCTTTGTTGCCATTGGATGACCGATAACGCCCATATGCAAGGGAATACGAGATCCTTAACCTTATTACGAAGGCTATTGACAAAGACGAAAAAACAATGAACTGTGATCCCTGCAGTGTTTACTGCTTATGTTTTCCATTACCCTTACCTTTGATCGTGGCTTTGAATCAGCCACAGACTTGGAATGCCCTTTCTCATATCCAGTATTATGATGCATCACGAGCAAAGAAGTGGTGGTGACCATGCGTGTGTGAGTTCTGTTACTGATTAACGCAGTGGCGGATCCACACTTGGCCCAGAAAATTGAAAGGGCTGCTAGGCCAGCTCAGTTCGACCGGACTAAAAGCACAAGGATGGGAACTTTAGCACGATTGAATTTCAGCGGATCAGCCGCTTGCTCTCAATGGTTGCCTGACCAAGGCTTGGCTAGACACATACTGGGTGAGCCGACAACCAGTGGCTACTGCAGGTAACATCAGAAGCGGCCCATTTAATCCCACGATGGGAAAATTCTCCCTGGAAGCTGCCCCAAGAGGGGGCCAGAAAATCTAAAAAGAAATGACATGTAGTTCTCCCTTGCATAACACAACAGCTCGCGGATACAGAGAATACCATAGAAACACGATCAAGTCAATAAAAATCAATGTCCAACATTCATTCTCCTCTTGGCCATTGGCCATGGCCTTCATCAAAACCCAGGTCGATTACAGCATCAACTCGTCATCTACAATAGCAATTTCTTTGTATCGACCGTGGCAGCTCGACTAAACAAAGCTTGTAGGTTGACACATGGCAGCAGACTGCGGAGACAATAGGCACAAAGATCCAATGAGTCGCCCATGTTCTCCCCGCGGCCCCTTTTGCCGGGTCAGGGGATAGTGGAGATGACTGAACTCTATGTGGAGAGCCCGACTTCCGAAGCTGCCGCCTCTCCAGCCCAGCCGCACAATTACGGAGCGCTCGATCGGAGGACGGCTAGTGAGGGGAATTAGACTTCAGCTTCGTGGCTGCTTAGATGCATACGGTTAGGGTCAGCAAAAGACTTGGACACAGTGCATTTAGCTACAGCGCCGAATCCTTTAACAAGTGTTGTGCAGCATTAGAGGAACGCAGGGAGGCCCAGATGGCTTGCGGCAGAATACTCCAATCTTCCTGATTGGAGAAGCAGCGGCCAGCAAAGACATGCATCACCTAGGCTGACGCAGTCATACCGAGCTGAAGCTGCCGTGGCCCAGTGATTTGGAGAGAAGCTTGGTCACGGACTATCGCACGCACTGTGTCAGCTTCAGCCGATTTCCACGAAAACATCATACGAGCTTTGTACGAGGTACGGACGCAAGCATATGCAGCCAAACGTAAACTATTCCTAATTGTGCGGGTCAATCAATTCATCCGTTTCTCAAGCCATTGGGGGCTAATGCCATTCCTGCCGTTCAAACAGCTGCCGAATCACAGGCCAACGAGGGTTGCTGCCCGGCGTCGAACTTGATGCCTGGCCAAAAAAGGTTGTATATACGGCGTTGCACACCGAGGTCATGCTTCATCTTGGTGCACCATGCGTATACGGGCTTTTTGTGGGGAGCCTTCTTTTCCTTTAACCGTCCAGTTGATGCTTAATAACCTAAAGAGGAAATAGAAAACCTTGATCCATCTTGGCTTCTCTTGGCTTGGCTAAGCAAGTGCCGTGGTGGGCAATGCTAGAGCAAGCTCCAAGCAGGGAGGAGGACTAAGTTCAGCCGCAACTGTTCAGCACACCACAATGACACTCACCTACATGAAGGGATCCCGGATGAGTTGCTCCAATATGATGAACAAGCTGTTCATTGCGCTGTGGCTTCATAGCGTAGCCCAAACTGACAAGGATCGCGGAGCTCCTCACGATCTCGATTGGCCTTGCCTCCGCGCCCGTCTTCTAAACTTAGATGGCCAAGGCGTACTAAACTATCCTAGAGGCCACAGTCCCAAATATCTCGGGTTCCTACCAAGTACTCCGCCCCATTTTTCGTTTCTTTTTTTGGGTCTTGTCGTTCTAGGCCGCTGCATGAAGAGGGTAGGATGAGGCCCGAGCCTCCTGTCGATCAATGATGGCAAAGAGATTTCATAATGCCAAGCCCAAGCTGCCTAGTGAGGTGTCTTGAAACTATTGATCTATTTTCGCCCGTTGGTCCACGTACGAAAAAACCGGATGATTATAGCAGCAATCGAAAACTACTATACCAACTCTGTCAGTAACCTCATCATTATCACCATTATTTTCTAGGCTCATTTTACTCCAATCGATAGTTTCGGTCAGCTCCCGATCCCACGTTTATTTGCCTAAGCTTGAAACGGTGCTGATGGGCTTGGAGAGTGCCTGTACTAATTCATCTTTCTGTGAATGCTTTGGGCCTTCAAGGATCCTTCCATTACCGATGAGGGGCCGTATCTTACTCAAAGAATCAAGCGGTCTATGATTCCGGGGCTAGATCATTGGCATTGCACACGATACATGCAGGTCTCAGTTGATCAACAAGCCATGACAAGCCAGGTACCGATATCAAAACAAGAAATTCTAAACCAAAATAGATCAAACCGGCTTTCTGAATTTGCACTAATCTCCCGCATTTAATTTCTCTGCTTCTCTTGGCTCATCTAACTGGGCCGGCTAATCCGGCTTCCGCTTTCCACCGGCATCTAGTCATCGGATGTGTCTGATCCCCCCTCATTGCCAAGGTCTACATAGTCATTCTCAATGCAGGCATATGTGTTTGCCTGATTGACATCATACCAGTCGTCCACCGCTCCACGTTCCGTCTCGGAATCCTTCGTATTGACGCCAGTAGTGTATGTAGTCACACCCATTTCGTTACCGAGGTTCAATGGTGAACTATGGCAAAGCCCATCCACATTCAAACAACTGTGGCCCTGGCATCTATCCGGCTATTCGTACTGCCATTAAGCTCTGCTAGAGAATGGTGTTCACCGTTTCGAGGGTTGTTAAATTTTCTTGGAGTCTTTTTACTAGACTTTTCATTGTCGCGTTTTATGGCGCGCCTCCCCACTAAGCTGATTCGTAACAGAGCCGTTATCGAAATTTTCAACTCCTATAGCCGTATTTCGTTTACCGATTCCCGGCAACATATTCCTGTTGGCCAATTGGTGCTGCTGTTCAAAGACATTCTTCATTATAGAGCCAGGTATGATACTCTGCTTGCGGCGATTTAAGCCCGCAAATCTACTACTATTTTTTTTTTCTGTGGATTCGAAAGCATTGTAAGAAGAGTATTGATTATGGAGCCCGTCTCACGTTAGATATAATCACTGATCTCGTACGAGCATAAGTGGCAAAATGATTTCCGTAGGGAGTAAGCAGAGTAAGATTGGAACTACACAAAATCGTTGATTTCATGTAATGATGAAATAACGATGAGAATTTCGTTCCAACATTGTGGGACGTGAACCATTGTATTATCGAATCCAAACAAGACGTCATATCCCTCTGACAGAAACATTCGCAGTCGTTCTGTTGCTGTTCACTATCACTTTAGTAATCGTTGACAAGTTATCAATCGAAGAAAAGGTCCGAACAAGATTAGAAACAACGCTTGCTGTAAACAATACTTTGAATATCTATCCTGATCGCTATTATAAAAACGTGGAAAGTGCACAGCAGTGCGTAAGTTCACCTAGGAATGAAATGCGACAGTATGTATCTACTAATTAATGATGGAGCCAGGGCTGAATCGCATATGCCACAATGAGAAAAGGGGGATATAACTATATATCCATAAGATAGGCAGTAAAAAAATCAAAAATTGATCATAGGTCACTAGAAAAAAGGCCTCAATTATCTATGAACTTTGGTGGTACTCCGCATCCAGGGTAGCTGTTCTAGTATTCATGTATCAGTAATTTCCCCATTGTGCAAGAACCGCAGAAATTGAGCCAAATAAGTGTAATGTGTGCCTGCAGATTCACATTGGGGCAGTTACAGAACATCATGCATTTGAGATTCATATATTGCAATCTACTAGCACCCATTCCAAGCTACTTCATACAAAATCATTCACGTAAAAACCCCAACAGAGAACAAATCTCACCAACCCCTAAGCCAATCTAATCAACGGCACTAACCGCGTCAACTAGTAGCCAAATAACCAATTCCCACCCCAGCGTCAACAGACCAATTTGCTTCGAAGCTTTTTATACGAGTTACTAACAAGACAAATACATGAAAGCCTCGAATTTTGGTAATGCGTGTCATCTAAGCTTGCGCAAATTTAGATTTTGCGCGTAGCTTCTTACCATACTTATACATCAATAATGTTCCAATTATACCCATCACGCTCAGTCCGGCAAGGACCGTAACGCCCTCATGCACGCCCATATTGATGAACATTGGCCTGGCGGCAAGAATACATCCGTAGCAATAGCCAATCTGATTAAATCGTTGCCTGTAAAGATAGAGGCTGCGTACTGTGGGTACGAAACCGGTACATACATGAAGAGACCCTGGATGACACAGTATTGGCCGATGACGAAAATGGTTACACCAATCAGCGGTACAATCCAATGAATGCTAGCTCTTGCAGTCCAAGCAAACGTAAATGGGCCAATCGGAATGATGAAAGAGCCAAAGATAGCCGGCAGCAAGCAGTGCTCCTGCTCTCTGAATCCATTCTTCTTGCTATCTGGAATCATGTAAAAATGAAGATAGGCAAAGTAGAGAATGAGGGCTACACCTGAGCCGACCTCACAGGCCAGAAAGGCAAGTCCAGTCTCACCCAGATTGAAGCCATAAAAAGGCGGGAATACAAGAGGGAACACCTCGAAAAAGGTGAAATAAATTGCGTAGGTTAAGGCCGCGTATAAATTAACGAAGAAAAGCGAAGGGTCCTTGATTGTAATTTCGAATGGCCTAATCAAAGCAGCAATTAGCACGTCAGAGCTCGTCATGTGTTTCTGCTCAATCTCGCTTTGAGATTGAAGGCGCGAGTCTGCGGTAAGTTTTCGCAGTCGCTTGGCACGTCTTAGCAAAACATTAGGTGTAGATGTCTCGGGAGTCAGAGCCAGCAGAAATATAGCCATGACTGCACAGATCCACACGACTTCCCAAAGAGGCCATCTCCAGCCCTTTTCCATTGCTGCGAATCTAGCAAAGGTTGGTCTAATAGCTGGTCCCGCCTAGAATGACAACACCCACCAACCAAGACCATAGGGGAATTAAATAAGTGTGGAGACGTCTCCGATAGAAGCTCCGCCAATGGCAATGCCAACACTGCCAAAGAAGCCAGCAAAGAATCGTACAGCCAAGAGCCCACTAAAACTATCAATCGTAGCTGCTGGAAACGATAGAGCAAAAAACACAATGAAGGTGAGATAACAGACTGGATTTCGGCCAATGACTGGAATCTCTGTAAGAGGACCGAAGACGAGAGGTCCAACACCATATGCCAAGACGTATAGCGCAAGGCCAAGCTCAGATGCTTCCACGCTAACGCCGAAATGTTCCACGATACCCGGTTCAGAAAAGGCAAAGACGGAACCTGCGACGTATGTAACCCATGTATACAAGCAGATCACGAAGACAATGTAGCTTCGCTTTAAAGATGACCAGTTGTGAGGATTCTCCGGATCATCAGTCGTGTACCAGCCAACTAGGATAACTCCGTCATTTGTTTTCTGCGAGGCAATAGGCATGCTCTTCGTTCGTTGAAGCTGAACTTGTTGTTCAGGGCCAAATCTTCTATGTTCTATATATGGGCCGCTTTGGATGCTTGCAAGTGTCCGCTCTCTCCTCAAATCCCCTCCATCTTCATAAGTAGTCCGTGATGAATCTGATGCAGGTGGATTGTCACGAGACTCTCGATTGATATGTGAACTCGAAAGCGCGAAAGTTGCCTCGTTTCGTTTTTCTCTCATGTTCGTTAACAGCGCTGTGTACTCAGGGGGTAACAACAAAATCTGGTCTCTTTTCTGGATATTGTAGCTATTTGTTTCTAGAAACGAAGCGAATGGCCTGGCCAAGCGCCGATTCACGAAATAGATCATGCATATCTCTCTCAGAAACTGATTTGTAGAATTTTGATATTCCTTAATAAGACGGAGAATAATTTTGTGATGCTTGAGGGAGCAGATGTAAGGGTAAAGTAAAGACAGGAGAGCAAAGCTTATTACACGATATCAGCCCAGGACATCCAGTCCACTTTATATCAAAATAGCAATTACAAATCATCACTTTTGTCTGCATGTAAGCAGAAAAGCGATGTTGAAGACGGGATCTTCGGGTGACAAACGTCACAATCTAGAGATTCACGGAGCGGTAAGTAGACCCTTTAGGCAGGGATATATTTTGGCAAATTAAAGAAGCGCTGGAAAATCAGATCCAGCAATTGTTGACTTCTTTTGAAATATCCACATACGAACCCCATTAAACAGATGTCTTTTATATTTCTACGCAGAGTGCTTGAAACTACAGCTAGCACATTTCTAGATCCCGTAGAGATTCGGCCCGGTTTAGCAAGCCTACAGTTGCCATATAGACACCCTTGCACGGTCTCATCAATGTAAGTATAGTATGACTTTCTTGAAAAGTAGTAAGTACCAATACTCATTCCATCGAGGGACAGTTCAATAGCGCTGCGAAAGCTCTCTACGCAGCTATTAATAATGTCAGAGCAATCAATTTCTATCTAATACCTTCCCCGTCTAGGCGGGACATGTAGAATCTTTGCTAATATCATCCCCAGCAAAGATTCACTATAGATACTCAAAAGTTTCTATTGATGATATCAAGAAATTCGATTTTGAATACCCTGCGATACCCCTTCAGGAAGAGAAGGGCTCAATCATGTTGCTATTATAGGCTAGAGTGCATTCTCCAAATGCGGGAAAAATACGATACAGAAATTTCCACTTGAAGTTAGCCACGCTTCACTCAACCCCCAGCAGATCTTGATGCTTACTTCCAATGACCAATGCCACAAAGAAATAAGGCATCAGGATGTCGTGACTGAGTTTATAATCAGATAGGCGTAAATACATGCAATGCCTGCATTACTACAAATAAGCCATGCCATAATTCGTATTGAGAAGTAAAATCCTATGATAGCAGCACGGACTCCTCTTTTGAAATAAGCAAAGCAGGTAACCAATATCAAGGAGTATTCAGTGCAAACCGAATTAAACGACTGGAGATCATCTAGTTAGCAGCATTATGCTCCAAGAATTGGAAAGTCCCACCTCGAGACGCCACGGTTACTTACCTTGACGGTGAATGAGATTCCCTCCTCGACCAGACGCAGTAGTGCTATAAGAATAGCACCGATACCTGCCAGTCTAGGGCTACAACTACGTAAGCTATCATCCTTTCTACTGAGTGCGGTGAATTACCCCAAGTCACAATATTACGGAGATTATCTTCAGCTTGAAGAAGCCATTAGCAGTGTCTGCGAGAGACACCCGAGACTTCAGACATATGAGCGACCGTACCCTAGAGATTGGTAGGTCGTACCAACCTGAAGTTACTCATTCCCCAGACAATAAGACAAGATGCTCGAAGTGCTGCGGTAATCACCCCCCATAGGCACTATCAAAACATGAGTAGGTTAGGCAGGAGGACAACCGCGATATTTCACTATGGCTTGATTGCATTGGTGAATTAGGTGGCATAGGACGCTTTGATACGGAATAGACTCGTCCTCAAGGCTGGCCAGTATCTCTAGGGCAAAAGCCTCCAAGGGAAGTGGTACGTAAACTCTTTATGCGTTTGCTCTATATGTGTCACAATACCATGCTGATGTTACTTGGTGCATCTTGCATCCCGACATGGCTTGAAAAAAGCAGCGGTAGAAGGATCCACTGGAGCTCCTCTTGCTTAACTATATTCGTACCTCCCGTCACAATTTACGATACTGTAGTTTGTTCCACCACGCCTCATCCTCCGCCGTTAGACGCAGCCTTACGCCCGTAGCCGCCACGTCCTCCTCTCCTGGTGAGACATACTTCCATGTAAGATGGACCTTGCCGGGTCCTCCGCACGCCGAACTAGACACGTCAACCACCACCAATCCCTCCCTCCCAAAGTCAGGAGCGCCCTTTGGTGATATACTATCAATTGGACCACCGTGCGCGAGAAGCAAGCGTACAACGTCTGCGTGGTTCCCGTCCACCGCTCGCCAGAGAGACGTTCCTCCCTCACACCATCCGAGCTGCTGCCCGTAGCCCTGATGTATATCTGCGTTCTTGCTGAGCAAGTACTGCACAGCTTCGATGTGGCCTTTGTAGGCTGCAGACTGAAGGGGCGTTACGCTAGCTTGAGGTTGACTCATGCTACTGCAGTCGTTAATGTCTAAGTTGTGCTCCTGAACTAGAAATTGGATGATTTCGACGCTGTTTGTTCTCGCTGCCCACCCGAGGCAGTCGTACAGGTGCTCCGGCATTTGTAGCCAACGGTTCGTCTCCGCCTCCTTGTCATGCCGGGACAAACCGTACAGACGCATCAGGAGCTTGAACGCGTCTGGTCTATCAAACCGAGCCGAGCAAAACATCCCCGTGGCAAGCACCTCCTGCAGGGAAAACAACTCTGGGAATGCCATGAGCTCGCCGCCAGGGGGCGCGAGGTATTCGAGAAGTTGCTTTATCGGCCCGTATTGGCACATCTCGCAAGCACGGCTGAAGATAGATAAGATGGTCTCTCTCTGCTGCGGGCTTAACATGTCTCCTTTCCAAGACCCTTCCTTATCCTTGACGGGATATTGAAACTGCTCGAGGAGATAGGACACCATTTCAGTATTGCCCGAAGTGGCAGCATATTTGAGCACAGCTTTCCTGTCATACAATGATGACTTTAACCGTATGATCTGCGGCGAGCGAGAAAGATTGGAGAGGGGATGCTCCATCAACAGCTTCAACATCTCCAAGTTGCCTGACCACGCTGCCAACTCGATAGCAGAAGCCTCGGGGCGGCCTTGCCTCCGGCTCAGATCAACACGACCCGTATCTAAGAGCCATTTCGCTGCGTCCACATGGCAATGCTTAGCTGCCATCATAAGTGGAGTATTCAAGTTCTCTCCATCAAAGTACGAGTAACCATGGGGTTCGGCCTCGTCCGGGTGCACGCCCGCGTCAACTAGCAACCGGATGCACTTGAGGTGACCCATCTTGGCGGCTGCTCTCAAGGCTTGGCCAAAGTATCTGGTTTCGGAAGGGAATTCTGTCGGCCATATACCTGCCTCTAGCATGGCTTGGAGGATGCCATGACTACCCTCGTGCGCCGCGCGGTGGAAGATGCTGTGCCATTCGTCTGGGTATTCAGAGAGCACTGCCTTGACGTGAGCGAGTTGCTCAACTTGGTCTGACAGCTCGGGGATCCGAATTTGCCCTTTGACGTATAGACCATCTGAAGTCATCCATGGGGCTTGCTTATCTGCACTGGGGGGAAAATGGCATTCTGGGAAAAAGGAAGGGCTTAGCTCTTTGCACTGTCTGGTATCCGTGATTTCCGTTCCGTTCACAAACACCTCGGCCAGCGGTATAGGTTGCCCAGTGGGAATTGGCATGCCCACGAAATCTCCATCATCAATGGAAGGAGAACGCGGTGGAGGAGTGCATGTCCTGGACGTTGTAGTGGAGGCGGCTGTTTGCGTTGTTGCTGTGGTAGACGCGCACAAAAAGCAAAACAGGCATATAAGCCTGAATCGAAGTTGAGGCATCGACGTCTGCCTATGTCAAACTTGCATTAAATGACAGAGCTGAGGGTCGATAGAATCAGAGAAGGATGAGTCGACCTGGATGATGAAATGGGTTAAGGGCTGCTATGTATTCCCAAGAGGCCAGCTAATACTAAAAATGAGGTGTTTCTACATGGTTCTGGCAGTATTTTGCGATGACTCGTCAGCACCACTAAGCATATGTGTCAACACTTGATCCCTGTATGTAAGAAATGATTCCCCGTAATTCTGAATTTGGGGATATCGCGGTAAAAAAAGATGCATAGGTGTTGTTTTGGTTGAGTTGGCCTTTCCATCAATCAACTGATATGGCTGGCGAGCAAAAGAAAGAAAAAAGCGTTATGTGGGGCTTGCCAAAGAGGGAACAGTGCATGTTCTTGAAAGCGGAAGACAGAAAAAAAATTAGCAGCCGTGGTACTAGAGTAGCTGCCCTGATGAAGCCTGGAAGGGTTTGCAGTACTCTAGAAATGGAAGAATCAGTACATAGGCCTAATAGGCCACCCGATTTGGATGCCACAAGTCCCCCTCCCCCCAAAAAAAAAGAACACAACATTGAACTTAGGACAAGATCTGAACGGGATCCCGTATATTTTGACGGACATGGTCGTAAGCGATTTCTTTCGAGGCCAAGTGATCCTATAATAAAAGAACTTCAATGAAAAAAAGGTGTACATGTAACCGCCAGGCCTACCAACTCTCATCTGACTCTTGGCAAGATAGGTATAAGGGGGCATGGCCGATTCTCAACTAGATCGCCCGCCAGTCTCCTGTGTGGTTATCACTGTCTCTTCCGTTCTTATGTAATTAAAAGCTGTACCCGGTAATCTTGCACCTAAACATTTCTTGCTTGAAGGCCGGACCACACGGCTTCTGATACCCTATTTTGGGGATTTCTCAACTTCAGTTTTCAGATCTGCATTGAACTTGTCCCAAGGACCCAGATCAAATTTCTTTGAGCTCCACCAGGGTGAAGAGAGCGTGATTAACAGTCCCCGAAAATCCTCTCCTTGAGTGAACGTGGTACTTCCCGGGTTTGTTTCGCTTGGGGTGAAATGGAACTGATGGACGCCCTTTGCAAGCCCGAATAATGAACCCTCCCATTGGAAGGATTCTGGAGAATTCTCCTTGTTCAATTTAGTATCATTCACTGGTATAAGCTGTTGCGTGGACACTCACCACTACGACTGGATGGTGAACGTTGCCGTTCATGTTGACTTTCAGGTTGTCCCCCGCTTTCAAGTCTAGAGGCTGTTTGCTAGAGTCAGCGGGCTGAATGTTCCAACCTGGCTGCCATTGCGTATATCGAGCAAAATCTAGAAACTACACGATAGCCTCTCAGTATATAAATCACTCCGTCTTGATGCGTGATCACTATGTGCAGGCACAAGTGTTAAAGTTCTTTTCAGATGGGCGCACTTACCACAGATCTGACCACAGCTGGCGACGCTGCAATCTCAATCTTGGTGGATACGCTCAATATTGGGCTCATGGTTGCTCCCAAGAATGAATTCCACGGATAGTTTAGTGACGCAAGGCTGATTTGGCAATAGGCCAGGCTTGAAAAGAGAATGAGCGATATTAGAGCTAGTTCTCGCCCTCCTTTCATGATGTGATAATGGCAGGATTGGGCATATGCATGCGAAGAACCCCAGCTTTTAAACAGTGCGGGATCGTTGGCTTCTTTGTCAGCAGTGCATGCACCTAAGACCCTACGGTTGACGCATCCTGCAGCAAAATAAGCCATGAAATGTCGTCAAGCCGGAAACGCTTCAGCACTTTTGGGAGCCAAAAGGTACAGTGTAAGTACGGTATCTAAAACAGTATTTCCTTCTCCGTACTCTGTCCCGATATTGGTTGAACTTATTGGACATGCTCCCTACGTATGTAAGCTTCAGTGCACTGCCATGGAACTCCAAGACAACGCGGCTCGATTCGGCGCATTACGGCGATTAATGACGCGTTTTTTTCTTCGTGTTTCAAACTTTCCCAGAGCGAGTACATGTACCAGTACACCGTTTTTGCTTATATTTGAACAGAGCCAAGGCATCAGGACGACATAAAGCTGCTTCAAGAGACGACTAATAACGCGCGACTGCTTTTGGTTGCAATTCTTTCCCGAAACGGCCATCTTCTCACAGCTATTGGATATGTATAATAGAGTAATGTAGGATAAGCCATGGAATTGATTGCGATATGCCGGCTATATTAGGAGGTAAGCAGATAAGCGGAGCGGACTTGTGCATCAGTGTCTCAATGTAGAAGAACCCCCGATGCCCGATCTCAGATAGTAAGTGCCTCATTCCGGTTTCCGAGGCTTGCCAAGAGCGTAGGATGCAGTCAAGGAAAGCAACAGTCCTAAGATGAAGTCTTGGCGTTGCTTCGCAAGTGTGTTTACGATTATTAAGTGCACACGGCTATGTAAATAAGAACGCCTGTCGATAGTTTATAGAGTCCATCATTCACTCAACCAACCAACCAGAAATAAAACTGACGGTTGATTAAGCTAAGAAGATTGTGTACATACTACGAGTCACTCAGTAGCTCAAACTCTACATATAGAATCATAAAAAAAATAGATACAATTAGGATTAAGGTCTATTACCAGGTATTGAATTCATGCGACAACAGCCCCTTCGTTTCTTCTATTTTGCTGCCGGGATTGCCACGATATCTTCCTCATCCGTGTATTTAACCTGACTAAACGATATCTCCCGGGTGTCCAAGTTATATGTTGCATATACATTGCGAAGAAAAGGCGTTCCGAATACAGTCGCTGTGTCCGAGGGCTCAGGACTACCAATTCCAGGCAAGATAAAAGTGACACATTTGCCCGAGTCGAGTTTGGTGACAAGACGGCCCACGGGCACTTTAATCGTGGCATTGCCCGGGAAGCTAGCCTCAAAGACCGCGTCCGTATTCTCACGATGCTTGCAGTCCACCTCATATGGGTTCGTCTTCAAGTCTACATCCGCAGGGATTCCCAAGATGGCAGCAATAGCATCGAAGGCAGCTGATGGCAGACCCCAGTAACTAGCACCAGTGTCCCACGTGGTGGAGTTCCCAGGTCCAATAGGGAAGACGGTCCTCGTTGGTGTCGGTCCATTCTGGATGAGAGCAAAGTCCGAGTACTCAGGGTTCCACGGCGAGTCTATCGGTAGTGTGAAGACGGGTCCGTCCTGCTTAGCCCTGTCCACACCGCCCAGAAGAAGATGGCCGACCGCGTCCGGGTCGTCTGGACCTAAATAAATGCTGAAGGCACGAGTCTTCAAAATGCCCCGGTCCGAAAGTTGCTGAACCAAAGTTGGGTAGACGTCGCACTGGGGTCCTGTGATGCATAAGGCACTCAGTCCCATGATACCCGCAAATGGATTCACTTGCACCAGTCGGACGTCAAGATTGTAGGTGTCCGTCGAGCCGAAAACAAAATCATCAAGGGACAGACCCGAAAATCGAACCGTATCATTCACATAGATACCCCTACCTCCGTCAATCAAGCCATTGTTGTAGTTGGGGTAAAAACCGGGGAATGCCACCACAGCTGTAGAGGAGGTAAGATTATCGTATGTTCCCAACGGATCACAAGGTAAGTCCTGTCGCAAGCACAAGTTGCTCCGCGGGGAATTGAACCCAATCGTGTTGCTGCCAGTATCAATCTTGAGGAACGATCGCTGCGGAGGATTGCCGACCTCAAATTCCATGCCGTACAGGGTCTGGTTCATTATCCGCGGGAGAGGGATGCGAATCACGCCGTCAGGAAGAGCGTTTATGGCGGCATGGCCAGCAAGCAGCAGGGACGCCGAAACCTCTTTGAGCGAGGGCATGGTGGGAAAGAAAAAACAGAGCGCGCAGTTATTTCCACGTGGAGTCGAGTTGCCGGACTGCTGTTGTCGACAATAATTCTCAATCCTCTTTTAGTATATACTAAGGAGTTGAGCCTGTCATTGAGGAAGGGTTACGCCTTGTTGGTTGATTCGTCGAATGAGTTGTTCAACTATATATGTAGAGAGCCTTGAAGATCCTCCCTGTAAGTAGCAATCGTTAGTTACAAGTAAGGCTTTCCCCACCTCTTACCCCTTTGTGTCCTCTCTAGTGCTTGTAATACGGAGCATAAGCTCAAGCTCCGCTCCCGAGTTTCCTATTAGACTCAGGCACCATTTGTAGTCCATCAAAACCTGCGCCTAACATCAATGGACTGACTCCTTTGGTTATAATCCCTGCACTTGTAATCGTCTCACAATACGAGACCCCCACCATCTCCATAGCGGCGAAGCCCGTAAACCCATATTACAACGGAGATATTCCGCTTATAAGTATTAACTAGGTAGTTGGTACTCTGTAGTTTTTGTCTCAACACACAAATAAAGAAAAAAAAGGGTAAAAATATATAAAAAGATAAAATATATAATAGCCAGTATTCATTAGTGGTCGCCTACTTAACTACTAATCTACTAATTAGTAGCTTATATATAAAAAAAAAATGGTAACAAACCTGCCAATTCGAACGCGCTATTGGGCAAAGGACTGAGTGATTGATCTGATTATAGCAATCAAGCATAGCAGACCAACTAATTGAAAAGGATCAACCGTGCCAGAACGTATCACTAAATTGCAATAGGCCATAGGATATCGGGGACTAATTATCAAGTCTTTATTCTAAGCTTCAGTCTACCCAATATTCCCCAACAACTTCCCATTCAGACCGAAATAGCCAGTATTACATTCTTGTGGAGATATTGTTTAACTGCGATCTTTATGCGGAGCCATCAAGGTCGACGACAAGAAATACAAAACGACACACCCAACTTAACCAGGGACCTCCACATGCCCACAGGACTTAGTCCAATAATGCCAGCGCTACTCTGTAAACCGTTCCAATCTCGGCAATGATTTAACTATCCATCCATGTCAAAGGCGCCTACGAAACTATAATTCCTGCAGCAGCACCATTAGGCGGATTCTCTAGGCTCGGTCATCGGCGTATTGTTGCACGGATCTAGAGATTCACATTATTTCGCGTTGTCTTTTCAATAATGGGAATCGCTACAACGCTCATCTCCGGGAACGAAGATGAACCTGCGGTGTTTGCAGAGGCCCACTATGGCGATCTTTCATTAGTTTTTAGATTCCATCTTGACATCTCTCAGCCGCTTAGCACCAGCAGTCGCATAGATGCCTGCTTCAACGAGATCCAAGTTGACGACGAGAAAAAGACATTCCCGGACAGAGCATCCATGCGCCAAGCAATATATGATTAATATCGCAAGTCTGGCCCATATGCGCATCCGATCCTTCGATCCGACTTCCGGACGTTATCATACAAATTCAGCAAGATGATCACGGTGAACCGACTTGCAGAATCTCTCGCGAGAGTGTTTTTCGCGAGTATCTGGCAAGTCTTTTGCCTGTTGCTTCTGTCAAAGATGCTCTCCTCCGAAAAGGTGACATTGTCGAACCGCACTAAGCATCACTTGAGTCTCTTCAATTTTCCGATAAATGGGGGGGCGCGGAGGGACGATGGTCACTCGTTTCAGAGGCCGGAAAGATGGAGGATTATACGTCTACAAAGGACTCAGCTTCCGCTTATTCCTGGAAGGCGAGGCAGACTATGAATCCGAGCGAGATACGTTCTATCACGAACTTGAGGTCATACACTCTCTCCCCAATCATCCGAATATCCTGCGTGCTCCGTCCTTCCTGGTTACCACTGGGCCACCTCAATCTAAAAGCACAAGCCATGGCGTTGGGGGAAAAGACCGCGTCATATGCGGAGCGTTGTATCCGTTTCTCGAACGCCAATCGTTGCAAGAGGTAATCAACCGAAGCAATGAGAGTGGCACAAGTCTCCCGCTGGTAGCAACGGCGAAATGGGCGTGCCAAATTTCATCGGCGATGGCAATTGTACATTCATCAGGGCAGTACCATATGGATTTGAAGCCAAGCAATACACTCCTGAACAACGAGGTGACGTGGTTGTGATTGACTGGGAGCAATGTGGCGCGTCTCCTTTCTTCCTCGCGTCGGAAGGGAACGGCTTGTGGGACGTAGAGGTCGCTGCAAACACGGAAACGGGTGAGGTGCTGGGGGCAAAGCCTGGGAGCGCGACGATGGCATATCACAAGTTCACAGGTCCGCTACCGGATGATTGTGGGAGTTGGCCAAGGCGGAATGTATTCCCATTGTGGCAGCGCGAATGCCCAAGAGCGCTGGAGGCTGTAGAGGTCTACAGCGTAAGGGTCATCTTTGAGCAGAGCGATAACATTTACAAGAGAGAACAGCCGGAGGCAAAGGCAGTCGTGTGGACTCATAGAAGCGGAAGCTTGCCAGAAGTATGGAAGGATTTTGTGTCACGATGCATGAGCCTATACCCAACAAGCGGCCAACATTCAAGCAGGGAGAGGTGTTTTAGGGACAGGAATGGAAGCGGCTTGAGGGGGGATACGAAGTAGATCTGATGATACCGAATGTAATCTCAATGCTTGACGATATGTCAAGACAGATAGAGGCCTGCAGCTTGTCTGCAAAAGCTATCGTCCAATCCTCTCACTTGGTTTGTTATGTCAGTAATTCTAATAGAGCGCTACAGGAAAGAAACTACTTCGGGGTATAGTGGGACCGGCTGCCACTATCTCAGAGCGCTTCGCTTCCGATCGTGACATTGGACTCTCTGGATCCCTTTGGTCATTTTGGACTTGCGAGGGTAGAAATGGTGAATGATGGAGTCCGAGCGGGAATGAACCGCTCACGGTTGTTCTTTGCGACGGTTGCTCATGTTGACGGTGGTGAGTGATACACCCAAGTGATTTATCTAGCGCTGACGAGGATGTCTGCGTGAATTGGGCGACATCGCGAGACCACAACAAGGCTGGCTGAGCCATGTTAATCAAAGGCCCATTGGCGCCTTGCGTTCTCTCAATTCTGTGAAGCAGTCATCTGAGTTTCCTTACCTCCTGTGTAACCTCATCACTAGTCAGCGAATCAACATGAGTTTGTGTTAAAGAGACTAGAAGTTTCGGTCTTTATTCAATTGAGTGTCGGCGTCGTATGTTGGCAATGGCATCATGCATCTACATCACGGTGTAGTGTGCAGACAGCCGCACGAAAGTGAATTGGCTATGCTATGGTTTGCCTATATAGTCATGGTTAGCCAGTTAGAAAGTTTCAATCCAACCTTGCATCTTTTTACTTTCCAACTGTATGACAGTCGACACCTCGTCAACTAGCGATTCAGGTCTGAAATATACCAACAATACCAACACTATGGCTCTTTTTCTACCTCCGTCCGTCGATCACTTCAACTCCTTGCCTGACATCGTGGAGTCCAATGGAGCCTTCCAAAATTATTGCACGCCGAAGATGCTCCCGGATATTTGCGCTGTCTGTCTCAAGCACCAAGCACAACATATATATGGCCTCGCGCTTGTTCATCAGCATTTTGATCTTGAGGCTGACGAGAAGTTGGTCAGCATTGGGAACGTTGCTGTCCCTCTTAAGACTGATTTTTTTCTCACTCCGATTGCTGCAACTAGATGGGCCTTTTCTAGGAAAGGGATTATCCCTTACGAGTTCTCTACCGAGGCACGTCAGGTCGATATGAGCCAACACTACGATTTCGTCCACGAACTAGGGAAGCTTATCCATTCCTGTGGACTTTCTGATAATCTTGTACTGTGTTTACTTGATAGCATCGCCGATACAACTAAAGGACCTACCACGGAATTTACGAGTGATCGCGCGAACATCACGCTGCCATTTGATATTGGCCCTGAGGATAGGCAAAGTGTGGAAGCAGCATGGCAAGTACATGAAGGTAATAGATGCGCTTTTTTTGTGGTCAGTCATCATCTGCTCACTGTACAATTGGATCGATTCCAGGAACGGTTGGATTTTCTCAATGCAAGTCGCGATGTAAAACAGGTCCAAATACAGGTCATCAGGGACTTCACTTGCGAACTAGGCCCTAGCTGGCTCATTGATGTGGCTTCGAGCTCTACCCGCCAACAACATCGCGCCCGACCGTGCGCAATAGTGTACCTATATCTAAGTTTGCCTTTTATAGGTTTTATAGTTCTAATATATCAAACGGTTGTCATTACTTGCAGTATTACTCCCCTTCAGGATTTTGCTTTTGTTGAATCTGCTTAATAATTATTATTTCTTCCTTCTGGGTTTTATATGCCCATTTTGCTAAAATGCATGCTGATGGTAAAGAAGTAAGTTGGCTGTCTACAATGTGTTTGATAGGTTAGCAATGCCAATTATCAGCCAAAGGTTTAGAGGGCGCCTCTGGGATAGTAAGTTGTTGTACATATTGTGAATCTAATGCAAGCGTTAAAATAAGGTTTGGATAAATATACTGGAGGCGGGAATCAAAAATGCCCCTTCCTTGCCCTCACCGATCTGACGGAAGGCTCCGCCACATTAGAGGGGACCAACTGAGGGCGTTATACTTGTGATTGCCTTAACTAGGTGTTGAGAAATTAGGTAACTTAGAGTAATAGTTATCTTGTTGCTCTCTTGAACTCGTTGTGTGCTTTATTAGAGAGCATGGTGGAAGCATAACGGTTAGCTATCCGATAATATAGCTGGTGGCACCCACTCTGTGGATTATTGAAGAGCATCTACACATATCTCTATCATTTATCGTATAAATGGAATTCCTCCATCATCGCATTGATCGAGGTGCAAACCGACAAGCAGCATTCAGACACGGAGAACTGCCTGTTGAAATAACTACACTTGAACCAGCTCAGGCGTGAGATGCCAACGGGGGCAATGTGAACATCGATTGGCCAGAGTATATAAAACGTAAGTCCTTCAATCTATCCGAGGCCAGAGAAATATATGACGCTAAATAGCTGATACGTCATTGCTTAAAACACAGCGATTGTAATTCCATATATTTCATTAGCATCCCCTGAGACATCACTCCAGCTATTGCATTTCATTGCAAATTTATTTACAAAGTGTATTTCTTAGCGCGGGTCCATTATCCCCCAAAAGCGGAATCATACGACTCCAAATTTGGAGACTTAATGGGCAAAAAATGGAGCACATTAAGCTCAAGAAAAGAGCCTGACGGGACCCCGAATTCTCCACTACCTATGGTCGTATGTGCTTGAGTCAAGACAAAGATTTCTTACAATCCACTTGGTTGCTAAGCCATGCCTGTACTATTGATATGAGCACCAGATTGTGACATAAAGAATAAATACTTTAAAGTTAAGTTTCCAGGGAAAAAAAGGTTTAAGAGCAGGGCCAATAGTTATGTTCAAGCAGCGATCAACATTCCTAGCTAATAAAATACATATAGGCATGAAAGGGAAGTTTGCTATACTCGGCGTAAATGAACGTTTTAATATAGTAAGTGATTGTAATTATGGATTGATCCGTAAATATATATCCTCGGGTAGCTGTATTCTAATAAATGCAAAAATAATCTAAATCAAAGCCAATCCCTGTCTAAGATCCCGTTTAGACCCGAAGCTTGGAGAACGTCTAAGCAGACTCAGTGCAGCTAATAGTGAAACCAGTCTGCCAGTTCAAAGGCTTCTGGGAGAATGTCTGGAAGTCTCGCTCTGGGTCGGCAATGCTAGCAACCACTGTAGTGAAATCCTTCAATACAATACACTCCACGTTTGCAAAATCGGCAGTAAACTGTAGACTGGTGACAAAGAGAGTTCCATCCTGAGATAAATTGGTATTGGCGTAAGCCTGTCCAAGGCTAACATTAGAACCATCAAGGGGGATAAGTGCGTTGCCGTTTGCTCCAGTAACATCGTTGGCAAACTGAACTTGAACAGCGCCTGTACTCCGACGGGCAGGAGCTGCGGAGACGGCAAGGGCGAGAGTGGAGAGAGTTAAGGCAATAGCGGAATGCATTTTGATAAAGGTATGAGTTACTAGCTTGAATTTGAGTTGAAAGATGTGATTGAATAAATGTTATTATCTGTGGTGGTATTGCCGTAATAGTGGGTGTTGTGGTAGTTGTTATTATAGTGTTGTTGTGACTGCTGTAAAAGAATAGCTAAAGAGCAAGATGACAGCTGTGTATATAGATAACTGTTTCACTTTTGAAAACATAGTTTTATTATTTGCTATATATAGTTTGACATATACAGAATAAGCGGATAGAAGTATTCCGTACGTAAAGTAAGTGGATAGAAGGGTTTCCGTACAAAGCCACAGTTAGCTTGAGGCTAAAGCTGCTAGATAATAATATACCGTTGGCTTATACAATTTATAAGCGCGTTGACTATAATTAATGAAGTGTATTACTGGTTTACGTAAGTAGAGTAGTAGGTACGGAGTACAAGCCACCTTGCTAGCCGTTGCTTATGTTGAGGCGGAGCGAATGTCATGTGCGCTATGTACTCCCCAATGTGAGCTGACATCAAACGCAAACACCCTAGGCATAGCTAAAGATGCGACGCCTCGTAAACTCTGCACCACAAACCGCTCTCACGCTCTTTACAAGCACTGAGAGTAATATTGGCTCAGGACCTGGCAAGTGAAGCCGCTAGCACACTGCGTGGGACCAACGTAGCCAATACCACCGCACTGTCCCCAATGAGTCTGGGTCGCGCCGGGAGAGCTTCCAGTGCTAGATGTGCCTGGCCTCGAGGTCGGAGTACCGCTCGGAGTACCGCCCGAGGAGAGTTTGCTGTTGATAAAAGCAAGGGCTTGCTGGCCGTACTCCTGGCCGTAACCTTGGTGAACGCCAGCGTCGTTTCCATTGCAGCAGTAAGGGTCTGGGGCATCACAATATGACTGGATCTTAGATGCACTGGGGCAAACGAAGCCAGCCGGGCGAGGGTCGAACTGGTTAAGAATAGCAAAATTAGAAAACAATGACCTATAAAAGCTAGACAATTTCATAACACGGTGAATACTTACACCTTGAGCAGTACAGGTTCCAACATTGTATGGCAGTCCGCGAATGTTTCGAGGGTCTCCCATAAAGATTGCAGCCTTGACAGCAGCGACTGCTCCCGCAGATAGCGGAACAGCTGTATTGGGATATCCCTGACCAGGGTCGCCTCCTCCACAAAGCGCGTTATCAAAGATTTGGCCACCCTTTTATATCACTTGTAAATATCTGGTACTATTAAAGAGACAGAGACAGAGACAGAGGAGACAAACCTGTGAGTATCCAACCAATACCAGCTGAGTGTCTGGGCAGGAGTTGTGGAAGTTGTTCACTGCCGTGGCCACGGCGTTGATACCGGCCACAACAGAATTAGCATAGCTGATGCCGCCACAAGAAGCCTGACCACCACAAGCTGGGTAGGTAATTGCCTCGGATGTGGTTCCGGGATGAGCGGCGATGACCAAGTTCACCACAGTAGCTGAGGAGCCATATCCCGGACCTACTGTCGTTTCACGAGCACCGAAGACATGAATCCCTGGGCACTGTCGCTTCTGAACTTTCTCAACATCTATTAAGCTACCAGTAGCAAGAAGAGCTTGACTCAGTAAAAGAGCGAGGGCGCTCTTAACTAGAGGCATGTTTACCTTTATAACAGAGATCGACTATGGAAGGTGATGGTGTGAGATGTTGATTACTCAAAAGATGAATGACATTTGGGGCAAATAAGAGATTATATAGTATCGAGCATCTAAATAAGGTCCAATATAGACATCAATTACTGACCTTGTTTACATCATCCAAGTTTTGCTTTTTTACTCTCAGCTCATTCCATACTAAAGCCCCAATTCGTTCTAGTTAACGTTGTATTCCCTTCCCCCAGCCATTCATCCTGACAGGTACACTGATGTGTGGAATTAGGCTAAATCAACGTTCATGGCGGCAATGTATCCCAGTTAGACACTTGACCTCTATAGTATTCCATCTGCCATCGATTGACTTTGCGTTCACATTTGCATTTGTAGTAAGTGTAGTACATATGCAAGAAGTATCGCTTACTTTGCAATCATTTTTACTTGAATAATGGAATATACAACAAGGGTATTATGTAAAGAGTATTGATGGGGCGACCGCCCCTCCCCAGCAATACTCCTTGTAAATGTAGCATTTGAACCGAGGAGCCGACAAACAGTGTTCCAAACCCTCTATTAAATGCATGGGGAGACAATCTCTGCTTTTTGCCTAGCTAGCGCATGAGCATTCGCCAAATGTTAACTTCGACTATCTATTTAGTACGTATGAACAATATAATCATAAGAAGACCGACTAAATGGTTCACAGTAAGGATCCTGTTTTCAAGCCTTGTTTCAAGTAATGCCATTCTAGTGCAAGCTACAGTTCACATGCGAAATACTGACAAGGAACGCTCTCAAAATCGCCGCGTTATATAGAGTGAAAGGGTGAACGTCTGCTTACAATATTTTAAAAGAGCATTGCCTCGAATACCTAGTAGTGTTCAAAACCTTGTTACAGCATCTCTTCAAATAAAAAAATTGGTCAGTTAGCATCAAGATAAGCCGAGTACCTTTTATCAAGAATTATCCTACAAATATAAAATATTTAAACAAGCTCTCTGTACATCGGCTAAGATGCACCCAATATTCTAGCCTTCTCTTCTTCTATATTATCTACTGCAAGCCGCCTTACACATGTCGTACTCAATAAACCAAAGACAGGTTAGCTGAAAGCAGTTTTAACCGCATACTACGGGCAATTACTTGTGTGGGTAAAGTAGCAAAGAGCCACTATAATACACATCTCGGCATATTTAGCAGCATAGACGCACTGTTTTCTAGATTCGCGATTGGTAGGCTAATCTACACCTCCTCAGCCGGACGCACTCCAGATCTGCAATTCAGTCGCAGCCACCCGATAGCCTTGTTGGGTTCGAATTAGCCAGCATTAGGCCGCTGCTGACAGTCTCCTTCCGGAAAGTTGTGGATGATTCGGCATGAAGCGTGACTGTTAACCTATTTTGGTAATGCCATTGAACCGAACATTTGAGAATTTTAGGCAATATTCTTTGCCGTGTCATTGGCGGTAGATGAAGAGTTGCACCCCACAACAAGCCTCTCACATGCAGCGTCATGCCGTGTACACTCAACAGTCTTTGTCCAAGCGGTGGTGAATTTAAGAACAGGAAACATCTGCTCTTTTTGCACGTAATGTCCAAAATCTGGGTTTGAGTTTTTTATAGCGGACAGGTTGGTTGACTTCAAAGCCTCAGTCATTACCTCCTCGTTCCGTAATAGTAGAGGTACTTTCTTTGGAACTATCACCAGGCTTCAAAGATTCAAATTTCGATAGACGGGGCTCAAGATCTTCATCATTTGACTGAATAGCCCTCTATATATTTACGCCTTGTTACTCTTACTGGGACTGCCGACATCCAGGCTCTTTCCAGCCCTCCACCTTTCAACTATACAAACTCGCACTGCTGACAACCGAGGCCGGCGAAGCTTTTCCAAAGAATTAATGGTATCACTGCCTAATTTACCTTCCGATTTGGTGCTGAAGTGGTGAGTTTGCTTGAAAAGAAGTGTCTAAGTTCGTGAATCTCACATTCGTCCGCATTTGTTAGACTATGATCACTACACTCTACGACGCAGTAAACTTACTCTCGAATTTTGATGGAAATGTTTTGAAAGATACCATAAGAAGATGCTTTACTTTGAGGTTACTGTCGGAACACTAGGTGGGTATAATACTCTTTTTTATAGAAGGTTATCAGAAAGCCCACTCTGCCAGACGAGACTGAGATTCAGATACCGGGGCTAACCCAAATGGTTGCCTTATATGTAGGATCTTAGGTATCAGGGCAAGTACTCAGACACAATACGCCTAGTAGCAGTAGTAACTCCGGTGCATGTTGCAGGCGAGATTGGCCGACGATTTGTAGCAGTTGCTGTTGACGGAGTTGTCATCATTGACCATCCACATAGAGTTGCCACCCTCCACGATGGACTTGTATCGTTACTGAGCAGGTTAAGGAGGTGGATGCTGCATGGATTCTTGCCTTAGTCGTTGATCCTGGTCCAGCGGCAGGGTGCTGAAAATGGAAGACTTTGAACTTAAGAAAAGAGCTTGAAGGGCCTCGAATTTTCCACTACCTATGCTCGTATGTGCAAGCATCCTCAATTAGGTCATAGCCTGCACATTATTCCTTCATTCATTAATCATCATCATTATGAATAAGAAACCAATTGGGATGCTCTTTCGTTGCGATATGAGTCGCGTACGTGCCAGCGAGATTGAACAGCACTGCAACAGACATGTTCGAGGACTGAAAGCTACGCGGGCTGAGTCAATTTGATTTATCTATGATTTAAGCCTCTCTGGCTTCCTGTTGCTTTCCAGGCGTATTTGCAATGACTCAATCTCGCTTAACCCCTAATTGTTTGACTGTCCGTAATCCAAGCACACTTAGCACGCAGACCAATGCCATGGCGGCGAACATGATCCAGAAGACGGCGCGATACCCATCCATAAGGGCATTGGGTGATGCTTTATCAGCGTCAGGAGATGCATTAGTTACAGAGGTGGCAATGAGCGAGGTAATAGTTAGACCAATGGCAGTACCCAGCTGTGCGCAAGTATTGAAGACAGCTCCGCTCAAAGCCTGCATATGTGTGGGGAAAACGTCTGACACGACGAGGAGGCCAACGGTGAAGAGGATATCGCAGCTCAATGGAGTCAGAATCTGTATGCAGTTAGAGACGAGTCGATATTACCACAAGGCGTTTGCAGTAATGGGCGATATCTATGACGGGAGCATTATGTATCTCTCACCTGGGCGAAGAAGGCATCGTACCAATAAGGCCAGTCGGGGTTGATCAGGGCCATAAGAAGTGGCGCGACGGCGCTAATTGTAGAGGAGATGAGTACAGACCACATGACTGGCATACGATTTACAAAGATGCCGGTCGATATATTGGTTAATGCCCCAGAAATAAGAGACGGGAGAATCTGCAACGAAGCATGTAGCGCCGATTGACGCTGTGCTTTCTGGAAGCTTGAGAAAAGGTCAACTTAAATGCCCAGGAGGATTGCTGCCAGTGACAGGCGACTTACAACAGACTGCTATACAACTCCATGCAGTTGCACACAGCCGTGGTGAGTAGAACCATCAGGCAACAACTAGTGAACACCCAGTTTTTCCATAGCGAGTTGGGGATAAGTGCATTGCGCTGGTGCTTTTCCAGGTATTGCATCCATCCTATAAGTACAGGGATCAAGATGACACTGCCGACTAGAAGGGCAATGGTGGATGCCCTGTGAATATTCTGGATGTCAGCAGATAAGACTCTGATGCCCCGTATTAGCTCCGCCGATGAATGATAGTCTGGTGAGCGGTCCTTACGCTAGAACATAGGACAGCATCGACAGACTTGCAGTCCCGATGAATGCCCCAACGATGTCAATTTCCGTCAGAATCCTGGACCAAACCGATCTTCTTGGACGGACAGCGCCCTTTGGCAACACCCAAACACCGGCCAGGAATAAGGCGAAAGTGGTGGCTGCGGCAAGATAGAATGCACTCCTCCAGCCGGTGCTGTCAGCGAAGACACCACCAAGGACTAGGCCAAGAGAGAATCCGATGGGACCGGCGAAGCCCAAGCACGCAAAACCTAGGTTGCGCGGCCTTCCTTCCTCTAAGCTGGTCGAAACGATGGAGACGGACGAGGGAATAATGATGGCGTTTGTGATGCCCTGCAAGGCACGAAAGGCAATCAATTGACCACCGTTTTGGGCCAAGCCGCAGGCCATCGCGGAGACAGCGGCAGCAAAGGCCCCTAATAAACTCATAGTCTTGGTGCCGACCACATCGGCGATAGAGCCCGCCAGCAACAGACATGAGCCTGCAGTTAGGTAGAAGACCGAGGTAGGCCAGACAAGCAGTCCCTCGTCGATATTCAAGGAGGCCGCCATAGCCGGCAGGCCGATAACGACGACGCCATTGCAGAAGCTGCTGAAGAGGTTCAAGCCTAGCAGCTGAGTAACAACGAGAGTAGCTCGAAATTTCGAGTGGATGATGGCCGTTTTGCTCCCCTCTGCTGGTATAGCGGGCAAAGAGTACCTTGGCGGATCAAACAATGCTTCAGCTGGCGCTGATCCGGGGTGGCTCCCAGCTTTGGCAGGCTGGAGCTCTACCGATTGCGGCTCTGTAAGTACTTGGGTTGCCATTATGTACGGAGTACAACAATGGTGTTGCGATTTATTCGAATTCTTGAGGCCGTGAGATATGAGTCAATAACTCCATAACTATTGAGTACTGTATTGCTGGGGGGGGGAGAACATGGAAGTCATTTTGCCTGAGGGTGGGGGGCAGCAACTGTCCCGAGCAGGTTAGACTTCATCAGCCCTGTCACCTATACGCAATCCGCTAACTGCTCATGGCATCTTATTGTTACCCGTTGGTTATACTACATATACCTACTCTTAACAGCCAACCGATGAGTCAACAGTGTGCAACCAACAGGCATTAATGATAATACATAACTACGTCATGATAATACCTGAATCAGACCCACTTCATCTTGACTTCGTCTGTTCAAGAAGGGCCTGGCCACCCGACTCTCATTCCCTCACTTGTGCCGTTTCTTCGAAGCCGTTCATTCTTACAAGCACCACTATTATCTGTCAATCTACGAGGGCTACAAACCCTTAAAGAAAGGCGATACAACAGGGTTGCCTCGCTTACTCTGGTGGTTTAGAACGAGCTGCATGTCAAAGGACTTATTGGTGAATCATCGCAATTACCTAGGCTGTAACCACAGATTTATGTCTTTCCACATCATGTATTGTTCACGCAAGGTGTTTCTAGCGCACAGTGGCCAGTTCCAAGAACAATTCCATCCGATTAGCACTTGCTGAGGACATATAAGTGGTGACCGCCGCTCTGGCTCTTTTATTCCGCAGAATGGCTTGAGAGAAAGGATAAGAGGGTTGACGTCGACACCCATTACGTTCTTAACCGGGCGTGGTCATCGAGTACTTCTGAAATCACGCTGAATTAGTCTTCTATCATGTGCTGACATTGAATTCTATTTCCAGCATGCTGCAGACCAGGTAGCGACTCTGATACAGGTAGCCCTTCGACGGATGGGAGCTGCGGCCCCAACTTTGCCAAAAACAAAACATGTACCGGCAATCCATTCGGAACGTGCTGCTCAGTCGACTGCCACTGCGGGCTCTGCTTCAGCATATTGCGATGTTGAGAATTGTTCTTCTGGTGATTGCAGCACGATAGATAATGGTGTCAGCCCCAACAGACACTACGGGCCAGCTCAGACGGGCAATTACACCCGTGCCGGCTCTCAGTTCAAGAGTTTGCTGCAGAACAAGTGGCTTTAACGGGAGCACTTCTGACTTTCGCGCAAAAGTGAATAGTCAAACCGCCTATTCTGGTTCTTGTTCGTCTTATAGAGACCAGCATTATGGATCGAGCTGAGCGGAATGTCGATATGAATAGCAGCTTCGCTAGACAACTGTCGCTTTGAATGCATAGCTTCACCAAGTCATCGGTAATTGGTAGTCTTGCCAATGATCCTCTGTGTCAGCCTCCCTCCACTTCTCTATCCCCCCAGCTACGCCATCAACGTCGACTGCCCACTTTCCTTGCTCCACCATACCTGCCCAGTGCCACAGCACATGCTTTAACTGCACATCGTGTGTCCGAATAAAATGGTTGAACCCCTGTTGGTATAATTGTGTGCTGCGTGGCACTGGGCTCGCGGTTGGTCCTTGAGCGTGCGTATTCTCTCCAAATAGTGCGCCATCACTTGTCCGAGCCCAACCATCACCTCCAATAGCGTAGGGCAGGATAAACTTGCAGCCATCTTCGAATGGATGTGCGCCGTGCGGATCCGCCTCCGTGAGATAAACACCGGCAGGGTAATTTGTTGTATCTCGAACCGGCCGCGGGAATGGGAACATGGCAACTTCTTCTCCCCACGGCGCCCGTTCCGTATCTTGATGCGCCTCCTGGCTGCTCTCGAACAGCAGTATCGGCCTTATTTTTCCTTCTTCAACATTGACGAAAGAGAATGGCTGCTGGCGGGCTATACGAAGGCCAGGTGCGATCTGGCTAAATCGGATTTCCCGAGCCCGCGCCAAGAACTGGCCTGCGAAGCTGTTTGGGGAGAGGGAGGTCGACTTGATTACATCTCCAAGACGGTGCGTTTCATTACCGGGAGCTCCAGGCATACGCGTTTCAACCGCCCGTGTCAGTCGGCTGAAGGCTTCGAGAGTCTCGTCCAGGTCACAGACCGTGTAGGAGGGCATAATCCAAGGCTCGATCCTCTCTTGCTCCCCATCGTAGGACGAGTCCACCGCGAGTGCTTTGCCTTGGTCTATCATGTCCATGAAGGCTTCAAGGATGAGCTCCAGAGGCAGCCAGACCTGTCGACCGTTCATCGTGACGTCCGTGTCATGAATCGACATGTGCTGCATTGCCGTGGATGTCTGCTGGTCAAAAACAAGGCCCAGTGGATGACTAGCCCCCAGCGCCCAATTAGCCATGTAAAGAGTCACGTAGCGCCCTTTGTTCGAGTCGTCTTCATCGTCACCATAGTGGACGTTCTCCCAAAGGTCGCCTGGTGAGCAGAGTCCGACAAGGTATCTGAAGAATGCGTGTTGCGGCTGTGCCGTAATTACATAGCCATGCCACGCCGCCTTGAGAAACGCAATCACAGATGGGTTCAATTTCGCAGCATGGGGTGACAATCCCGTGTCGCCGCCATAGCACTCCCACCAGGACCGGCGATCGAGATCGCTCAGGCTGCGACCGCTTACAGTCCATCCTCGCTCAATGATAAGATTGTGTAGAGCAGCACATCGTTCATGGTCAAGCCCCTCGACTTCCCGGAGTGGATGCTCGACTGTGACTCGCGACTGGGACATGTTTGTAGAGTGACTATGTCAGGACTATGTCAAGAGCTAAAGTGTCTGAAGAGAGCGTTATTAAACCAAAACAACAGGGTGACTGTTGTTTTTGGTTAGCCGGTCTGTATGTAGTTCTGGATACCGCCGTTGCCTTGTTGAAATCACCAGAGGTCAGATTGTAATGAAAATTTAGATCTGCCTTACAGCAAAAGGTACTATGCCTAGCTTATGGCGCGTGTCGAATACATCAGAAGAAAGCGAGTCATATTGTGGTGGTGTCGTAGAAGCGCTGGGAATAACAAGATTATCCGTCAAGGAAATTATAGTAGATAATTGCAATGCATATATTTCAAGCCCGCAATCGGCTAAGTGGGATTCCCATGCCGCGTTGCAGCCTTTCCCAAAGATTATTATTATTACTAGAAGTGGGATTTCAGATTGCATTCTAGAATGCCCAAAATTTCATCTGATGATATATGTACCATCGGACGTTGCGGTAATGTGTTGCAATCCAAGCCTCGTCTCTGAAATATGTCACGGCGCCTCATGTAAAGGCCTCTTGTCTTTTTTGTTACTCTGTCCGGAGCTACAATGCTAAGCCAAAAGAAGCAAAAAATAAAAACATACAACAGCCGGTGTTCGCTGGTGGTCACCCACCCAACTACTAATCTGCCGGTTAGTGGCTTGTCTATGGGGGAGCAGACGGGACCCCGAATTTTCCACTACCTATGGTCGTATGTGCTTGGGATCTTATTACAATGAGTTATAACAGTATCATTTCCAGTGCGATGAACTGCCGCGCAGCAAAAAATCAGGGCGCGCACCTGCGATCTCAAGCTGGCTTCGCGTCTGCAGCGATGCCCTCGCCCTTCACAGACTTCTCAATCTACATGGTAAAAGGAGGGCCCAGATGCTCCTCCGGCGAATCATCTGAGCCGCGGAAATGGCACAGACGACGGAGCTAGAGCTCCTGGGCGAAACCGAACTCGAGGCCAAAACCCCTGCTGGCGGGCGCTTCCCCGTAGGCTGCCCGACCCTTGATTTGGCGGCAACCTGGGACCAAGAGGATAGGAACTTGCTGGTGTACCGGCCGCCGAATCAAATTGTCTCCAAGATTCATCAGGCCGCTTCGCCGGGCGAGAGGGCGCCCGAGGTGCGTGCGGTGGCGTGGAGACCCGATGGTGAATATTGCCCCTTGACTGTGGACATTGGCGCTTATATATGTGATGTGTGGCTATTCATATGCTAACAAGTCCGTGATAAAACAACAGGCCAGTTTCTATCGCTGGGGTGGAGTGATGGCGTGGTGCGGCTGATGGGCCTGGAGAACAACAAGGCCGCTCATCACATTCCGGTTTGCGACAAGGCTGAGGCTGCAATCACTCACATCGGCTGGTCAACCGCCATCATCGCAAGCAAGACGGACAGCGCAATCTCCACCAGGCTCGGGGACGAAGTCACCAGGGGCTGGACCGAGCCGGGGGGCAAGATCCCTCTTGACCTCCCCCAAGAGCTCACCTTTCTGGAAGTTGAGACGGCGCTGCCCAAGATCAGCCCCTTGCCAACCAGTAGTGCCGGTGCAGGGTGAGTTTTACCATGTAGCACAATATGCCATTGCCTTGTCCGAAGCAGCTATGCATGTGCTGACGTGTGAATGACAATATCGCAGCGAGGACGCCACTGTTTTTACGCTTCGTAGTGGTATCGAGTTTCTCTTCCGGACCCCCAAGCGGGACACATATGACCAGGTAAATGTGATGATCGTGGGGACTAGCGAAGGCAAGCTGCATCTGAGCATTTACGATTCCTTCACCATTGGCACATTTCCACAGCCATCGCTGGACTCGTCGGCACTGGCATCAGCATCAGAGCCATCAAGTACGGCCCGCATGATACACCACGCATCCCACCCGCGAGTATCGACGCATGCTCTCATATATGCAGAAAAGCAGAATGAGCCGCAAGAACTTCATCTCATCCCCATGGATTTGCCATTCCTCTCCTTCTCCCCCATAAACCTGTCCCTTTTATCCTCCAAACTCACCACTCTTCAAGCGCTGCTGCGGTACTTGAAGCAGATATCCCTTCATATGCAGGTTGAGTGGAAAAACGCAAGAGAGCTCCCAGCCCGCTTCCTCCGCAGCGTACAGGGTGACTTGGAAGAGATGCACAGTGGACCAAGGGGCATCGTCTCTGCCCTCTTCCACACGGCCATAACCGGCCATGCCTATCCCCCCGTAAAAGAATGGCTTGTCGACAGCTTGGCAGAACGGGTATGCAAACAACCTCTCACATCTCGTACCTTGTACTCCCCAGGCCGCAAGCTAATAAGCAATTCCAGGGCCACAAGCGCTGGGACAAGGCCGTCATGTCCGGCCTCGAAGGCCTCCGCAGCCTCGTCCATCAACACTTCCTGCCAGCCCTCGAACGCTGCTCCATCATCCTCAGCCGCCTCCGTGGCCTCGCCCGCTTCTACAAAGACCGCGAAGACATTGGCTTGTCCATCCCCCATCTCAATCGCGTCCTCGACATCGTCAGCTGCCTCACCCTAGTCGGCCACAAGGTCCTCATCCACACGATGGATGAACTGCAGCATTTTTCAGCCTTTTCAGCATGGCTCCGCTTCCAAATCGACCAACTAGGAGGACCTAGCACAGCAAACGAAGAATTAACCGACAAGGAAGCCATGATGGACCATTCCAAAGTACTGACATACATCGAACACTACCTAACAAACAGCCCGCTCGACATCTTCCTCGACGAGATCGCCAAGGAAGACTACAGCTCCGATTGGAATTTCATAGAAGATGGCCCCACACTTCTCGACGTCTTGGACAAGCAACTGAAGAAGCACGAAGCCGGCCAGCCCAGCATGAAGGCCCTCCCGCATGTCGACTTTCTCGTAAACTACGCCACCACGTGGTCCAACAGAATATTCAGCAGCATCGCCGAAGCAAAAAGACGCAGCGTGCGCTTCGGCAAGCCCGTCAAGCTGTCTATCGGAAAGCCCATTGCCAAAATGGACATGAAGATGTGCAGCTCCGACAAGAAGAACGGGGCCATCTTTGTTGCGCTCGCGCCGCAGCAGGATGTAAGCAGAGTGTACCTTTTCCGGATGAACATGACAATCACAAACGGCATCAGCGACAACCAGCCCGTTACAACCTGCGTCGTTGACCTCGCGCCTCGATCACTTGTTGATATGAAGTTTCTCAACGACAAGACGCTTATACTCTTCTGCAGCGATCCAGGTATTTCCAGCTCTCTTTTCCCATCCTTCTCCGTTGAAACCCTCACAAGCACCCCAGTTCACTTCGCTGATACACTCCATCAAATAGACAACACTCCCATCATTCTCGCCGTCCCTACACAAGACGAATCAAAGCTCTCTTACAGCCCCTACGACGTCGCAAATCCTGACCAGGCCCCTTCGCTAACATCAGCCGAACTCTTCCCCAAATACGACTTGCCCGCCAGCCACCATGCCCTTCGGCCTATCCGGATGGAAGTCCACGATAGGAGTGACGTTAGAGGAGAGGTGCCCGCCCGGATCTGTCTTTTAGGTAGTAACCGAACAACATGGCGGACTTATAAAACGCCTTTCTGAAGGCTAGGTTGCTATTTCCTGTTGTTGGCTTTCTATGCTTTAAAAATATATGTGGACCCCAAGGCTGGTGATTACGATATAAAGCAATAGCATTAGACAAGGGCATTTAATACAGGGGAACTATGATTAAGTAACCACAAACACTCGGCTAAGAATCATTTACTGTGAGGCTATAAACAAGTATCTGCCTCAAAAACAAACAACTGGTGTCGAACCGAAAAAACGCCGGACCCGCCCCATCCCCATATACACGGCATCATTTCTTTGGCTTTGTTATGTCGAAGAATTCCGTCAGCCCCTCCACCACCGCCTCGACATTCATATTCACAAGCGGCATCCTATCGTACGAATCATCCGTCATAATCGCCACCAGCGCAAGATACCGATCGACTTCGCGCAGCATGATGGGCTTGTGGCTGTCGTGCAGGACGAGGCAGCTCTCGGCCGTTGAGCAACCCACCTGGTCCTCCAGCTTCGCGTTCCACGGCTCGCCCTCGAGGCGTTTGCGGCCGTCGTCGCTGCGCTGCCACGTGCCGTAAATCTCGGTGATGTCAATAATGACGTCTATGTAGTCACTGCAGATCTCGTAGCTGGCCATGTCAGCCGTCGCAGTATCGGTAGCAATGTAAATCTTGGAGAGCACGTCGAAAAGGTAAGCCTTCTCGAAGCGGCACGTCCGGCAAAGGTTTGTAAGCATCGATTCCAGCGTTCCGAGGCGGGGAATGAGCTTTTGGATGACTTTGCTAAAGGCCTCAAAGATGGAGTGGTTGTAGATGGAGGTGAGGTGGAAGGTTACTGGGGCATTTTCGAACCCGTGGTCGGACAGTTCATCTTGGATGCGGATGGTAATGTCGCGCTGGATGTCTAGCTTATAATCGTCTGAGAGGCCATCTACCTTGTGAATAAACACCTCGATGTTGATGTTGGGATATGTGCGCTGGAGAGAAAGGATGGTGATGTTGAGGCGGGCGACGGCCTCGAGATAATCGTCTTGAGCGTCAATAACCCAGATCAAAGCCCCAATTTCACCAAAGATGGCCTCCATATCGAAGCTGGGGTTGTCGAATACATCTATCTGGCCGGGGAAGTCCCAAACTTGAAAGTCCATGAAGGATCTTTGCCCGTCATGTCAGCCTGGGGGGGAGCTGGCCAGCTCACAGCAAGAAAAAGAGCACTCACGCCATGGTGTCCTTTTGTATTCGCGCGGTTGACTCGAGAAACAGCGTCTCATTTGGCGCAAGCTTGTGGAAAACCACACTGGAAATGGACGACTTCCCGCTCCTAACCAACGCATCTATTAACAACGCTGTGCTTTGCAACTCACCGTCGTCATCAACCTACCTTCTCTGGCCCATCAACAGCAAACGCGGCTTTCCCTTCTCCGGTACGCCGCCGGCTGCATCGGCAGGCTTCAGCGCACCCTTTAATACCGGTCCTCGGTTGCTCTGCTCGTAAAGAAGTTGAAGTTTTAGCCTGGCTGGACTCATAACACCCGAACGAATGGGAGAGCGACTGAGTGCATTGAGCTCAGCAAGCTGCTTGTCCGCAGGCGAGCCATAGATGGGAGGGCTGAGAGACATTGTGGATGGTTCGTTGGGGACCCTCTTCCTGCGTCTGATGCCGGAGCAACTATTCTCTGCAACAGTCTGCCCGCTGCAACTTGAAGATTTCCGCACGCCTTCTCCACGCTTGTGAAAGTCTGGCCTGCCTGTGTCGTTGGATCTCACGCCATGCAGGAAAACACGAAACGGCCCTTTTGCTCTGCAGCAAGATCCAGCCGGCCGGTGGTTACCGGCGCTCAACCGAGCTCTCTCGCACAGCAGCAAGAGACATATGCACCCTGCCTCACCGGTCCTGCTGTTGCGCAGCCGTGGCTTGACGCAGCGCACGCACAGCACAAGCCACCAGGTCGCCGCGGTCTGCACCTCGAGCCCGGTCACCGGAAGAGAAGGCCAAAAGCCTCGTCTCCCCCCGACTGGCGGTTGCAGCAATCAGGCATCAAAGTGACACGAGCCGTCATGGCCTTGTCTCGTCACGCGTGCTACTCTGCTTCTTGCATGCTGGCCTCTTGCTGCCGCGGCCCTGCCCAACTCGCCAGCTCACAGCGGCAGCCCAAGCGAGTCAAACCAGAACCATGTTCCCCGGTGCCCACTCGAGCAGGTTCTGCATGCAAATGTCTCTCGTCATCCCCCATCAAGGAGGGAGGAAGAATCGGTCACGAGCCAGGGGGTCTCAGATATCAGATGTTTGCTTCGCTCCCTGCGAGCCCAAGACTAAGCCATGCACAAAAAAAAAAAAAAAAAAAAGGAAAAAAAAAGGCATCGGAAAAAGGAAACATGTGGGTGACACACACAGAAACCGCCGCAAGCTCACTGGAGCAAAAGGCCCTGCTCTTCTGCGTGTGACGAGGCGCTTATCGAGACACACACACATATGCACCCGGGATCATCTCGCAAAAGCCGACTGGCAAAGATATAAACGCAGCGCAGGCGAAACAACTGAAGCGAAAGAGCCAAATCTCACCTCCATAGTGCAGTGAAGCCAGGAAAATAAATCGGCCTAGAGAGCAGGCGCCGAGCCAATCGACTTGAGCCGCGGGTCAGAAGCCGGCCAGCGCAAGCCACTGCAGTCGACGCCCCGGGACAGCAGAGATAAAAATAAAACGCAAAACCCGCCGTCCGGTTGCCTTCGCGTCGTCGTCGCGTGTCGCTTCCAGGGGGTGGGATTGGATTGGATTCGCAGGGGGCGAGAGGCCGTGCAGTCGTCGTTACAGCTGCACTGCTTGCTTGATTCAATTGCGATGATTGACGGATCGACATGAGGGCAACGGGGATGGATTCCGGTGCGTAGGTAAGCAGCTTTTAGTGGCTGGCTGGAGCCAGAGCTGGAGCCAGCGCTGGAGCTGGGACGTCAGGTGCCCTACAGTGGCGGGGGGGCGCCAAACTGCTTGCTCGTCCTCGCTGTAGCGTCACTGCCAGGCGCTGTGGGGGCCGCTATTGCCCAGGTGCGGCTGGGCGCTAAAAATCGGGCTACTGGGGAAATTCATCCACTGTGATGGTGATGCGTTGAGTCCTGGTGCATCAACTTGATCCTTCGGGTTCAGCCTCACGGGATGCCTGCATTGATTGTTTGCCAAATAACACGTTTCGAGCGGTCTGGATCAACAGCTGAGGGCAGATGCCCGTCCATACGCCATTTCAAAGGCTTAGAGCGGCTGAGATTCGCTAAGAAATATGAATTACTACCTACTACTACAAACTAATATCAGACCAAGTGTATGAGCGAGCTTCACATGTGGTTTTTATTATTGATAGTTAAATGCATTCAATATCTAGGTAGGTAGACATCTTCCTCACAAGCACGTCTCGCCTAGATGCACCTCGCTGGTCCTGGCCATCATCGCTGATCTATGCAGCCTTCTCTCCATGGCATCCAAAAATAAGAATGCGATATGAAACAAGCCTCTTCATCATTGTTCGCTCTTTGTATCTTCCAATCGGTAATACACTCTTGCAGGTCTCTCGGTTGTGCTGGACTGAACCGCCCGCACACATAGATTGTTGATTCGCAATGCATCCAAACGCCATCTTATGTAGTTCGTTTCCCACGCGCTTCTCCCAGTCATCCCCGGCGTGCCCCAGGCATATTGCAATTGCCATAGCCAAGTGTGTCTAACAAGCAACGCCTCATGTCTGCCGAAATAGACAATGTGCTCATGTCGTTACACAAACGACTTCTGTACTCTAATCTTTGGTGATGTTAGGCCCGTCTCTGCTTTTCGTTTTCCCAGGACCGGCTCTGGTGTGCGCCGTGACAGGCCAGGCGTCGGTTCTCGATCCCTCGTTGCCTCAGCACGGCACGAGGCATGGTATGCTCGGTTGCCCACCAATACCGTGTCGAGCCATACCCATTCTTGCACGGTATCAAACCACTTATTCTCAAATCTCTCCTGGCAGATTGGGCACACGTTGTTGATGCCACTGCTTGGGTCCGGCACGAGAATATATTTGGGCCCCTCGGCATCCTTGGATGCTTGAGCAGACTCCTCTTTGGAAGACACGTCATGAATCGCATCAACCGCTTCTCGAGCCTTGAGCCAATCCTAAACGGCAAAGTTAGAGCTTGCCCCTCTCTTCTCGTGATGTGAGCTGGGGAGTAAATAACTTACCTGCTGGTCAACATACCAGCTCCGGTGTGTGCCTCGTTTCTCTGCCTCTGTGCTCCTTTGATGCACTTTGAAATGCCAGTCCATATGAGCCGTCTTCTTCCTTCGCCCCTCCTCATCAGTTTTGAACCGCCGACCACACTGCGTACAGGGAGGCCCCAGATCATCATACAACGCGGCAACGGCTTCAGGCCGAAATCTATATCCTTCTGTCAGTACATGATTCCTACAATTACTCTAGCGAGGTCGACTCACTGTTGCTTCAGGGCAGCTGAATTTAACCCAGAGGCACTACCACCTAAAGCGTCTGCGCTGGATCGGCCAGAATCTGGCTTATGGGCAGCTAACAAACTGGCAATGCTCGCCGACAGGCCTGGGGGAAACATAGAGGGTGGAGGTAGTGGTGGCGGAGCAACCGGCGTTTGGCTGGGGATTGGAACATTCGTGGGCGTTGCAGGTGGCAACATGCCCGCCGCGCGAAGCTGATCCAACAAGGACGAGGCACTTGAGGCCGTGGCCGCAGCCATGGGCGGTGGTACCGCCGCTGCCTTGGGCGGCTCGTTATGGTTCATCTGCGGTGACCGTATAGGAACGCTGGCAAACGGAGGCTTGGGCGTTGTATTCTGAGAATTCGCCGACTGCATGCTCAGCAAGGCCGCCATCGCCCCTTTACCCAGCAACGAATCAAGGGTCACCGGCGCGGCAGCCTGGGCCGCCGGCACAGGTGACGGAGTTACAGAGGTAGAGGGAGGGTGCACGGGAAGGGCCAGAGGCGGCGCCGTCACCGGTGCTGGAATAGGGGTAGAAGTTGCAGAGCTACGGGCCAGAGGGGCCCTCATTGTCACGGCAGCAAGTTCTGTTACTTTGTTTTTAATGAGCTCAAGCTGGTCTGGTGGCAGATTCGTGTGCTGTACAACGCCCTGGAGATCCAAAAGAGCTTTTAACCTGCTCTGGACACCACCATCATGAGGATTCTGCGAGAACTCGGCCCTCATCGCAACAATCAGGTTTTGAATGTCACTGCTCAAGGTCTCTACGCTTATTCCAGACGGCAGAGGTAAACCCGAGCCGTACGATCCTAGAGCAGCCAGGTGGAAGGGGACTGGGGTCGAATTGTAAGAGGCCGTATTGGACGGCGGAGGGTAAGGGCCAGGCTGTACACATGAATATGTTAGACGAATGCCAAAATAAGGACGGGCAAGGAAGCTGACCTGTTGTCCAGGATGTGGCACATGGCCGGGTAATTGTTCGGCGGGATGCCCTCCGTTGGAGAAGGGATGAGGCTGAGGTGGATAGCTCCCAGCCGGGCCGGGATATCCACGCATGCCTGGCGGCGTCGGCGTGTTTCGATGGGGGAACATTGCTGATCGTGGTCTGCCCGGGATGGCACTTTGAGCCTGTTGAGGCATGCTTGCCGCTCTGGCTTTCATCAGGGCGTTTTCAATCGGCCGTACCAGCTCGTGAGAAAAGACTGGTCGTGTGTCCATTGACCCGGGAACAGGATCCTTCCATGTTTTGAGCATCTCTTCCATCTTCCTTCGAATCCCATGATCAACTACCGCGTATGATTCCATGAATATCTTGAATAGAGTTCGGCCGAAGTATAACGTATATGGTGTGCCGACATTTTTGACAATGGAGTCC
Organism: Trichoderma arundinaceum; assembly: GCA_025919625.1. Classification (NCBI taxonomy): domain Eukaryota; kingdom Fungi; phylum Ascomycota; class Sordariomycetes; order Hypocreales; family Hypocreaceae; genus Trichoderma; species Trichoderma arundinaceum. Next base: position 1,129,649 of record JAMQTF010000007.1, on the reverse strand, counting down.
ATCACATACAAGGCGGGCAGCTTCTTGTTCGGCGGCGCCTAGTTTACGGTATAAGCATATGAATATTCAACAAGAGTGAAGAAAGGGGGGTCGCATCACGAAACCAACAGGGGAATTCCATCAAACAAACACATTTCCCAAGTTATACAAACAGAAAGAGAGTATTTTATCCTCCTACCTTTAGTATGTGCTGCTGCAGAACCTCTGCAATGGCCAAAGCGTGTTCTGTATTTTCTCTGGCAATCACTGTCAAATTGCTGATTTCAAACCGCATATTAGAAGAGAGATCCTCCAGGGCAAGGCGGTAATCCTCCGCCACTTCAGCCCCGTCAGACATTTTGAACTGTCTAGTCGATAATTCAAATAATATTCTTTAATGACGAGAAAAAAAAAGGGATTTGTGGTGCTCGGAAGTGATTAGGGTGAGGGACAAGGAGCAATGGGATTTGCGCGCAAGGCCTCAAAGGGCAAAACAAAGGAAAACGCTGCCCGATGCCTTGAAGAGAAAAGAACAAGCTAAAGTTCGCCCAGGCAACGGCGGGGGAGAAAAAGATCGCACACAAGAACCGCACGTTCAGGAAGAGGCGAAGTTTATTCCAAGAGATACTTTTCCTGGCCTTCGCCGTCCTCAAATAACTCTAAACCCAGCCACAAGCTATCGTATTGAATCTTCTGCAAAGGCCTCTCCAGCCTCCTTTTGGTACCACCGAGATCACTCGCCGCGCATTCAAACACTATATCCGCAGGCACGCCTACTCTAAAACGACCTCCCGTGGTCTGTGCCGCGCTTTTGAGGCGTATCGTGACAACAGCTACTTCCAATGATCGTATCGAGCGCCGCGTCGCCGTGGCAGAAAGAATGCTCCCGAATCGACAAGGCTCGCACCGAAAGGCAGAAACGTTGGGGAGGAGAGTAACGACAAGGTGCTCTTCTAGAAAAGAGAAGAATCCGAATCCGCAGTCTGGTTCCCTTCCACAGAGAGAAGGCTTACGCCGTCGGAGTGAGCCGCTTCAGGTCACCAGAGCGATCATTGAGCAAGGAAAACAAAAATGAGCTGGATGAGCAAACGGAGCGATTGCTGGAGGTTGAAGGCTAATCTTCAGTCACGTGATGGATCTGCTATCAAATGCCGCACGGACCACCATGCCCAGAGTTCTTCAAGCCCGCCAACTGAAGAGGGTCCAACTGTTGCTACAGGAATTGAGCTAAATCAAGAGAACAATAGACATGTGAACACATGTTTTGAACAAAATTAGGTGGCATTGTTATACTGCTTTCCTTCGTCTAGAAATCTGTACTACAGAATATTCCATGTCCTTCTTTTACCAAGCTATTGCCACCCAGTTCAGCTCCCTTTGGCCACGTGCCTACGCGGCTTTGACCTTTGGGTACGAACCCTGCTTCGTTGAAGGTTCAATCAGTGATGCGACCAATCCATGGCGAAGATGAGAGCACGTAAATCACGTCGCCTTTCTTTTTCATTGTCAAAGTTTCGCATTGAATCATTGCTAGAGCACTCTAAATAGCTGCACAAATAAAGAAATCAGAAAGACCATGTCCTGCCCTCTCTGGGGGTATTCCGGTACTATTATGACCACGCGCTTATTCCAATCCTCAACGCCCTTCATCCATCCGTTTCACTGTCGAACTCTCTTGGCTATTAATAATGCCATTTTGTTTTTCTTATTTAGTAACATTTTCTCTTTCTTCAGAGAGATAAGATCCAAGCCTCTGGCTCGCAATCAAAATCGAGACATATTGGCCTCGGAATATCGGCTGCTGCGGCTGCTGCGGCTATTCATTGGGTGCAAGGCATTGTCGGGACGCTTCAGACCTGGAATGATGGGGCTGTCGCTCTGGGCCTCGATATCACGGGCATGGTGATTGATGTAAGGAGGAGCACTAATCTCAGGCTGGCCATTCATGTACTCGTCCTTTTCCTTCTTCCAGAACATGGACACAAACTTGCTTCTTGTCTTTTCGTGTCTGACGGAAGATGATCTGCTGGTAACATCGTAGTCGGGGTATTGACGCTGCGACTGTGCCAGCGAGCCATTCGCACGAATGTCGCGAGACGTGATGCCCTCCTTTCTATCACACCAGATAAAAGAGAAGATGACGTTGAGGAAGCCAAAGATAAAGGCCAGGATGCCCGCAGCCAGCACCAGTGACGAGAGGGCAGAGGACATCTTCAAGTTGTGATTGAGCATCCCCAAGATGTTGCAGCCGATGATGATCATGCCAAATCCCAGCCAGCTGAGCCCATGGTGGTCGGACAAGACAGGCCACATGCGTCGTAGGTAAATCTTGATGAACTGCGCAAAGGCAAGCTCCGAAATGACGAGCAGAGAGCAGAAGATGGAGACGAAAACGAGCGTAAAGCACTCGAAGATGAAGTATGGCTTGTTCTTCTCGACATTGATGATCAGGATCCAGCAGGCGGCACCGGCGGTCAGGAGAGTAATGACGGTAGCGACTCGAAGAGCCTGGAGAACAACCAAGCCAGCGCCTCGAACGGTCGGTGAATTCATGAAGCCAGCCATGACGACCTCTCGTTGAATCGTATTATAGAAAGAATGCTGCGGATATGGGTCAGTCAGAGCCGCTGATGGGTCAGTCAGAAGCACTCACTATGAATGGGCTTGTCGAGAAGTAGGCGCTGCCCGTCAGTGAGTGAATGTGGGAAACTGTAGGTCGAGTCGTGTAAGAGATTCGAGTCGTGTTAATGCTGGCAACTAAACAAGCCTAGCTGATGCAGAGAAAAACGAGGGAACCAGCCCAGCGGCGATGAAAATGATGAAATGTATGTAGAAAGGAGAGTAGAGGGGGTATACAGAAAGGAAGTGAGAGCTACTACGAAACGATTGGAAAGCAGCTTCAATATCTTTTCACAAATACCATTGTTAGAGAAGACAATAGGGAAATAGGAATGATGGACAAAACTAGGAAAACCACGCTGAGAGAATGGGGAAAAAATGGTGTGGGCAATCTGAGGAGAGGCTCAGCACTTCTTTAATAAGACTACGCACCCAATCGATGCCGCTGCAGCGTCCACTGCTTGCCGCCCTCACAAGACAATCAGAGAGCAAGCCCCTGCTGATGAAACGAAGCGCAGCTGGAGAAACCCGCGCTCCTCTGACTTGCGTCCAACACCATGGGGAAGCACGCAGCAAACACCCGGGCCACTGCCCTCATTCACGGCATAGGCCAAACACTTGCTGGCCTTGAAAGCCGCGCTCAAAGCCAATCGATCCAACGGAACCATTTCAGCGGGCCAAGGGCCAAAATAGCAGAGTCAGCTAGCCGCGCCGAGAGCATCTCGTTTCATAAGCAGCCCGGTCTTCATGTATGGCCGCGCTTGCGCCAGAGCCGCAACACGGATCAAGGCCAGGAGCTCCTGATGCGAGCCGCCATCCCACCTCTGCAGGGCCTGTCGGAGCTGAGAGTCCGCAGAGAGCAGCATCGGCTCATGATGAGATAATGCGGTGTTTGACCAAGGCCAATGAAGCTGCGGCGGCAAGCGGCCTAGAAACGGGCCGTTCAGTTGGGAGTTTCTTGGTTCGATCTCAAGGCCAGGATTGTGAGGTGGGTTGATTGGCTACGGATGCGCGTGCAAGTGTTTCAGCAGTCTGCATGTACTCTGCTAAAGCGCTATGCCAGGTACGTACCCGACGCCCCAAATAGCGGTGACCAAAGCACGTCAACAGGTACAGGTACTTTGCACCTGTTATTGTTTGAACCATTGGCAACTGGGAACGCTGCCAAAAATACACGTTTAATTGCAGACACTCTTGCAAAGAGAGAAAACCATATAAAACAAAGCTTTCATCGCACTTCGACTCCTTCGCCAAGGGTTACAGAATCCAATGTCTCACAGCCTGGCGGCCTTTGACTTTTGGTTTGGGGCTTTTTGGCACTGTGTTGTTGGCTCGAGATTCATCTCATGACCGGATCAGGTACCGAGATCACAACCGGTAGAGCTCCCGTGTTAGTTGTAAAAGTGCCGGCACGGATTGGCAAATGCCCTCTCAATCAAGGAGGAATTCCATATGAAAATCACCAATATTCCGATGGCCTCTATTCACTATTCCGGTCTTAGTAAAGTATCCTGGCTGGTAATAGGTACTGATGCTTGCAATTCATCTGCTTGGGCGTCTTCGGCAAGGGCTCAATCACTTAGCCGCCGAGCCTCATACCGATCGTCCGGGTCGCAATATCCATTGACAGGGTTCACGCATCGAATGCGGAAGTCCCTGCATGCCTAAACCCTTATAAAGGCGAAAACATCATCACTCATGTAGGGAGACGCAGGAAGCTACCAAGGGAGGACAGACGGAAGTACCCTCTAGTAGTCCAAAGTATGAGGAGCTACACGCGCGGACCGTTCTGCTAGCGGCTTCACTGGAATGCTTACCGGGCCCTAGCAGCAGGTTAGAGTCACGGCTTTCTCCGATTGGCTATTGCCACACGGCTTTAATTGTCCACGTATTGCTCGACGCGAGCTGAGGCCTCATCTTCATCCTATCTTCATCAGTATTCTTCTATACGAGAAGCGGCACCACTCGAACCACAATGACCCGCGGAAATCAGCGTGATTTGGCGCGTGCCAAAAATCAGAAGAATGCTGCCAAAACGGTAAGCCGATCTTCCTGCGAACTGCTCGCCAACAACCTGAACGAGAAGAAAACAGGGACTAATGTTACCGTCGTGCTCTAGAAAACCGGCAATACCAAGACTGGCTCTGAGATAGCGAAACAAGACATGAGCAACGCCGAGATCATGCGACAGAAACAAGTCAAAGGTCCGCATCTGACATTCTACAACTGATAACCATTGCGAATCCATCAACTGACCAAACCACTCCTGCGACAGCGGATCAGAAAAAGAAGCAACAGGAAGAGCAAGATTTAAAAGAAAAGAGAGAAGCAAAGGTGAAAAAGTAGGATATGATGTATTATTAAGAGGTGGACATACTGCGTGAACGTCCTACCAGCACGGCAATAATGGTACGGCGAAATCGGGCGCTCCTTGGCAGTTTACAACACGGCGCAACATTTGGATAATCTACGTAAAGAGGAGGGATGCCTTTGGTCAGCCATGAATATACAGCGAAATTGATCTTTTGTAGCATTGCTACTGCTACACCAGCATAGCCACATACTTGATGCCTCGATTGCTGCTTGTGATCCTACTCTTCTCGATCGTTTCAAGAGTTTTGTTTACGGAGCCTAAGCCGATCATCAGTTTTTATTCGCCGCCAGTTCGCTCCGTTAAATAACCAACGGCAAAGTAATTAGAATGCGTCTCCTTGTCCCATCTTAGAGTAAATCGATATCCTCTCTGAGAACATGTCTATTAAATTTTGTGTCACGAGTAGAAGTAACATTGCTACGCATGTCCAACCACAGAAACAGTAACGCAAACGGCCTATCGGTCAAATGAAAGGAGTATAATCGTAATTTAGTTCCTAATGCAACTTTGTGGTTTTATCTCCAGGGTAAGCTCCCCTAACAGCTGCCATGTGAAAGTCCTCCCAATCAGATGACTAAGCTCAAAAACCAAGTGACGGAACGGCGTCCCACTGTTTATATGACAACGGAAAGATGTGGATGCAGCCTTGCGACGCCACCTGGACTTTTGGCATCTCAGCCTCGCCTCTGGCTGGCCACCTGGCTCTTTCTACATACCTGCTCTTGACATCCCGTCAAGCGGCGCCGCATTCATCATGGCAATCTCTTGGGATTCGTTAGTAACACTTCGATTATCCGGATGATGTGAATCTGCTAATACATATATCATAGCATCCGCGCCTTTGTTCTCTTCTTTGGGCCTATGCTACTTCCCAAAGCCATCTCCTACTATCGCAGCGTTCGATCAGCCCCTCGACGACATGGCCTCTCTGTGCAACCAGTTCCCTCGGTTATTCGCGTTGCGATTTTCATGCTGTCCTTATTTGCGTTCTTGCTCGTTGTGAAAACGTTACCAGCCGTTGCGCCGGAAAATCTCTTCCTCAAGACACAGAGCCGACTCCAAATACCTGTGGACGTGCTATTCACACGGATCTCGGCTGTGCGACCTAATAATGTCTTTACAGCGTGGGATCACGCCTTGAGATCCAAATTTGTCAATCTGGAGAGCCGACTTTTATATTTCCAGTATGGTCCTGAGGTTTTGGCCGAGTGCATATTCTGCAACGCCGACGAACCCAAGAGCTACTTCTACTATGCTCTCCCCTCGTTGCTGTGGCCGCATATTGCCAATCTGGTCGCCCTCACCATTGTTACAAGTCCTCTTTTGACTGGAAAATATGGCTCACAGTGGAGAACGCTGGCAACAATTGCTTCTGGAATTCTTGCCGCACTAGAGCTGTACTCTGTAAACTCCTACAACCACCAGGCTAATGCGCGGGCGCTGCGGCTCAACGATATAGATTTCTTTTACTGGTCGGTGCGGAACTACCGATTTATTGCCCTGGCTATTCTCGATGCTGCCATTGCTTTTGTCTTGTACCTGTCATCCACCAACCGCGCATTTGTCCAGCCTCCGTCCCCAGCAGAGCGCATTGAACTTGTTAACCGCGCGCTGGTTACTGCTAGGAGCAAGATGAACGCGGTCGGTATCGTGAAGAATACAATTATGCGTGACGAAGACTTACGATCTCGCTCCCAAGGATACTGGCAACACGAAGTCCGACTCATGGGGGAGGTCATGGAGGAGCGAGAGGTTATTGATGGTGTAAATGATGCATTGAGCAACAGGATCGACATTCAAAACATAACTAGAGATGCAGAGACATATACTCAGAACGTCTTACGGCCAATGCAATGATAGTAGATGGATTGGCATTTTTTAGCGACAGATTTGAGTAGATATTTCAGTTTATCAAGGCATCGTATCTCTTTGAAGGTCCGAAGGCACATCCCAAGTACACCCTACCAAATTAGACCAATCATATCGCAGCATGGATACGGAACTTTAAGCGCCTGCTAAAGTAAGTGCAAAATAAAGTACTAGCGGCTACCCTGTATACCTATTCTACATATTTAAAAGCATAATAAAATTATAAATATATAAGAATATAAATTAAAAAAATAATTTATAATTTAACTTATAACTAAAGTAATTATTTTTTTTTATTACTTTTTATTATAAGTATATATTAATGAAAATTTAATCTTACTAAAGTACTGTTTTAATATCAGACGAGGTGTGGGGCAGATACTTAGGATGTGCCTTCGGACCTTCAAAGAGATAGTTCTTGGTGGATTGTGTCATTAAGTTCCGCTATGGTGCGTCTATCATTTTCTAACCATATTAAGACCTAGATTCTGGACGCCCTATTGTAACACCTGCGCCTGTCGCTACGCTACTTGTGCTGCCCTTTCTTGATGGACCTTCACTGGTTCCCTCCTGTGCACTACGCTCTAGAAAACCGGCCCAGAGCTCGGCCAAGGACTCTCTATCCCTAGCAGATGATGGCTCGGAGAAGATGTCGGCGCTAAGTGACGGCGAGCTGGGCGTGCGCTGGAAGGGAGAAAGGGGAAGCCGGAGGCTGTTGCCTGACCCTCCTGGTCGAGCGAGCCCAGCCTGTTCGCGTTGCTCATCCGTCCAGTTGAGGTAACCTGCCATGACCTGCAAAACTTGGAAGCGCTTCGCGTCGCCTCGGTCGAGTGTGAGGAAATGGAGTAGATGATTGGTAACAACTTGTCTACATGATTCGTATTAGCAACATCTTTCAAAGTTTATAGAGGCGTTGATGCTTACCTATCAACATTATCCTCTGGTTTTGTCTTTTTGAGATAGCGCAGAGCCTTGGTAAGATGATCATTCAGCACAATGGCTTCGTGTCGTAGTTTTCCAATAAGGAGATTTTTCTCTTTGACCTCCTTTTCAAACGGAGAGGTACGTTCGAGTTCCTTTACGAGCTCGTCTTTAGCCTCTTGTGCTTCTGTAGCTCTCGCGACAGCTTCTCGCACCAGCTTCTTCTGCTCTTGAAGTTGGGCTTCGCTAGTTTCAACCAAGTCGCGTAGCTCTTTCTTGCGGGCGTCCTGGATCTCCCGCAAGGCATTTTGAAGATTGTCGATTAATGTCGCCTGGCTGTCACGCTCGGCGGCGGCCGCCTCGTAACCCTGTCTTAAGCCAATAATCTCTTCCTCCAGCTCGCTGACCTTGTCTCCCAGGTTCTCCTTGATGGAACGCTCTTCCATTGCGATGACCTCCCATTCACCCATCGCATTAGAAGTTGTCTCCATCTCTTCTTTGAGGTGTTGGATTGATCTAATGAGCTCCTCCCTCTCTTTCCCCCAATTAGTTGCAGATAAGTTATTGCGACTTCGAAGCGTCGTCAATTCCCGCGTGGCATCCTGGAGTTCTTCCTTGAGCTTAGCCACGTTCTCGCTGGACGACTCTGCTGAGTTTCGAAGTTCCTCGTTTTGCGCTTCAAGCTCTTCAATGTGCTCCTTTGCTTCCTCCAGCTCGGCCTTGTCACGCTTAAGCCTGTCGCTCAGTGTTTCTTTGATCTTTTCAACGCGCCCAAGCAACGTCTGATATTGCTCTTCGGCAGTTTCCCGTGCGGCGTTGCTGTCTTCTAGTTCTGCCTGCAGCTGTGATACCTCGGCTTGGTGGTTTTCTTGGATGCTTTCCAACTGCTTGCGCAGCTGCTCAACTTCGGCCCGGAGAGCCTCTCGCTCTTGACTCATAGCTTCTAACTTGGCTGATGTATCAGATTCGTCGTCGGGCTGTTGTGTAGGCGGTTCAGTTTGCTCGTGATTTGAAGGTGCTACCGGGTGTCCGTTGCTCTCGCTCCTAGGCTCCTCCGTGTTATCGACATGGCTCGGGATTTCCTAGCAGAGCGTGATTAGCGCGGCTATACGAGGATCGAAGCTTCCAGTGTGGGCTTACTGCAGTTGTTGGGGTATCTGGCTCGTCATCTAACTCGTCCTTGTCAACTCTGGCATCTCCATTGCTTGCCTGGGCCGGTTCTTTGCTCTTGTTCGCATTCTTCTTTTTCTTGTTATTCTTTTTCTTTGACGCTATCTCATTTGCTAGCTTTAGCAATCAAGTCCCGCCAGTTCATGAACAGAGACGCTATCGTGAAAACCATGACTAACCTGAATTGGACGTTAGGCTGGGCTCCGTGGCCGCTGTCGAGGACATGGTAGGCAAAGCGTTCAAGAGGTCGCATGCAGCTCGTTGCGATGCCTCTGGGCAGGTCGTAAGGCCTGGTATGGAGTCTTCGAGCGAGGATCTATTGTACAAGGGAGGTCGGGATAGGCAGATTAGCTATTGGCTATCGAGCTCCTCTGCGGCGTCGGCTCCGATTCGTCTAATCGATGGTTGCGGATACTCGTTGCAATCCACGTTTGGGATGCGAATGCGGATTCGGCTTCCTGAATGCGCAATTGAGACAGCGCTCCAAAAATAGGGAAGACAGACAAGGATTCCAAACAATTCTAGAAGATTTCGACACGCGTGACAGAAGCGTCTTTCAGAAGACAGGTGTTCCAAGGTAAATTATCGCGGGATACGAGGCGCCCTTGTGCGTCTTGTCGTACGTATCCCCAATCTGCATCGGTCGAATGGCTTAGTCATCAACGATTATTCCTTATCAGGTCCTCCACTTCCGCGGCGATTTTCTGATTTTCTTCTTCTTCTTCTCATCTTACAATTATCTTCGCTATCACACTAATGAAGGAGATCATACTTTTAATGGCTTTTTCACAATCTTGCGCGAAGTAGATCATATCGCCTTTCATAATCCCATTGCTTGCTCAATCATTCCATGGGCGCTATGGGTTCGCTTATGTGCGGACATGCCATTTCTTGAGGAAAATTTTTTTCACAAGAAATGGGTTGGTCAACTACGAAGTGTACTTGCATTTTAATATAACACTGCGCCTTAATGAACCTGCCAAGCGTAAAAACATTATATCTAGAAAAAACTCCAAGTCCCATTATTAAGCCTTTGCCTTCTTTGCCTTGGTCACCTTGGCCGGTTTGGCCTTGGTCGTCTTCTTTGGCGTCGAGCCTGATTTTGCCTTTCCAGGAGTTGAAGTCTTCTCTTCTGGCTCCGCCTTCTCGGTCTCTTCAGCTGGTTTTTTCTCCTCTGGTGCTACCTCAGGGGCAGCTTCAATTGTCTTGGCCTCCTCTCCATTCTCAATTGCTGCGGGTGCCGGAACATCTTTAAGCTTGGGGGCTTCATACTCATACCCCAGCTCCTTGAGCTTTGCAGCCTTCTTCTCCCGGTTATCCCGCTCCCTTGCGACTTTGGCTTCCCAAGTTGATTCGGTGAGAGGCTTTTCCAACTGTATGCCAGCCATCTTGTTCCAAGGTACCTTCTTGAATCTCCTATTCGCTCCCTTAAACAGGTCGTCGTGGACCTGTTCTTTGGCAAGGATTTTGCACTTCAGAATATGGCCAAACAGCAGATAGTTATCCATGGTCTTTGAGACAATCTCGGCAGTGCTGGCCTCGGCGAATTCGACAAAGGCAAAGTGTTTGCTGGCGCCAGTCTTCTTATTACGCGATAGGCGCAGTCGTGAGATGGGACCGAATTGAGACAGATATTGCTTCATTTCGTATTCGTAAAAACCGTGAGGTATCCGCCCAATGTAGACAACACCAGGCTCCTCCTTCGAAGCCTTTATCGATTTCTGGACGTCCTTCGACACCTTGGGAATCTTGCCAACGTCTTGTCCGGGTTGGAACTTTTCTTCGCCCACTGTGTCTTCTTCTTCCGGGTCGATATTGATGGCCAAAACCTGGAGGTTCTCTTCATCTTCTTGCCCATCAGAGTCGGACTCTTCTTCCATCTCAATCACGTCTTCTTTCTTTTCCTCCTTAGCTTTAGCCTTTTGTGACTTGGGCGCCTTGGTCTCGGTTGCTGGCTTCTTGGTGGGTTTCTGCTTCTTCAGTGACACGGGCGACGATTCCTCGGCGGCTGTAGTAAGATTTGTTAGCATGCTATAATTTGAGGCAAGTCAATTCAAGCCGGCGTTCGTACCCTTTCGCTTCCCCTTCGAAGCCTTATCCGCAGTCTTTGTGGGTTCATTATTTTTCGGCGCTTCCGCAGCTAATGTGAATTAGCCAATAGTATTTGTAGATGCCTCTCCATTCTTACCCTTTCTCTTGCGAAGCACTGGCGCCATGATATTCTCTGTGATGCTTAATGATATTGTGAGACGATATGGCCAAGCGTCGCCGCCAAATTGCCTTTCCAAAAAATAATGGAAAATTTACAATTCTGCCGTTTTTTCGGGGCGGTGAGGGCGCTGAATATGCGCGTTTGGTGGGGTTGCACCTCACTAGCAACTGCTATGCCAATTTGGGTAACAAGCTCTGTTGATAAAATTCGCTGCCTCAACGAATGTCTAGGGTATTCTCTCCAGTATCAGGCCAAGAAGAGGAGCTCACAATTGCAAATAAATCGTTTATCCTAATCTATTAAATGCTTACGTGGCGACTGTTATAGATTCTCTCCAAACTCATTTAATTAGACCCTTAGTCTCTCGTTCATGCTGTTGTTCCGTAAATTGTATTCTACGGCCGCTTAACTATTGATACTAGGCTTGTATCACTGCAGCTTTGAGAGCACCTGCTTCCTGTACAGTTTTCATCTTTACATCAATCTCACCCCAGCGGTCAAAACGCAATCCTCATCATAATGAACATCGATGAATCTGACCCTCAACACGAAGAAGTCTGGGACGACTCCCTCCTTATCAATTCCTGGAACCAGGCTCTACAAGAATACAAAGTGAGCCTCTTCAGCTGTGCAGAACAAGGGATAACCGTCTCTAACTCGAGCATTAGAAGTACCACAGCATACACGCGAAAGGTGGCAGTGTACGAGACCTGGACCAAGTTGATGCTAGACCCTCTGAGTGTGTCTAGACCTTTAAGCTCTGCTCGAAATTATGTGTCTTGTTGCTGACGCCAAATACAGAGCCGGCGAAGCTCGCAAAGAAGCCGAATCAGGCAGTCCGCTGTTAAATGAGGCCCAGAAACCCCAGGAAGATCTGTCTAGCAAAAATGCTGAGACAGCAAATAATGTGCGTCCGAAAGTGCTCTGCATAGGCTAATTAAACCTACTGGGTGCCAGCCCTTCATGGCTGTCCAGGTATTATTCCAGCTTACTGAAGAGTTGTAGGTTTCCGCTGAGCAGCATGGCACGGGGACAGGGCACGGCTTGAGCTCCATGCCCAACGCGTTCCCGTCTCAGGCAATACTTGGGACAGGTCAGTAATTTGTGCAAGGCGCTACCCTTGGTTTTTCACCCAATGTTCCTTGAAGTGACGCGCTGACACTGGGGAAACCTTCCGAGCTACGATTACCAGTGCGCGATGACAATCTGAAAAAGCTCCTCATGTCATGGTATTACGCTGGCTATTATACCGGGCTATTTGAGGGGCAGCAGCAAGTGCAGCAAGCACAGCAGCAACCCTGACCCGTTCAATGAAGCTGGGTCTTCCGTGTCGACTAATTGATCGTGGGGAGAGTGAATGCTGCGCCACGGTTGAATGGTGAAGCTGGGGTGGAAACCCTGCGACAAATGGTGTTCCACAGCCCTGCTAGCACGACAACCACCGCGATGCTTTTGGCTCTCTGCGTCTCAGGATAACGATGGTGGAAACAACATGTCAGTGCATTTCCATCTACCCAATGCATGGATGTTTGGTCTGGCTCTACCGATTTCAGCCACGCTGCGAACCGATAGTTTCCCATCGGATAATTTGTTTCATGTTAAATAGTGTCGAAATGGCAAGACATCTGCATTATGACATTCGCGATGGGCCACTAGAATTACGCGTTTGTTTGATCTCATCTTTCCAAGGTAAATCCTTTTTTTACCACGGATTGCTGGAGATTGTCTATGCATTTTTACCGCATGACGCCCCATTTGGTTTTCATTTTCTTTTCTCACTTAGCTCCATGTTGCGCACCGGAATCTATCCCATTTATTCACCACTTTTGACTTTTCTGGCAGCGATCCTGCGGGCGCCCCTTATTATTGCTACCGGGGTCGGGCTCTGGGTTCCAGACCCCGAGCTTTCCTTCTTGCTGTCAATTTGGTAGCGAAGGAGTCTTAAATTGAAGGAGAACATCACTAGGTCGCGTTTCGATAGATCCGGTGAGGCGGCCTAAGTAGGGAAGACCAAGTCGAGATTGCATTGAATTATGCAATTACAAAAGCGATATGTTATTTGTGGGAAATGCGCTACGGCTCATTCCCCGGCCCATTTGGAAGCCGTGTTTCATCCTCCACAATAGCGGTTTGAGGCCCCTTGCGACTAGTTGGGCCGCCAGCGCTTGACGAACTTTATGGCTTCGACCCCTTATGGCTGGAGACTGTGACTAGCCCATACCATTTTGGGCGGTAATTTGAAGCCTGGGGCCTCCGGCATTGACCTAGCCGCCAAGTTTGAGTCTGCTTCCGCATCGACGTTTACAATTTTGTCAAGGGACGTTTCTAAACCTGCAGCAAGGCCCTAGCGGCATGAAACTAATCCTACAGCTGGTATTGCGAATTACTCAAGCAAAGCCGCAGAGGCAAATGGCCAAACTATGATTGCGTCTGTCTCTAGGAGATCTAGAACGGAGCACTCCACACAGGAATATGTATGCCTGAGAGCGATTAGGCAGTTCTCAGCCTTGTGTTCCGCCGAATGCGGGTAGAATTACTCCGTGCAGTAGTACCCATTTTATTTACTGTATCAGGGGGGCTCGGCGTTGCTTCTCCACCGAATCGCTTGTTGAGCATCAACTACAGGGGCTTAACGTGGCGATTGATGGCCAAGCTCAGCTGAATCAAAGATAAGAGAATGCTTCAACAGAGTTGCGTCTCAAGAAACATGCAGCCGTCTTGTTACCCAAGGTCCTAGCCGCTGGACTGGGGTAGGCGACTGGGCCACGCCAAAACATCGCCAAACGCCACCCGAGACAATTCTGTTACAGGTTTCTCCTGCACCCCCTGCAAACCACCAAATCCGCAAAACAATACGGAGCACCGCTGATTCGGATGCACTGAGCCCCGGAATAACACTCTTTAGCTCGGAAACGGGGGGTTCAAGGGTCTGGATCAATCGGGAAGAGATGGCTAGCATTATTCAGGCCCCAGGGCCTCTTGATAGATAAAATGTCTAGCTGTCCCCGAGTCGAGTAAACATTTTCTCGTTTCTTCATCACTAGTCTCCAATTGTTTCGGCAGTTGCTCTCTTTCCCTCTTTTTCTGTTTCTTTTCTTTTCGCTTCACGAGCAGGCCCTCGCCATACCAGCCCTTAAACTTGGTTGATTCAAGTCTTTCTACAGCCCCCTTTACGAGTACAAAGTCAGATTTTCAATAATTCACAATTACCGCCAAGATGAAGTTTTATTCCTGGTTAGCTTTGGCCACCGCGCCTCTTGCTATGGCCAATAAGGTCCAGAATGCCTACCCGGACAATGCTGCTCGAGCAGTTGAATTGGAGTTGGATGATCGGACTATCGCTATTGCCGGCGGCATGGCCGGACATGGTATCACCGCCAACTCCTTGACCGAGATCATCATCATCTGGGCCAACCCTGGTGGCGGTGCGGCTACCACCACCTACAACAACAAGGTTACTGTCACCCAGACTGTAACTGTTGGAGGGCAGACAACAACCACTGCCGCTGCCGCTGCTACTCACACTGTCACAGTCGGAGGAGCTGCTGGCCTTGTCTATTCTCCTCCTCAGCTCGACAACATCCCCGTCGGCGACACTGTTATTTTTGAGTTCCATGCTATGAACCACACCGTTACCCAATCTGCCTTCAACACTCCTTGCAAGAAGCTGGAGGGTGGTATGGACTCCGGTTTCCAGGCAAACCCCAACAACACTATCTCTCCTGCTCCCCAGGTCGCTATGCAGGTTATGGCCTCTACTCCTCTGTGTAAGTAGTTGATAAAATGTATTCTATCTAGGATAAACTAACTCCTTTCCCAGGGTTCTACTGCCGACAGAAGGGCCACTGCGGCAAGGGCATGGTGTTCTCCATCAACCCCACTGCTGAGAAGACCCAGGCTCAGTTCCAGCAGTTGGCCATCGCTCAGAATGGCACTGGTGCTGCTACTCCCATCACTGGCGGAAGCGGTGCCGCTGCTCCTCCTCCCCCAGCGCAGACCTCTGCTGCTGCTCCCCCGCCCCCTCCTCCTGCTCAGACTCCCGCTGCTCCTCCTGCTGGTGACAACGCTGGCAGCGTTGGCACCGGTAAGGGTACTGTTGGTGCCGACGGCAGCTGCTCTTGTGTCGTCCAATGCCAGCCCGGCAGCTTCCCCGTGAATGCTGCTCAAGGTGTTGGTGCCCACGGTGGCTGGGGTGGTAAGTTTATTCCTATGGTTTTTGTATAATATCCAATTCTGACTGAATCCCATAGGCTCTCTCCCCATGAACATGGCTGCCATGTCATAAAAAGGATTATCCACGCACAATAGAGGAGGACGGTGGCTTGGAGGTGTAACGAAAAGGATTATTTGTAGATCTAACTCATTTCTTCTTACATGTACTCATGGAGGCTGCCCAATGGGCCTGACTCTTTTCTTCACTTGAAGGTATTGATATCATATGACTGGTTCGTATACATTTTATTTGCACAATTAATGAATTATTCCCAACTGGTCTTTGTTCTTTTCGGTGTCTTGTGAAATCTTCCATTGCCTCCATTCAGGGGTTTCATGACGATTGATATTGGGATTATGAATATTAAGATTGTCAAATTATGTATCCGAATTATTCTCATCGCTCGATAAATCTACATACTCCGCTGTAGCTGTCCACTTATGAGATTCATCTAAGCACTTCGCTCCCATTGTAATGCACTCTGCACACGCAAGAAAATCTCCGCGATTACATTCGGAGCACTCAAAATAGTGCGCACCAATTGGTATACAACGTGTACATACATCGCACCAGTATGCATGGATATCGAAGGGCCGATGCGATTGTACAAGCACTAAGTCAGAGTCATTCTCAACATGAAGATCTTCTAGTTGAGTATATTGCTTTAGAAGTTCAGCCACTCGACCATTGCCGCTCCTTCGCGCCCAAAAGAAAATAGTTTTGCCAAATGCGTCTTTGGAGTCTATAGCGATGCCTCCAATAGCCAACAGTTGATATACTACATCTTCATGACCGTTTCGTATAGCAGCAAAGAGTGCTGTTGAACCATAACAGTCTTTTGTGTGAATCTCAGATGTCTTGGTAAGAAGGAGTGCTAATACATGACTATGACCACGCATAGCTGCATAAAACAACGGTGTGCGTTTAACGTCGTCTGTTCGAGTCACTTCACTCGGCTCAGACCATTCGAGCAGCGCCTCAACAACTCCATGATGGCCTTCTATTGAGGCGATATGCAAGGCTGTTTTGCCGCCGTGATCCACTGCAGCGAGGCAGGCTCCTCCTTTCAGGAGAAAATTGACTGCGTCATAGTGACCGCCATCTGCCGCTGAGTGTAATGGCGTCCAGCCGTCGCCATCTGTAGCAGTAATATCGCATCCACTTTCAAGAAGGAGCTGCATTATATCGGTATGTCCACTGCGTGCGGCGAGGCCAAGTGGCCTCCATCCTCGGCCATCTTCGCAATTAGCATCGACGCCGTTGTCAAGCAAAATTTCAACTACGCCGATATTGCCCCTGAATATTGCATTTCGTAATGGACTATCTCCATCTTTATCAGACATACTGGCTGTGACACCCGCGCCTCTGTCTAGGAGAAATCTAACCATCTCCGTTTTATTGCCAAGAGTTGCTGCTAATAGGGGTGTCAATCCATCAGTCGTAGACTCAACGAGATCAGCTCCTCGATCAAGAAGAAGCTCGGCGATTTTGAGATGCCCCTCGAAAGATGCCCAAGGCAAAGGGAGCCAATCGCGTTCTAAAGGGCCGCTGTGGGCTGCACCGTTGTCAAGAAGTAATTCTACCATCTCGAAATGTCCTTTTGAGACAGCTGCGCCTAATGGAGTTCGCTTATTGCACCCTGCGACCGAGATATCGGCTCCATGTTTCAGGAGCAATTTTGCTACATCAATGTGTCCGCCCTCAGCTGCACAGCATAAAGCATCGTATCCGCCTCTACTCACAAACGCGACGCTGGCTCCATTCATGAGGAGAACACGAGCTGTGTCTACTGAGCCATGAAACGACGCGTATAGCAGGGCATTCCAACCTATACTGTCCATAAGCAGTATATTGGCACCATTATCTAGCAGGAGCTGAGTTGTTTCGAGGTATCCATTTTTCGCCGCGGCCATCAAAGCTGTTTGACCCCATGTATCTTGTGCTTCTATGTCAGCACCTCGGCTGAGAAGCAGGAGAGCCACTTCGGTAAAGTTAAAAAAGGCGGCATCGAATAATGGAGTACACATATCATTGTCGATAACATTGATGGTAGCCCCATTATCTAGAAGCAGCTTTGCTGATTCAGCTTGACCATTGATGGCCGCAAGATGCAAAGGTGTCTGCTGATAGTCACCTGTTAAATCTTCAACCATAGCCCCTTTACGAAGTAGGAGATTTATCATGTCTAAATTTCCACGTGCTGCTGCTTGATGTAATGCGGTCAATCCGCGAGCATCTTGAGCTCCGATATCTGCACCGTATTGGAGGAGTAGCTCCGCTATACTGACGTCTCCTCTATGTGCCGCTTGATGTAAAGGGGCTACTTGCCTGCGGTCGACTCCGGTGGGTTCTGCGCCGCTTTCTAACAATAGCTGAACCAACCTTAGACAACCTTCTCCCGTCGCCAAGTGCAGGGGATTTTCTCCATCATAATCTTTTACACTGATATTTGCGCCTGCTTCAATTAGAGCCTTGGCAATCGCCTCATTACCGTTTTTGCAAGCAGCTGAAAGAGCGGTTTCTCCCCAAAAAGCCTTCTCGTCCAGATGACCTTGGTGCTTTGCGATCAAAGACAATGTGATTTGCGTTAAGTCGAGAGTCGAAGTATAGAATACGGGGTTATGTGGCATTGATTTGGAAAAGCCGTCTCTCCTTCGCTGCTTTTCATGCTCGTCATCTCCGATATCCACGTACATCTCCATCACCTCTCTTTCATTTGAATCGAACCACTCCTTCCACTTCTTCCAAATTATACTATCGGTATCGAATAACGAATTAATTAACTCATGAGTCAATTTATCTTCCAGGCTACCATTATGGGCATGGCGATGCCAATAACCTGCTGCGTAGTCCCTAAAAGATCCATGAACTTGGCCTGAGTCTTGTTCACGGTCACTCTGCCATATCTGTTCATAGTGGATATATCGGAGGCAAATTTGGGCCAAGATTATATTTTCTATCCTCTCGTTGGAGGACCTCAATTTTTCGTTGATTTGTAGAGTATCTCTGGAGCTGGGACTATGCGAAAGGAAGTACTGCTTTATTGAAAAGTGAGTGAGCCGTACGGTTCTTAGCCCGGGATCCAACTCCCCGGCGCTTGTTCGAATGCTAATTAAAGAGCCACAGATGCCAACTATTTCACTATTGATGTAGTCATCATCAATAAGATCGGGCAGCTCATCAGCGGGTAGTTCGTCCCTCTCGATGTCGATCAACACCGCTTCAGCAATCTCAGCAACAGTCAATGGTCGTAGAGCAAGGGCAGCCCAGCGGATCAATGAGAACGCGCGATCTCTCCCTTCCTCTGGGAGTTGGGAGAGTCTTACCCAGTTTCTATGATACAAGCTATCAAGACCAGAAGGAGTTTTATCAATTGCATCTTGTAACTGTCTTTGGTTCTTCCAGCTGCGCAGAGAATCCTCTTGCAATTTTAGCCAGAGAAATTGACCAGCACATTTCTCAGCCATCTTTTCAGAGATATCATTTCTAAGGGATTCACTTTTTTTTGACAACTTTTTGTCAACAAGGCTCCTTGAATATCGCTTCGTATCGCTGTCGACATCCTCAGGCACGATGACATACTCGAATTTCGCACTTCCAATCTTCTCGATTCCCGATCGAATCTCAACTTCATCTCTACTTACGATGAGGATTCGCGTAGTTGACTTAGCGATTGCCTGACCGAGTTTCTCCAGAAAACTAGCAATGGAATCACTCCGTCCTGGATTACTTCCTTTATTTAGCCATGTGCACTCATCAAGTCCATCAATGATGAATACACAGCCAGGAACAATAGAGACGATCTCCGAAAAGAGCTGTAAGATAAAAGTTCGGGTTGCAATCGACTCGTGCTGTGTCTCCCGCCTCATGCGCACATAGTCAAATGCAGGTTGACTGCGAGAGATCACCTCAGATATCCAGGACCTAATAGCTTCGTATGGGTCATCGCGACTCTCGAAATCTGAAGAAAAAAAGAAATGGGCTACTGGCGTCTTCACTATTTGTAAGAGGTGCTGGACTATCCGTGCACAGAGAACTGTCTTGCCGAACCCAGCCGGCCCATTTATCCACAGGAATCTGGATGCTTCCGGACCCTTTGGCAATGAGAGCCATTCATTTAATACAGGTCGCTCCAGTATCCATTCACAGGTGTCTGCTAGTCTTCTATGAATGGCGTCCTCGTATATTTCGTTAGGCGGATGCCGTACTATCCAGGCGTGTAACTCACGCCGTGTCTCTGCTTGTGCCTTTCCCTCTAGCCTCTGAAGGGTGTCACGAATCTCAGCGGTCCAGGCTGAGTTGTCGATGCCAGGCTGAGCATCAATCTGGGTAGTGTGATTAGATGTTTGGTTCCCATTGACGGTCGTCGCAACTGGAGTTATGGACTTTATCGGTACAAGATGGTACAGGTGTTGGACCAGTTTTCCGAACAATTCTACTTGATCTTCGCGTTTCCCTTTGCCCTTCAACGCCCATGAGAGCTTTTCCCTCCTGGATCCGGGGGTAATTCGAAAGGGCTCTGTCAAGCTCCTAGCCAGCAGACGAGTCGGGTTTACAGCGGATCGCGGAGAAGAATTTTGCCTTTGATCGCTCAAAATTTCGCGGATGATGTCGAAAATTTTGCGCACCGTCTGAAGAGTCTCTGCATCAGTGAGAGCTTCGTGTCGGTCCGCTGACAAGTTTGTCGCTGCTTGATCTAAACCCAACGCCTTGCCCCATTTCTCGAAACGTAGTCTGTGGGACACAAACTGGGCGGCTAACGCGCGCTCATCACTCTTGAAGTGCTTGTAGTCATCAATCTTCTCAGCTAGGTCAAGACAAGTTGAGAACAGGCCAGCGAGCCCTATAATTCCGACTACAAGACCGACAGGCTCCATGGTCTAAGACTGTACAGATTGTGAATGCGGGAGATGTGAGGGTTGTGGGAGGGGTTGTTCGCCTTGCGATGTTGGGCCTTTTTATATGATGTTATAGTGTGGCTGTGATGTTAGGCGCCCAGGCATTCTGCAAATATCAGGCTATTTCGCCTCATTTGTTTCATCGAGATAACAGAACTGCCTACGATTAATTTTATCCAATAGATTTCGGTTCCGATGTATGCATGCAATTACTGAACATCGTGGTTGTGGGTAGAGCGTTCTGCCACACCCAAACCCCACTCCAATTTACAGTGCAGCAGAGATTCTCTATGAGTAAAAAATTTTGCAGGGGATGAGGGGTTTGGGAAAAAGAGAGTCAACTATGGTTACTTTTATAAATTTATTCCCCAGCTAAATTGCTAATGGAATGGCTGCATAGGTACTCTAGTAAACCCCGATGAGTTTACTGCAGCTATTCTAAGAGGCTTTGAGCATCTTTCCCACCAATTGGTCCGTATCTGGGCTGCAGCATACAAGTTTCCAGAAGTAGCCTTCGTGTCTCAAAAGATCTGCTGGACTGCCGACTTTAACTAAACTGCCACCTTTAAGAATCAGAATTTTGTCAAAGTCGGCAATGGTGGCAAGTCGGTGCGCTACGGTAATCACTGTTGAGTTTGGTAACCCTTCTTGAATGGTTGCTTGAATTGCAGCATCAGTGCTTGCATCCACAGCGCTTGTAGCCTCATCCATTATTATGAGCTTTTGATGAGAGAAGAGAGCCTTGGCTAAGTAGAGTAGCTGGCGCTACCCTTGAGAGATGTTTGTACTGCTCTCGTTGACCGCCAAAGACAAGTCTGCAAATGGATGTTGGTGGGCAGCGCCAACAGCGATCATGTCAACTCTTTCAACACATTCTTGAGGGTTAGATCGTTGTATACGTTGTCTGAGTCTTGAGTATATCGCAGAGAGCCAGAGGAAACATGGGGGTTCCCTGACTTTGGGGGCAGACTAGCTTCTATTGGAAATGAACGACTTCGTTTCTGATCCCCAAGCGGCATCATCATGACTTTTGGCTGATGGGGAGTTATAGGCTAGGCTAACTTTGAGGGATATCGTAACCTTCAATATCGCTAGAGTTGGGAGGTTTGGGCCCCCTTGAGACAACCAGTTGGGCAAGTGTAACAAAGTATTCTGCCATTTGCTCTAATTCTGATGAGATAACAGCATGTATGTGCAGATTAGCTTTCATGTCCCGGAGGTATGATACTGCTAACGCCAATAGATCCAAATCTCCACTAGTGGTTGGTGCGCTTGGAAAGCGCGTGATGTTATTAAAGATGACAAAAAATGAGGCAAAAGGATAATAAAGAAGAGCCCTAAAAATACATAACTAGTTCAACTAGAGAGCGAGTCCATTTTGTGGGGATTAACTACCAGAATATTCCCCTATAAACATGGTGTTTACTTGCAAGATGAGGAAGAAGAGACAGAGCCGGAGGGTAGCATATTTGGAATTTTCTTACAATAATAGGATGAGAGTGTGTAAAAACTTGAATCGCATGAGTCGGATCGCGAGTGACATTTCCTGAAGCTGTCCTTCACCAGCATGGCCAATTTCAAGGTCCCGAGCCTCTGACAAAACCTGTTGAGTGTCAGCTAGATCATTATAATTTTTACAGCATTCGAGACATACTTGTCTTGTTGAGAAATCCCAATCGATATTAGACTCTCCCGGCCAGCACATAGGTCGCCAATTGTTAAAATATCGAGAACTAAGCCAATTAGTCTCGCCAGCTTGATGTTCTGATTGAAGAAGTGCGCTGCGAATGTAGAGATAAGAGACTGGGTATAGTAGATATTCAGTTGGTCTTGACGTGGGCGAAGCTTTAAGAGATGTTGGAAATTAGGTAATGGCACATTTTTATACATCAGACTTGGCAGCAACACAGGGCGTCTGAAGGCTATGGAATATGCTTTGTCAACCATGAAGAGTGCTCAGAAAAATGTCAATCGACGCTGTTGTTCTCCGAGGTCCTGATGCTCCAGAAGGTGTAGCTTCAGAGTCTGAGCTTGCCGACAGGTGTGGCTAGCAAGCATCCACGACAAAGCTGGAGAGGCAAACTCTTCTCCGAGACAAGAAAGCACTGCTAGTGCTTGGATATTTACCTCACTTGGCTCTAGAAACATTCTGGCATCAGGTAGAGCAAGACGCGTGTTATGTCGGAATGACTTGGTAAGGTGACGAAGATTTCGGTCTTTCTTCGATAGTAAAAAGAAGATGAAATTAACGTAAAGTACCCAACCACATGGAGTGACTGATTTGGGCTCAAAAATGACCTTTATTAATACTTGTTCCGAAGGCTTGACAGCTATAAGGTCGGCCAGATCAGTGACATGTAGGAAACCCTTGAAAAAGTTCTTTAGTTCGTGACCAAATAGCCAAAAAACACGATATCAGGAATCTTACGACTAATAAGGGCATACCCAGCGGCCTTTGATGGAACAAAGAAGTCAACCAGTGTCATACCCTCATTGAGCCCACTGTTCCAGTTAGTAGTTTTATAATCGGCTGATGGTATTATGTTGGGAACGTATTGCCATCCTTTTAACGTGGGCTCATGATGAGCTAATAGTCTCGCGTTATCACCAAGGGCTTCAATATCTATAAAGAAGTTTGCTGGGGGAATGAATTGCTGATTTTGATTAGCCAAAAAGTTGGCCATTAGTCTCCGTTTCTTGAACTGCGTCATATTCCACGAAATCAAAGTATGAGCTATTTTCGGCCGAGGGAGTCGCATCCACCGTGCTGATGGTAGGGTGCAGCTTATATACAGCAATAACCAATTTTTCGAAGGCAGACTCTATACGACAGAGTCGTTCGTGAAAACTATTCAAATACTGCGCTGGTAGATCCATTGCCTTGGTGTCTTCGCTTCTAGATGAATGAGTACGACAAGTAAGGTATCTAAAACCTAGAATACTACATACCGCAAGGCTTGGGGCTGAGGCTTCGAAGCAGGGGGGCTCTTTAGGATAGACGCATTCGCTGAGCCAGGGGCGGCAGGTAGCGCATTTTGGTCGTTCACGAGAGCACCCTATCATGGCTTAGCTGTGGACAGAGAGGTTGAGAGTCTTGACAACTTCCGTCGTATTAGTAATGAGTACTTGATCTTTTTTCTCTCTGCAGAAGTCACACTGCATTATAGTTTAGTTAAAATGTTGCATATTGACGGGCCATTTCAAACATATGGGTGCGTACGGAGAATCGTGATAAAAGCTCTGGCAATAGCGCGGGAGGCTGTGGCAGGTTTTCCATACTGTCAGTCAAAGGGGGGCTACTGTGAGGTAAAGCGTCAAGTCAACAGAAAAGTAAAATCAACAAGGCCCTGTAAATATAACCTGATGCAAGGGGAGAATGGCTTTTCGCAAATGGATGCAGAATTCACTCCAAAGACTCAGGAATAAGATGGATATTGCCGGCCACCATACATACCCACATAGGCGTGGCGGTTGCTGGCTTTGTTAAGCATAGCCACAGCGTTGACGTAGTGAGGCCTTACTTGATGTGGAACACGGATGTCGGCACACCGGTGTTGCGTAAATTACGTGGAGCCCTCTTCTAGCCCGGCTTCACAACTGCTGAATGAGAGCTCTAGGGAGGTTATATGGATTTAGCCCGATTGGTCACAGCCGGGGGGGAGTCTGATGCTGCTCCGGGCAGGACCAATCAGGTTTTCCGTTGGAATATCCCATGGTTTGTTTAATTGACATTAGCTGACTCGCACTTTGTAATTCGTCGTTTAAATTTTCACTGCTGCTATGGTATGGAGAGTATCCTAACACTTTTGTCGTTGTGTGGGTGATAACGGTTGGCATTGCCACATATTTTCTTTTGCTCTGCTGGAGTATATCGTAATATTAAAGATGGCGCAGAAAATGGTCGGCGTAATATTGCTGTTGAGAGAAATCAATGTCGGGGTCAACCATTGAGTAGACCACCCAGACTCATCATCTCCTATGAAATAAAACCGCCATTCCATTCTCATTCCACACATTATGTTTTCTTTCCCTTCAATATCACATCTCTTGTTTGGGAAGAAGAGGTACATAGTGCAATATATACAGCTGTGTGCTTTTCACCAACCTCTGATCGTATTATTGCTCAACACGATGAGCCGCCCATTTGACGCATATGATGGCATTGCATGCGCCGAACTTGCCATTTACTGCTTCTATCTAGTCTGTGCGATCTATTTTTGTCGCAAACACGGCTTATTAGGAGTGCCGGCTGGCGTTTTCTTATTATTCTATCACTCGCTCGCCTGGTTGGTGCTTCCATGCGCCTGGCCACCATTCAACAACTAACTAACCAGAGACTCTATATTGGGTGGTTGATCCTCCTTGGTGTTGGCCTCGGGCCCTTGGTTCTCACGCTACACGGAATCCTCAGCCGCAGCGTTGACTCCATCAGCAGCCAAGGGCAGATCCTCATCAAGTCTATTTATAGGCGCCTTCTTGAACTTCTAATGCTCGTTGGAATGATCCTAGTTATCATCGGTGGAACACAGTCTAATTACACTATCGATCACGGAAACCCGGTTGCTCATTATGCTACCATAAGTTACGTCGGAACGGGCATAATAGTCGTCGTCATGGGTGTCTTACTCCTGGAATGCTTGATTGTATTTCGAAATCGGGATTTAATAATTCAAGGCGAACATCGAATGCTAACGGCAATTCTTGTCTGCATTCCCTTCGTTTTGGTACGCCTTGCATACTCCTGCGCCCTTGTCTTTGGTGGTGTTCATTCTACACCCTGGCTTTTATTGGGCATGTCTACCGCGATGGAGGTCAGTGTAACTTTATCTGCGAAATCGTTGGTTTAACTTATCCCCCAATGAATACTTTGAGGTTGCATTTAGCCAAGGGCGGGAGATGCAGCCAATGGCCCGCTACAGAGCCTCAAAGCGATAAACTTGTTGGTCTATTGGGAATAGAGATCTGGCCATACTGCTTCGTAATTGTTGCAAAATTTTTTATTCGTAGCCCTTCTCTCATAGTGTCTTATCTAACTCGAACTACATATGTACTTTTAAGCACTCATCACCTCAAGCTAGTACCGGGATCAAATTGCCGTATCTTTGCGTTTGGGTTCTCTCCTGCATCAGTAAAGCGTCTTAGACGTCTTATCCAATGATATGTGCCTCTCCCTTAGTACAGGGTGTATATCTTTGGGCGCTTTATTTATTTGGCCAGAGGCATATATATACAGAGTGTATGTACTGCTTTTGCTGTCCAACAACGTTGTTCCCACTATTAGCAGCGATATCAAAAGTACTTCTAGTTTTCTTTTGTCTGGTCTACTAATTCGGCAGTCATCGACGCCTCCAAGTTCACATACTTAGCCTGAAGTCATTGGCTGACAACATATTCCTGGCCATTCAGGTGATGTGTGATTGGATGCGCCCGGAGACGGAGCCGGGCGATCCTTCGAGGGTAACCAGTTGTATTTCAGATGCATCTTACGTTGCAAACTGACAGTATCCACGCCGACGGCTTTACTGAAAGCATTTGCAAAATCACGCCAAGCGAATCTAAGGGCCGTTATAATGCCGATGAGCTCTACCTTGATTTGACCTTTTAAGGGAAATCCATGCGAGCCAACGAGGTTACGGCTGGTACTAGCATAATATCGTATCCACTACTCCGTAGACACTTTAATATGGATTTGCAGGCCAAGCGCTAATCCGAGTAGACATGGTATCTTACTCCTAGCTATTGTTTATGTATGTTCTACATCTCACATCTCATATTGAATTGATCTTACTATTTACTATGTGATGTGGCATATGCGTCATTCTCATCGTTACATTTTCTGTAGTGTTATTATTTGGTTCCCAATCACTACGGGGAACTCTTATGGTTACTGCAAAATCATAATTCTGCCTCTCTGCTATCCACATAACCTCTGCCTCAATCTCTCTTGTTTGAACAGGCCTTTTCTTGAATTTCCCATTGAAAACCAATAATGATGGGTATCTTTCTCAGTAGCATCCTGATTAATGCTGACGGGGTTGTTGGTCTTGCTATCATTTCCTTTTATTAGCTTTTAAAGGAAGAATTGTCATGAAGCCCAGGATGAATTAAACGAACTTAATGGGTGGCTTTGGTGACCCTGGTAGTATAATTAGGCTGGCTTCTAGTATTGATGGTGGTCTGTCCTGATTGCTGGGTCCTCTCGCGCTGCTCTCTCTCCTTCTCAGCTTTGCTTCTATATTTTTTGACAGCAGCGTAGATGGACATCTTGAATTAAATGCGGCTGTACTCGTAGCTTAAGGAGCGGAAAGACGCCGTTGTCGAAATCACGATGGACTCTGAATGTTAAATCGAGAAACTTCGAAGTCTGAATAGCTTTACATGAAAGGTAGGCAGTGATTTATAGTCCGAATTTCAGGGGAATTCCTGGCCCCCACGTTATTATGTTTGTATGTACAGGTAATTATCGGTCAAGCATCTGGGCAGATACGCGTGAGCGAGAGTTCCGCCATATGCATTCCTCGAGCACAGCTTCAATGTACACTGCCTGCTTCCCCACTGCGCATTGTTCCTCCAGGATAGTGTCAATAGTGCAATAGGTCGGACCTATAACCCTTGCTAATCACATTAGGTACTAATTATACTACTTGAAGAGGATAGTGGCCCCCCGAATCAATTTTTCAGAGACTCGGCTTACGCCAGATTTGAAAAGGTGATTACCAGCTTTTGATCCTCTTCTTCGGCACCCCCTCCAGTAATTTTACTACAGGGTTGGCGTATTCAGTATGTTAACTGGTTCTGACTACAAATATGTAATACATCATGGATGTCTGTAAACTTTATATGAGGTTGGTCCGCGAGCAATGCGTCTGAGCACGACGTCGTGGCGAAGCAGGTCTTATAGTAATGCGTTCCCTTTGTGGATACGATTACTGGTAGTGAATATTGCATTTCCTGGGAATAATATATTCTACGACATATAAACAAGTGTTTGTACCTCCGTCGTGCTTACTTTCTTTGCTAATCCACGAAGATACATTACCAGGACAACGCAGAGTAACGATATACAAGTGTTAACTCTAATCGACAACTCTTTCCGCAAAAAGGTGAATTTATCTAGCCTTTCATTAGAGCGGAATATGTAACCTGTATACAGATATTGCACTAGCCACTCCAAAGTAAATGGTGAGGCCGCAGACACCGTGTTGCCAAAAGACTTGACGGCAAACAGCGGTGTCTCCAAAATTGAAGATGGAGGTCAAAATCCATGGTCTCTTGTCACATGTGAGCGCGGCTGGGTATTATTTTGCAGATTTGTCATACCTTCTAGATAGAAAATAGCATCCTCCTTATCGGATTCAAAGGGGCCAGTTGCGATACAAAATTTGTATCATTGTGTATTCTTCCCCCATTTGGGCTACTTACACTACCTTACAACACTGCTTGTGATGTGTGCTCCCTTAGGATTACGTTGTAAGAGATGAAAGAGACGTGTAATCCGTAGGTTAGGTTATTAATAATGGCCTCCAGACTGGAGCTTCTCGTTCCATAGAGAGTATTTACCATGCAAACTCTTTAGGCAAAATAGTCGAATGCGCCCTTAATATAACTCAAAAAGTACGTGTCATAATGCTTGGCCTACTTTCCTCTAACAAACACTAGGTATCAAGGACAGAGACAGGGATGTAATCTTTGAATATCTTAAGCCCTTTAAATTGTATACGAGGCGAGGAAAATTTTCAATTTTCCGTTAATGTGAGAATTGCCGACACAGGCTTTTTGCTTACAAAAGCTGAATTATCGAGAGTGTAGTGGGGGCATGATTGATCATTAATCACAATTCACTTTATTTATATCTTGTTGGGAAGTGTCTTATCCTGTCACAGCTTATTTAGTATCCCAGGCAACGTACTCATTATTCAGTATCCAAAATAACAACTTGGAAGTGCTTTTTAGCTTCGATGCCGATTTCAGCACAAAGCCATTTCAACTGCTATGTTAACTATGCTATAGCACACATCCAGTATTCATAGTACGTATACTCTGTATAATAGGTGCCTGCACCTAATGAATATGATATCACATTCACTAGACTATTATATAACTATGCATGCGTACACTGTACTACCGTAGAACATCATCGCTTTCTCATTTATATTAGATTAACGCAAGACTATACCGGAAAAAAATCATTTCGGGGTTGGTACGATTTATGGGAAGGCAATGTGAAAGGCAATCTCGATTTCATCTAGCATGAGGCAATAGTGTCAGTATCCAGTGCTCATAGTATGACAACATACGCACAAACCGATGAGAAGATATATATCTACTGACCTCGCATTCCGGCGATTGCTTCAAATGAAATGGCAAAATTATTCATAACGGTGATGATGTCTTCCAAACCATGCCGAAGCTCGTCTACGAGCCGTTCTGTGTCTGGGGCCAAATCGCCCGATAGCATCCGTGGCGCGTGGGATGTGGCATGAAGTTTGTAGAATTGCATAAGCAACACGTAACTAGCTTGCATTGCGCAACACGTGCAAGTAGGCATAGCTCGAGGGCTAATTACGCCGAGGGATGTGCTAGGAGAAGGAAGTCTTTGTAGTTGCCGTGCAATTGTTAAAGCGGATGCCACGCAGATCTCGGTAGACTGATCGTAGGTGAACGGAGACGATTGGAGCATGTTGTATGCGGTAATGCTTGCTCCTGTATCGTTGACAACGTTCACGGAAGTATTGAGACTATTTGGAGTTTTGAGATCGCAGTGATTCTCGCCGAAGAGTGGAGTATCTGAGAAGGCTTGAAATCGGTGAAGACGGATTCTCGTACTATTTGATTTGATAATAAGCTTAGGCTCCGCTTATACTGAAGAATTGGAATTGAACATACCTGGATAATCTGATTCGAGTGAGTCGCCTCATTACTTGTGCTGTAGTAGACTCATACGCGGGGTCAAGTTCTATTGCGCTTGAGACGGCTACATAGCTTTCTGCCCGAGAGGAAACCTGTACCACCCATTTATCAAGTATTTTCATCTGTTCGTAGATACTGGACATATCCGCATGTGAAGACAGATGTTCACTGTAACTGGACGTGAACTTGACGCTTGATACTGAGATTCGGAGAGCTTCGAGGAAGATTAACCAAGCCTGGAATGTCAGACCTCGATGAGGGCACTAATTTAGCCAATGACTAACCTCTGGATCGGATTCCAAGCGCGGATACGGAGTTGTAAATTGGCTATCGTCTTCGATGTTTAAACACGCCTATACATGTTGGAAATATGACAACATTAGTACAGCTTACAGGCATTACATAAGCTTTATCAACTTACGCTTTGGCGAACCACAGAACATAAATGGGCACAAAAATACTATGTCTTTGTTAGCCTCTATATTCCTCTTTAGGTAAAAGATGTACCAACCGTCATCCACCAAGCTCTCCGTTTGGCTTCTGAAAAGCTATCGTTTTCGTGTCCCATGCGATGAAGAGACATGTTTTTTGCTATTATCAATGCCTGGCTTGCCCTGGCAGTCATTTTTAGTAGGTTAGCACGTTCAGTGTGCTCATAATTGCTCAGGAGAAGCAGTGCCAGGATACTCTCCAACTCCACTGGTGTTTGCGGATGAAATGGATCGCGGGATATTGATAATTGCTCAGTTGCGACAACTGAGCCTACATGGCGATCTGAAATGAAATCAAGAAATTCAGAATCCGCGTCAATGCGGTGAAGTGCTGCCTGAGCAAATCTTTGGGCTATAGATTTTCGAAAAGCAATACATGCTGTCGAGGCACATCGTCTCTCCTGCGGTAAAGGAATCAGTGATAGTATAGCGGAGAGCGCGAGGCTTAAAGGAGAGGTTGACAGATTTGGGAGCTCCTTCTCATTTGCCACCAGCGGCCATTGGATTGGGTGATCGAGAGTTGGACGAAGTTTAGGCGCAGGTAGGATCGGAAAATATTGATGGATAAATATGTAGTAAGCATTTAATCTTTCTCTGTATTAGCAATCAAAATCATACAGATATAGAGCTAATTGGCAAGTCCCACATACATGCCATGTTCATTTTCATAGACCCTCGCACCATGTTCTTCAATCGATCCCGTAGTTGAGAGGATTTCGTCTTTCGTATATAATTGCTGCTGTACTTCAATAGTTTCTGGGCGCTTTAGCCCAGCCCCTGGGAAGGTAAGATGCTCTATGCTTTTTAGAAAGGGGACTGCTAAGATAAATCAGCTATCATTCATATGTTATGGCTAAGGCAGAGACGACAGACGTTTAGCTGGCGATCTTGAATCCTCACTCTCGTTTACGTGTCCTTTCTGGACGCGTTTCTTTCGTGAGCCCCCCCTTTTGCTAGGAACATAAGAGCAATCTCGATCTCTGATCTTACACTACAATAGGGAGAAGTTAGACCCAAATTCTTCCGCTATCACCGTTGTGAAAACATTTTTTCTTTTTGGCAGACTCACGCCATGGCATGGTTGGCCACCATCGCAACGTGTCCTCGCCGCGCGACTATGTCCTGTTAGAAGATTATTTTTAAAGGGGTAAACAATAATATGCACCAATGCAGACATGCTACCTTGGCCGGTGGCATCGGCAACTTTTTTCCTATACTTTTCACTTGAGACATGATGTGACGATTGATTAATTGATAGGGAGGAGTCACAAAAATCCTTTCTTGTTAACGTAGTGCTGTGGGTTTGCACCAATCAGGGGATATATTTATGTAATGGGTACAATGAGTCGGAGATGCCAGTACGGTGATGGGTCGCTTGCTGCTTCGTCTTGTCCGACCCAAACACCGCGGGATTTGGTTTGCCGGCGTGGTTCCGGTTAATAAATAACCAGCGCCTGACTAAGGTAGACGGTGGCAAGGCGGGGGATGATGATGCCGCAGCGGGAAACTTGCGGGAATATAAAGGCAATAACGCACAATTTGTTGCATTGAAAGTACTTTAGGCCGGAGATCTTCATCGCGGAGCTTATTTCTTAGTTGGTTGTCGGGACGGCCGGTGGAGCCGAAAACGGCCGGGCCGGGGATTGACTGCACGGTGTTTGCTCCGGTGATACAGAGATGTTCCTCATTGGCTCTTGGACACAGATGAGGGTTTCATTGTCCGAATTACCAGGTTTCTAGGCTAGCTGTGGAGCGCGAAATGTTTGTTGATACGGCGGATTCCTTGGAATTCTGAATAAGTCGAGCGAATTGGGCCGAGAATAGCTGAGCCATAGTTACTGAACTAGGAACAGCGCTCTAGCGCTCAAACTAGTGCCCTCGAGGCAATCATTAATACTATATATATTGATACCGGGTTTTTCATCACCATACTGATGCCGTGTCACCGTTCTTCCGCTAGATTGAACAACCCTACTGTATAGCCGGTCATCGTCTGTCTCAGTCCATTATATATATTTTTTTCGGCCGACCTTCATTCTTCCTGGATAGGCACCATCGATGGATGGCTCAGTGGGAGGTACATCATGCAGTGCTAGTGGAGCCAAGGTTCTAACAGGCCTGAGACACGACACCGGGGCGGTGACTGCCTCTTCGACGACTCTAATATCTTCATATGGGAATCTTGCTATGAACTCCGCAATGAACGATCCACAGGCTGAGATAGAGAAGCCAGATAACAACACCGCGACTCTCCAGAGGCGGGAGAAAAATATCTGGATTGTCGTTCGTGGGTTCACTCCGGCGTAAGTCTGTTTTCTTGGTCTTCTAGAGTTTGGACAATGTCTAGCTAGTTTGTTTGCTTCTTTTCTTCCTTGCATTTGGGATTTAACCGAGTATACTACTCTGTCAGAGGGTGTAAAAAGAATCTAATCAAACTTGATAGATGGTTTACCATTAATATGGGAACCGGAATTGTTTCGATCCTCCTTCACAATCTCCCTTATAACGGAGCTTGGTTATATTGGATCTCGGTCGTCTTTTTCGTTCTGAATGTCGCCCTTTTCGTTCTATTCACGTTCATAACCGCTCTTCGGTACTTCATATATCCTGGGCTTTTCATGACTATGATTCGGCATCCCGCCGTACCTCTGCTCTTAGGAGCATTTCCGATTGGCCTCTCCACCATTGTTGAGATGATTGTTCTAGTTTGTGTACCTGCTTGGGGTGACTGGGCAGTTACCTTGGTCAGTCGATATACTTATGAGCGAATTTGAAAGATAATTAACGTCTTCCAATAGGCATGGTCACTGTGGTGGATTGACACGGGAGTGTCAGTCATAATTTGCTACTGGATACCATTCGTCATGTAAGTGACAGCCATTTTAGATCTTTGAAGTCTGATGGTTGGACTAATCACTCTGCCAGTATGCACATCCATGACGTAAAATTGGCTACTCTTTCTGCGACTTGGCTTCTACCTATCGCTTCTGCTATCGTGGCATCTGCCATCGGCGGGGTTGTTGCTGAGGTCCTAAAGAATGAACAACATGCTCTTTGGACTCTTATCGCCTCGTATTTTCTATGGGGCACTGCAATGCCACTCTCTTTAACCTGCTTGGTAATTTTTTTCCAGCGCCTTTCGATGCACAATTTACCGCCTCCGGAGGCTATTGTATCCATGTTCTTGCCTGTTGCGCCTCTTGGCCAAGGTGGATATGCAATTATGCAGTTGGGCAAAGTTGCCGCGGAGGTCTTCCCCAAAACCGGAACTCTTGGAGGAAGGGGAAGCCATTCTGGAGAAATTTTATACGTGACAGGTTGGATACTTGGTTTCATCATGTGGGCAAATGGATTGGCATGGATCTTCTTCGCTATGGCTAGCCTAAGTCGTCGCAAGTTTCCGTTCAATATTGGTTGGTGGGGATTTACTTTTCCTCTTGGGGTCTGGGCTGGCGCAGCAATAGCAATTGGGCAGGAAATGCCGTCCAGATTCTTCAACATTTTAGGAACTGTAAGTTGCAAATATTATGCTGTGTCCTGCTTCCGTTAAATTATGGTTATTCCAAGCATTTATTATTATGCATTGGAGAAAGCTAACTCGTCTGCGATCAGATTGTGTCAGTCATAGTAACACTGCTATGGATTGTGGTTGCTATAGGCACGGTGAAAAAAATCATAGACGGCAAAATATTCATGGCGCCCGATTTTGAACAGTGGAAAAAGAAAAAAAGTCAACCCTCGGAAGTGATAGAGGAAGTAACCCTGCAGAAGTGATATGATGATATCTAAGACCGGTTACTATTGTCATCTTGTGGGATGTGGGATCCATTGATCACGAGTATATCTAAAAGAAGAAAGATAACTAAAAAAGATTTGTATATAATGTTCTATTACTTTACGATACATATGGCTGATTGAATAATTGGTATGGCTGCATGCCGCCATATAGTATTGATCATTAAGCAAAGTGACAAGCTGTTATTGGATTCGTTCGAAGATTCGGGACGG
Organism: Trichoderma arundinaceum; assembly: GCA_025919625.1. Taxonomy (NCBI): domain Eukaryota; kingdom Fungi; phylum Ascomycota; class Sordariomycetes; order Hypocreales; family Hypocreaceae; genus Trichoderma; species Trichoderma arundinaceum. The sequence continues at coordinate 1,095,985 of JAMQTF010000007.1, read as the reverse complement.
ATAATATGAGGATTTCGACGCATAAAATAAATTATGTTGATTAATCATAGACATATCATGCTTGTGGTTGTTTTACAATGCCCCCATTCTTCCATCCTCTGTTCGCTTGAGAACTGGGCCTATATTTTCAGGCTGAACTCTATCCCAAAGACTTCCCTTCCCAGCGCTCTGCCACTCCTTGTCTTGTGAACGGAACCAGTCCTCCGCGCTTTTGACTCTGTTTGGATGAATTTCATCCAGAAGAGCATAGTCAATTTCCCATAAGTTGTGTTTGAAAGCATTCCAAAATCCTGTAAAATTCTGTCTTACGGTCATGGTGCTACGGTCATTTGGGTCGGCGTTAGAACCGGCTGGGAAGTGAGCAACTGTTGATAGAGCTCCAATTTCCCAGTATTCATCCAACGACACATCGATATATTGCGCTTGGTGCCCAGTGGCGTGTTCAAATGCAACAGCTAGGTCGTTGAACCCAACAGGCGCAATCGCCGTTATGAGATCCATGCCGTTGGCGCGCTCAGGGTTGTCAAACTGCCAGCGGACATAATGACCGCAGTCTTCAAGGGAGCCCAGAGGCATGAGCCCATCACCCAGCGGCACACGCCAAGTAATGACACCATCCTCAATCGTGGGTGTCATGGGAGTTTGAGCGCCAATTGTCATATCAATATATGGGCCGACTGTGAAAAGGCTGGCACCCATTCTCTCCCTATTTTCAATATTCTGGGAAAGGATCCATTGCCCAATTCTCCCTTTCCCATTCATGTGTCCAGCATTGAACTTGGAATCGTAACCCCCTATCTTTAGCACATAGGGAATGCTACCATATACGAAGAATTTGATGCCCTCTTCAATAGCAATCTCGTAAGTGCGAATAGCCCAGTATATTTCAGTCTTCTCACCCGTATTGAAGCCATCGATGTTAACAAATGCTCCGTCACAGCCTCGGAAACCATCACGAAGCGTTGACTCGTTTGCGAATGTACCTTGGAGTAATTCCACGTTGCCAAGAGCAAGAAGGTCGTTCGCACGACGTGACGATGTATCTCGAGTTAGAACCCGAACTTGATATTTCTTATCAGCCACAAGTGCTTTGACGATAGGAACCCCTTGAACTCCTGTACCACCAATAACAAAAATCTTTGAGACGTGTTGGGAGGCCATCATGAAAATTGTAGAATTTATTATATAGAGACTGATGAAAGTATTGAAAGTATAGCTGAATGACGGTTCATTGATTGAAGTGATTTCCTGAACATATTTATACATATCCACCTATCATTATGCCTCAAACAATTCATTGATCTTGATATGGACTTGTTGTAAGTGGTCCGTGGCTTTTTACTGATTACTGATCTGGATTTATCACTGGAAGGGACTTACACGAAAACAACCCAAAAGAGGCTTTCCATTTTCATGTTTAGTAATTATAAAATGACTGACTGATGTATAGGTACTTACAAATCTTACTTTTTAAAGGCCGCTTGCGTGCAGCCGCAAGAATAGCTACTTTTCCACTAAATATTCTCATGCTGTTCACTAATCATTCACTACATTGTCTAGGTTGCTCAGGAGTACTGTTGAAACCTCCTGTACGAAGATCATTGCATTACGATATATTGAATTCTAGAAATTCTTCAAGAAATTAGCAGTTCGAAATCAATTGGTCTCAATTTCAACGTAGGAGGTAAGAAACTAAGAAACTGTGACTGGAGAATTAAAGGGTCTTTAGCCAATTTTTTTTTTCTCAATCAGTTGTGAATTAAATCTTCATTAATTAGTGTTCGTATACACACTGTTGCTAGGAGTCAAAATAATTCAATGTACCTCATTCTTCGTAAGCGATATCTTTTTTAATCTAGTGAGATACTTACTTCGAAACATTCCGTAGTTTTTGCCAACCATTTACTCCACTTGATGCTTACGGATCTATAGATTAATAGGATTTTAAGTCAACTCACATGGAAGGGCATTTACTTCATATAGGTTTAGTGTTTGGGTCTATCACTATTGAAGTATTCTCCGTCGGTGTAATAAGAAGCCGATGAAGTTGAAAAAAGCCTGAAACACGACTCAGGCTTCCGTAACTAGGGTCAACTAGACGTCATTCTTCACACGCGCCCGGAAAAATGGAAATCCAAGAGAGATGCACTCTGCTTCTAATGTCACATAACTCTCCACCAATGAAACAATGATCAGAAGATAGGTTGATCACATGATGGGGATGGGGAGTATAGTGAGATTTTCCAAAACGGCCAGGAAGAGCATGCGATAAACGCAGTGAAAGACGCCATCTCCTCAACGCTTACAAAAGCTTTAGGCAGGAATTCTTCCGTAGCTAAGGCTAGTCATTTGCCACGGGGGATTCGCGTAACTATAACGGACGAATGCTGGCCTTAACTGGGCGAAGAATTACTAATGATCTCCATTTTGCTGACACCCTTGATGTTCTGAATTTGCTCAGACCAGTATGTATACGTGAATTCTACATAGTACTAGATTTATCGTATGGAGATAAAAGAGTATATGGTTATGAAACGCAGCATACGGAACGATTTCCTACTTTCATTCTCATTTAATACATACTGTCCACACCAACAGGTATTCAAGCCAGAACTTGAGCAATAATTGCTATGGTCTATTTAAGGCTTCAGATTTTATCTATCGTGTTATGAACAATAAATAATAAGGATATCCTTGAATCAACTTGCTGTGCAACCAGCTTTCAATGTTTCCACACCTGTTTAAGAAAGTCATCCACATCAGCAAGCAGAACCTCTGGCTTTTCCATAGCAGCAAAATGGCCACCACTTTCATGTTGGCGATAGAATTCAAGAGTTCCCGTCGTTTCAGCCCAAGCTCGGGGGATTGGTGCAAGTTCCTTTGGGAAGAATGAGTATCCGAAGGGCTTCTTGATATACCACTGAGGGTTCTCATGGGCTCCAATGACACCGGGTGTAAACAGCTAGCACCTGACTAAGCAAAAGTTCAACACTTTTTCTCAGAGAGATTGAACTTACCTGTCGATATGGGTAGATGGACCGTGGGAAGGTCTCAGTCAGCCAATACAGGGTAACTGAAGCCAGAATCTCGTCCATTGGTGGATCCTCATCTGTCCAAGCCAGGAATTTTTCTCCAATCCTGAAATCATCTATTAATACCCTATAATTTCCAATAGTCTTACTAAGGAGAACCTACCATGCAAGTAGTGCAATTGGGTTTGAAGCAAGCACAAGCCCAATTGTACTAGGCTTGGTTGCGTGTTGGAGGGCGTATGAGGAGCCGAGCGTTAAAAACGTATCAGAACGCTTTAGACCTTGCTTTTCAACATTACTGATATCGCTATCTTTGATACCCTCTGGCTCAGGCATAATGCAGAAGTTTACTACATTGAGCGTTAGGTTCGTATCTGTCTAAGGTATGTTTCTCAACTTACTGTGGATGGCCTTAACAGTATCAAAAGTTGCAGCCATGACTCGCGAAACTTTGCTGCCAATGTCTCCTCCCTGTACCGCGTATCCACTACCGAATCCCAGCTCAGTCATCAACGTATTCATAATGCTTGCAATGTTCTGAAGTTGGAAGTCTCTTGTGAGCGGCGGAGGCGAAGAGAAGGCATAGCCAGGTAAGGAGGGGACAATAATATGGTATGGAAGTGTCTCTGGAGTGTATCTCTGGGTTAAGATATGCAGAATAGAGTAGAACTCCATAAAATTGCCTGGCCAACCGTGCAAGCAAAGGAGTGGAATTGCATCGGGTTTTTGAGAGAATAGTGCCACGAAGTGGATGTTAAAAATATCACCGTTCTCCTCAATCGGAATAGTAAAATTGGGGAAGCTGTTGATGCGATTTTCGCATTCGCGCCTGTGTGTGCCCTGTTAGCTATGAAATAGTCTGGCGTGCAAGCTGGCTTACCAGTTCCAATTCAGCCACTTTGCTTTTGCCTGAACAAGCCAGTCACGGCTAATACCAAATTGGCCGCCTGTTAACTCATTCTCATATGTTTGTGGTCCAATTTTTGATAGCTCTAAAAGCGTTCTGAAGTCACTAAGTTGTCGCTCTGGAATTGCCACAGTAAAGGGAGCAGGAGTGGACCTCCTATTGGCAGGAAGGCTTGCAAAGGTGGAAGACATATTGATGTTGTGTAACTGAGGTATGCTAAGTTCTTAATAAAGATTTGTTAGAGCTCTTAGCTCAGAAGACAAGTTGTAATAGGCGTTTGAATAGATTGAATTGAGCCATGATGAAGAGAGCCGACAGTGCTTTATAGTTTGTAACTTGCTTCATTTCCCTCTTTGTTTAACTCACGACAATTTTGCTTGACATCATGCATAGAGTTTTACAGACGCGGAAGTTGTTTCTATCTGAAGATCGCCCAACTACGGTGGAGTAGAGCGTAGGTTTGATTCCATTCAAAGCCATGCTTATTGGCGTCTCACATATCCAATAGCCGTCACGCCTAATACGGAAATATCGCCCGCTGAACCCAAGTTTCACAACTTATATGGGGTAGTGTTTTTTTGGTATATAGGGACTGCCTGACGTCATCGTATATATCAGAAAACAGGTTCCTCAAGAAGGTTGAAGATTCCAAATCAGTGGCTTGTAAAATTGGCCATTGACAAGACGCGACTGAATATGGCTCAAAGGATACCGTATTTGTACAGGATATATAGCTGCTAGTTATATGGAGAGCCATGGCAACGCGAGCTTAAGAAGACTGTATTTACTAATCAGAACAAAAACTAGCGGCACAGGCTCCGGGTTATGAAAAGAGTACTCCTGGAGCCATTTTCACGTAACAGTTAAGTAGCAGAATAACAATATTACTCCTCGGAAAATGTTCAGAATATCGCAACTCGCTAGCAAATAAAATAATAATCACCACTCTTAGGCCATGTGTTAACGTACAGTCCTCCGAAAAAAGAAAAAAAGGGAGGAAGAAATTCTTGAGCGGTAGATTCATCCGCTAGGCGCCAAACTCGCGCTTCCTCGGGTTTTTTGATCTTGAACTGAGGCGCATGGCCTCATTTTCTTTCTCAAGTATTGTAACCCTCTCACGTAGGCTTTGGAGAGAGCGAATGACGTCGCCCTGCCCACCATCACCTGCATTCTCTTCTGACAATCTGCTCGATGACACTGAGGAAGACGAGTTGTCCAGGCTGTCGGACTTGGTGTCCTCCTTCTTTGAGCTAACGTTATTACCGTGAGACTTTAAGGTAGGCTTTGACTCTTCATATTTGGCTGTGGATCTTCGGATAGGCTCATTTGTTGGTTGATGGGAGTGACCTGGTGCTTCATCTTCGAACACTGGGGGCTGAATATGCCATCCTCTCTTTGTACATGCCTCACAATAAAATGCTTTGTGCCGTTCTGATTGCTTCGGAACACACGTTTGATGGTATGATCGGCAACAGGCGCCACAATCCAACATGCTGCCTGGCTTGCGGCAAATGTAGCATAGCGGATTGTGTGGTGAACCACTTTCTATGAACGATTAGCCATTAAAATTCCCTCGATGTCCTCGCATCTGAAAGTAGGAATGTAGAAGCAGGCTGAAACTACTTTAGATAAAGCGAATATGTGAGGATTTATAATACGAATCAAGCATACGATATTGGAAACACTCTCACTTTTGAGTATCGCATATACTGTAATAAGGGGCAAAGGAAATGCGGGAACTCACTCTTCCACGCGTGATATATTATTTTCTGTTCATTCATAGTCAAAACTCTCCCCGGTGCAGCATAGGTAGAGATTCTGTAACCAGCGATGACGGGGTATTTGCTTGTGTCTGAGGTTGACGTTCGTCGCCTTTTAGCTTGAGAATGAGGAGATTCTGCCATGGTGCCTTGTTGAATGTAAAACGATCAAAGACGATGGCAGGAAGCGATAACGATAATCCCACATGAATCAAAGCGCAGCGGATTCCGAGGATGACTGCTAGGTTCAATATGGATCAGAAGGAGCAGTATCACCAAAAAAAGGATGTGGAGGCGAAGGGGACCAGATGGTGTTGGGCTGGGGGGGTTTGCCGAAAGAGGCATAAGACGGATTGTTTAGCCAAAAGCAGCAACGTCATCCTGCCGACGTTAGTCCGCTCAGCCCTCGGCGACTGGTTGAGAGCTAGATCAAAGTAAATTGTCCATTATCCTTTTTCTGCTCTCATGTGACATCAATAAAATTGTTTCACGTCTTGCCAATTGTTCATTCCATATTCTGATCCAGCCAAGGGTCGCTTTGTTACCTCAATGGGTAACATCCTCCACTACCCGTCACCAACATCACCCACGGCTGTCTTTGTTACCTGAGAGAGGGGCATATACGGAGTGGTGGTGCTGCTAGATGCACCAGTAGGCTGTGAACGGCAATGTCCCCCGGATCAGCTTGTCAACGATGCAGGAAGCGGCACATCAAGGTACGTGTTGCCCATGTTTTTTGATGGCGCTGGTATCTGTTGTTTATTCAATATCCTAATTGATAGCCCTTCAGTGTGATGGAACAAGACCCAGTTGTAAGCAGTGTGTATCCGCTAAGCATGACTGTCCCGGATACAATGACGACTGGAAGTTTATCAATAATGGCGCCAAACTACCTCACAAAAGACAGAAGAGGCAATCCTCTCGAACAGGCAAAACACGATTAGCTGAACCATACGCTGGCATGATTGAAAAGGATGCCGAGATACATGCAGATACTGCCATAGAGGCCCGCCACGCCAGCACCACGTTGACTAGTCAGAGGACAGAACCCTTGGATATCCCCCCTTTCCCCAAAGTAAACGAAACATCTCTACAGAGCCTTGAGACATCTATTTCGGTTCCAGTGGAATTGTGCTTTGATCTTGGCAATAATGTTGTGAGTGAGATGGGTGTGGGCGACCTACAGCCCACTCATTTCCAAACTGCTGGTCCCGCAACGGAGGCATCACCGGGATTGATATCTTCTGCATCTAATAGCGAGTTCGAGATGGGGCTTGCGGCCTTAGCCTCGGAGTTTATGCTTGAGAGTGAGCAGGAGATCGTTTTCCTCCTTCGGCATTATACAGACAATCTGTCTCCATGGTATGTCCCCACTTTCACAAGATGAATTTGAATGTTCTAATAAATAATAGGTTAGATATTTTTGGCGAGAAATACTTCTTTCAGACTTACGTCCCTCGTCTTGTTGGAACTAACCCTGTTCTCAAATACTCAATTGCTGCTCTTTCGGCGAAACATTTGAGTCGTGTGGGTGGTTTTCGAGCCACCAACTGCGGCTTGAGCAGCAACCTAGCCTTGACGGAACTTTATCCCAGCGCAGGACAAGTTGACTGGGCTTTTAAGGCTGCCAACTACTATCATCAAGCAATTTCAAACACTCAGCAGCAGTCACCGCTTTACGGCGCTATTGAGTTAGCCCTGCATGGCAGCAGTTCATCCAGTCTTATGGATGTTGTAATGGCGAGCAATGCCATCTTAACAGTCTATGAAATGATTGACTCAAATCATGATGAATTCCACATGTGAGTATCTAATCTTTATGAGCCAGTATGATTACTCTGTATCTGCTTGATGGATTCGGGCTGGTATCTCAATTGTTTACATTTCATCTGGTACGCACGCTGGGTCGGGTGATGGAGTTGATATGGCAACTACAGCCTGTCTGTCACACAGCATCCGTTTTCTGTTACAGTGTTGAGATGATTGAGTCATTAGTAGCATTCAATGAATCTAACGATATTTTAGACGCACCCACGACATTAAAAGCAAACTCGAGGGATATCTCAACGACGGATCTGCACCACAACCGACCTTCTCTCCATTTAACCTTCAAGGTAGTTCCGCAGCTCTAGCCAGTTATTGGCATTGTATGCCTCACGACCTTCTCAGATCATATGACCAAAAACGAATACCTATACTAGACCATGAAAATACTTATGGCAATAAGGGAGATGGCTTCGGTCATGAAGAACATTTATCTGTGACCAAGACGCCTTGGGTGCAACTATTCTCATTGATGACCCGGATTATCGACAAATTTACTGCTACCCCCCAGAGGAGTGATCGGGGGGCTAAGGATTCGGAGCGCAATAGGTGGCACGTTCTTTGGGATGCTCTGGATCACTGGCACTCCCAGCTCGACATGAATTTTGAGCCATATTCTCATTATATGCTCTCTAATCATTTAACGCTGTCACAAGGTCTGCTTGAGCCAGTTTTCGATGAAATACTCTTCCCAACAGCGGTGTCCGCTGCCACTCTATCGTACTACCACTTTGCTTGCGTCCTTTTGCTACTTGCTAAACCGATCGACCAATCGAATCCCCTCATCCAGCTAAAAGACTACCGAGAACGATTGATGGATATCAGGGATCACTGCATTAAAATATGTGGGATTGCGGCAGCGCGGCCGGGCCCGGCCGCTCGCATACACTCAGTACAGCCGCTATTTTTAGCTGGGCAGTGCTTGGAGGAGCCACGGGAACGCAGAGCTGTGATACAGCTATTACAAGATGTTGAAGCCGATACGGGGTGGCCTACTACAAACCATGTTAGGAGGCTACACCAAGAATGGTACGGCAATGCCCAAACGGGCTGATGCAATATTGATTGAGTAATGGAACAATGAACAACGTCTTGATACATATAAAATTCGTAGCATCGCTACATCTATCTTTGTTAAGCGTTGAATTTTAGACACAGACAAAATCATCCTTTTGACATAAAATTACAGTCCCCAGATTCATGTATTCGGTATATTTTGTTATAATTATCTTACGCACCTGTCAGACGTAGCTCCAGAATTTGGTTAAAATAATAGCATTTTATCTTGTTGCAGGCAATCATAATCTACAGAATATGATGATCTTCTAGCACAAGTGCACGTGTATTTTTCCTTGTGAAAGAAATTGTGAAAGAAAATGATGTCTGTGATAGATTGCACTCTTACCTTATTCCGCGAATTTTACACGAAAGCCATCAATATTAATAATAGGCAGCTCAAGAAATCACACGTACTATCGCGATGATCATCAGAGCGATAGCTTCTGTTTCGGCAGCGCTGGCTGTCTGGGCATATAAGAGCGAGTGTCGTCCACTTTCTGCAATTTCTTGCCATTCCTCCTTTTGCTTGCAGAATTCCGGCGTCTTTACTAAGCTACTAAGAGATCACCAAGATTAGAGAGCAGCAAAGAATTACCCCTCAGCCATCGCAGATTCTTCCCAGTTTTGCTAGTCGCTAACTCAGCAACCCGAGACTGTGCCTGGCACAGTACTGCCCCACCCTAATTATTCTCCATTTATTCGCTGGAACTCGCCGTCTCTGTGTGCAAATAGTTGCCGCATGCTCTCAGAGGTTATTAATGGGCAATTAGGTTCTGGTAGTATCAGCGACAAGGCGGCGTTGTGATCGTTCGATACTATGTATATAAGTCGCTGATCGATCGGGAATCTAATAATCATTTCAATCCGCATTCCCACTTCATTGAGCAGAATAATCCTTTCTAGTGAATTGCAATCCAATTAAGCGTCCCAACCTGCAACTAGACACACTCCACCATGAAGCTCTACATCGCCAATGATACCTGCTCTCGCGCCGCTCAGCTTGTCGCTAACGAGCTCGGCATTGAACATGAGCTTGTTCATTTCGATGTAGTTGGCAAAAGTACTTCAAACGGAGAGGATTTCTCAGCTGTCAACCCACTCCTCTATGTACCCGCTCTGAAGCTTGACAACGACGATCAAGATGTCATCTCAGAAACCGTCATCATCTCTTCATACTTTGCCGACCAGCGCCCAGGCTCCGGTATGCTTCCACCACCCGGTACCCTGGAGCGCGTCAAGGCCGATCAATTCCTGGTACAGCTTGCGACTGAAATCGCCCAGAAGCACATCCCACTTATGCGCAAGCTGATGACCGTGGAAGGCATCCGGTTCCACACCAACAAGCTTCTGAGCGCCTACAAGCTCTTAGATGATCGACTCTCCGATGGTCGATCTTATTTGTCTGGCGAAAATCTTACTGTAGCAGATGCATATGTATGGGGCACTCTCTGGAATAGCCGCTCCGGCGTGGATCTTGGCCACTTGAAGAACCTGGAGGCGTGGAAGGCTCGTGTTGATGCCCGTCCAGCTGCGATCAGGACTCTCAAGGAAGAGGCCGAGATTGTCGCCGTTCACAAGACCCAAATCAAGACCAGAGCTCCATGAATACCCGGGGGAACTTGACTTGTAATTTCCTTCTTTTGTGGGATGAATTGGTAATAATGAAATAAAGTGGGAGGGAATGGTGGATTTCCAGATTTCCAGACAGAAAGCGACGTGTTGAATTCGCGGATTTAACGCTAGTGTGGGTGATTTCCCGGAATACGAAGTAGACCGCGTAGTAATAGGATATTGTCACATTAATTATAGATTTATGATAATAAATAATTTAGATTTCATGGAACAAATTTATATCTTAGGCCACAGAGAGGCCAGAGGTTTTATAGACCATGTATATGGAGCAATTGCAATACCTTTTTAACTCGTAGTCGAAGCACAGAACGAAGAGCACAATTGCCGCCTCCAGAATGTCAAACAACAGCCAGCTGAGACCTTCTAATTTGCATTGGGTGGAGCTCCATTGATAGTATTTAAAGTTTTACTTAAGCTATCCTAGGCTAGTTCGGCACATTCTGGCATACGTTTGCCTTTCCAGCCTTATATTCCTATATCCGTTCTTATGCTTGAAACGACTGAGCTTGGCATTCATACAATTTCATCCCGCCAGATAAGCTGTCATCTTATGATACGAGTGCGGAGCTGGAAGAGGTTAGCTATCTGGCCTTTCTCCTATTATATCTTTTATTCCTGCCCGTCTTTTCATGCCATGATCCCTTTCATTCTTCCCACCATCCTTCTACTGGGGAAAGAAAAATGACCGAAACCACCTCTAATTCTCGCTCTTCAGGCGAACCTAATGGTGAAAACCTGCAGTTTAGCTGGAAGATAATACTTTCCTGCGTCTTCATTGCGATATTGGCGAGCTCTCAATTTACCAAAATACTCTCATTGGGCGATGCATCTCTTCAATCCACTGACATTGGGGCAAAAACGGGCGAGCCCAGAAGCTTGTCCAGCGTGCATGTGGTGACTAGGCCAAGGCCTGAGGTTGTCGGTTCCAATAAAGATGAGGTGGCTAATTCATCCATCCAACTACTTCAGGTTGCATCTAAAGCTTGGACGATAATGCCCGAGGATGCAGAAGATGTAGAAACAAACAAGCCAATTGGCCCCGAGTCACGCAAAGTGTTGCATCATTCCTTTGGGGATGTCGATGAAGATAATCGACTGGCTGTGGTACCTTATGAAAATGGTTTGATCAATGGGATTATCCGTGCGTTTCAACAGGACCTCCATCTTGTACTCCGACCCGACGACATATGGCTGGCTATTACTGTCCAGTTGAGCTTTTACATAAACGCCCACGCCGAAGAGTTAAGAAGCTTTTTCGTCAGACATGAAGGTCGGAAGGAACTGATTGTCGATTTGTCTCCTCAAACAATGGAGACCTTGGATATTGCATTCGCTGCGACGCTTTTTGCAAAACTGATCCAAGAGAACGTAGTCGATCCCGATCTTGAGCGGTGGATCCTACCGAACTTCTCCACCACCACCAGCAATGATATAAGCGTGGCTGCAATGGTTATGATGGCAACTACAAAGGCGTATTTTGAGTATACTTTATTGGCTGGCTGCGGATTCCCAAGCGTTACCCTTCTCGGTGAGAGGGATGATTGGGTTAATCTCCATGAGAGGGTATCAAAGCTTGCTACATTCGGCGAAGAACCTGCAGAATGGAGCAAAATCCTTTCTAAGGTGATAGAGAAAATGATCGAAACATATGATCGACCAGATGACCAGATAACCAAGGACTTCTGGATGAAGGCGGTACATCAAGCTGGCTGGGAGGCCTCCGGCAGAGGAATAGACTCACTGTCAGGTTGGATCACAGCTTTTTGCTTTTGGGATGATAAGGGTACTAGGATCCACCAGTACACCGATGAGCTACTACAAGTGCTCTTACCTGATGAGCTCAATGACAAGCTAGAAGACAGGCAGAGACTGGTTATTGACGATGTTTCTTTTCCCATCATCCGTGCTAAAGAGGTGCCACAGGCCGTGGTTGAGGTACCTGTTAAGGTTATTGATATGTCAACACGGCTTCGCTACGACACCACTATTATAGCAGGCTCAGTGGGTATGACAGCGACCGCAAGCGAGATTAAAGGAGAGTATGACACTTTTCAGCCACGATCGGGTTGGTGGATGTTGCTGGATAAACTTACACGAGTTTCTCAGGCCGAGATAGAGCAAGTATTTGACAAGACGTCTGAGCTTTGAAGTAATAGTTATCATGACAATTGTCTACAATGCCGAAATAAATGCTAGTTTCGGCGCCTCTCTGCTGTCTACTAATTTGCTGTCAACAAATTCAACCCCCCACCCCCCTTTCTATGATTTCATTATATTATGATATCGTCAATCTTATGACAATCAGGCATGATAAATCTACCCCTATTACTTATCTTCGGGCATCTCCACACCGTTACTCATGTGCCCGGTTTCCTAAGTATTTCGCCGACTCAAACACCTCGTTCTAGACCTACAGATATCTGAGCCAATGTCTCATTTGTGTACCACAGTTGTAAGTAATTTTACATGATATGAACCAATTCCATGGCGAAGGTGGGACAATAGATCATCTCGCTCAACAGGCTATCTGCAGCACTTGATTCGACTTTCGTACTGCTCGCCGCGGATTAGTATATCATCCTTGCGTTGGGTGGCATTATAGGCCTCTTTTTAAAGTAAATCACTTCCTTGTGTCCAATTATTGTGAGACACATACATAAATGTCTCAGACTGAATTACTGCGTTGGTCTAGATGGTGTGTGAATGGCTGCACTTTACTGTGAGGGGGATGCAGATAATCAATAGCCACATAGCAATTCGCAACACAACTGATGCCACGTTGAGGTAGAGCAGCGTATGCATGTTCTCCGAACGTATCACAGAATAATAATCCGGTATGTAAGGGAATTAGAAGCTAAATTATGCATATGTATGAGCCACGGAGTATTGTCCAGATGCGATCTTACTGAGAACCACTAATTATAGCCACATTTTCACTTTGCCCTGCGCATGCAAGTCGTACTAGTTGTAAATAAGAAAGGTAAGCTAGCACACCGATCTCCAAATAACAGAGATAGTCTGGATAGCCACCTACGAATGTATGGGATTCTAAACGAATAGAATAGAGACTTGCCCCTCTTTCGCAACAAAGTATGGTCGCAGTGCATCACGACGTGGGGTTTAATGGGCGCCCATCGGCGCTATTGCTTCTTGGCGATGCCGCTTGATTGATGCTAACATATGGAGATGTTTGTGAAGTATCATAGGTACATTGTGGGGTATACCAAATTTGTCAGGGTATCACACAGGATAAGGCCATCAACCCATACACAACAGCTTCACGCAGAGTCACTGCTGCCGGGCATTGTCAGCGGTAGGCATAGAATATTTCACGGCCGCATCGTTCATAGAAGAGAAATACTGTGTAAGATTAAGTCCATAACTGAATGCCATAGACTAGTTGTAAAACAGATATTCGATACTTCCATCGCTTTCTATCGTAATTTGGCCACAGCGGGGGCGCGGTTGAAGCAAGCCTCACGCGCCTGAACACTCACCGGCTGCAGGTTGCGTGCCCCTAGAAAACTAGCTCATTACGCATCCCCAATACCACGAGCAGATATTGTGGCCACCATGCCTTATTCAAAATTCGGCGCCAACCGGTGAGACGCTTGCATAGGATCTCATGCAGTCAATCAGCACTTGCGTGACCTTGACAACAGCTTCCTAAGCGCATCTAACGTCTATCTTCTGTTAGACAATTGCATCACAGTCTTGCTTTCGATCTCTACGATCATTTATCAACGCTGGCATTGTGTGCCGCATACAAGTGGAGTAGAGACATGCATGACTTTGCAAGCATCTTTTTGCTCTCTGTCACACATCCTCCCGACACGTCATTAATTGGATTCAAGTCTAGTGGCTAGCCGACGGCTTGCATACTAGCGTTAAGATATACAGAGTAGGAGGAGGCGAAGGCGACAAAAAGAAGAGAAAGTTGAATTTAACTTCAGCTGGGCACATTGTGGAGATATTGGGCTCAGGCTGTAAGGGCATTGGCCTCCGATATAGCTAAATGCTATCGTATTCGACGAATCAAGACTCTACTAATATTGCGAAGATAGATCACCATTTTTATCTATAAAAGCACCTCGCCCGCCATCTTTCCCTCACGTCTTTTCCACCATCTATTTTACACAAGAAGCGAGCTGTATAACTCTTTCTACAAAGCGTTTTGGATACAATTTACACTTTAGCAGAAATGTCTACTAGCTACACTATCTCCGTGGAAAATAATCGTGGTGAGAATACCAACTATGCAGTCTTCATGGAACCCCCGGAGTTCACCGGGGGCCAGCAGCCTTGGATGAATGTCTGGTATACGTCTTTCGTTCCATACCATGGAAGTTTTGAAATTCGCACAGGTGTAGACTTCTATGCATGTAAGCAGCAATAAAGGCCCCCTTTAAATTGCTAAAAAAAAGCAATTGACTTTGATCTCATCATACTAAAATTGATTCACTAGGGGTTGGAACTGTGCCTATGACTCCTGCACCGGGCGTGGTAGTCTCAAGTGGCATGAGCCTATTGGCACGTCTCGGTACAGCTTCAACGCCTGGGAGTGAGTATTGTCATCCAAATGATAGTAGACAATTGAACACTTAAAGAGTGTTGAATGTTAATTATGACTGCTAAATAGGTACATTTGACGAAAAGATTACTCAGAGCTTTCCTACGATTGAAGAAACTAGCCCCTCTGCTATTGCCGGCTCATTCGAAATCAAAACGGGTACCGATTTTACTTTGCCAAATAACACGTATCTGCTTGGGCTTGCAAAGGTGAATAATCGAGGACAAGTTGCTCCAGTTGCATCAGTAAGGCTATTTATTCGGTTCTAGTCAAGACCATCAGCTAATTGTCACCAGATCGCCCCAAGAAATAATATGAATATCCACATTACTCCAAAGATGAAATTCTTTATTTCTGAAAGTCAACAGGTCCCAGGCGAAATTGTTGATTATAGCTCTGTTTCTCGAGATGGTGCTGCTATTGACTTTAGTAGCGGCGAGGGGTTGGGCAAGTTCTATGCTCGTGCAGTTCAGGGCAACGATGGCAAGTTCACAGTAACTTACTTTGACAATTTTGAATGAGGCTAGAGCAATGCCAGGAAGTTAAACTGATAGCCAACTTGGCAATGCCATTCTACATAATCTCTGGTCCCTTAAGATATTGAGCTAGATTTATTTGAAATTTATTGTATGCAAATATAATTCGGTGTAAAAAGAGCTTCGCGTGTTAGATGGTAATAGCTCTTTCAAATAGCGATTTTCGCAAGTCATGTGTCGTGGAGGACCAGACAGTTTCGCTTTCGAGCGTTATTATTACGCAATATTTGATTTGGATTCTACAAGGTGACGAAGTTACTGAGTCAAGAAAGGTCAACCAGTATATGTTTATAATTGTCTAAAGATTACTTTTTAGATGGTTTAGGCATCAAGGCAATAGTAAATGCTGAAACAGGCGTAAGCAGGAGTTGATCGCCAGAGCTGTCTGTTATTGTCTCTGAAGCAGACGAACTGTCTCTGCTGGTTATTGCCGGTTCCTGCAAACTGGCCAAATCCAAAGCTTCCAGACTGAATGTGAGTCGTAAAAGTATTCCCAGTTCCGAAGCTAGCAGTGTACGAGTTACCCTCCCAAGTCACTAGACGTGCTGGCTTGGTAGCAAATGCAATGTTTTGTGAAAAAGGTGCGGTGTTCGACTTAGAGTCATCTGGGTAGTAGGCAATGACACTGGTATGTGCTGAAAAGACATCGGGGCCGCAATTGGCAAGATGCACTCCTCTAAGTAGAATTAGCGCTATTGGCAACATAAAGGGTATTGGGTACTAATTAAAACATACTCGCCAGCTAGAGTGCTGGGAACAAAAAGAGCGACTGCCGCTAGTAGAACAGCACTGGGTTTGAACATTGTAGAGATTTGATGTAAAACTAACAGAATAGAGCTTCTACTTATTATTATTGCCAGTTTTATGACTAGAAAATAGATGAGGAGTGGTTCCTGAAAGGTCTTTATATAACTTGATGTCCTACATAACTTATTAATAGCATCTGCCTCTATATTTGGAATTTTATGCATAAGAGCAAGAATATTCAGTCCCTTTGAGCTAATCTCTACTAGGCAGCGGTGCCCGGGTGCGTACAAAACTCATTCCAGGCATAAGATGCCTTTGCGAGCCGCAATAAGTAAAGCGAGTAAGCTTATAAGCTTATAAGCTTATATTCAGTAACGGGTCCACAACTCGGAAATTTACGTATTAACAGGCAAATCCACCAATTGTGTACGAGTACGACGGTGCCTTGGATAGTTGTGCCCACTTTCAGACAATTGTGTGAACGAGAACTGCAATCATACAGAGGCCGGAATTCGCACATCTAATGCTTCAGAGCTATTAGGCAACTCACTGTCTATATAATGAGTATAGAAAACTTGACCTAGTTGGAGGGTTAGCTTTGGCGGTTTTGCCGAGATGAGTCGTACGGATAATAGGAAGCATCATGAATGAGAAACATGCACTATCAAGCTATAGGGGTTTGCATATGCTTGCTAAGCTTGCCAAGGCACCACTGTATGCGAGCGTGAGAAAATAAACTGAGAAGCAAATCCACCAATTGCGCAGAAATGTATTGCGCCCCTTTTCTTCCAACTCTCACAGGCTGCCAAGCGATGTACAAAATCAACATAAAGCCGCGGAGTGTAAATAATATTTCTACGTGAATGGATTAAAACCAGCTATTATAGTTCCAGTTATTCTTTTTGGAAACAAAACATTTAAGAGGTTTTCTTTATGCGAGAGATCATGAACTACCTCTACGGAGTACTAACCTTCGTGCTAGTTATAATAAGCAATTAGTAGTATTACCATTAAGTGGAGATGTCTTTTAGCGTTCTTGCTAATGTTGTTTCACTTGCGGGGTCAGTTTATGAATAGTGGAGTAATAGTGTGGCGGGCTATCAATCTAAGGCCAATACGACAGAGGATTGGGCTTGCTATCGCATTTGCCAGTATTAATTATCTTATAGAACCAGTTTTTGTAAAAGACCAAACAGCCAGCCAAGTTACCAGATCATAACCGATATTCTAACCTTATCAGAACAGAAAACATGTCTTTGGTTCGGACTCGCAGGCCTTTTTTTTTATAAGAAAAAAAGATAAGCGAAAGAGTCTTCGCTCGTAGAAACTAGGGTAGAAAACTAACACTCTTCATGGCTCACAAAGTAGTCGCTATACTGAGTCTCCAATAACTCCAGCTGACTTTACTGTCTATTTACGCATCTAGTTGGATATTTTCACTTTCTTTTTGCACCAGTATTTCGCAATCGTCGACTATATGCTATCTTTTCGACATGTTGACGAAGCGGCGCATGTTATGCGCTTGATGAACTGTGGCTCAAAGGAGCTGCTAGCCAACTCGATACGTTGAATCATGGAGATGCAGATCTATGGTTAGGCACTGGTTTAACACAGTCAACGAGCAGCTTGTATTTGATGGCGTTCTTAACTCATTTGTTTCCTATCAAAGCTATAGCGAGCGCACTTCAATATTGCACACTTATGTAAGAGTCGTCAGCTCCAGTATCTAGATAATAAAAGATACTTCGCAGTACATTCAAGTAGCTATGCTGAAGCCTTGCCCCGAATAAGTGATGTCAGCTAACATGAATTACGCTCTGGCTCTCAAAGCTGGAGCCGGCACTTTCAATCGTGTATGCGGACTGACTCTTAGAACTTTCAAGACATGCGTCTTCTGAAGGAACCAAACAATGAACAAAAAGAGTTAAAGTTTCCCTTCCTACATGATGACTATAATGTTTGATTCTGCCAAGCGACTGCCGTCTTGAAGTGTTCATACAGACAGCTAGGCTAATCCACTAATTCGTAAATTCTGTTGTCAAATTATCTCAAGAATCTGACAATGGTAGGATATGCTGTCTAATTGCCCCTTAATCAACTTATACTGTAACTTGTAGTGTTCGTAAGCTACAGTCTGAATGTCATCCATGCCACCTTTGTGCAAACTACACCTCTATGCAAACTAATATACCCCATTAGAATATTATTTTGTAGAGTATTGTAGAGTATATTTACGATGACATTTTCACCGAGTATTCAAGAGTATTCATATGTAGAAGCCAGGCGATATTCCCTTGAGATTTCTAAAGAGCGTGAACCTCAGCCTCAAGTTAGGTTGAGCATACGTGAAGGAGACGCCGTTTCCCCATACGCAAGCCACTAACTAGTATATCAGTATTAAGATGGGGGCTATCACCAAGAGCCACCCTCTGTTGTATATTTTTCATCATTATTGTTGCGTCACCTTCTCACGCTGTATTTACATGGCTGATACCATTTCAGCATTCAGACGAGGTGGTATCAAATTTCCCACCCTATAAATTATTCAATAAGGCTTCCCACGCTTCAGTGGAGCTGAACACCATCTCTCTGAACGTGATCTTGATAGTCAAGCTAGATCGGCAATACATATCGACTACAAAACTTCTATATTGAGCGATCATCGAGCACTTACGTGTAATGTGTTTCAAGGTACCTGACCTCAATCCTCAAGATAGCCCCTATCTCAAATAGTCTTCAACATGTTATTCCACCATCAATATGAATTAACGTTCCATTTACGTAGCTACCAGCTGAACTGAGAAGAAAAGCAATCGTTTCAGCAACTTCTACGGCATCACCCGCTCTGTCAAGTGCTGGATCGGGACACCAAGACCTCACGTCCTGTGCTGTTGGCGTAACTCTGGCAGATTGAGGAGTAATTATGACCCCCCTTGGTACAGTAGTTAGCTTTAAGTATATTCATTGAATAGGGTTGGCAAAAGTTATAATCACTTACGGTGCAATAGCGTTGACCCTGATAGCTCTTTTACCCTCCTCTCTCGCCAAGGTACGCGTTAGACCGATGATGCCGTGTTTTGCTACTGTGTAAGGACAACCTAAAGGAACGCCCTTAATGCCAGCAAGGCTTGCCATATTGACGATGGAACCACCGTTTCGTCCATTCCGGCCAATCTGTATATATGGCAGCTGGGCACGCACGCAGTTAAATACACCAGTGAGGTTGATGTTCATTAGATCGTGAAACTCGTCATCGGATAGATTTCGAATAGATCCACGTTCTTGGAAAAAGCTTGGCCCGGTTGTGCCTGCAATGTTGGCAGCTCCCCAGACGGGCTGATTAAAGTGAGCTGCAGTATCAGTCATCCACTTTACACAGTCTCTGATGATCGGACATCCACAGCACATGTGAAAATTTCTGAATCTTCCTTTTTGAGCTCTGATTTGAATGCTTCTAGCTCAGCTTCATTAATGTCACAAAGAGACAGCAGGACACCATGCTGAGCTAGAAGTTCAGCCGTTGCACGGCCAATACCTGAAGCAGCGCCTGTGACTGCAACGAGCTTTCCCTTCAACAGGGATGCCGCCATTTGGAACCCTAGAGCTCGAAGATGAATTTCAGAATAAAAATATAGTTGACTTATGTTGACTTATATTGACTTAATAGTTTTATTGTAATGTGTTTAGTCGAAAGACGCTGTAGGTGTATAAGATCAGTTGCTTTTGGTGAGGACATTATGACTAATAATGATTCAACTAAGTTTTTTGTTATCTGAGTGAGGATTTGGGCCATCTTTGATACATGTACAGTACGGAGTAAGATTTGCGGTGATGCCTGATCAGACCCCTGTTTATAGTGCAACTACCATTTTACATCTAATATTCGCTGAAGAGTTAAAATAAAAGCCTTTGCTTGAAACGTAATGACTCGCAAATGAAGTGTAAAGATTTCTATGCCACAGAATACTCGCTAGCATACTATAGCGCTCCCATACCCTGAGAGGATAAATCCACGGGTGTGGGGGCTACTTTATTAATCGATCCTGTCCCAGATTCTTTGCATCTATT
This sequence comes from Trichoderma arundinaceum, assembly GCA_025919625.1. Classification (NCBI taxonomy): domain Eukaryota; kingdom Fungi; phylum Ascomycota; class Sordariomycetes; order Hypocreales; family Hypocreaceae; genus Trichoderma; species Trichoderma arundinaceum. The sequence continues at coordinate 1,075,850 of JAMQTF010000007.1, read as the reverse complement.
CCCGCTCTACACCAAATAACTTTCTATAGAGGCACAACTATCTGCAAGAAAGTGGAGAATGAATCTTTCTCAAAGTATGGAGAACTGATGTCAACATACATCTGATTGGTATCTTCTTTCCAAAACACTGGCCTGAAACGCTCATGGTCAGCGACCTGATGATGGCTGAACTGCTCTGAGACTCGACAATGAACTATGGCAGCATGTTGGGGCGGATCCATTGGTTCGTGATCAAAGAAGCATCAGCCTGCTCAATTGCACTAGCAATATTGCATGGGGAAGAGCAGTGGCAGTTCTTTCTATGATTGTGTACAAAAGATTCGAGATAGTATGTCGTCAAAATGGTATTTGCCTGCAATTCTCCCACAACCTGTCGCAATAGCGCATACACATCTGTTTGAGGATTTAGGTCCAGCCTCTTGCTACATTTGACATGCATCATGCTAAGCTTAACACGGCCTAAACTATGTTATAAGTCCATTTCAAGAGCGCAAAAATGCTCATGTGTGATCGCTCATGCTGTTGTATGTCTCTTATAAATGACTCTTCTTCTGGTACTCGCTCGTAACTTGTAGACACTTGTAGAACCTTGAACGATTTACCCGTACTCTATAATGACCGTAGAAGGCCGCGACGTGGGGACCAAAATTGCCGAGAACGACTTCGTTGGCCCTCGGGGAAGTAGAGTATGTGCTTGTCTTGCTTAACCAGTTGACGGATTTGTTCGTTGAGCCCTGGATCCGGCCGACCAATACCTCGTCGCACATAGAAAGCACCGAGACGTTTCAGTATCCATCCTAAAATGGGTATCATAGAGAACTGATCCTGTGCCGCGATGCGTGGAATCTTAGCACCAAGGACTGGAAACTGGTAGAAGAGATAAGGACAGATGACGGTCTATGTAGCTCCGGCGTGTGGAGACAATAATGAGATTTTTGTTGCAATGTCCCGGGTTGTAATTCTCCAGAGCGTCGAGGAAAGATTGCTCGTCAAACGGGACTCTCTGAAAAATGCGGCCTAAAGCTGCGCCGACGATGACTGCCGTAAAGCGAAAGATCACGCTAACTCTGGAAGTAAGAAAAAGTTTGAGACTATTTTCACCACCATTTTGAACATTCTCTCCAGCAATTAGCCTCTCCGTGGATATGAAGTTTCGCTCACGAGCACGACGCATCATGTACTGTTGCGTTCCCCAGAACATCACTTTCATATACATTGCCAACTTAAAGCACGGAGTTTTTTGAGCTAATGTGAGACGGCTTGAGACAAAGTAGAATGAATATAGCGAGAAATAACCGAAGGTTTGATCCAATCTGTCGACATTTTGGCTGGCTTGAGCCAGTCGTGTCACCGCACTAGTATCTCCTCCCATCCAACAGAATACTCTCGCCAATTTGAACGGCATGGTAAGCCATACATATCGATATGCTCGAGCTATTGGAGAACCGCGGTGATCAAGTCAGCATATTCTGAGTGTTGGGAATATGTAGACCCAAGGAAGAAAAGATTTTTGGTGTGACGGTCGTCAGGCCTGAGACACAATGCAAAATGGGCGTTGGTGATGGAAGAGCCGGTTGGCGAAACGCTTCGTCGATAAGAAAATCAACTACAAAATCAACGGGTACCAAGTCTACAAACGCCTTCTCGGCGCCTCCAAGTGCACAAATACCGCCATCCTGGATTCCAAGCACAACTCCAACAACAGCAGAAACACTGTCAGACCAGTCTGGATACGGCCGCTCCAAATCTGCAGTAATGACGCTTGGGCGCACTATCGTTAACAGAACTGTACCACACGTTTTAAGGACGACATGCTCTGTGATGCATTTCAATAGTGTATATGTGTTTGGGTGGCCCATCCGTCACAATATCTCCCTCTCGCTACTCGACCCAGAGAAAAAGGCACTGAGTAGCTTCTGGGCACTTTTCTAGGCACTTTTCCATGGGCCTAGGGGTGCCAGCACCTCATGTATTTAGTCATTTCCGCTGTGGGGAGTAACATATGCCGTAGACATGTATATCGAATGTTCAAGCAAGAGCACGCTTAGTCCGGTTGGAGGATATCGGGAGTTCCTTGCAAGTTTATCTTTCAGCAAGTGGGAGATCAAAGCGCACACAGGCAGCACAGTGGATGATATGTGTAGTCTCTCGGCTGATTTGTTTATAAGCGGAGACATCCAGTCCAAACTGATCTTGCTCTAAGTCTCCATACACTGGCTCAAAAAATTGATTTCAGTCAGAATCAAGTTGTACAAAGCATTTGGAAGATGCAACCTCGTCATGGAAACGAGATGAAGGATATGGTTCGTTGAAAATAGTGTCCAAGATTTGGACGGGTCCCCTCTTAGCGGGACGGATCAGTACCGTGACCTAAGTTAACGGCCACAATTTATCAAGTTCATCTCAAGCTTGCATCCGATCAACGCCAACCAACACCAACTTCTATAACCACAGTAGAGAGGATACAGCCCGCATGCCTTGGCCCTTCACTTCCCCTAAGAAACACTAAACTTTAGCCGACTGGCCCAACTGGCCTTTCTCAATACTGCTCCTGTAAGGCAGCTCTTCCTTTCTTCCTTTCCCTCTTCTCTCTCTTTACTTAAGGGGCTGGGAGGAAAACACTCTGAGACGTGCCAGGTAGATACTAGTGCAGCGCCCTAAAGGCCTTGTATTTATTATGCTCGGGGCGTCTGCATTAATATATATGTCGCTGATCGGTAGTGGTATTTATGTTGCCTTAGAACTCCAGCTCGAGAACCTAATATCTTCTACCTAATGGGTGGCCTCGAGCCGCCTTGCTGCGCGCCTTATAGCCAAAAACTCGTCGGTTGTTCCTCTCTTAAAACTCAGCCGCTGCCGCCATTAATCAGCAAGAGTTCGAGTACTCAATATCCCTTGCCTCCGCTTTCTACATAAATATATTAATGCTCATGGCGAGTATCATGGCTGCCGCCAGCCCAGATTGCTTTCTTTTCCCACAATGATGCCAAAAGCACTTTCTGATACACCTCGGTTCCACTAGAGAATTCGTATATTACACAAATGCTCCGCATCCACGCCTAGCTGACCCATTCCCTGCATTTACCTAGCTGCACCGACGCCCATTTTCCGTCCAATTTCTCCAATTCCCAGCCGCAGCAAGGAAATCACCGACCCACTCCCTTTCTATCACATCCTAAATATAAGCATGGGGCTAGGTTTTGACTTAAATGATGGGACGGTCTGTAAGTGCGTGTGTGTGTGTTGTGGTTCGCAGGGTAGTGGGAGACTTTATAAACCCAATCACTCATTGATAAATGCTCACACCCCGTTAGGGCTCATTTCGCAAATCCCTTGTGGCTCCTACGTAAACGTGTTCTCTATCTACTTGCTAATTGTCAGGCAGGCCCCTACGCAAGCCGAAGTGTGCATATACATACTCTACAATGCCGCTGCGGGCACCGATACAGCCAAGAAAAAGAGCAGCGAAGCATTGCCCGCGTAAGCGTAGGTACATGATTGTGATGAAAAGAACGAAAGAAAAAAAAGCAAAGAGCGAAATGAACATGCTCGTAGCAAGCAGAGAGAACACAACAAGCCATCAAATGGAACTTACGGGGCCAGCATTACAACCAGAAACGCAGGCTTTCACTGTTGATCCCACCATAGCCCATGAATGAGGTGATTTTACTATGTTGCCATCGCGAGTACTTGCCTCCAGGCTTACGCATAGGTGGAAACTCTCGGCAACTTCTTTACCTCTAGAGATGAAGGGCTTATAAACCGCTGCATGACAGGCATATGGGTCTCACCCAACGTTGATGCACGTCCGAAGGTAGTGGCCTAGCAAGCTCTACAACCTCTTGAATGAGATGATAGAGGACGATGACTTCGGTCAAGTGAAGCGGTACTACGGCGCTACCCCCAAGCCCAACAAGGGGCTCAAGGAAGACGACTGGTTGACCCGTGTAGAAGACACCCACAATTTCCTCATCCGACTACAGGACTGTCTACCTCCAGACGTACCGAGCTCATGAACATCCTCCGGGACCCGGACACAGGACTTGGACGACCTATTCTACGTACCCTCTCAACCTTTCTATATCACGGCCCCACAAGCGTCCACCATTGGGGCTGAGGGGCCACACCCTATACGTAGATGCGCCGGTTATCAGCTTCAACCCTTGCGAGAAGGGTTGGGCGGCGATGCTGCGAGGCTGGTTTCGGAGGAGGTTCATGGCAAGCGTAGTTGAGGTCGGCAGGGGCAGCGGGCACTAGGTGTCCATTATATTTGACAGAGGGTAGGACTCCCAGATGTAGAAGATGCCTCACCTCTACGTACTGGATCCCAATAGCGAGTGTACTTCATCATGCGAATGTTTCGCCAAGTGCTGCGTAAGATTTAGCACCAGAACACCTTCGTGGTGTTCATCCCCCCTTCTGAGCGCCTGGCCACTCAGATGGACCACCGGTTACATTTCACTATTTTCCGTGATCTAATGCATCCGCGGCCTGGCAGGGCAGCACACCCACCGCATAGTTCATGACAAATACATTAGGGCACACATGCGCTTCCTCATAGGAGCCCCTTACTTAAACGGCCGCACCTCGGAGAGCGACCTGCAGAGGTACTACTAGGCCTCACGAGGCAATGGCAATTTATACTTCCAGACCTAGTGCATCGAGAGCGACAGTTGCTTCTCAGTGGGGGATTGGCTCCGCTGCCTCGAGTTTAGCCTGCAGCCGCTGGCCTGTATCAACTGGCCGACGCTCAAGGCATGCAACAACACTGCAATATTCGCCAGTTTCAATCTTCTTATACTACGCTCTACCCGCCAGAGACAGCTCAAGGCCGCGCGGGAGGACATGGATCACCTTTCCTGCAACAGCGATACATGTTTATAGAGGGACATAAACCCGCTGGGCCACCAGCTAGCATTTTTCAAGAGCCAAGAAAAGATGAGCGTACACCAAGCAAGGTACGTCCCACAGGGTGTGAGAGCCAACTAGCAACTACCTAGTAGTACTAGGTAGTATGTTCACTTTGCTGGCTTAATCTAACTGAACTCATCTCGACCGAGTTTGTATTGATTCACCTCGCCCTAATTCCCTATCTACCCCCCTTGCATCTTACATCGCCGATCAACCTCATACTCACGCTCACACACATCCTCCTCCCTCCCACCATCAACCCCCTCCCCCCCTCATCCTTACAACACGCCCATATCTGTCTGTCAAAAGACTTCAGCTGGCCAACTCTCACAGCGTCTCTCTCCTTATCCTAGCCAAACTCTCCTTGATCTTATGGCGTACTCACTTGGCCGTGGGAAAAACCAAGTTCAAATTTATCCATGCTATACTTTCGCCAACACTATCTCCAGGTGTTGGGGCTTTATAGCTCAGACAACCCGACTTCGTGTGTAATATGTAGTAACCAATCGAGTCCCGCCAGTCTGGTTGCATCGTAGGTATCCCAATAGCGTCTACCAGAGCCCATTCTTCCAACCAAGCACCCTAGGCCCTATATAAGCCCTTCTCATGGCTGCGAGCGAGCTCAAAGGCGCTGTCTCAGGCCACTGCGGAGACTTATAATCCACTGCTTAGCGGGCTGAAGAGGGGTTCGATATGAACGTCTTCTAGAGAGTACCGGCTAGTGGACGATCGAAATCCACTTATGCAGACCACTCTCGTTACTACCAACTAGTAAGAAGCGCAAGATGTGTTCCCGAAGATGCACCACCCCGTCGCCTGCATACACTGGTGCTCATCCATGAATATCGACTGAGCCACACGTTTCAGGTCGTCCTATTCTTTATCTAAAGCCAGCATACAAGGTTATCCTCTAATGTATAAATGGATCCCGCGCCTTAAAGGTAACTGGCTTGCTGTGGCTAAATTAACTATATTATAAGTGTAAGAGCTTTGGGCTTTATGTGTTTAAGTTCATGGATTTAAGCTTTTGTGGATTTAAACCTTTGCGGGTGCTACTGTTTCGCTGCTCTCTATGTCATGTTTATCTTTTGTTTACTATCTCCTGGTATATAATCTCCCACTGTTAATTCTTGGTAGACATCTTTGCCTACTACGCCGAGTCTCACTCTCTTCCCAATCCCTCAAGTCGACTATTGGTTTCGATTCCCATCACCGTACCGCCATGAGCTCAGAGATCTTAGTCTGCAAAAGGCGTGGTGACGCCAGTAGCGCGGATTAAGGGAATGAAAAGGCGAAGAAATGGCTCCGAGATGTTTTGAGTGAACGCGGAGAGTGTCGCAGGGTGATCAGCCCTACAACCGAGAAGAGGATGAAAGATCTCTTTGAGCGATGGGAAGCAAACCGGAAGTCTCTGATAACGCCGACCTGGACGAGCTAGCCATTGAGATAAAGCGACGAATAATTGTCGACAAAAAGTTCGCGTCCGCCCGTCAAAAGCTCGAAGAACTGATTGTCACTGAATTCTGACTCCGATACGGGGATTATTTCACATATATTCACGACAAAGAAGGCAGCATATTATATTGGGACAGCACCTGGACGTGGAAATTCCCGCTCGATGTGATATTCATTTGGAAGAAAACGGCAGTTCACAGCACTAAAAGATTTTTAATACAGCGAGAATCTGATAGGCCGAAGCGAGATGAGATAGCCGGGCAAGCATTTTATCACTGCTTCGTACACGTGTGACTGCCGTCCATCCCCTAACATATGCGAACAAGATGAATGGCTTGAATTATATGCACAGCATTGGTTGTGCCAGTAAAGCGGTTTCAAGTCTTGCCTATAGATACCTTAATTTGGGGTTGTAATTTGGCAGTCGTAATTACATAATGGTTCGCATGGGTTTATCCGGCTTCACAATATGATTCTCAGTTCCTAGAAATAGTTACCTCTATGTCCAAAATGCTACTATATGTCGTTATCCATCTTCCATTTTGAGGATACTGGCTTATAATAAGGTAGCCAAGTGCTGTTCAGCAGGCTTACAGATAGCAGTTGTTTTATCAGACTTTACAGCTTGAGACAATATTTGGCCTTTCCAGCATCTTTGCAATGTTTTTTTCCTTCTCTTTCCTTTATAAAGGAAAAAGTTAATTTGAATGTGCAGCAGTCAGAAGCTTGAGAGCACATAGGCCCTACGTCATTTCATCTATTTGCCTTTAGCCAATCATAAGTGCAGAATCTGTCAGTAGAACAAAACGCAAAAATGCAGTATTTCTACAATCATTTCGAGGAAACCAGACGGCATATTCGTATGAATAGCTACTACCAAGAGTCACCCCTAACCCTAATACTTCCCAATCCTTTTAGATTTGTAGCGTTTGCTCCATAGCCTCCAATGTACTAGGGCAATGCGATATCGCTTGGCTCCAACCCTCCCTCTCCGCTACCGTAAATGCTTTTGTCTCGAGACACCGAAAAGCCGAAAAATATCCGATATCACAAATACGAAAGCCTGAAACTGCAACACAAGTACCAAACGTATTGCGTTCTGGATCACTCACCCGGTCACATTTTAGGTAATTCAACGTTTCACGGGTTTCAGAGTTCTTGGCAAGAGAAAGAAAGGAGAAAAGGAAAGAGACTGAAAGGAAATCGAAACAGGCTGCTTCGACTGTCCGCTCATCCGGAGCTTTCCGCTTATCCGGGGCTTTTGAAATGAGAGTGCGCGTAGGTATGCACTAAGTACATGGATGAAGAGCAATCTAGATGCTCAACACCCGATATAAACCAGTGTCATCGTTAGAAAAGAAATCACAAGCCTTCCACAATCATGAAATATCCTTCCCAAGATCTCATCAAGCCTGAAACTCTATCACAGTAGCTTTCCCCTGTCCGTTTATCACTGTTTTCCTAGAGATTGTGTCAGAGATCTGTCTAGTGATCAACCATGTCGCGTGAACTCCTCTGTGGCAGTCTTGCTAGCTGTAATCATCTCAAAGTGTCTACTCAAGCCCAGTTCCATCAACTACATTATCTGAGCCCAGTCTTGATTCCATTGAACGGTCTTCATAAAGACATCCACATTTCGCCTAATGATGCTGAGCATGTTACCAGTCCCCCCAAGCTTAATGATAGAGGCTTGCGGCACCAGATACATAGCAGAGCAATAGCATAGCTCATAAAATGCTCGCGTGATATCAAAATGTAATAAAAAAAATCCAAACTCCTTTACCCAGAAAAAAAGAAAAAGGAAAAAAAGAAACTGTGATCTAGCATCTATCATGTTCATCGTTCATCTTTCGCGGTGGAAGAAGGACTGGCGCTGATGAAAATGGTACAAGGCCCGTACTGGCGGAGTTGATCTGCAAAAGACGGGATCGAGCATCCCGTCTTAAAACGCCGATTTGCTGCGCATCATGGCAAGATGGTTCCCAGATTATGGCCAATGTCACCTGTGCGATGCGACAGGCAGACGTGGTGAGACCATATCGAGATCCGGTTTACCGTTCTTGTCCACAGGGCGTCTATCCTTGGGGGGTGCACTCTGGTAAAGATGGTGTAATTTGATGTAATCATAAACCAATCGAGGGAGGTCGTGTGCGACTTCGCCGTTCCGGATCTGGGCACGAGCCTTGGTCGAAGAGACGTCGTTCTTGAAAGACGGAACAACCATGATATTATCATGGTACTTCTTCAAGGGCTGGATGGCATCCTGAATATCGCAGAGAGCGGGCCTCTCAACAATAAAGGCGCCATAGTAGCCCAGGAGCACGTCAATATCGGCGGGCGCCCAGACTTTGGGATCGCTCATGGTAAGAGCCAAATCGGCGCCGATAAGCAGCATAACCCTTGCTCTTACAAAAGTGCCATCGACGGTCTGAATGCCTCCGAGAACATCGTTCAGCTGCTCGTCGAGCCTCTTGAGGACATCGGCAGTGCGTGTGTAAACAGGGCGTCCGGCCTCGTCCCGTCGCAAAGTCTCCCAGTCGTCAATCATAGCGTTGCTGTTTGTCTGTTCAATGGCTAAACGGCACCTGCAAGGATGCGAAGCAAACATGATTAGTAAGGCCAAGATTCTTTCGTCTCCCAGAGAGGGGTCGGCGAACTTACATGTTGATGCGATGGTGAGCAGGGACCAGCGAGCTTTTGCCGTACGTATCGCTGCAGGGGCTCATGTAGCTGCCGACGAGTTCGAAGCCGGTGCGCTCGGCATAACTCTCGGCGACAGAAAACATGGACATGTGTAATGAGGTCGGGGGCGAGAAGCTGCCGCAAGACACAAGAACCAGAGGCGTCTTGTTCGCATGCGTCAAGCGACGCTTCAGCCTGTCGTGGGGGAACGAATATCCATGATACGGCTCCGACATGGGTTCGGGAGGGGGCGTCGGCGTGCCGGTTGGATGAGTCGTCGGTCGCGGAGGCGAGGAAGCAAAGGCGTCTGCTGAAATGCCACCCATGGCTGACGGAAATACCGGATGGTGGCTATGAGAATGGTTGTTGGGGAGAGAGGGAGCGGGATCGCGGAGGAGTGAAGAGGAAGAAGAGCGACGGCGCTTATGTATCAACTCCATGCGCTTGTCCTGGGACTTGCCGCAGTGGTTCCGTGTAAGGAAGGCTCCGTGATGCCGGTTGTCGGCTCGTCAGCTTTGCGGCCCGCAACAGGCTGCTGTGCTAATGGACTTGTCTCGACGAAACAGAGCCTATATGCCGAAAGTGATGATGATCACGAGGGGTGTTCGCAATGTGTGGAGTGGGAACCGTGCAGATGGGAGGGGCAGGGACTTTGGAAATCTAGATTTGCTCCGTGCTCGGGCGTTGCGAACAACTACTTTGTGCTAGGGAACCTGTACGCGCCAATGGCAACGCTGCCGCCGACAAGGCATGTACTAACCGCAGTCCGGGTTGTAACTAGCACGAAACCAAAGCCATCGTCTATTGGCTGGCTTAGAGTTGGAGTCATGTTGTAGTCGCAGAGAGACAAAGAGACACAGCCCTAGGTCCGAGTGGGCCGCACGCCTCTTGGTTACGCATTTCTGCCTATTCCGTGTGAGGGAGGACCCGTAATCAAGTCTTTAGCATTTTGTTTTTTTTTTCAGTCCCTAGTTCGCCAATTTAGCTTTTCTGGTCTTAGCTGGTTTTGTCCCCATGGCCATGACGGATTGTGCCATCGCCCCGTCGTCGTGGATGGAAAGGCATGGATTCTCCCGTGCTGCCCCGTGAGACGGACACAATTCCAATGCCAGCTATGCAGAGATGTACGGACTGCATTCTCCGAAACGCGGGTGCTAATCTCCGGACTACCAGTATACTAAACAGGTGAATGCAGCGGGTGCATGGCATAAAATGCCGTCAGCATGCAAATCTGACCCGAGTCGCGGGATATGTGCATCTCTCTAGCCTTACCCGCCGGGTCCCACAGACCGGCTGCCTCCAGCACTGGCAGTTTTCACGCGAGCAACTCGTGCGCTACAGTACCAACAGTATATGTGTAGATGGGCGCATTTGCTCAAGATCTGCGCTCTTTTAACGCTTACTTGCGCTTTGTTTACATGTCCATGGTTTCCGTGGCGTATGGGCTCCGCCTCCACAAATGACGAGATTAGTCACTCAAGATGCTCAATACTAAACTCTATTAATAACAATGTGGAGGCGGAGTTCTGTCCGGGTAAAGTACAGGTAGGTAGTAGCATCGAAACGAGACGCAAGTGCAATACTGGAGGCATCGTGTGTCTAGACACAGAAGCAGGACACACGAATGCTATACATGCATCCATATGGACGTCATGGACGTCATGGACGCTTCCAGCCTGGAAACTCCGTGGGTTACCGCATAGCTTTGGTGTGTAGCTGGTTTCGTGGTTTTTCCCTGGCTTTGTATACATGTTATTTACTTGGCGGCTGTGTTGGTTAGCAGGTACAAGGAATCCGTGTAACTTGTGCCAATTGTCTAGTCTACTTGCTTTTGATTTGCAAATTCTGTGTGATGCATATATTCTCGCAAACTCCTTTCCCCTGCAGTACGAAATACAGCAAACACTGCCATTCGCGCAATGAAAAGGCCCTGCCCAAACAGTCATTTACCTGACACGGATATTACGTATTTGAAGGCTTCAATACCGTCCCTTATATCAGAAATATGACTTATTGGCTACAATTACCCTCAGAAGTGAGGCTGGTGGTTCTCGACTTGCTAGTTGCTGACACAGAATGAAAATCACGGGCGATCCGCATCCCGAAACAGCAAATCCGGCCTGGTCTGCTATGCTCTAGTCTCAAAAGAGTGGCAAATTTTCTTCGAACAGAGAATATACCATCGTCTGACACTGACACAACATTGCCTCGATGACTTTGATTCTATAGTCTATCGTCGGAGAGGATTTGTCCGGTACATATGGCTTCGCTTCAAGCTCGCTCCATATCGCTGCTCAGCATGCGACAACCCCAGATACGAACCCTCACAGCAGCGTGAGATGAAGGGCTTATCAAATGCCATCGCCAACGTTTTCAGTATTCTGAACAGGTGGGAATCAACCCCAGAGAACAGCATGGACGGCATAACCTTGGAAATCAGCGTCCACTCTCCAAGTGATGTGGGACATTCTTTCAAGGGCGACAAATATCTCGACGCAAACCAAAATGAGATGGAAGATATGAGGCCGACTGAGTCATGTCTAAGCAATTTGCTCCACGAATAGTCAGATGGTCGGCCACAAAGGCGTCCCAGTATCTCCGAGGTTTACAAACGAGGGTTGTGCCTCTGTAAGATCTATGAGCCCCTAGAGTGTCCAGTCGTCCGAGCTATCACAGGCTTGGTATTTCGCAGGACAACACGATGCTACACTGCGGCTGAAACTTTTGAGAGTGTGCTCCGAAGCCTCCCTAACATCTGTTGTTTCACTTACGAAATATGGAGACAGCTCATGCGATTTGGTGAATATCTATGGGAAGCAAGTGAGTCCCATCGGCAGAGGCAATATTACATAACTCGGGCTGACAACCTCATCTCAATGTAACAGAGCATCGGAAAATAATCTCAAACCATCTTCCACCGTCATTGAAGACACTAAGATTCTTCGAAGACTTTAATGAGGATTTTAACCTCGCCCATTTTGAAGACACTACCGGAACCGGCCATATGTGGCCCCCAGAAATCATCCGAACCCCAAGCGATCGTACCAGCTCTGAGCTAGCCAAGGTGCCACACTCCCTTTCATGTTATCCCTATATCCTTTACATAAGACTTACCTATCCAACTCATCATTTTCTCCAGCCAGGTACAAGTATTTCAACATTCGCTGATTCCGTTGATATAGCACTGCTATTGTTCGCAACCCTACGGATATTCAATCAACGAATCGGATCATCCTCTCGTTGCTAAAATATACAGGCGACCTCTCACGCGACCATGAACTCGCTGAACAGTTGGCGAAAAGGATACCCAACCATGGTAAACACCCAGTGAAATTCTTTTCTTCCATTGTCCGATAATCTACAAGAGCATTAGAGGCGCTTGAACAGAGAAGCGGATAGAGTGGCAGAACTAATGATTGAGGATTGTATCTCAAACTCTGAGATAGAAAACAGACGCCTCCAATTCTTTTTCCTGTTGATGACAATGTACCAGAAGCCAGTGGTGTTTCCCATGTGTCAGACCTACGGATGATATATCAATCCAAAGGCTATGTTTTTGGCAAAATATTCGTGCCAGTGATGTGCGTTATCCGTAGAGACCTATAATCAATTGTAATAGCAAATCACCACATGGATGCTGAACTGCGAGGGGGAAATAACAAACAATCCACCTGGTGGAGTGGTTCGCTGAGCCAGGTAATAGATAGTGACAAATGAGATGAGGTTTAGAATAAGAAATCAAATTATATTTGAATTATCCGTCCATAGTACCCTTCTCAAGACTATTGTACAAAATTGTTGCCTTTAGCCTCTTCGGTTTTACCTACCACGTATTTACCATGATACCTAAACTGTCATCTGAGTGATTACAGAACTTGTTCGTCCCGGGTGTCAGAAGCGCATTTCTTTTGTAATATAAAGTGTGTGTTGGACGAGAAATGTCAAGCGCTTAGCAGCTTGAATGCCGAGAGGAAGCATCTAAGTTTGAACTAAGAGCATTGTGGCTTGAAAGGAATTATAAAAAGAGAGATTTCCCTCTTTTATTAAAGAGGTTCAGAGATAAATACAGTCATTACCCGATACCTAGCTGCAGAATCGTAGCTAACATACTGCCTGCTCCCTCTTTGACTTCATCACTCTTCTCTTTGTGTTCCAGCTATCTCTGACAAGAAACCATGCAAGAGCAGCTAGCCATTTCTGGTACTCATCCTGAGCATCGACGGCCATGCCTGCGATTTATAGACGTCCAAACATCTCCATAGGACATACCAAGCATTCCGGCCTTCAAATGTATCCCTACCAACTTGATCACATTTTTATCGAACATTGGAAACGAGAGACGGCTTCTTGAATAGCCAAGAACCAGATAATTTCTCTTAGCACGAACGTTGCCGTACGCAGTTCATCTGCTGTCTCTTGGCAGAAGAAGTAAGGTATAAAACGCAGGAAGTTGCTCAATTCGTTAATAATCTCGCACAGAAGCATAGCCTTTCCTTTGCCAGGATCCCCTTAATCCACAAGAGCTTACTTTGGGGGTCGTTTTGCCACTGCTGAAAGTCAGGATCCTCGAGGATCCATTTGTACGCGTCCCTAAGCAGATCACCCTTCTGGTCCTCATTACAGGTCATATCCTCTCGAGGATCGCCGTGCCAAAGATCTCTGAGATACCTCTTCGTTTCTCTATCTTCTAATGGGATTGCGTATTGGTCCACTTGGCTCTTTGGCAAGGTATCTCTCTTGATGTAGCGCTCAATCAGTCCTCTGGTAACAGCTGCGGCGCCTGCGGCGGCGAAATGCTGCCACTCTTTATTTTTGTGGCTGTCTGCATAGTCAGAAACCCCTTTAATGATAATACAAGGAAGCTCGTCGAAGATTCCAGCACCCTTCATTTCAAGAGCGATAAGCCCATGTTCTCGGGAGATTCGGTCACGATCTTCGCCAGATTTCAGAACTGTATCTCCAGAGCCTACACGACCGACAAAGACCGACGGAGTTTGTGCAGCCTCTACTCTACCTAGTCGCTCAAGATCCAGTTTTATCTTCGAGGCGTTGTCGCCATACAACGAATGCGCCGTTACACCCACGGCTGTCGCAAGCAAGGCTCCTTGATCCTTCGCATACAGAGTCCGACTTGAAGTTACAATCTTTACAGATACACTCTGTTGTGCTATAGTGCTTGTGACGATAGCTGGCTATAAATAGCTTGTCATTTTCTCCCCTCGGATACTCATATTTCTTCGTATTTCTGGAGTTGTTCTGGAGTTGTTCTGGAGTTGTTCCGGATTCTCTTCAACAGTTCGGATGCACGCTTCTCGAGACCTTCTCGCCAATGAACTATGTGGAGTAATGCAACAAAGGACTGAACGTTTTTGCCTGGTCTTCCCAAAGCCTCTTCAATAGTGTCCCTCATGATTGAACACTTCAGGATATTCTCTGACAAGATCATATTGTACGACAGATTTGCTGACGATGACGTCTCCCAGGAGAGTCTCTTGTTCTGATCCTGGATTCGGGACGCCGCCACAGATTCCAGTCAGCATAACGATGCTCAGATTTGGATAGCTTGATCGGAGGTTGGCTGCAGTTCCGGCAGCACTCGCTTTTCCGACATTTGGGAGCAAGACCAGGACGACATCGAATTTTGCTATGCGTCCCGTTGTATAAAAGTTTATATCACCAATCGCTCTTCCATATGGGTCTCCATTCTCGTCTCAAAAATTCGTCAAACAGCATCGAGACGGCATCGAATTCGAGGGGAAGTGCGCAGATGATGGCAATCTCTCAGTCTTCGCGGCTGGTTGGCTGTCGACCGGTCTTACTGGAAGACATCGTGCAGGAAATGGCGGTAGTTGTTTCAATGGATTAAAAGACGCCAAATTGAAGCCGAACGCGACAATAAATTTGGATTTTAATAGCATTGACACAAGAAGGGCCTGATATGACAGATCGTGATGGCGTGCTAGTAGTATCAGCATTAGACGTCTCGAAACTAGATCGTTTCTTAGAGCTCAAATGCTTCAATCATGCATCACCATCGCCTTTTCTAGGTGATCCAAAAACGACGTCGCTGCCTAACTCGTGTGAGGCCGTCGGAAAAGCACCCGCGTCCAACAATACACGCCAGATTTGGCTTAATCAATAAGCCTGCATGCATAGTTACAGGTACATATTTGACGATACATCTCAGAGCGCCTTATTCATCATGTGATTACCAAGATGACAGCCTGGTTTTTGAGTTTCCAGAACAATTTCTATAATAGAACAGTAGACAAACGGCACGAGGCAGCTGTGGTCATGGTGAAATTATTTGTACATGGGCTAGGAACATGTATTTAACCTGTATTTTCTACAATTCTACAAACATGGCCGGCAATCCTGGGCTTTACGTGTCGAGTTTCTGATACGATTGGATACTAAGGAGACTCTTGACAATGGCAGAGATTCAGTGTTATATCTCATGCATCGAATATAAATTGCCAAGTATATTGCTCCTTATCAGATCGACACAGTTTAATGAGCCACGAGCACTTGAGTGCTCCGTATCTTATACGACAATTGCAATTTTACGTCAGATTATGAGCCAGCCATTGCTTCGGAAATGCCACTGTACACAAAATTAATATTATTCCTTACTTATTGATATATATATATTCCTTTTTTTAAACACGTGAAAGACACCATCGCCAAGTCGACGGCTGTCCGGGTGCAGCTAGAAAATGCGACCCTTATGGGGCCACTGCCCACTAATTTTTAGCAGGTACCTGCCTATGCTCCGCCGGCGCGGATTTAGACCATGATGGGCCCCGGCAACTTCGCCGCTTAGCCTAGTTGGGAATAACATTCAGCTTCCACCAGCCACGCTAGTCCTCTTGGGGCCGCCCATTGCGTAGCTTTTGGGTCCTCAGGGCCAAACTCCGTAACGATGGATTGCATGCAGCTCCAGAAGCCGCATTTGACAAACACGATTCTGCAGCCCCTGAATCCATTGTCCTGGATATTTTCTCAGCTCGCGGGTTCTTTGCGTCGAGGCTAGCACCGGTTGCTTAGGCAGAGACGGAGATTGCTCTTCTCTTGTTTTCCTTTTTGCTCCTCTCCTCTCCAGCTGTCGTTGCCGGGCGAAAATGGTGACCAGGCTGTTACAATGACCATGGCCAAGAAGAACCACGGCGAGACCAACAGCTTCCACGATGAAGACCGGGGCCTGCTGGCCAGCGATCCCGAGGGCGACGACCTCGGCGTCATCACCAGCGTGTTGAAAACCTCGCGGACCGATTTCGAGCCCGAAATAAAGACGCCGCGAACGCCAGGCCGAGTGCAGTTCGATCTGACGCCGCATATCCTCAACATCAACGACGGGCCGCCCGACGGACGCCTCTCGACCTCCTCCTCGCTGTCTTCCGGCGATAGATTCGACTTTGAAGACGGCTCAACATCCATACACGACTCTCACCGCGTGCCGCTGCTGACGGACCTCGAGGCTCCCAGCGTCACGGTAGCCCGAGAATGGGACGCGGGCGATGACGACGAAGAGAATGCAGCCGAGGCAGAGCTGCGGCGGCCCAAGTCCGGGCTCAAGTCGGCCTTTATGAACATGGCAAACTCCATCATCGGCGCCGGCATCATCGGGCAGCCATATGCAATGCGGCAAGCTGGCCTGCTGGCGGGCACGGTGCTGCTGATTGGGCTGACGGTGGTGGTGGACTGGACCATCTGTTTGATCGTCATCAACAGCAAACTCAGCGGGACGAGCAGCTTTCAGGGGACGGTGCAGCACTGCTTTGGGCGGCCGGGACTGATTGCGATTAGCGTTGCGCAGTGGGTGTTTGCCTTTGGCGGCATGGTGGCGTTTGGAGTGATTGTGGGCGATACGATTCCACATGTGTTGACGGCGATATGGACAGATTTAGGGAGCGTGCCGGTGCTAGGGCTGTTGACGAACAGAAGAGTTGCGATTGCGGTGTTTTGCATGGGGATAAGCTACCCACTGACTCTATACAGGGACATTGCAAAGGTGAGATTGGGCTCTACCACTGGCGGGAGAAGCAAGATTGCTGACGAATGCTCAAACAGCTGGCCAAGGCGAGCACGCTGGCCCTCATCGGCATGCTGGTCATTGTCGTTACGGTGCTGGTTCAAGGCGTGCTTGTGCCATCGGCAGATCGAGGCTCCTTTAGCACGCCGCTGCTGACCATCAACGGGGGCATTTTCCAGGCCATTGGCGTGATATCATTTGGTATGGGAGAGCACTTTGAGTCTCGTCTTTGGTGTACAAGGCACACGCGGCTAACATTGCACGTATAGCATTTGTCTGCCATCACAACTCCCTCCTCATCTACGGCTCGCTGAAGACGCCCACCATCGACAACTTTTCCCGCGTCACGCACTACTCCACCGGCGTGTCCATGCTCGCCTGCTTGATCATGGCCCTCGGCGGCTTCCTCACCTTTGGCGACAAGACGCTGGGCAACGTGCTCAACAACTTTTCGTCCGACAACTCCATGGTCAACGTCGCACGGTTGTGCTTTGGGCTCAACATGCTGACCACCCTGCCTCTGGAGGCGTTTGTCTGCCGAGAGGTCATGATTACATATTTTTACCCAGACGAGCCGTTTGATCTCCGGAGGCATCTGATACTCAGCACGGCGCTGGTTGCAGGCGCCACGATGCTGAGCATGTTGACGTGCGACCTGGGCATCGTCTTTGAGCTCGTGGGAGCAACCAGTGCGGTGGCCATGGCATACATCCTGCCACCCATGTGCTACATCAAGTTGACGACGAGGAGCTGGCGGACATATGTGGCCGTCGCAATAGTGGTGTTTGGAGTTGCCGTCATGATAATCAGTGTGATTCAGGCAATAGACAAAATGATTAACGGTAAGCCTTGTCTCTCTGCCGCAAATAGTCGATCCGCATGCTAACGAGGTTATGACAACAGGTTCAGAGACCACAGCGCAATGCACGTAGAACAAGGCCGAAGCCCTACGAATCGATTTTAGACATTAATTGTATGACTATATATAGAGCATGGAACGAAAGAATAGGCATATCGCCCTAGATCTAGGGAAGAGGAGGATTGAACGGGACTGTACAATAGGGAGGCCAGTTGGACTATGAACATGGGAAGCTGCTTTTTACGCGGCCATGCTTTTGGACTATGCGCAGCCAACGGCGATTTGCACCATATGAAGGCACATATACAGAGTATGTTGTCCAGGAAATACATGATTGATATCTATGCTTGCATTACAAGATCCACAGGTGACGGTCAATACACGGATGGATCACCAACTCCCATCACCTCCCGGGTAGCCAAAACCCGCAAGGCATCGATACCATGTCAGCCTCCCTCTACACAAAACACCAGTCAGCAGCCTCAATTTCGCCTCACTATTGCCTCTCCCCGCCCTCTGCCTATCCGCGTGGTCTCTCCTATTCCCCAAAACAGCTCGTCACGAGTCCCCCGGGACACATGATCATCCTTTTCCACCCCCGTCCGGAGGCCAGCAAACAACAAGGATCTGGCCAGCCACCGAAATCTGACCGACAGATACGGGGAGATGGCAGCGGCAACAGCAGCAGTAAATGTGTTGATGAAACACACTGCCATTTCGAACAGATACAGCTTCCATCTCTCCAACCGACGTCACCCACTTCAACTTTCCCCAAAATCCAAAAAGCCCCCCCAATTCATCCACGGCCCAATCGCCTCTCGCCTATTACTCAAAAAGACTCCTCCCCAAAGCTCGATTTAGATTAAGCGCCCACCCTCTCTCCCTCCTCCCCCCCACCGCCGCTAAAACAAACCCCGAACAGAATCAATACAGGGCCACCAATCCTCTGAGAGCTGTCTCCCACGATCCTTGATAGGCTTCCATCCCCCCCTCCTTTTTCTTTTTGAGATCCCTATCGCGGGTAATTGCGAGGAAGAACAGATGGAGGGTTACGCTGTCTTAAAGCTGCCAGCACTAGGGCGCAAATAGCATCCAAGTTACTCCGTAGTAGTATTCCCCAATAGTAAATGGGCGTGGGTGTTGAGCAAAAAAAGCAGCCATCCGGCCTGTCGCAGCAACCCAAGAAGCGAAAAGCCAATGAAACTCCATGACCTCTCCCCCCCCCCTTTGAAGCCCACGGCAAATCGATTTTCGCTGCCTTTGCCCACACCCACGATGTGCCGCGTCCCCAAGCCATTTGCCGTCTAAACTGCCCCCAAAATCTCCAGATATATAAAGGGTCCGGACGCGCGACCCCGCTCAGTGTTCTTTCGATTCCCACCTTTGAAACGCTTAGCTCTCCAACTACAACAACTCATAGCCAGCTCTCTCGTTTATTACACTGAAACTTTACTTTACTTGATCCTCTTTGAGACTCCCATCAACAATCAAAATGCAGCCTGTCAACTTCAACCACTCTTCCTGCCCCAAGTGCTCTGCCACCATCGACTCCGGCTCCAAGACCTGCCAGAGCTGCGGCGCCGTATGTCTCCTTCTCTTCCCCGTCTCTTGATCGGGAACCCAGGAGTCTGCTCTATGGAGAACCAACTAACCACTCTCGACAAAACACAGACCTGCCCCAACTAAGCCTATAAAGCCTTCGACTCAACGCCTTGATTACCACGACAGGAGGGCAAGACGATGTTGAGGGGTTGAGAATGAAAGAACAAACATGTGGGTGGAGAATGAACATACATCACTATGAGGGGGTTGCGTCAAGACAAGGCGTTGACAAGAGGAGAGGGTAATCCGTGTATGCTGGCTTTTTTGTTTTCTAGTCACAGGTGGTAGCTACAGTAGTTCCTCCACAATACAAGGAATCTGGAATGGCATCAGACCATGTAATGGGTGGCTAAACAGGCATCCACGCGTTGGAACAGGTTCACGATCTCGAGCATCACCATGGTTACCCGCAATCTAACATCTTGTGTGTGTAAAAGACAAAGCGATATTACAACCAAGCCAAGTTAAAAAAAAAAAAAGACAAGCACAATACAAGACAAAAAACACACTGCAGAGATCCTTGTGCCTTCAGACTCAAGAAGCAGAAAAGAAAAAACGAAACAAATGTATGATGACCTGTTGTGGAGACCGCTCGCGAGTCCCGGCAACTTCCAAAAAAAAAGTGCGACAAATCCACGGCTACCTACTTACATCCTTCTCCCATCTCCATAGCTAGACAAACTGCATGCCCTTCTATTCCATCTGTACGCTCCCGGATCAACCATCAACCGCTCGTAGCTAAGAAAAAAGAAAGCCAGCTCCAACATTAGGCCCGTCGACCCCGTTTCGCACCACTGGGAAGATACAGTAAAGCAAGACCGGCTTGCCCGCCGGCATTATGACAGAGGCATAAAGGGGGAAACATCTGGTTTACCTTCTTTCGCAATCATCTCTCTTTCCCTAGAGAATCCTTACTCCATGACGGTGATGGGACTGCATAACCATGCACGCAACCAAGTAACCCTTTCTCGCCGTGGCCGCCGGCGAGGCGAGACACGCAAAACGAGACAATCAAATTCCAAATCCCCGAAAAACCTATGCCAACGGACAACCGGAAAACCATCGTGGCCGACACCCATCCCTCATCACCCATCCAGCCGTGTATTGTTTGTGTAGTTGGCTTATGAAAAGTGCAAGAAACGCATCGAATTACAAAGAGGGGGTGGGATATCGAGCCGACGATGGAAACGGATGCACTCGGGATAGAACGGGCAAACGGATAAAACACGTTTACAGAACAAGGCACTTCTTGTGGCTGCTCTTGCGGCTGGTGCGCGACATGAGGGCAGCGCGGGTGGCGTGCTCAAAGACCTCGCGAACACCGGTGCCAGTTCGAGCAGAGCACTCCAAGTACTTGTACGCACCGATCTTCTTGGCAACAGCCTCAGCCTGCATAGGTATACATGGTCAGCTTCACCAGTTCTATCAAGTGCCAGGGGGACGCTGGGGGTTAGATGGAAAAAACAAGAGTGCACTCACGTCCTGAGAGGAAACCGGCTTCTGGTTGGTTGCCCTCAAGGCCTCGATGGTGTTGGGGTCGTCTCGCAGATCGTTCTTGCAGCCGACCAGGATGATGGGAAGGCCTGAGCAGAAGTGCACGACCTCGGAGATCCACTATCAAAAGCAGCGCGCGTTAGGATGTTGTCATGTTCCAAAAGGCAGATGCAGTACGGGGACGACATACCTTCTCAAGAACGTTGTCGAGAGAGTCAGGGGAATCAATAGCGAAGCAAATCAGGATGACGTGAGAGTCGGGGTAAGAGAGGGGTCGGAGACGGTCATAATCTTCCTGGCCAGCCGTATCCCACAGGGCCAGCTCGACGTGCTTGTTGTCGACCTGGACGTCGGCAACGTAGTTCTCGAAAACGGTGGGGACATAGACCTAAAAAGATGCAGCGAGTCAGCACTGTGCAGCTTATGCGGTCACACGCAGTGGTGCCTGTTGGCTTCTTTCTCCTTCTTTCGCCGTGCGCGGGGATGAAATCCGTCGTCATGGCAGGTTAGATGATGAAGTGCAACTTGATGAGATACTGATGGGCCATGGGCTGATAAGGAAGCCCGCGGCCGGATTTAACACGTCAAGAATTTCTTGCCGCCATCGAGAGGCCGACGCCAGCACCACGCGCACCCAATCCTCATCTCGTGGCAAACTGCGATCAAGATGCGGATGAATGATGGCGCCCAAGGGGAGTCGGACCGGCAATTCAACCCCCAATGGTGGTGTTGGCGTTGTTGTTATTGTGGTCTTTGGGCGGGAAAAATAAAAGGCGGCGGCTAATGAAGACGCGGCATGGGCAAAATAGGGGATGCAGATGGACTGCGTTCAATGCGTACCTCAGGGAAAGCGCCCTTGGAAAAGACACTGCACAACGACACGGTTAGCTCGACTGATGCTCTGGTAGGCGCCAGATGGCGATGCGTTGCATCGGCCGCGAGGCCATGGCGGGCCCTCTCCGAGGAGCGAGGCGGCAGAAACGAATGGGCATCAGCACTCACATCAACAAGCAGGTTTTACCGCAGGCACCGTCGCCGACGATGACGAGCTTTCGGCGGATCTCAGCCATGGCGTCTGTGAAGTTTGCGGAGTGGAAGATGAGAAGCGTCGGCGGGCAACGATGAAGGCAGAGCGTCTCAGGCGTTGGGGGATGGCGGTTGGGATGGAATGAAAGGAAGAAAGATGGACGTCAGAAGGGGGATTGTGACGGAAGAGAGCTGGTCTTTGGTCTGAGCCTGGGCTTTTGGCTTTTGCAGGCACAAAGTACTGGGTACTTGGCGCTACTGGGTGACTGGGTGGGGAGAGGGGGCAGCAGCGCAGAGAGCCTGCTGCTTGCTTGGCTGCTAGGGAATTTTTTTGGGGCTGGGTGACTCTGGGCGCGCTGGCAAGGACTTTGGGGGAGGGGGGACGCCGAAGCTGAGAAGCATACGAAGTACAAAGTACAGAAATATCAAAGTAAAGAACAATTATTAGGACTGCCAGGTACCGGCGAGGTAGTCCTTGGGCGCGGTTTGGCTGCGCAGGGACTTGCAGGCGGTTCCTAACGGCCTTCTTTCTCCCTTCCTCCCCTCGAGTACCTTCTCAGGACCACAGGTACCTACGGTGCCTAGGCGACGGCTAGCAAAGTTGCATGTGTGCGCACCGGCTTCTGCTTGTACTCCGTACCTTGGCTAGCGCGTCCTGAGGCAGCCAACAATTTCTGGGGACTCGCCAATGGCTCCATGGCTTGATTGCCTGTTACAGGCGGCAGAAAGGAGGGGTGGCTTGGGCCTGGGGAGAGAGGCACAAGATCATGTACCTGTACGTACATACCGACATGCACTTGGGGGTTTTGGGTGCTGTGCTTCTGCCTCCAGCCACCAGCTTTCAGGTTCCAGGCATCCCCAGCAGCTCTGACTGCAGCGATGAGGTCTCTCACGGCGCCGCATGTCTGTACTCGGTACTCGGTACCCAGCAGCACCCGCCTTGGCGGTTGCAGCGGTGGTCGTCCATCTACCCCGTACCCTCTACCTTGGTACCTACTGTTTGCCGTCGGTGCGCGCACTGAGGGTTCTAGACGCTGCAGCGCGGTACTTGACCGCTACTGCGGCGATAGCAAACGCGGCTTGGAAGCTGAGAAAAAGCAAAATCACGGAGAGGGAGAGATGCTGGGCTGGACGCGTCGGCAGCGGGAGGTGGCTGAGACGCTGGGAGATAAGGACAGATCGGTACGTGTTGCTGAGGTACCTAAGCCAGGTAGCCGCTACTCTTGTGCCCTCCGTCCTGCACAGCAGCTTGGAAGTGCCTAATAATACTTGATCCTTTATAAGATGGAGCTCCACCGCCCGACTAAGGCATGTACATGTACCTCACATGCTGTGCAGCGCCCGCGGCAGCTGGACGGTGCTGCTCTGCCGCTGCGAGTACAAGTACGGAGAGCCGCAGACACAATAATAGCAGCCCGTTACAAAATAAGGTACCCCCCGGCACAGAGCTGGGCAAGTACCAGACCAAGGTTAAGGTACGGAGTACACGTTATGATGGAAGAGGCTGAGATGACGACCACTTTTAATTTGATCCCCAGATGATGCTCGGGCTTTGTTGAATCATCTGGCGGTCTGCTTCGTATCTGCAGAGGCGCGAGTGCTCAACACCACCAGCAATTCGCGCTGCGGCGCAAGCAATGGCCGACCGCCGCCCTCTCTTCTTCCCACCTGTTAAAGATGGCAAATTCCCATCCATTTCGAATCAAGGATACGGAGTGCTCTGTATCAACTTTGCAGCAGTGCCTTATCTTACCTACTAGGTACCTTAGGTCTACGTACGGAGTACCTGAATGTACAGAGTACCCACCAGGGCAATTTATGGGCGATGCGCTGCTGCTCACCTGTCCGACCTTAATATCCAGCCCTCTGTATCAGACGCGTGCCCAGTACTTGCTACTTGCTTCGTATTCCGTGCTACCAACCAAGAGCGTGCGTGCTTGTTGTCTCTGTCAACAAATCTCACCCGAGTTAGACCTGCTTCCCCAGGTCAGACCGCTCCCCAAGGCCTAAGCAGGGTGACACGGCTTGTGCCTCCTGACATGACCAGCCCTGCAATCCTGGTGGCAAAGTCCTACGCATCTAGGACTTGGGTCATTTGCACGCAGCCAGAGCTGTCATAATTTAGTGCAGCTGCAGCAGCTGCCGGCACCTCGTTGCTTGGGAGCAGCAGCAGGACTGCTAGTATTAGCGCGGTGGACTGGAGCTGATGCACCTCAAATTAAGGGATCACATGATCGGCGTGTTCACACAGCATTTCCTTGTTTGGCCGCCGGATTCCCATCGAGGTCGTTCCGAGGGTTCCATATGACGGAGCCCATGATGGATCTAAGCTGGGCTGATCTGATGCTATCAATGGCAGATCAACCCTCAAGTGCCGTCAACCAACCGCCTGGAAGCAGATGTTGTCTGTTTATGTCTGTGGTGGCGCTGCTTCGGTACGGCTTTGAAGCTGAAGCTGAAGCTGAGATGTAGCACAAACAGCCAACAAGAGACAACGGAGCTCTCGTGCACTCCGCGCTCCGCGTAGCCTTTGTGTTACTACATGTATTACTACATGTATAATCTCGACTCCTGTGCCACGGGATGTCTTCAACACGCTCTCCTATTTTTTTCTTTTCTGTTGTTCGCACCATCTTCTTTCCCTTCTCCCTCCCCTTTATTTCACTCTAATCTCTCCAAGCCTCCGCGACGCCGCTTGTAGCATCACAATGTCTTCACCTATCATTAGCGTGCTGCCAAGAGAAAGAACCCCCGTACTAGCATCAGGCCAGGTCTGAAGCGCCCATTTCCATGTACACTGTGTTTTGCATATGTCAGACTGTTGCGCATAAAGTCGGAGCACTGCCTGGGCTCCTCCCGTAATGCACAGTGTGCAGCTTCTTTCTTGCACCCCGCCATTTTTGGTGGCCCTATCGGCTTATCAGCGCCGCACTGCTTGTGTCCCGCGCTAGATGCTGGCTGGGTCGAAGATTTTCCGAGCCCATCCAACGTCCCGCAAAAAGGCCATCCGTCGATATCACAATCACTTACCGGTGGTGCGGGCGGCGTCCATTGCGGTCAATGGGTTGCGATTTCGAATCATAGACACTCTCTCAGTTCTCCTCATCGACCATGCAGAAGCTAGCGAAGCGGGCGGCGCAGGCGCAGCGCCAGGCGTCTCGCCGCACGAGACTGCAAATGGAGCAGGAAAATGTCGACAGCAAGCTGAGAAGCCGTCTGGCGCTCCGGTCGGCGGTGGAGGAAGTGCGGCAGAACCTCAAGGACGCCAGAAAAGCCCGAAGGGAAGACTGGGAGCTGGGACCGCTGGCCCCCAAGCGAGATCTGGGGTTCAACGAGTACGGCGCCTTCAAAGAGAACGTGCGGCAAGACTGGTCAAACTACGGGCTGCATCAGCAGAGCCCAAAGGTGATTGAGCAGCGCTGTGCCTGGGCTGGAGGCGTCAAGCAGCTCAACCTTGCGCCTGGCGATCGGGTGGTCATTCAGGATGGCCCCGACAAGGGCAAGATTGATCGCATCAGGTCGGTCCAGCCGCAGGTTGGCACCGTCACCCTGGAGCACCGCCATCAGGTATGTTATGCGGAAGGATTTTCTAGGATAAAAGTCACGCTAAACGTGGGATTGTGTATAGGCCGTTGTTCAAGGCATGTTTGGCAACCCCAGCCGGCCACAGCCAATGCCGATATCCGTCGCATCAATCCGCCTCGTGTACCCGATTACGAACCCCGAGACAGGCGTCACCAGAGATGTCGTTATAAACCAGCTCAAGGCGGTGCCTCCCAACATGCAGTCCTCAAACATGTCTCTCGACCGCTGGCAGTACGGCAAGAAGTGGGATCGCGTAGTCCCCGGGCTCAACGTTGTGATTCCTTGGCCAGAGGTTGAGGTCCCAGAATTCGAGACCATGGCTGCAGATACGGTTCGCGAGCAGGTGGAAGACAGATCATTTTACTACGGCCTCTTGTCACCGCCGATGCCGGAGCAGGTCGTGGACGAGCTGAGGAACAGATTCTCAAGATTCAGAACAAGACACGAGGCATGGTACATTGAGAAGAAGGAGGCCGAGGAGGCTTTGAAGAAGGGACGGCGGGAGACCATCAAGGCTATGCAAACACCACTGGAAGAGTTCCACGAGAAGCACCGGGAGGCTCGCGCAGAGCGTGGAGAGCCGGAGCTCTCAGAGGAGATGCTGGCCAAGATTGGCGAGTTTATGGCTAAGAAGAAGTCGGCCGCACTGGAAAACGCTGGCGCCTCCGAGGTATCATCAACAGCGCCGGTTCCTCCACAGGAGGATCCCGCCAATGTGCCGCCACCAACTGCTGGTCCGCAGTAGATGACCAATGGGACGGATAAGAAAAAAGAGGGATGGACTGAAAACCCGAGCCACGGGGCAAGCACCAGGCTGGCTTGGCATGTGTAATTATATAGACTTGTGTACGAGATGTACATTATGACGGAGCAAAATGAAAGACATTGACCCATCAGCTACCGAGCACCCTTTTCTGTTTTGCCGACTACTACTACTGCTACACTGGTTTCACCCGGCCAGTGTGATGTTTACCCACTAATAAGCGCAGCCTATGGGCGAGATATCTATCCCTCTAGACTATCATGGCTGTTGCGTATCGCCGAGATAAGAAAGCAATAACACATTTAATTCTCAACTTGTATCTGAGCTCTTGGCTCCACCCACACTCCTATCTAGATGATCAACCCCTCCCGCCTCCCGCGTCTAAGCTCTCGCTAGTCGCAGGCCGTGACGTTATCTCAGCTCGTCTTTTAACAGCATCTCAACCTCGATTCTTTCGCTCATTTCCTTTCTCTGTTTTGATAGTTTGGAGCGGCCCAGCATGTCGCACTCTCACGACGGCGTGTCGCATTCTCACGATGGCTTCTCGGCTCAAGAGCACGGCCACTCTCATGAAATCCTCGACGGACCCGGCAGCTACGTCGGACGAGAGATGCCTATTGTAGAGGGCCGCAACTGGGCTGATCGCGCATTCACGATTGGAATCGGCGGGTAGGCATCTCGATGCAATCTCTGGCTGCTCAGTCACAACAAGCTTCAGCAGATGGATGCTAATCCGTGTCTATAGACCCGTCGGCTCAGGCAAGACAGCTCTGATGTTGGCCCTCTGCCTCGCCCTGCGAGAAAAGTACTCTCTCGCCGCCGTCACAAACGACATCTTCACCAGGGAAGATGCCGAGTTCCTCACCCGCCACGCTGCTCTCCCGCCGCAGCGCATCCGGGCCATCGAAACCGGTGGCTGTCCCCACGCCGCCGTCCGTGAGGACATCTCGGCCAATCTCGCCGCCTTGGAGGATCTCCATGCCGAGTTCGATTCTGACCTTTTGCTCATCGAGTCGGGAGGCGATAACCTGGCGGCCAACTACAGCCGCGAGCTTGCCGACTTCATCATCTATGTCATCGACGTGAGCGGCGGCGACAAGGTGCCCCGGAAAGGCGGCCCCGGAATCACGCAGAGCGACTTGCTGGTGGTGAACAAGACGGATCTGGCAGAGGCTGTGGGCGCCGACCTGGGCGTCATGGAGAGAGACGCGAGAAAGATGCGCGAGGGGGGCCCCACGGTGTTTGCGCAGGTGAAGAAGGACGTGGGCGTGGATCACATTGTCAATCTCATCTTGAGCGCGTGGAAGGCGAGCGGTGCCGAGGAGGAGCGGAGGAGTCGTGGAGGGCCGAGGCCGACGGAGGGTATTGAGGGGCTGAAGAAGGAGGCCTAGGTCACCTATCCGATGGATGGTCGAAATAGGTCTGTATATGAGCAAGAGTCGTGTAGACTACGGTGGAGTTCTGCCGTACGGATTAATGTGAATAATGTAGCAACATGACGATAATATCTGCTATTCTCCGCTATACGATATAATATGCTGCTTCTAAGTGGCCGAAACAGTCTCTCGGCAGCAATGATGCCATGATCTTGCAGAGGTTACATATATCCCATCTATCTAGGTGGCTTTATCGCATGCTAGGACGTGGACTCTGTATTGAACGTCGTATGACGGCTCAACTTGAGCGAAATCACAAACCTCACAACCGATCCAGCTTAGCCCATTATAATGCATATAAAGGTGGCTGGGACTCATGCCGCCAAATATTCTGTTGAGCTTATTATATTAAGGAATCCGAGAGCTGAATTGTCTTTGTCAGAGACGTACTTATAGCTCGGTGTGCTATCAACCTCGACAAAGTTTCGGTCGTTGCCGTAAAATATTGTGCCTTTCCTTGATGTGGCATTCTCGGCATCTGGCTTTTGATTGTAGTCGATTAGCCAGAGAGAGTCGTCCCAATGGAGACTTCCGTCTTCTATCAATATAAGGGCGCGGATGAAGAGACCTCTTGAGCTCTTCTCCCCAAGGAGGTCATCCAGATCCCAACGTGACATGTCCTGATCGAGCGTGTCGCTCCAGCTGGAATCATATTCGAATGCAAGATTCCGAAAACCAAGCAGCCCTACATCCCAGCTAACCATACAAATATCCTCCGTCAGGAAGATGCTCTCGCGGTAACGACCAATGGTGTTTGGGTCGAGCGGCTGTATGCACACGAGATCTCGGTTTGGGTGAATGGCGAAGCGCCAGTCTTCGCCGCCGCGTTCGAAAAGGAATGGCACACAGGTATCAACAGGTGGGCCAGTCCAACGATTAGACAAGCAGTATTGTCGGAGCTTTTCTTTCCAGTGTTCCATCTTATAGTGCTCTTCGATGACCTCTCTGGACTCGCGGCACGCACCTCACATGCCAAAGTCCCAGAGATACGCGGATGGGTTATTGCTGGTCCAGGAATGTGTGCTGCCTTCTTCAGAAGTATATCTTGGCGCGGCGAGGCAATGCCTATAACCATGCTCCGTTTCGCAGTCTGAGCCCAATTCGCACTGGACCCTGAGCTTTTTCAGTGCATCACCGTCTTCCTTGTGGTTGGTCATTGAAAAGAAATGAGCACCGGGGCGAGTAGGGCCTATCGGTCGTAGGGCGTATTTCCAAATTCCCAGTCGTAGCTCTCCTGGCAAATTGCCAAAGTTATGGAACTCCGATGGCATTTTATATGCTTTATGAGGAGACGAGATGCCTTTTTGAGACGAGATTGACTTGAGTGCAGAAATGCTCAGCTGAGTGATGGAAATGAGTAAATCAATTCTGCTGGTACGGGATGGAGTATTGAAGAGAAAGATGATTGAAGTAGCAGAGGATGCAGGAGTCCATGCTGCTTATATAGGCGGGTAAAGAAGAAAATAAACAAGCCCCGACTCACATCAAGCTTTCTAGTCTACGCCATACAGCTGGGCTGGGTTGGCGCTGCCTGACGCCGCAAAATTTTCACTGCCTCTTTGTGAACTTTGTTTGAGTTGATTCCTGCGCTGCTTTATGTTTACTTTGCAGGCTAGATATAGCCTTACTCATATATAGTGGTTATACGACGTATTCGACTTTCTGGATGTATTCTTTCAGGTCACAAGCTCGAGATCAATCTATGAGGGACAAACTGACGTAAAGCTACAGAGTCAAGAAGGCCAGATGTATGCCTATGTAAGAGGCTCAAGGTAGACTTAGTTAGGCTGCAGACCAGATTCCACAATTAATTATTCTTGCTAATACGAAGGGCAGACGTAAATGGGAGTCGAGGAGAGAAATCGAGGACTGGATGAGAAATTTTGGTCCGAGTTGGGTAAACTTTGGGCGGTGATGGTATGTGTCATTGCAGTCGCCAAGAAAGTTGGCTTTAGACGGGATCAAAAATTTACCAAGCATTTGTTTTCTATACATCTCCACTACATGTGCTATGTTCATACTCCAAGTGCGGGTTGCCATATCGATTGGCAGCAAACAGACGATGCCTATTATGATGATAGATGTGCTCTGTACTATACACTGCATTGCAAGTTTTCTTTTGCACGGGTGCAAACATGTCTTGACTCGTTATGGGATTTACTGCAGACAAAAGGCAAAGTTATAGAACGATTTCTTGTTTAATCGGCCATGTCTTCGATTTGTGCACGCAGCTCCAGTATTCTATATTTCTAACAATGAATATGATGTAGCGGAGAGCAGTGTGTTAGGAGTCGGCGGGAAGTAAGGCCATGTGGGCGAAAACTGTTTCACTGATTTGTACAGGACTTGAAAACAAACTATGAACATTGACTATTTTCGACAATGAGACCTTTCTGTATAAAGTGTGATTATTATTGTCTACTTGGCGCCGCAAAGGTCCTCTATAGATATGTGCACGTATATGTATAAATATGTACAGGATGAAGCGATTCTGACGGCTTAGAATCCTAACCTAGGATCTTCGCACTCCCGGAGTCCATCAACCATGTTGAACTCTCTCTCCACAGTATGTGTGGCATTTGAGGCAATCAGGTCATATGTCCGTAAGTAACCGCCTCCAAAGTTATTGGGAGGTTGGAAAGGGATGAGCCCTGTGGCAACGGTGGTATTATAGAGGGTATATCCTGAGCCTACAATAGGACCAACTGTAGCAAGGTCGAGAGATATCGAACCAACAGCAGGGGTAAGAGACGTGAGAGGGGATGGGAGATACAATTTCGCCTTTACTGAGTCGAGGTTTGCGTCATCGCGGACCTATGTCGTGGATGTTAGTTTTGATGAGTGATTGGCAAATTAAACAGGACGTGCTTACCGCAACGGTCAGGTTTACCCGTCCAAAATATCGCACTTCGGAGCAGGATAATTTTGGCTGAGTGAGAATCGTATCGTCAAATGGGAATCCCCGTCCACCGTTTGTATACAGAGTGCTATTGGTGACTCCGTTGATATTATCGATAATCTCCACATCGAATCCAGATATGCCATGCGCAATCGGTATCTCCGTAGAGGTTTGATAAGTCCAGAATGTAAGGGGAGGGTCTCCATACATGACGTGGGAGGGGAAGCTGACTGATGTCACATTGCTGCTGACAATGCAAGAGTTCGTCTTAGAGCAATCCTCTCCGGACCGGGGATGGAAGTGAACTCTCAATGACCGATTTGAATCAAAGTCTGGACCGCCCATAACCTGTAATTACCTTATGTTAGTGAATCTCTTCTATGCCTAAATTCTTGAGAATGAGCCAGCTTACCCTAACAGTAACGGCCACTGTCATAGTTCCATTTGCGTTAATAGTAGCGAACAGTATTGTAGGCTTCACTGCAATGGGCAGTATTGGCTCTGTTAGAGTCACGCCCTTGGGTACTGTGTTGATCATTCTTTCGAGCAGATCCTGGCAAGTCTTATAGAAGTAAGAAGGGGATGATGCCATATGTCCAATTTCTTTGCCTCCATCCGAATTAAAGATTCTGGCATCAGATCTAGTGGTCTCGTTGTGACCAAAGGCAAGTGGGTTCTGTGTGACATTATTTACGAATTGGACGGCCCTTGGCTTAAGTTAGTCGAGGATCCGACAAGGACGTTACGATATATCTTACACAGTATTATCGAAAGCAGTGAATCCAGAGTTGGTCGTGTCAAACGTCTGAGTGTTGTCATCCGTTGCCTGCACATAAGCGTTAATATCTTCTAATACACAGCCGGCCCTTTCAAAGAACGGCAACATTGATATGAGCTCTTAGTGGACAGACAGCTTACCGTATCATTTACGACGGTCACAATCTCCGGAAAATCCACGCCGTGAACGCCTCCTAGGGTATGACCACATGCCACTAAACCAATCATTTCTTGTGGCGTGAAGCCCTGTTTCTGGAAGCTACTTATATGCTGATCCAGCGACTCCTCAGGTTTGGGCACACCTGTTGGGCCTGGCCCTGTAGCATCAACTCTGCCGGCTCGAAAGGGAATTTCAATGCTGCCGTTTGAACAACCATTCGCAGCAAACAGCGCGCCCATGGCGATTAGATCCGCCATAGATGAACGAGGTGTCAAAAAGGCAGCCAGATTCAGCAACGTTTCTTTGAATCCGATACCGGGGTTCTCATCGCGGTCGAGTTCATAACCGATTGAAGCGTCAATACCTCCAATGCCAGCCGGGACATCCGCATTCGCCATGTCGTGATATGCTGTACGTAGCCATTCTGCCGCGCCGTTACGGCCAGCACCAAAAGGAACTTTATTGCAGGGGACTATATCGGTTGCTGGTGAATTTCCAGATGCGAAACCCTGTTGCTCATAGAGCATTGACTCGAGCAAGTCGGTTTTGGAAGGCCAAATATACTCTGCCTCAGCATAGGCAGAGCTGGCTACCAAGCCGAGCGTGGTGACGGTAGAGAGGACGCGGTAGGACAGCACCATTGTGACTGTTCAGGAAGCGTACTGAACCTCTGAGAGTTGGATTGTGCGTGAATAGTAGCTTGCCGCCCTTGAGGGGCTTCGGCGACCAAGGAAAGACATTTTAAGTAGAGAAATAGCTTTGAGTTATGGTTCGAGGCCGGAATTAAAAGCAACGTTGTGCCCAGCCATGCAATGCTCCATTTTCTTGGCCAAAGCCCTTCCCTGGTTCCTGTTCGCCACTATCCTTAAATTTTTGCTCACCTTCCTCTTAAGTATAGTAGCGCATTGGCCGAAATTCTTTAAAACGTATAAGTGCAAGCACTTGTGAAGTATTTCGTGCATGTAAAACTGGTATGTCTATGCTATAATAGCCCGAACGCTATTGGCCGCTGTCACGGCGGTCAGCCCGTAGTGTTGGCAATCATACAAGGGTAAATACGACCTGCCTATATGGCAAGGCCTATAGTCTACAGCGGTAGAAGTGCCGCATGCGGGTTATAAACAAGTCACTCTTCTAAAACAGCAAGCCCCTGATCTGAGAAGTTGAAAATTGGGTGAGATTTTAGCACACAGGGATTCCTGAACATGCCCTATAAAGCGATTCAATGGCCCACTGCTGCCTTGTTCGAATCCATAGCCCCATGTTCGGATGCATCGAACCACATTTACTTGTGAAGAACGGAAGTCTAGCTTTCTCAGACCCTGGCCAACCTTGATGGTATCTACTCCGTAAAGCTGACAACATTAGGATCTCAATTGGTCCGCTTTCGCGTCTAAGTGCGGCAGAGACCTGTAACCAGTTGCTGTATACGGCATACGAATAATACAGTAATACGTAATTTGATGACTGACATCACATTTGAACAAGGTTATGCATGTTTACAACTGAACTCATAAGCTCATGATCTTACCGCGCAACCTCCAATTGTATTTCTCTTCTTACTTGGAACCCATTGACACAAAATAAGGCACGAATTGTAAAATACGGCTTACAGCTAGAGTTAGTAACGGAAATACCAAGGGAGTACTCTATCTTCCATCGATTTTCGATCGGAAAAGAGAGAGGAACTACCTATTTGAGTAAATGGAACGCCTAGACTCAGTATGGTACAAGATACTTGCAACTGTTACACATGAGTTTGCACCTGGAATAAAGCTTTACACTGGCATTTACCGGCATCTACCGGCATCTACTCCGTAGCATTTCCCTTCTATCCATGAGCATCGAACAATAAGATGCTTATTTTAGCAGGGATCGAAAACGAGGTTTTATTGCCTATACATAGACATTGACAATTGCTAATTTTCGCGAATCGGTACACTCGAGCACACTACCAAGGCTTAATACCGGTGTCTCGATCGCTAAAGCGTTTACTGGTAGCTGAAACAGCCCAAGAGTCAGTTCCATGTGCCAATTTGCGCTGGATCAGACGTGTAATGGCTAATGAGATCTCTTCGGTTAATTGGCCGAGAGAGACTCGCCAAGGCCGCCCAAAAATTGAGAATAGAAAACGAAGAGATACCAATTAAAGATCAAAGACACAATCTAGCAACCGAGATTTCCCGTGTGGCGTACATAAGCTTCAACCAAAAGAACGATAAACTGCGTCATTATATTTAAACCCTTTGGCAGAGAGCAGATGCTCATAATTCTCTCAGTACAGGCTCCAGATCCCAATTTCCGAACTGGATGACCTTCGAGTCACATTGAGGCGCCGTCGCGAAGAAAACCAAACCATCTACCTCTACAGTTCAGAATGTCAGGAACAGCTGCTTTCGTGTCTGAGGGTAAATTCTCCTTTACTAATGGGGTCCTCTTCGCGGAAGCATCTGATCGTCGTCAGCACCGACGAGCGACTCAAGAGGAGCTTGGAGCACATTTCGAGTCTGGTAGTGACAAAGGCTATGCTGCTCACTGGTTTGAGGCACAGTTATTACACTATGGACTCCAACCATCCAAGGTGAAATCTGTAGCGCGTATGCGACTATTCGATGCTTTTCGGGGAGGGGCACTATCTGTGCCTTCCCACATCATCGATCTCGAGAAGAGGTTGAAGAAAGAATGGACTAAACAGGAAAAGGAAAATAAGAAACCATTGAGAGCCCCAGAATCGACCGTGGAACAACAAGAAGGGGGTTCGCAAAAGTCCACAAGAAAAAGAAAGGCCGAAGTAACTGTCAATATAACAGTTAATGCGAATCATCCCGGAGATACAGCACCAATCGTATCGAACGCAGCCAAGAGAATCAAGGAATCCTCTCCATCTGAAAATAGCTCTGCTACAATGCCTCAGTACGCGGTGAGGCAGGCCGCGCATCGTGGTACGAGTTCACATGCATCAAGGCACCAAGATGATGCGATACGCGCCTCCGCAGCCACTGCCCTCCATTCTAGACTGACAGTCAGGTCCTTCATTCGCTGGGACATGTGTCCAATCTTCACAATCTCAAAGTGTTACTCATGGTGACTATACAGATCCTTTTGATGAGCCGCCCCCGCCATACGAGGAATACTACGAAGAACCTACTTATTCTGACGAGCCAGCTCGTCTCGCGCCCCTTGGCCTCCTTAACGGCCGATACGATATTAACTGTCATATTGTTGAATCTGAATGGCCACTATTTGGTTCAGAGCTAAGCCTCGTACTTACTCTTGCTGGCTCTAGTTTATGGGGCAGATTTGACTTGGGGATAATTGAGGGAGTCCTGTACTGTGAAGAGCTGGCTCGCAGATCTTCCTTTGGCGAATTGACGTTTCATTGGCGCGGCCGCGAAGCCGTCGGCCTAATCTGTTACAACGACGAAGTTAATGAAGGCTGGATAAAGTTTCTTGGTGATGGACATATCGAAGGATGTTTTGAATATCAGGGGATACTATTTGAAGGCCAACGATTGCCAGGTCAAGGGACGAGAAGCGAAATTGAGGCAACGACATTGCAGGACCAATGGAATCAGTATCCGGAAGATGAGTACGAGTGATTGAATCAAGAGCGCTGGGGATAAGCTTGGAACATCTGGTAGCTGGGCTAGAATGCGCATCCGGAATTAGATTAGAAGCAACCCAAATGAGGAACTGGAAGTCGACGTTTATTTAGAACATAGTAGTAACATCTCAATTCTCCTATCTATTTGAGTATTTGGAGAATTCATCTTTTGAAGTGCCAAATGTTCAAACTTCTGCAAGGTTATGGACCTCTCCTCTTGAAGCAGCTGCCCTCGCCTGTTTGATCCTCTCTATGAGTAGTGGGGGCAGCCGTTTGACTTCATCTGGTTCTCTTCTTAACGCCTCGGCACTGGATTTCAAAAATTGATCCTCAAAAATGTCCCATAGCCTCTGATCAGCCGTATTTGAAGTGCCAGGCCGCGGGTAAAATGGATCGTTGGCCCAAAAAGCGCTACTGGCTTGCTCAATGCCTTTTTCATTGAGAGTCAAATCCCTGCACAAGTCAAAGTCCAATATCCACATTCTGTGTGGGCCCAATATGTTTGCATTTTTGAAAAACTTATTCTCGGAGCGTGCCTGAATCGAGGAGGCATCGGGTTGGCGTCGAGGCTGAGCAAGAACAAATTCAATATCATTGCCATCTACTTTTGCAATCCAGTGCAAGAAAGCAAGAACATCTGCCATGGCTAATGCGTAATCACTAGGGTTAATCCCCAACTTCTCCATCTGATCCAAATGCAGTGGAAAGTTCCGCAGACTGAATGCTCGCAAGCGTTTTCTTGACTCTCCCCTGATTAATTCAGCCTCACTGCGACGAAATCTTCGGCGGCCAAGGTACGGCCGAATTAGACAATGCTGGTTGCTTTGGCTATCCACGACACCTTCTTCGCTTATATCAGGTCGGAACTTTTCCACAAGAAGTCTGCGGATAGAGGCTTTGACTGGCATAATCTTCTCACTAACAATGGCATTACATGCTGCGTAATCCGCAGGCAGCCGTAACAGAATGCTTGACCATGTTGTATGATCTTCGGAACTTAGAAATCCAAAGGATCTAGGAATGAAGAAAGATGAAGAATGGGGTGATGGAGAGGCTCTAAGTAGTTTCTGATGTATTTGGTATTCGTGTGCGATTGATCTTCCTGTACTGCCATCCTCACGTTTCATAGCCAAGTGGTTATGCTCATCACAATCTGAACAACAGATCGCCCACACTGTCCCGCAACGACCTTGACCTATTCTTTCGAGCTGCTTTGATCCATGAGCAATGGTGAGTTCTCTGATTTCAGCTTGTAGAACCGTAGACTGTGAACTCATTGCGAATAGCCGTTACTAATAAACTTCTATTGTATGGGATGTTCGATCTTGATACAAGTTTTACTGTGCAGCGATGAATATTCGAGAATAAGTTGGGGGAGTCCCAGGTTTGTTTTCTTTGTAAAAGTCCAGGCTGGCTTTAAGCTTTAGTGAAAACATAAACATGGGCCTGAAACTGCATCCTTTGGCGTCGATTTAACCGTACGCTATCGACTAAACTAGCATGAGATAGTCTATTTTAGCCACATGGACATGCTAAACGTATGTCCGCGTTATTGATTGAAAGAACTCACCTAATAGTGGTTTACGCGCATCTATTAGTAATGATATATGTGTGCGCCGCTGCATCGCGCCCTCGTTCCATGATGAGGCAGGTATTCAGATAGTGTACATTGACACCATAATTAAAGACTGAGTCAGAATTTTGAGTTGCATCTTTCTCTAATGCTACCAAAGTATAAGTCACCCTTTCAAGATTCGCCGTTGGATAATAGTCTTCTGTAGGAAGCTTCTGGTCCCCATCGAAACTTCATAGAGCTACAAAATCGAATTAGCATGCATTCAATAATCCAAAAGTATGATACATACATCTTTTCACACAGATGCCGTTGCTTCATGTGAAATCTCAGGATCGTTGGGCCTTTAATAACGAGCGACTCCTCAGTATCTTCAGGGTCCTCGTCCATAAGCAGACGAGTAAAGCTATGATGGACAACATCTGTTTCTCTGTAATCATATCTAAAGTTGAGATTCCATTGCTCTTGGAGGAGGGCAGCTCGCATCTTTGCCTTGATATCGAGCTCGCGACAGACTTCGCGGAAAATCCTTATGCTGATTTCGTCTCTCAACTTGAATGCGTCTCGCACGCCACAGTAGTGGGAAATCCAACGGGCGTTTAATTCTTGACTGTCTATGACAAGCCCATGATATAGCTCAACCTTCATTGCTTGATAAAATGCATATTCAACGCTCCTTTGGTAATCCGGCTTCACTAAGTTACGACAGCGTTCGTTGAGAAGGCCGAGAAAACCGTACAAACGATCACGCACGTCTGTGCATTCCAAATGACCGAATTTATGTATAATGTCATGAATTTCGTCGGGAATTCGAGACTGGTAGATCTCAAAAGACATTGACGGTTTGCAAAGAGCCGCAGTCATTTCATCTAAAGTCCCAATGGGGCATCCTTCCGGCAAAGCATCCCTGGCCATTCGTGGGACATGTCGCAATCTATGTGTAAGAATGGCCTCTGAAGGGCAACGTACTCGACTTTCATCGCTTCTCGAAACGCTTGGTCTGCCGTCTATACTGAATTTTAGATCAAGAGTTTCTATCGCTTGGGGTGTTCTACCCAAAAGTGTAGGGAGGAACGTGAAAGGTCCACACCAAACGGTCATATGTGTAGCAAGTAAAACTTCCTGAACTACCCAGACATGGCTCCAATATGGCGCGTAACTGAGATATCTCAATGCTTTCCATTCCCGCTGGGACCAGTTTTCACAGGAGACATCGAAAGATTGACTCAAGGTTCGACAGCCATCATAGTACTCCAGAGGTAGTATTCCGAGCCAGGATATGACAGATGATGCGCGCGTATAGATCATAGACATTGCATGGACTTGCGCTTGCCTCTCGTCATAGTCAAGCTGATTTATGCAAAGAGCATCAACAAAGATAAGTCCATGTTCGTTTCTGGTAGTTACCGAAGCGAGAAAGTCAAAGAGATTTTGTCGCACAGCAAAATCCTGATTGTTGACTCGGATTGTTTGAATATGGTCAATGACAGTTGCTTTTCCCCAAGTATAGGAAAGAGCTCTATATTCCGTAGAAGCAAGGTCATCTAGAGAGGCTACAATCAAGTCATACTGCCAATCTAGAGACGTTGGATGCTGTGAAATTTGTAAAAGGCGTGTTTCTGTTGTTTTGTTGATGACAGGGTGTTGAAATCCTGAATTGCTGTTCAATTTATTGTCGATACTATCATCCATACTCATTGATAGTTCTCCAAGGATTTTCATCAAAACGCTGTTAAATTTTTAAGCGTGTGCAGTGCTGCCTATAAATCTCATCAAAAAATGTAAATCAACGCGCATGACGCTAGTCCTGCAGCCAAACATGATTGGATCCCTTCAACAGTAAATCTGCCTTGAGGTTTACTTCCGGCCCAACCGATCCTCTTGGAGGCCTATAAATCATTCACAATATGTGCACTGCCCACAGACTCGATGGCCACTTTCTAAAAGCACGTCGAACAGGTCCACATATCATCAGATAGCATATTACGATCCCATACTGAGAAATATAAGTGTATTCAATCGAGTATCAAAGGGTCTGGACGATCGATCTGAGACAATCTTTTTCAACGTTCCGATCATAATGTCGGCTATTAATATATAAGACATTTACGATCACTCCTCAAGACGTATCTTGTTGCGAGGAGAGGTAGCTCACTGTATTTAACTGTCATTAGTAAGATGCATGATGGTCAATCAGCTGATAAAATGTAGTGTTTCATTCATGTATACTTTGAATGCAGTCTAGGCGGCCAAAGCTTCATCCTCGCTTTCTAATCCAGTTCATGTGCATCTATACGTTGCGTTTAGCACAAACCGATCACACGCGTGCGATTTTATACATGCAGAGAAAACTCAAAAGGCTCTCCATTCTACTGCCATTAAAGTACCACTACTATTGGTAATAGCATAATAACTTATATAAATGTGCTTATTTAAAAATAGCCAATCTGAATTTTGAACAATATTCCTTTGCATCCAAAAGGTATCAGTCCGCTGAATGGAGTAGCTGTAGCAAGACTCCCTACAAGTCTTACAAAGCTATAGTAAAGAGCAAGATAGTCTATATAGCCACTCAACCTAATGTACCACTAACGAAATTTACAAGCATTGTTATTCTCTAGATAGTGCTGTGCTTTACACGAGCTTGCTATTGACGAAGGCGAGTGCTTGTTGACCATACTCCTGGCCATAACCTTGATGAACATTTGCATTGTTACCGTTGCAGCAGTATGGGTCTGCAGCATCACAGTATGACTTGATCTTGGACCCGTTAGGGCAGACGAAGCCGACCGGACGGGGATCGAACTGGTAAAGAAGGATACAAGTATTAGAAACCGAGTCTTGATAGAAGTTTTGAGACTTCCGAGGATAGTGAATACGTACACCTTGAGCAGCGCAGGTTCCCACATTATAAGCAAGGCCACGAACATAGCGAGGATCTCCCATAAAGATTGCTGCCCGGATGGCGCTAACTGCTCCAGCAGATAGAGGAACAGCAGTGTTGGGGTAACCCTGAGATGGATCGCCTCCTCCACAAAGCGCGTTATCCATAATTTGGCCTCCCTTTATACATTTGTAAGTGTAAGCGTTAATCACCAATATGTAAGAGAGTATCTACCTGTGAGTATCCAACTAATACCAGCTTGGTATTTGGGCAGGCATTGTGATAATTGTTTACCGCTGTGACTACAGCATTGATGCCAGCCACAACGGAGTTGGCATAGCTAATACCACCGCAAGAGGCCTGGCCACCGCAGGCTGGGTAGCTGATGGGCTCGGCTGTTGTTCCAGGATGAGAATTGATAATCAAGTTCACAACAGTGGCTGATGAGCCATATCCTGGCCCTACTGTGGTCTCTCGAGCACCAAAGACATGGATTCCAGGACACTGGCGCTTCTCAACTTCTACCGGACTGGCAGTTGCAAGAAGAGCTTGGCTCAACAAAAATGTAATTGTGTTTTTGACTGATGGCATTGTCAAGTTGATGGTTGGATTTCTTAGTAAAAGCTGGTAGTCTGGGACTGATGGAGTGGAAAATGCTGGTTATTAAATAATGAACTTTTACCTGGGGTAAGCTGGATGTTATATATGGTTGAGAATCAATATACACTGCCTTGAAGTCATTCATTCCTGAGACTATTCACAGCTTCGAAGGGTCTCTTCCCTTGTAGCCCATTTCGCACCAGAGCCCCAATCCCTGCTAGTTACCGTTGTATTCCTTTCCCCCAGCCATCCACTATACGTTAATATGAGAATTAGGCTAAATCAGCTCCCATTGCAGCCACGTATCCCGATTGGATACTCTATTTACGGAATATTTTATTGGGTAGCGAATATGCCCTTGCGTTTGAGTTGGCGTATACAAAACAAGATGTTAATAAAGATCACCATTAGCTCACAATTACATTTACATGCATAGTGGAAATCCAATGCCAATTTCATGAATCCTACCCTTTAGACCGAGGAGCCGATGACAAGTCTCTTAATTCCCCCGTTTAATCACTGAGCAGCTGCTACCTCTTTTCCCGAGCTCATTTTCGTACGTAATCGTAATTCTGTATGATTCCTTTGAAGACGAATTGAGCATCAGTACTAGCTTTTAGAGTTCCGGCTAAGTACCTCGCAACGAAGATCAAATTCCCTGATTCTGTCAAATAGTAAACCTATCATGCAGTAGCTAAGTAAATATAGCGAGTTGAGTTGTATAGTGTCATAAGAGAGTTTGGTATAATAATACCACCAATACTGTCTTGCAGTAACTCAACAAAGATATTTTTCTGATTCTTGTTTTGGGGGAGCGGGCGCCCTCATGCAAGCCTTACTAGGTAGGCCGAAGGTAGCTGGTTGAAAGGTATTTTAACCCCACACAGAGGGCCGATGCTAGTGTAGGCAAAGCAGTAAGAGCACAATGATGTGGCATCTCGGCAGATTTGTCAACATGGAAATGCTGAATCTTGGATACATTATTGGCAGGCTAATATACATATACTTAGCCGACGCACCCCAGATCTGCAAGGTCAGTCGTGATCACCCAAAACTCGACTTAAAGTTCGAATAAGCCGGCATTAAGGTGCTGCCGTCACTT
This sequence comes from Trichoderma arundinaceum, assembly GCA_025919625.1. NCBI lineage: Eukaryota > Fungi > Ascomycota > Sordariomycetes > Hypocreales > Hypocreaceae > Trichoderma > Trichoderma arundinaceum. The sequence continues at coordinate 1,034,406 of JAMQTF010000007.1, read as the reverse complement.
GCTCAAGCTCCATTGAATGATCCGGTGTGAAGCGTGATCGTTGTCTTGCTCTGGAAATGCTATTAACCCGGCATTCGATAATTTTAGGCAATATTCATGTATCTTCAGAGTATATTGACCGAAGACGATGAGCCAAGCCTCACAAAACTTCCGTCACGGCATCATCCCGACCATGGTCGGTAGGCTTTCCTCTATTGTTGTTCACACTCGAGACAAGAGACGTACAAAAAGTCCTATCCATGATGCTTGAATGGATAAGTACAAGGTCTCTTATCATTTCTTAACCGAATTCATGCTGTAGATATGCTGTAAAACACAGAGATGGTTTCATTTCTCAAAGGAAGAAAATATCGCCTTGGTATAGAAATAAAGGTTTATGACATCCACTGCTAGCGGCATGATTATGCTGCGGTATTAGCAATACGCGTGATATCCTTGGAGAATCCATGCTTGATTTCATAACCACAAAAGCTACGTGTAGCTAGCTTTATGTATTGCGTCTTTCATATGAATGATTCGGTCCACTACAGAAGCTCATTCTGGGCACATCGACCAGGGTCATCCAAGTGCTCTCCTCGGTAGCAGGTCTAAATTCAGATCCATGTACCTACTCATCTCCAGATTTCGTTGTATCTTAATTCTAAAGATCAAAATTAAAAAGCCTCTCCCAAATTCATAGAACAGGGCGGCCAACGAGCTATTGATGCGTTCTTGAAGTTGAAGCACAAATAGTTCTCACCATACGAGTACTCCGGAGCATCTTGTAAATGCTACTCTTAAATGAGAGGCTTATAATTATTTCTTTTTTGTCAAATCTTTCAACAGGACCCATGGCGCAACGGTAGCGCGTCAGATTCCAGCTAGGAATCTCCTGAAGGTTATCCGTTCGAATCGGGTTGGGTTCAATGCCCTTCATCCTCTTTTTTTACTTCGCTCGCAGAAAACCTTCTGAGATGTTCAAATATAGCTGCAGCAGGTTAACAAAGAGATATCTTACCTGAATTTATTGTGCACTCTTTTTACCCCAAGAAAGGTGTGCCGTTAGCTGAGTAATCTGTTTTGAGAGACCGACTCAACAAGGTGCTGCGTGCCATTACGTCCTTGAATAGTTCGTTAGAATTTTCCTTGTGATGGACACAGCGGTCTCTATTGCGTTTCTTGATGCGAGTAGTAGCCTAGAAGGAATCTTGGCAAATTCGCATGCATTAAGCTGCATGCGCAAATCATCGTTTCATGTTAGTGACTTGGGATTCTGTTTTGTGTTTACAAGCTCGTTACTAGTGGCTGACATGCAGAATCCGCTACCTTATAGCTCACAGAGGACGCTGCTTCTGCTGTTTAATGCCTCTCTGCCTGCTACTACGTCCGCTTATACTTTAAACACGCTTCGCGCAGAAAGCGATGCTCATTATATTTCCTGCTAAGCATGCAATTCATTATCAGCACACACTTAGCATGCTGGGCGATTGGATACAGAGGAGTGCCTAGCTAAGGACATATGCCGCAAGACCGTTACCCGACAGTAATCAAAATGGTAAGATGTTAGATTGCTCCTAAACCATTGCAGGAATAGAGTCGCTAAATTATATCAGATTTATATTCAGAGCTTGATTTTAGGCTATGGATATACCACCGAATTTCAGTTTATGATATTCAAGTTCTGAACAGTCTCAATCAAAAACAACACCGTTTCTTAGTGTTCCAATGCCAGAAATGTTCACTTCCATCTCTGTGCCTGGCTGCAGCCACCTCGGAGGGGTAAAACCTGCTCCAACTCCTGGTTAAATAAGTAAATTAGCTAACTTCCATGAATAGAGCTCTTGAGATATAGCACGGGACTCACCACCAGGCGTTCCAGTCATTATGACGCTCCCTGCCTCCAAAGTTGTGCCTTGGCTAAGATAACTTATAAGCTCAGCACAGTCAAATAAAAGGTCTGAAATCCCTTCATCTTGACGGAGTTCCCCATCGACAATTGTTCTCAATTGGAGCTTTGATGGGTCTTCAATAAGCTCGGAAGATATTAAACAAGGGCCCAATGGAGCGTAGGTGTCGAATCCCTTGCTGAAACCCCACTGAGGCACAGGCCCTGCCAAGGCTTTATCCCGCTGCAGCTTACGGGAAGAAATATCGTTACCGCAGGTATACGCGGCTATGTAAGAGAGAGCGTCTTCACGGCATACGTTCTTGGCTGCTTTTCCAATTACGAAGCATAACTCTCCTTCGTAATCAGCCTGATCATCTTGTGCAATCTTTGGAATGTGGACCAGTTCATCATGGCCAATGACGCATGCTGATGGCTTAAAAAAGATAAATGGGAACGGAGGAACCGTCCTGCCTGCTTCTTTAACTATTCAATGGTTAGTTCGTTTCTTGAAGTAATTATCTGTCACTGACTGTGCTTAGTATAATTGAGCCCTACACATCTCAGTATAGGTACTTCTTGCTGTGTAAGCGGTCCAAGAAGCTTTTTGACTGTAACGACTTCTTCTGTCACTTTTGTCTTTCCTGAGGTGTCATATATATCTTCTCCAATGATTATCTTAGCTTGTAGCCTTGTGTCCTCGGTGGTCGTGCCAATATCGAAATTTGGAGATGGAAGTATTGGCTCCCCACGAAGGACCCGACCATCGGTCGCCACAAAGCGAATGAGACGCTGCCAAACAACTTTCATTGTGACAAAGTTTAAGCCTGAATTTCACTATTGATCTTTTGGATTATTCAATGATCATATATTAATGTCAAGGCTTTGCCCTCTGTTCAATATTTTGCCAATGGCGGGCCGTGATCCGAGCCCTTTCTATACAAGCAAGCCACATTCCGGGGATGTCTCGGATGCGGATGCATATCCGGCGGGGTTCAAGGGCAGCTGTATTCGAATCTTTCATTTTATTTTGCCAATTACGGTTATTGGCGAATAACGCTTACTAGCTAAATCCGTGGCGCCAATAGTATGGGCTTCTGGTATAAGGTGCTTACGCCGCAATGGTATCCGACACCTCTATAAGAAGCATTCTCTGTTTGCCCTAGTAAGCTCTCCCCAGATCGAAGCCCCCAAAGTTTAATTGTGTTCTCTTGGTGCTACTCTTTGAACCTTTCAGAATCCTCTACAACGTAGCATTGTTTTAGATCCTTAGAGGCCCGTTATCCGTTATCATGGTTAGGAAGATCAATCTGCCCTCGCCATCAGTAACAGTAGACGTCTCTGCGCTTCCTACTGGCAAGCTCTTCTTGCCCGATCGCTGGCTGTTTGAAGATGGAGATGACGATATGCGAAAAGCGAGGCAGTTTTCTCCTGATTTCAGCTTCCTAATAAGTCACCCATCAGGCGAACATATTTTATTTGATCTTGGATTAAGAAAGGCTTGTGCTTCCCATCTCTCCTTGAAGTAATCCATACTGACCGCTCGATAATAGGAACTAAATAACAATCCAGCCGTTATCCAAGCTGATTACCCATACATTTCACCAATTGTTCCGAAAGACGCGACTGATCTTCTCAACGAAGGCCCAATCAAATCGTCTGATATCTCAACTGTGGTCTTCTCACATCTTCATTTCGATCACACGGGTGATCCGGGTAAATTTACTCACGCCACCTTTGTAACAGGCCCTGGATCATACGCAGCGACCACACCAGGATACCCTAGGGAATCCAAATCGCCGTTTTTATCTGTCGTCATTGAACACCCCAATTATCGAGAGCTGTCTTTTGAAGCCGATAAGTGGGTGCCGATCGGGCCGTTTGAGCGGGGATACGATTATTTTTCAGACGGCTCACTCTATCTCCTTGATACGCCTGGCCATATGCCCGGCCACTTGGGTGCATTGGCGCATACAGCTGAGGACGAGTGGGTGTTTATGGGAGGCGATTGCTGTCATCACCGTGCGCTGCTGGTAGGAGCGCGGCCAGTAAGCGTTACTGTTGGTCCCAACGGGACACCCAGCTTTCATAAAGATCCACAAACAGCGATCTCAACTATTGAGAAGGTAAATGTGCTACAAAGCGGAGGAAACGTATTAGCTGCATTGGCACATGATGCTATCTTAGAAGGGTTGATGCCTTTGTATCCGGAGAAGCTGAATGGGTGGAAAGCAGCGCAGTGGAAACAACGTATAGATGATACAGTAAAGCAGATGTACGCGTGAACGGTGGCGAGAGACAATTGCATATAAATGATTCCGCGTATCGGATAAATTTAATTGCGATTTGAGAAAGTATATATGTACTTTCTACTGAATATCTCCGAGCTTTGTGGGACTTGAGCAGGGGGTTTTCTACTATGGTATGTCTACATGCACTTCTGTTAGCCGAGCTTGCTACTTGGAAAAGACACCTCAAGACGCTATTTTAAGTAGAATCTATGAGTGGGATACAAATATTTTCCTTATACGAATAATTTCACTCATTCAGATTTTTGGTGAGTGGATGTGACGAATATCAGCCAATCTAAGTATGGATAGAGCTATAATCTGTATATATTCTTAACAATGAGGCTATATCTCATCAGCTTAATAATACGGAATTGAACCAATCCCCTCAATGAAATGAACAGAACTATAATCGAAAGTTCTCTTCACCGTAAATCCTTTTTGACCTATAAAGCATCCGCCCACTTAAGTGCGGTGGTAGGCTCCAGTCTTTGCATATAATCAGGGTCGGTATGGATGTTCCTTACAACTCCCTTTGTATCGACCAGAAGAGTAGTCGGAACAGGTACAGCCAGCGAGTCGTCTCCATTACGAGTCTTCAAATCAACGCTGAAAGCATCAAAGACAGCTTGAACGGACTTTGGTTGGTCCCAAACAATACCAAGCTGCCTAGCGAATTTGTTGCCAACATCGGACAATACTTCAAATTTGAGCTCGTTTTTTTCAGTGGTCGAAAGAGATGTGTTGGGCAACTCTGGAGAGATGGCAACAATAGTAACGCCCTTTGCATGGAACTTGTCCAAGTGCTGCTGTAGGGAGCGCAGAGCCAAGTTGCAAAAGGGGCACCACTCTCCACGGTAAAAAGTGATCAGGACTGGGCCCTTGGCAAGGAGGCTTTCACTTGTTACTTCTTGGCCAAGAGCGTTGGGGAGCTTAAAGCTAGGGAGAGTAGCTCCAGCTTGGATAACAGCACTTTTATCGAAGCTGGCTTTAAGACCAGCAATAGATTCATCGATGATGGAAACAATCGGAGCAGGGGCGTTTTGTTTAACGCCTTCAGCAAGATTAGACAACTGAGAAGCTAAGGTGACCATTTTTTGACGCTTTAGAAATGATATTAAGAAAAGAATTGAAGAAATTGTGTTCAGTGAGAGAACTGTATAAAATTGTTCTGTAAGGTGTGTTGTGATAGTGATGATAGCGAAACAAATTCCGGTTCCAAGTTCAGATTTGCTTCCTTTATATACATCTCCTGCTCGTGAATTGAAGCTATAGACGCTTCAAATTTGTCAGAAAAAGTTTCGTAATGTAAGTTGCTATATTCCACATTATCCTGAGATAACCAGTTTCTAACCCTCGTTGTGGATTGATGAGAAATATCACGGCCCATCATAACTTGGAATTATAGCTTACAACCAACTTACTAAACTCTTTGTACGTTATGGAGCTTCCTAGGATAATTTAACTACCACCCGTTTTCGTCCAGTAAGCTCGTTTTATAAGAGTTTTAGTGCAGGGCAAGTTTTTGCGTAAGAGATTCTATTGGGTGGCGCGCCTGGGGCCCTGCCTATTACAGACAAGCGTGCATCATCGCAAAAACTTGCAAACTTTCAGAGGATTTTGTAACATGCGCTCTCTGATTGGCTACAAAACAAGTGTGAAAACAGAGAGGGAAATGCGATGAATGCGATATGGAGCTGTAAATATCGATGTATAAACAAGTATATAGTTGTAAAGTGGCCATTTTTAGGAGAAAATCACAAATAAGCCTGATAGCGTAATTCTTCCAGGCATACGATGTGCTCCGTACTAGCAGCTATATGCAGTCTCAACGTCAATATCAGCAATATAAAACTGCCAGCCAATACGTCTATATTCCCAGGGATGTTTCATACTCACACAGGTAATACGCCTCTATCTTGAAGCTATACATTGCTCACTTGAAAGATCTAAAGATAATTCGTATGCAACTCCATCAATAGTGCTTAGTGCGTGCTTTAGATTCAACCATCGATATCATTAGAGAATATATGTGTGGGACGGAGTCTACTATGGATTCATAATCTCTGCTCTTGCCGAACCATTTTATAATCATCGCAAGGGCGGAAAACGCTTCCCGTACTTGCACTATTTTGACTGAAAAACTGATCAGGTTATCAAAAGGCAGCTTTTCAAATTTTACCTTCGTGGCAACACATAGACAACGCTATCTTACAGGTTGTCAGTGGATGATGTTCAAAGGGAAATTCTAGATTAAAGCAAAAGTCTTATCCCAAGACCTATCTTTTTGCTCCATTGAAGGAAAGCTAACGAAGTTCCTGGTAATTTCATTAGCGCAACCAATTTTTGAAGCCATCAGCACGAATTGTAGTGAGGAAACAATTTTCAATCAGAGCAATCCGATCACCACTCTTGTGAAGTCAGAGCTTTACCTAACGGAAAGCGTCGGCATATACACGACATGATGACACTTGCGAGACTGAACTTGTTGCTTCTCGCCAATTGAAGGGCGATAAAAACTGGGGAAATATGCATATGGAACAGTCTGGAGTATACGTTCAAATTGAAAACCTATTCTGCCTCTCGCGATGCTAACTCTAACACCTGTATAAGATTCCGAATCTTCCCCTTGGGTTCATAAGGACGTGTAATTGCTAATCGACGTCGAGCGATCTCCAGAGGGGTCTGATTGCTGCTATCCCTCGACTGGAACTTCGCGTTATGGGCAATCAGTAGCTTGATAGTTTCTGCTTGGCCATATTTCGCTACTTTATGTAATAGTGTTTCACCACACTTATCTTTTGCTTCAATATCCGCACCCCTCTCCAGTAATATTTTAATGACACTTTCGTGGCCATGGATAGCTGCTCTATGTAGTGGCGTCTCGTTATCTTTGTCTTTTGCGTCAATATCCGCACCGCTCTCCAGTAATAATTTCGTTATATTTTCGTGCCCACGAGTTACTGCTCTGTGTAGCGGCGTCTCGTTATCTTTGGTTGTTGCTTTGACATCTGCCCCACTCTCTAATAGTAGCTTAATAACATCCTCGTGCGAAAAACCAGCCGCTGTGTATAGTGGTGTGCGATCCCTTTTGTCTCTTCCATTGACATCTGCACCCACCTGAAGTAGCAATTTGATAATAGCAGCTTTGTGTGTCCTTCGCACACTAGCTACCGCCAGAAAGATTAGTTTACGATTGGAAATAGCAAGTTTGTTAACATCCATGCCACTTTCAAGCAGTACTCGGACAATGGACTCATGCCCTCCATACACCGCTTTATGAAGCGGCAACTCGTTATATCTATCTTTTGCCTTCGTATCTGCGCCAACCTCAAGGAGCATTTTGACAACAGCCCCATGCCCCATGGAGGCTGCAACAGCTAGTGGTGTTTTCCCTTCCAAATCTTTGCTCTCAACATCTGCGCCAGCATCGAGTAGTAATCGAATAGTGGTCTCAAATCCACCAAACACTGCTTCATGAAGCGGCGTATTACCATTTTCATTCTTGACCTTGATATCTGCACCATGCCTAAGAAGCAGTTTAGCAATGTTCTCATGTCCCTTAGAAGCCACAATGCAAAGTGGTGTCAGTCCTGCCGAATCTTTGTCCTCAATACCTGCGCCAGCCTCAATAAGCAACATGACAATAGCCTCATGTCCCATAGAGGCTGCCCTATGTAGTGCTGTTTTCCTTTGGAAGTCTTTGCTCTTTATGTCTGCGCCAGACTCAATAAGCAACCTGAAAATAGACTCATGTCCCTTGAATGCTGCAATAGATAGTGGCGTTTCCCCTTTAAAAGCTTGGCTCTCAAAATTCGCGCCGGCATCAAGTAGTAATCGAACAATGGCCTCATATCCACCAGAAACTGCTTTATGTAGGGACGTATTGCCCTTAACTCGCGCCTCAGTATCTGCGCCGCTCTCAAGCAGTGGCATAATAACAGCATCATAACCGTGCGAGGCTGCGATATTTAGGGCTGTTCCATTCACCGAATCCTTAGCCTCAATATCAGCGCCATGTTTGAGCAAGAGTCTAACGATGGCTTCGTGCCCGTTTTCAGCAGCTCGAAGTAGTGGGGTTCTCCCTCGTACGCCCATTGAATTGACATCGATATTGGCCAGATTCAGCCAAACTGAAGCAATTGTATGTTCACCATACTCTGCAAGATATGATAGAATATCCCTTCGTGCTGAGAAGGTGAAATCTGGTGTCATTCTGCCTCGATTATGTTTGTTCTGTGATTGCTTTTCGTGGAGACGAGAAAGCAAAGTCGTTCTATTATCGCAGACATGTGCATGGGCTTGTAAGAACACCTCAACCGCTTCATTGCTGTTCGTGGCTAATGCTGCAAATATTGGTGGCCCATAACGCTCTCCCTCGACCTCGAAGCATGTTAATTTGAGTGGATGATATCGAATAAGGTTTCCAGCGTTATGTTTTGCCAGCACGTATAGAACGGTTACATCTGAGGTGTATCGGCGATTTTCGAACTTTTCAAGCAGGTTGCTAAGCTTGACCCATTCAGCAAAGGGGAAAATGTGGAAGAAGCCACTTTGTGCATTTGGGTCCATCTCCGCTACATTCGCGTGATAGAAAATGTTTTGCACGGCGTAATTTATAAATGGAAATTTGTTTCGAACCAGCTGACGAAGACTCCCTGCATCCGGAGATGAGGCCTTCGGAAGCATCTTGGGGACTTCCAGTTTTATCAGGATTTTCTTGTTGAGATATTCAAGGCAACACTGTTTTAACCGCTCGTGACTCCCTCCCTCAAATTTTGCTCCCAGGCTGGTGCTGATATCCTTTAATCCATCTTTAAATAGAAAATCTTTAACAGATTCATGAATGAATTGTACAGTCGCTCTTTTTGATTTTGTGATTTCGGTAAGCCCTTTCGAACAACTGAGAATAAACTTCTTCATATCCTCGATAGAGATTTCGTTTGCATCCCAGGAATCAATACTTTCAGGGAAAGTGCCTGAAAGAACGGCAAAATAAAGTTCTTCAACACTCAATGGCTGTCTTGAGAAGAGCAGCCACTGAATGCATAAGAGAAGTTCATCTCGGTTATGGTGGTCGCGGGTCAAGATGTCACGGAACAACTCGTGCAGGTCTCCAGGAATATCTTTAAGTCGCTGCCGTAGTACATGAATACGGCCTCTATCGAATTCCTTGTTCAAAATCTCAACCACTAGATAAACCCACATGAAAATCCCCGCTGCTTTTTGTCGAACCTCAGCACGAATCTGGTTAGCAAGGCGGCTGTGTCCAATCTTCAACTCGCTGTTCAAGAAGTTTACTATATCCTGGTCGTGCCCCTCCAGCCCCTCGAGCACAAGATCAAGGCCTTTCGTTATAGATATGTGAGGATAATGCCTGCTTGAGAAACAGACGAGAAAGTTGATTTCGTCAGTTGAAGTTGATTCACTCACATTTTGGAAAAACGATACCATGTCTCGGATTTCGTCTTCATCACACTCATCCAGGGCGTCAATGAAGCATATAACGCGAGTCTCTTTGATGCTCCGTATAGCTTCTCCAAAGATAAATTTCAATGATTCAATGCCCCAGCTATACTCTTCGCCGATTCCCGCATTCGGAAGACAATGCAAGATGTGGCGAAGCTCCGGGAGATGCTCAAAGAGCTGCAACAACAGTGAACGATACATTCCTGTTGTACATTTTTCCATATCCCCACCCCGTGCATTGAAATAGAATGAGATGATAAGTTTGTCTTTCATCCTCTTTTGCGCGTTTGTAAGAATGAATTTCATCAATGTAGATTTCCCCGTTCCTGGCTTTCCTTTAATCCAAAGGAAACCGTGATGCAGATCTAACTTCCCAGGATCAAGCCAGTCCAGGTACTGATGATTACTGAGAAGCCATTTGCATGTTTTTGCGTGAGCGTTCTTAATAGTCATATGTCGAGCCCCAATTTGCTCAAATCGCAGGGATTTCAGTAGCGTTTCTATCTGTTCAGTATGAAGCGACTGATCTTCAGCTGATTTGGAATCTATTGGAACGACAACCATGCTACCAGGAGCCTCTGCCTGGCTTGGACGAATCCGATAGATGAGATCTCTTGCATACGCGGCTGCCACCATCGCTGCATATCCTTGCCAGTCTTTGTTTTTATGCGAGTCCGAATAGTCGCATATGCCTCGGATAACTAAGCAAGAAAAGTCATTCATAAGTCCTGCGGCTTCCATTTCGAAGCACAGCACCTCGTTTTCCAATGCAAGTTTATCTCGAATAACAGCGTCTTTCATCAACCGATTGGCAGAAGCAACCAAACCATAATGGATTGTGATGGTGTCCTCTTGAGGCCGTTCGGCTCGTAACACCAGGTTTGATGTGGCATCGCCACAGACTACTGCGCAGTTCGTATCATCATATGGAGGATGTATCACATCGCTTTTGTATAGTCGGTCTGTGATCTGGTCTGGTCTCTGGAATTTTCTTTGGAGTCTAGGCGTCCCGTCTAAAATTCTCTGTATAGTCTCCTCGAATTGGTGACCCTCGCTATCGTAACGCGTTCTGAGCCCGGCAATTGCCGCCATTAAAACCCTCGGTGGTTGGTTCAGGAATCCCGTCATCTGGAATTCTTGATTCTGTATGGTTTTGCCAAAATCATATTGTAATACGCCGCTTTTCGCATCGCGAGGGACACTGACCACAACATCGCCCAAACGGATATCGTGCTTTGGGGTTGGTGCGCCACCGCCTATGCCGACCATTAGGCGAATATTAATATTTGGAAAACTGCGCATCATATCCCTTGCAACCGCTGCCGCTGAAGCGATGCCGTAGTCTGGTAGGACTGCTATAACCACATTGTGTTTTCCAATTCGGCCCAGCGTATAATCATTGTTATCATTGGGAAGCGTGTATTCTAGGATGCTGTACTTCTCGTCGAGGAAAGCATTTGCAGCGACATACTCTGTACTAATGGCGCAAATCCACCCAACGGTGAAATCGAAATTCGTCTGCAGTTCGCCAACTCCAGCCTCTGATATTATAGAGTCATTGCTTCCTAATTTAGTTCTCTTCTCGCAAATATTGGTGGCCTCGTTGTTATCGTGGGAAAAGGTTCTCTTCGACATTTCGTTCGTAGCGCGGCGGCGTCTGTAGCGAGCGCTAACATAGAGATTTGGGGGGCATATTTGCCAAGCGGCGGTCTCCTTAATCTCGATACTCGCACAATTGTAGGTCCTTATGAGAGGCTAAATGTTCCATGAACCCGAAGATTGTGAGATGGCAGTGATTGTTCGTAGCTAATGTGCAGTTGGGAAAATGCAGAAAAGCAGCGAGGCGACACAGCAGCGGCATTCAGCCTCGCGGGGTGACCACGACAGGGGTGGATTGTCGCATGTATGGGCAAGGGTATGCTTAGCAGACTTGTACATCAATCATAGTGGTAATAATTTGAATGACCAACAGAGCAAGTAGAAGATTACAATAAGGGAGTAGTATATACATGATTTAGTGAAAAAAGCTTGATACATTTGATAAAATCATGCCCATGCTTCATGTTATATCATCACACTCCACCCAAAAATGCTATCAACTTTAAGACAGACCAAATACATGCACACTCAGCCACACACGCATAAGCGGGCTAAACGGTTAATGGGCTCAAAAAAGCTTTTTTGAGTTACAGATCCCATGATTCTCTGCGCTTCAAACACCCATTGTGGTGAGAGGCAAAACACAAATCCTAAGTAATCACCCACTACTAAGGCGACCTTGCGCAGTGAATGTCTACGGGCAGGTAACTGAGAGGTAGTATGAATAGGTGTGTTATAAATAGGAATAGAGTAAGAAGCTAATGTTTCTCACTCACTTTAAGTGTTAGACATAATGGCTATCTTAGCATTGATCGTAGTACGCCGAGAGTCTTCGATAGGGTAACTACTAAGTGTTATCACCATATTATAAAGCAATTTAGGATGATTCTAATTCATAGTCTTTTTTTCGACAAACATTCAACCTATCATACGGTAATGGGTATATTAGCCGAACCGTATTGAGGTACTTCCTATTTTTAAATTGCAAAACATCTACTCCAGCCTCCTGATGGTGAACCTCAAACCCTTGGCGTCCATGAGCCGTTGAACTTCGCTTGACTTGCCTTCCCGCACAGAGGATTTAAACTTGAACTCTGGGCACAAATCCGCTTCCATCATCCACCTACTTCCAGTTTTCTCGCCAACGCGCTCCCATAGCTCCTTCCAACTCTGAGGATTATGTTGAAAGTGCCTTCTTCCGCTAGTATCTCCAACTCGTGAATATTCTCCGGCAATTTCACCACCAGCTTGTCTTCCAATAATTAGAGCACCAGGCTGCGAAACGAGCAGTTGAGCAACTCTGATAGCAATTCCCTCTTGCTCCTCGAGATTAAAGAGGTGGAAAAAGTCACCCACATAAATGATGTTCATTTGCCCAGACAGCCTTGTAAGCGAAGAAGAATCGTCAAAGATGTCGGCCGCTATAAATGTAGTTTGCAGCCGGTCTTTGTCCTTGAATAATTCGTAACCAATAGAAAGAAATTCTCCCCATAGATCAGACCCATATGTATTGATAGAAGGTGCACCGTCCTGGACCAGTTTACGGATTTCCTGTCCAAAACAGCAGCCCAGGTCCATGAATTTTTCGCCATCTTTTACTCGTTCTAAGACTTCTTCATATACATCAGTAGTTATCATGATCAGATCTAAGAATCGGTATCGTCTGATGCACGGATAAGGTCGCTACGATAAGTCAATACAAATGTTCAAGAAATGATCCTTTGAAAGTAAAATAGGATTATTCACCACTTGCAATGCCTTTTCTTTCTGTTTGAGCGTTAGTTGGATACACAATCTGGCGGAAGTTAATAGCACGCTTACGATAACTTCAATATGACTATTGACGTCTTCATCGGGGATTCCGCTGTATTCGCGGAGTAATTTCCGCCCAGAGTCGAGGTCGAAGATTTCGAGAAGGTTCTCTCCATTTTGGGCACTTTTAAGGTCAGACATGATGAGACACTGTTGGGCTCTGAGAGCATAATTTTGAGATAGGTAATCTTGAAACTTAAATACGCCAATTGATGGATTGTCGCTCTGAGTCAATATTTCAGCCAGCAGGCACCAACGCGAGGAAATATGGTAAATTAGGCTGAAAAGGGAAGGAAACAGAGGCGAGCTAACAAAGAACCTAATATCACATTAGGCGACTCCATATGGGCGGCTTAACTTCAAGGCTAGAAATGCCTTATTGAGTGGACGTTTTGACTGAGTGTTCGATACATTGGAGGAAACTATTTTAAAATAGGATGCATAGTGATTTGAATATGATACCTAACAAGCCATGTCAATCTCCACGAATATGATTGAGAAAGGGACAGTCATACACTTCTGATGGGTATATAGCTGGATAGCTTAGCTTAGTTCTACTGGAGGATTATTGGTGGCGTATGAAGATATTGAGAGCGTCGCAATTACTTCATCATATATTTGCATAGATTAGGTATCTAAATATTACAGATTCAAGAAATAATTTACATGAAAGCTACTATGTAGTTCTTCACCATGCTTTTGCTGTTTGGTTGACTGGGCACTGGCTTTGACTGAAGTTATTTCTAGCAATGTCACCGTTCAAGCTAATCCTGACAGCCCAGCTGATAGAGACCAAAGTAGATTGCCTCTAATTAATTCACAGCAGGTCACCAGCCTATGGTGGACAGAGTTTCATGGATTTCTACTCCAATACGCTATTTGATGCAAATTTGGGTCGGTGCAGCATTCCTGGTCGCCACAAGATTCTCAACCAGCCACAAGAGGGTTCCAAAATGAGAAATTGAAAGCGTACGCTTATTTCCTGTTATCTGATCTTACGTATCCCTTTCTACCAAGCCATGCTGCCCCGTCTGCATTGTCCGGATCTAGATCTGGGGATATCTCGGAACGCTGCTCAATTCCAGGTCACACGCGCCGGAACCGTGTGGGTACCCCCTCTGGGGCTGCCCCGGTTAGTTCAGCCATCGGAATTATTGAGTTTCTCAGATTTCCATCTCCGAGATATACCAGCAATGGCCTCTTTAGGGAAGACAGATTCAATGCTTTTAGGTAGCCCCTCCTAACTTAACTGTAGCAATTCTACTTGTCAGCCCCCAATCAGATTGTGTAAGCTCCCTACCGATCTCACCATGTTATTGACCAATACACAAACTGCTGCTTGGCTAGACCATCCTCACCACGGAGCGATCCTCACTTTAAGAAATGACATTCCTATTCCTGAGCCATTAGAGGGAGAAGTCCTCGTGAAATTAGAGTGCACTGGATTTTGCCATTCTGATGTGCATAGTATCTATGGTGAGACGCCGATGGAGACTAATATCGCTGGGCACGAGGGTGTGGGGCGTGTCGTTGAAAGTGAGTGTCCTTTGTTGAAGTTCGTAAAAGGGCTATACAGAGCAAATGAATGCTGATTACGTATATGGGTTAGTCGGCAAGGGTGTTCCAGGAGATGTGATGGGGAAGACAGTAGGTGTGAAATGGGTCTACAGCGCCTGTGGGGAATGTGAGATTTGCGAAGTGAGATACGTGCATTGTCCGCATCAAAACAATTCGGGGAGGGTGAGTAACTTAACATGATCTAGTCAAACTATCAATTAGCATTAACACGAAAAAAAAAAAAAAAAGAATGTGCCAGGGACATTTCAGCAATACGTTGTTTCACCACTGAAGTACACCACCATCATCCCTAAAGGCTTAGAGCCACAGATAGTAGCTCCATTACTCTGTGGTGAGTCTATAGACATAATCATTCGATTAACAACGATTCTCAATTAGATGCATATGACTGATATTATAGAGTAGCTGGGGTCACTGTATACGCGGGAGTTGCTCAGGCCTCCAAGTTCATCAAACAAGGAGACTCAGTCGTCATTCTCGGAGCAGGGGGCGGTCTTGGTCATCTTGCTGTGCAAGTTGCTACTGTCTCTGGCTATCGCGTCATTGCCGTTGATAGTGGCGATAAAGCCGATATTTGCAAGATAAGCGGTGCTGCTGAATTTATAAACTTTCAGAAACAGGATGTAAGTATTTGCCCGGAATTACGCGCATGATATATACTGATCTTCAAAGGTTGAGAAGGCTGTCAAGGAGATTACAGGCGGGATTGGGGCCCACGCAGTCATGGTCACAGCCGGTTCTGAGAGAGCATACGAATCTGTGCCGGGGCTTTTGAGAAATCTCGGTGTATTGGTATGCATCGGAATTCCAAGACTGGATTTCCACGTCCCAATTTCACCATTCGAGATCATTGTTCGAGGTGCGTCCCACTGCGAAAGATGTCTAGACTGGTAACAAAAAGCTAACATGAAGATAGGTTTAAAAATTGTGGGAACATCTGTTGGCACGGAAAGCGACATTCAAGAACTGCTAAAATTGACTGCAGAAGGAAAGGTGAAGCCACAAATAGAAGTATATGATTTTGGCGATATTAATGCTGTCATGGACAAGCTGGCGAAGTTTCAAGTCAAAGGGAGGGCAGTTCTGAGATTACCTTAATAGACACTAATGCTTTCATTTTGTCGGCATCGGGGCAAATCCATTACTAGGGACAATAGCTTCATAATACGAGTTCGAATAAACATAGCTGTACAATATTACAGCTCTCGCAGTGTACGAATTAGTTCCATCCTATGTGATTTTAGGCACCAAACTCCGCCCATAGATGTACAGTATTAATTAATATAGTGATTTTCCGTTAGTAGCTTTGAATGGGAATCTCCATTACCTGTTGTGAAGAGTCCATGAGCCCGGTAAGAAAGTCGAGATTGTCCTCAGTCAAAAATTCTCCAAGATCCAACCCAAGGGGAGATAAGTCTGTGTCAGAGCGAGACGGCGCATTAGGCAAACCTGTTATTTGTGAAGAATCCAGTTCTCCCGGCTGAAGGATGTTGAACCAATTTGTTTGAGAGTTTCCTCCACCTACAGTCAGTGTAAGTGACAGCTGGCTCATATAACTGACTTATTTGGAAACTCACCTCTTGCTGTTGCGGCAACCCGCACCAGTGTCTCGAGATATTTGCGGCATCTTTGTACTAGTCGCACGCCACCGCCCAGGTTTTGCAGCGCCTCAACGGCGAGGTATAAGCTTGTCCTGAGGTCCTCTGTCTCTAGGCCAGCCGTCATAGGACCGGCAATCCCATTGGCCTGGATAAGAAGGCCGGCAAATACAGCAAGAGCAGCATTAAAAGCTTAGTAAGTTAACAACGACCATTTTTGTCTTTGACAGCAAAAGCTTACTATAGTAAGTAGAAAACCACCAAGCTCCAAGAAGGGAGGGTTTCTTTCCCATCTTATGAACAATGGCGATAATTTCAGTGGCAGATTCCAGGCAGACTTGCAAGCTTCCATGTCCGAATTGCCGTAAGAATATAGCATCTTCGGAATTCCTATCCTTGTGATTGATTTGCTCTAGGAACCTAGCCAGGACCTGCCTATGGAGCAACACTCGGGTATTAAGATACCGTAATGAAAGTATAATTGAGAGGCGGTCAAAAATTGTGTTTTGTTCTGTTTCAGATAGAGCTGTATCCCACGGTCTACACCTGAGCTGTAATGGTAGATCGCGTCTCCAATGTAGTAGTTTGCTCTCCAGTCTGATTACACTCTCAAGCATAGCGGTCATTGAAGGTTGCGGAGCACAACCAAGATTTTGGCCATACTGATCTGCGATGATTTCACCAAGAACCGAGTAAAGTTTTCTGTGCTTCCATTAATAAAGAAAAAGGCTTAAAAATAGTGTGGGGACAGGGCTCACATTGTGAAGATGTAAAATGAGACTGTCGATGGGCCCGTCAACATCTCGGGCGGCGGACCGGTTGCAGCATTGATTCCGTCAAACTCAGTGTCCAAGGGTAGCGACATCTGAACATATTCAACTGGTATAGCTGGAGGGCGACCAAAGGTCATGCTCAATGTCCTGGGCACATTGTTACTTAATGCAAGCGATACGTATGGACAAAACGTGCATAACATACCGATCAAGGACTACACAGCCATACCAAGTGCGTTTCCTTATTTCCTTCTCAAGTGGTGTAAATTTGGCATACGAACTAGATGTATGGAGTCCTAGCTGCAGAGCTGCTTTCACTGTGAGACCATGGAGATTCCAGGTCTGAGCGGACCGTTGTGTTCCTTGAAGAAATTGAGTCATCAATAGCAGATATTGAACTGCTGTATGTTAGTAGATGCTATATTTGATATCATTTCATCTTACCAATCTCTACATTTGCAGTCCTGAATGCCATCTTCCCAGACAAAGCTTGAGCCCGCTTGAAGAAAATATCTGACTCTGCTGCGTTTCGTTCAACTGGAAGGTCAGGTCGGGCACTAACGCAGGTTGCAAAAGCTAAGATCATGTTCAATAAACATAACCATGAGCGCCTGATTGATGTGAAATTGTTCCTTTTTGCAACAGCGAACTCCTCTAGCAGCGAGCCTTCATGAACATATGGAAACAGCATCCCTGTGTCGGCAAAGAATAGTCGAATAAGATGTAATATATCTGCCTCAGGTGGGAGACTATAAACATCAATGGCAGTTGAAACACTGTGATCTAGACTTGGAGCGCCGGCAATCGGTGACGCTGGTCGAGATATGCTCATCATCGCGCCCTCCATCCTGGTGTCCACAGATAGAGGTCGCGTCGGATCTGTATTTACTGCGGTGGCCATAGCGTGGGTGATTTGGCCGATAAATGCAATGTTAGAAGAAGGGCCTAGGTTAAGGAGGATGTTAGTTGATAATTATTATCAGGCAGCGAAGAACATCTAATTACCAAAGAAGCCGGATTCCTGTTCATCTGCAAAAGTAATGGCCCCCATTCCGTCCACAGTGTCTTCAAGAACTTGAACCTGAGAATCATCTCTACTTGACTCTTCAGCATCTTCTGGGTCCAGTACACTTCTAGAATTCAAGGAAGGAGGAGCAGGTGGTTCTTGTCTTTCTACTAGAAGGCGCAGAGTCTCCTCAATAGAGTGTAGCCTTCCTTCAAGCTCGGTTGAGTATCTAAAGTCAAGTGGAGTCAGTATGCAATGATAAGACCACAAATTGGTGTCAACAGATCAAGCCAACGATAGAAAACCCCATATATCTTACGATTTTCCCGACGCCCCTGCTGGCTGCTGGTAGAAACACTCTAAGCCCATCTCAACACACATGGTGCACCGGGGACGTGATCCGTCACACTGTCACTAATGGTAAGTCAAATCGAACGACGTTCTGGGCTATACCCGGCACATACCCGAGTCTTTCGGGAGCTGCATACAATCTAAGGTTAGCAAATTATATATTACGGCTATACATCGCATTGGCAACCCCAGCCTTGACACAACACAACCAAGTGCCTTTATCTATGTGTAAATTTAGCAATTGCAATGGGGGTTTTGCTTTACCGGCAACTATTACAAGCTAGAGCTGTTCTCTGTCGCTTGAAGTAAGTCTGCTGCGGTGCAGAGTCGTCCGAAGGAGCGGATCGTCTCCGGTCTCCATTCTTGCCTCCTCCACTGGTGTTCGGACTCATTATGGGTCACTTGATGAGAAGCCCCCCTTGAATAATACGATTCTCCAGTCTGCAAGCAATTCCAGAGTCCTGTATCTCGATCGCACTGGATTGATCATAACAAAAGCATTGGATGTGTAAATGGGATCGAGGTGAAAAATCTGTGTCGGTGAGCTAGGCCGGGGCTATGACGGAGCTTTATAGATGCGTAGATAAAAAAGCCACTGAGGAGTTTTAATGCACACTAAAATTGGGGTGCATTTTGGTGCGACACCCCAATCCAGATTATTTTCCGGGTCCCCCGGATTTTACATTTCGTTTTTAGATCCTCAGACACTTCTCGTTTTGGTCTGACAAATTAGTGCGAGGCGCGAATGTGAGCGTCGAGAATACAGGTTGCAAATGGCATTGTTCACACCACTATCTCAGGTAGTCGCGTTTTTACATAGATGATACTGATCATCAATTTGTAGGCTATGTGATTTTATCGACATTGGAGCCATGAATACGATTATCACAACTCTCGGGCATGACCTACATGACCCTTGGGGGGATTACTCTCGAATTCAAGTAAACAAACGGGATAATGGGCAACTTCCACAGTCTATACGCAGTGCCAGCAGTGTTCTGACAACATCCAATATCTTCACTAAAATATAATACTAGAAAGCATCTCCGTGGTGTGATGGCTGAGCCTCTTTCCATTTCTTCGCACTCCAATCGCGAATCTGTTTGCCCCGCCACCAAAACACGAAAATAGGGATATGAGCAATAAAGATAAGCATTGCCAAAATTCCAAAGGGTTCTGCATAGCCTGCCGATGTATTCCAGGGAACTACCGCATATGAGATACCAAATGCAGCAAAATTCTTGAAGCCATTCAGCACGACAAGTGTCGCGTCTGCTCGAGCTTCGTAAACATCCACCAAGTATGTTTGAGTGAGGTTGTTGGCAGTGACAAACCCGAACATGACTAGAGGATAAGAAGTCAGAAAGTCAGAAGTCCGCCTAAGTTTTCCATACTGGGATATTGGATTGCACGTACCTAAGGCTTCTCCAATGAGAGGAGCTATCCAAGGGCTTTTATTTTGAGCGCACACTCCTACAACAATACATCCAACAGGCCCAATTATGGACGTCGGCACAAAGAACATGAGTCGCCATTCAGGTAAGAAGTTGGCACGTCGTCGGAGTCTTGAGATAACAATATCATTGAGAATGCCACAATAAGGAATGGCGATCCATACAGCGATCAGGGGCGCAAAGCCTGTCAATGCGATTTGCTTGATGTTGAAATTATATACGCCCTCGTAGATGAAAGTATTGGACGTAAGCATATAGTTGGTTGCCATTAGCATGACGCTATAGTGAAATGTCATGGCAATGACAGCAGGATGCGGCAAGTACTTGAAAGGGTAACCGAGAGATTTCCACAGGCTATAAAAAGGGGAGTTAGCATTAGTGGATAGGAATAAGTAATGCAAAAAAAACCTATAATACTTACCTGTCAACTTTACTGCGACCACCACCGGAAACGGCCCAAAATCTAAAGTTATCCACGAGCTTAGGCTGGCGATGATGAAGGCTTCCAGATTGTCTCGTGTATTGTGTCTCTGGAAACAAAAGGAAAAGAAGAAGACAAGCTCCAAGTGACAAGAACGAAACAACCCATTGAATCCAACGCCAACCCATATTAGCTGTTATATAACCTCCGATAAGAGAGCCCACTGCGAAACCCGATGCCTGGAATAGGGTGTAAAGGCCCATACATTTAGCACGGTCCTGAAGGAAGAAGACGTCTGCCACAGCTTGAGGTCCAAGAGTCTCAGGAGACGCTGAGAAAATGGAGGCCAATGTTCTGGCAGCAATGAGCGATCCTGACGACTTTGCAAGCGCCCCCCAGATGCAAAACAGCCCTGTGGCAAGGCTAGTTATGACAAATACCAGGCGTACGCCAAATCGATTTCCCAGAGCAACCCAGATAAGGGATGCTACTCCGTAAGAGAGCAAGGGAGCTCCGACCAGATAGGTTACCGAGTTGAGGCTCATGTTTAGTTCCTCTGAGATGGGAAAGAAAGCAGAAGCCACGGAAATCATGTTCAGAGGCCCAATGATGGTCCAAATACATAACACCAGTAAAATGACAACTTTTCTCCAGCTAGCGAAATTGAGAGGGTCGAATGGGTCATCGCTTGGCTGAGGAATGAGTGGTAGACCCTTCCGTGAGAGCTTAGGTTCGACGGCAGGAAGGTTCTCCTCAAGGATAGATGCTTGGACAGGAGAGTCCATCTTCTCAATATCTTCGGAAGACTGTCCGGCAGCCATGATTGCTTAATTGTATTTGACGTTAAGAGGATGTTAACATGAAGGGATTATTGAGGGAAGATAATCGCAGAGGGTCAAACTAATCAAAGCTATAACCTGGATCCATCCATCATGTCTTTTTTTATCACCATCTCGACATCTTTATATTTTTTTTTTAGAATGAGTGGATGATTATGTTGCTATTACCATGCCCCTTTACAGATTCACACAATTATCTAGCAGAATTATTCATCGCGGCTAGTGAACACCAGCTATAATGCATTTCCCACGTTATCATTGGTTGCCAAGCCGGTGGCTTGAACCCTAGTTTTGTAATAAGCTATTTCGCTGAGAAGAATAAGGAGAAAGTTCAAGCCTATTCCCAATCGCTGTTCCGACCTGCCCGCGAAGAGGCGGGGAAGAGTCCATGAGGTTCCCCGTGGGGAAGATGCCAAATTAGCCCCATGGACTAAAATCGTCCGGGGAAATATTGAGAGTCGGGAATCAGGACTATTATCGACATTGGGGGCTCCGTTGGTTCCCATGGGGTCCGCAAGTTCATGCCGAATTTCCGCTCCGTAATTTCCCCATAGGTAGATGAACAATTTTTTGGCCAACGGCTACGTTTATGTGGATTCTACATCGCCAGCCTTGGAAATAGTACAAAGGTCCTGCTGGTCACTAGAGCGAGCAAGATGTACGATTGACTCCGACGAAATTCATCTGCACACGGACCGCCAATTACCGTATCAATAACGTCACCCATATAATGGAGAAAATTGACACTCACGCGCATGTTGTCCCTCCAGGCTGGAGAAAGTATTGTGAAGAATACGGGTTTGGGAAGCCTGATGGAATGCCGGCGATTCCAGTAAGCAAGGTGAAGGCCTTCAGTCTTCCAGTCCCGCATAATTGACACAAGCCCAGGAATGGACACCAGAGGCGCATATCGCGTTAATGGATAAGCTGGGAGTTAGCAAGTCTATACTCAGCATCACGTCTCCCGGCACCTATCTGCAACCCGGAAATGATAGCCTTGCTCGCAAAATCACTCGTGAAACCAACGAGGAACTAGCCCAGATTTGTGCTCAGCACCCTTCCCGCTTTGGGTTCTTCGCATCATTGCCTCTTCCCGATATTGAGGGATCCCTAGCAGAGATCGATCACGCTCTCAAGCTTGGTGCATCAGGCTTTGCTGTTATGACCAACGCTCATGGACAATATCTTGGGGACTCCTCACTTGATGTTGTCTTTAAGAAGCTTGATGAGAAGAACGCAATCTTGTTCATGCATCCTACTACCTGCTGCGGAAATGACCCTACCGCTACCAAGCCCTTGAACCAGTACCCTTCTCCAATGCTAGAATTTTTCTTTGATACTACCCGTGCGGTGACAAATCTTCTGCTGTCCGGAACTGTGGAAAGGAATACCAACATCACATTCCTTGTTTCGCATTGCGGTGCAACTCTTCCACCACTTGTTGAGCGTTTCACAAACTTTTCGACTATAATTAATGCCCCTTCAACTCTCAACTCTGACCAGGTCAAGGAGTTATTCAAGACCAGATTCTTTTTCGATCTTGCTGGATTTCCTTTCCCTGATCTTATCCATGGATATCTTCGCGTGGGTGATCCATCTCGATTGCTGTATGGGACGGATTTCCCGTTCACTCCAGGGAGCTTGATAGAGGTTCAAGGGAAGACGATGGATGAAGGGTTGAGGGAATTATTTGGGGAAGAAACTATTAAGGGTATCTATTCAGGGCATGCAAAGAAGCTATTAAAACTTTGATTCTTTTCCATTCTTTTATTAATGTGTAGACTAAGTCATAGATAGAATTATTATCTGTATAACAATTTTCGATTCATGTATCTGCGTTTACAAATGCCAAGCTTACAAATATGTAGCTTACAAACACCTATTTTCATTGAAACGCAATGTATGGCACCGCTGAAAGACAGTGATGAAGTTATCGGAATTTACTATTACTAGCTGACAATGTAAGATAAAGAAACTCAGCATATTTGTGCAGTTCACAGGAAATTCAACGCCATCTCTTCAACTGTACGTTGAAAATATTCTTCAGGTGCATAATAGAAAGATATTTCAAGATTTAGACATGAAGCATATAAGACCCTATCTCGTCCTCTAGCAACACATGATACTTAAGCAGACACCAAGCTCTCAACATCGACACCCTCAGTCCGTAAGAACCCCAAGGCTCTTAACATAGGCTTGTCATCAAACCGATACAAATATGCTGTGCTTCCGGCACTGGCAAAGTGCTGATACTTATTCCATGCTGGAATACAGAAAGTGTCTCCCTTCTTCCATTGGAAAATTTTGCCATCAATAATAGAATGGCCACTACCTTCTACGATATGATAGACAGAAGATGCCGTCTCACGGATAATCGGCGAAGATATACCAGCGTTCAGCCTCTCTGCCGAACCTCCAAGTATCTTTGACACTGAGACGAATTAGCTGGATGATGACTATATCATAAATAAATGAACAAACCTTCGCGACCATCTTCCTTCAAATACGGCTTGGTAACCCAATCACCGTCCGCAGCATCCAGTTGGGCCTGCATCTTGGCCCAAGGGAACACGATGGGGCTATTATCTGTATCAACATCCTCCGCAGGATATCTAGGCTTATCATAGTGCTCAACAAAATGTACGGGGAAATGCCGGAAATTAGGTAAGTCAAGTCCATCAAGCCAGATCATAGGTCCAGAGCCATCCTTGCCGTGGTCATGCCAGTTCCATGTTGGCGTAAGGATGACGTCTCCACGGTTCATCTTGATACGGCGGCCATGTACAGCTGTGAAACCACCATTGCCTTCAATGATGAATCGCATGGCAAACGCTGTGTGACGGTGGGCTGGAGCAGTTTCATTAGGCATAACTAATTGAAGACCAGCATAGACGGTATCAGTAGTGTAAGGCGCATCTATTCGTGAACAAGTTAGATGATTGCGCGAGCATTGAAGGCGATGAAGCGGGAAGCCGTACCTCTAGCCGGATTCACTAACATAAGCACTCTTCTCTCCGCTTGTTTCTCCGTAATAAGCTCTCCTGCGCGAAGCAAATATGGCTTAATCTCGTCATATTTCCAGATGTGTGGGACGCAAGTTGGATTGGGAGCTGGAGGGTTGAGTTTCGACATCTGGGCCCATAATGGCAAGGTATTGGTGGATTGTAGCTGAGATAGAAGCTCAGCTGTTTCTTGATCCCTTGACTTCTCGCTCACATTCAGGTGCTGTGACACCACTTCTGTTTTGACTTCTGTCAGGATAGCCATACTCGAATTGTGTTCAGACGAGTTCGCTGCGGACTGGTCTACTGTATTTCTTGATTGATGGTGATATGGATTAGCACCGAGATATTCTATCTTCCGCGGTATTTGTATATCGCAACTCAATGTACAATTATGACAAGCTCGCTACTCGCTATCGTTGTTTCGTTCGTGATAAATGGAGTAGCGGCTGTTTTGTGGCGTCCCGACCTATCCCCGCCTTAGCATTTCCGATCCGGGGGTGGGCCGGAATGTCGGGAAAGTTGATTCTTAGCCCCAGCGGGAATGCAGAGGGACTGGACGATGGAGTAGGTTTTACGCTCTTACGATATGTGCAGTGGCATCATTTTTCTGGGGATGGACAAGATGTCCTACTCCACCTGCGATGAATAAGAAGATGTCTCAGCTCGAAGACTGAATCTATCTGTTGCCGCGATCATTAACCACTTACAATGGCTCCAAGCACTACGTCCGACCCCATCACCAGTTCAGATGAGATTGTCTCTAAAAAGACGTCTCTTTCAATTTCCTCTTCCATCAAGGTAGCTGACTTGGTTCTGATGAGTAATATTTCACTGAAACTAACGTGACCACAGACAGCATCGTATCCCACTCGTAGTCTTGAGTTTCTCCAAAAATTGGAACAAACAGACACTTCTCAACGGCTACGTAACGGCACGTCCCATCTCAATGGATCTATAAAGGCGTCACCTTTGCTTTTCAAGGTAATCGTTGTGGGCGCTGGCCTTGGTGGGCTTGCAACGGCAATTGCTCTCGCTCGAAAAGGGCATGCCGTCACTGTGCTTGAGCAAGCTCCTGCACTTGGAGAAGTAAGTCAACTTGAATGCTTAGTTTGTGCGCTCCTAACATTTAAATCACCGCAGGTTGGAGCTGGTATCCAAGTCCCTCCCAACTCTGCAAGGTTGCTCTTGAAATGGGGTCTGGGTCCCCTTCTCGGAGATAGAGTCGTCGAACCCGAAGGTATTACCTTCCGACGATGGAGCAATGGGACCACCATTGGTTATACCAAGCTCAAACCAGACTTCCGCGGCTCATTCGGGGCGCCTTATTACGTGGTCCATAGAGCCCATCTCCATGATGCGCTGCACCAGCTGGCACTACAGTTCGGTGTCGACGTCAAGGTCAATCACAAAGTGATTGAATATGATGAAGATACCCCTTTTGTCAAAGTTGAAGATGGTACCACCCTCTCAGCCGACCTCATAATTGCTGCCGATGGTGAATAATGTGTCTCAGTCTTTACTTACTCAGTAGAAATACTAACATCGGGCCAGGTGTCAAGTCACTGGCGCGTAACCATATCTTGCGTCACCAAAAGAAAGATCCCATTCGCACAGGTTTCGCCGCCTACCGAGCGACTGTGGATGTGGAAAAGATGCGCGACGATCCCGACACCGCGTGGCTTCTAGAGAAACCCGCTCTGAATATCTGGATAGGCCCTGAGCGACATGTTATGACTTATACAATTGCCTCTGGGAAATCTTTCAACATGGTGTTATCTCATATAGACCATTCTGATCCCGGTGCCTGGCGCCCGGAGACGGCTATTGACGACATGAGAGCTTACTTCAAAGGATGGGATCCAAAGTAAGTTCACTAAACCTATCCTTAACGCGACTGGATGGCCCAAACTCATGTCAATATAGGCTGTTCAAGGTCATTAGCATGATCAACAAGACCCTCAAATGGCCGCTCATGTCTGGAGACCCTTCCATCCCACAATGGGTCTCTCAGTCAGGCAAGCTCCTCATGCTCGGCGATGCTGCACATGCAATGGTTCCGTACATGTCACAGGGAGCCGCCATGGCTGTTGAAGACGGAGCCGCATTGGCGACATCACTCTCCCATGTTACAGATCTCTCGGCTCTACCAAAGGCGCTTTCTATCTTCGAGGCAGAGCGCATGAAGCGAAGCGGCCAGATGCAAGAAGCGAGTCTTGTAAACGGAAAGATATGGCATTTTGAGGATGGGCCTGAGCAACAAGCTAGAGATGATGCTATGCGAGCAGAAGTTGAGGGAAAGCATTTTATTCAGAGTCCCAATCAGTGGAGCGATCCTGTTACGCAAGCATGGGCATACGGATATGACGCTGATGAGGAAATTGAGAAGCGCTGGAGGCAATTAAAATGAGAACATGAAACCTTATATATAATGATGATCGGCTATGTCTTAAACTACAATCTTCTTTAATGTTAGTGTTATCATCTGACCTTCTAATTGTAAACCTGGGCATTGAGGAGTTTCGCGGTGATGTATTGATCATATTCGTCAATCGGTTAAGCCATAACTAATCCTAAGAAAGCTCATATGAAAAAATAACATGCAACAGGACTTTATTTCCTAAAGCTTGCCTATTATGACAAACGGAAATCATGAAATCTGTTCGGTCCGTGCTTATGGTGAGATGAGTCTTACAGTATTGTAGTCTAATGTGTTACATAATAAAGTAATTATACATTTATCACTATCTAATTGGTAATAACAGTCTGGGTTTGTAAAAACTCTTCAAAAGCCCAATGGCTTCCGAATCTCCCAAATCCGCTATTCTTATGCCCTCCGTGTGGTAGTGTAAATCCGTCATGGAAAGTTGGTCCATTGATGTGAACCGCACCAGTGTCCAGTCTCCGTGCGAGAGGTATCGCATTCAGACTCGAGCCAGTGTATATCGCTCCAGATAAGCCGTATTCACACTCGTTAACCATCTCGACGGCTTCATCTATTGATTCATACGTTGCGATACCAATGACGGGGCCAAATGATTCTGCCTGCCAAAACTCCATATCCTTTGTGAGCCCTTCAATCACGGTGCCGTAGAGTGGGCCATGTTCCCCATCTACGGAGGAAGCAGTAATTACTGTGGCGCCTTTATGCGCGGCATCATCTAATAGTGCTAAGATTCGAGCAGAGCTACGCCTATTAATGACATGCTTGACTTGAATAGCAGATGCTGCTTCGAGACGCTGACGGATGAGGCTACAGAATGCCGATTTCAGCTTCCGGGGGATGAGGACAATATCAGTAGACATACAAATTTGTCCGCTCTGCAGCAGGAGAGCCAAGTTGTATGTCAGTAAATCTACTCGTGTCAGGAGACAGAAAGTGGCCCAACTTACGTTGACAAAGGCTGCATCTAGGACAGTGGATGCGGTGGTCTCCAAATCGGCGTCGTCTAATACCAAACTAAAGTTTTTACCGCCGAGTTCTAAGAGTACTGGCTTCAAATAATGACCTGCTTGAGAGGCGATATGGCGACCCACAGTCGTGGAACCAGTAAAGTTGCATTTTCGCACCGACGGATGAGAAATCAGGGTGTTGAATGTTGTCGATGCATCTTCCGGCTTGTGGATAAGAAAATTTACCACCCCAGGGGGAAACCCGGCGTCTCGGAAGAGGTTAGCGATGAAGTAATGTGTTCTAGGGCTTAGTTCCGATCCCTTCAGCGACATAGTCAGCATCCCATAGCTAAATAGCATTGTTATCCTGAAAGATTTACCTTGAGTATTGCACAATTCCCAGCCGCAACTGGGGCAGCAATAGACCGTAACCCAAGCATAGCTGGCGCGTTCCAAGGAGCAATGCCCAGTACAACACCAAGAGGATCTTTAAAGACGAGAGCCAGTGAATCTGGAGATTCAGTCTCTGGAACTAATCCGGATAAAACTCCCGATGTAATGAGAGCTGTTACTTGCTCAATAATCTCCAGGGTGGCGTGAAAATTGATTGAAGACCATACTGAAGAGCAGCCGAGCTCTTCTTCCACAATGCTCGAGAGCTCAGTGGATCTCTCTTTGAGGAGCTAGAAGACATGAGTAATTAGTACGTTTGAAAGGATCAGCCTATGCTCATGCTGCTTCGGCTTTCAACTAACCTCTACCACTCTTTGGAATAATATTTGGCGCTCTCTAACAGACGTCTTTCTCCATTTTGGGAATGCTGCTGCAGAGGATTCCAAGGCATGTTTACATAATTCCGGTGTGACTCCTTGGGCTTTCCACTGCGAGTTTCTGCCACTGTCGGGGTTGGAGATAAAGGTAGATTGTTCATCTTGCAAGACAACGTCATCGCCATCAATAATTAACGGAACGATGTAAGACCTCATTTTGAGAAGCAGGCAGCAAAATTATTAAAAGGGTGTCGTGGATAATCTTTGATTACAAGGCAGCTCATCTCATTACGTTGGGTGTCATCGCAGCAGATTTATTCAAGATAGACAGTTAATACTTGGTTAAAGCTATCCATTCATTAGAGAGACCTCGCGGCAGTCGGAGCTCGAACGCCAAACATCCGAGGCCGATGAAGGTGGCGCTCGTTCGGCGGCCACTCCGGTGCTTCCCCGAGGCCACAAGCGTGATTTGCCCATTCTCTTCCACGTCGAGGCTTTGCACAGAGATTATTTCTAGTCATCATTGTAGCGCCGGGGGTATAATGGGTTAGCATTTATGCTGGTATACGCTCATCCGATGAGACCTACCTCCGACTTGAGCTATTACCTATTGCATTATACATATGCTCAGCATACTACAAACTCCCTAGTTCTTGGTAGAAAACTTATTTGTAATTGCAGTGCAAAGCGTTTGGCCAAGATGCATACCCCAATTATCATGAGACATTCGCCGCAATGCTCTCTCCCGTTGGGTATCCAATTATAATTTCGATGAAGCAGACAAAGAACAAGAATTTGATATTTTTTCAAAGCAAATACGCCATTCGATAACCAATTCACGTCCACTCACTGACAACTACTGCGTATTGACGCGCGTGCAAGCCATATCCTGCCCCGCTTCATCCCTGAGCATCATTTCAATAAAAGTCTGCCTAGAAATCCACTCGGGAGTCGTATTTTTTTTTTAATTGTGAAAAAATGAAAAGCGACAGCCTGATATCAGGCAACCAAATTTTGAGAATGTTTCTGAAGAAATTAATTCGATTACTCAAACTCCCTATGATGAAGAAATATACTTTTCGCGTGTATCGCGCATATATAGGAAGTTGATGTTTGCGCTCTCTGTATCAATCGCCAAACAGAACATCTAGAGTCTAAAAACTCCCAAATCACAAGCTTTCTGACAATACCAGGCGAAACTGCCATCTTTGCTCTTCATTCTCCATTCTTCCGTTCCGAAGTATCGGATAATTCAACAAAATGGGTAGCTCACCATTCAACGTCCTCACGACCAATGCTGTAGATTTGCAACGACTCCTGGGTGAAAAGCAGATCACCAGCGTGCAAATAGTTCAACAGTATTTTGAACAGATTGATCGTCATGAGCCCGTTCTGAACGCTCTCATCTCCCGTGCACCCCGTGATAAGGTGTTGCGCGCCGCCGCCGCGTTGGATGAAGAGCGCAGCAACGGGAAAGTCCGTAGCGCATTTCACGGAATTCCAATTGTCCTCAAGGTTTGTAAGTATAGGTATATGTGGAAATTTTAATGACTGATTTGGTCTACAGGATAGCTTCATCACGGCCTCCAATCTCGGCATGAGTACTACGGCAGGATCATTGGCGTTTGTTGGAGCCAAGTCAAGCAAAAACTCTGCCATCGCGCAATCATTGATCGACGCTGGCCTGATTATTTTGGGCAAAGGCAACATGACGGTATGAATTCAGTGTGAATGATTGATTTGCGCAACTAATAGAGGCGTGGTGACAGGAATTTGCTGGCATGAAAATGAGAACGATGATGCCAGGATGGTCAAGCCACGGGGGCCAAACGCTATCCCCATACGTTGGCAAGATTGAAGACAACGAATCTCTATTAGGACACTCGGTCAGTAATCCACTGGTATCATGCGGGATGTATGCGGTAACTAATTATCATAACTGCTAGGCCCCAGGAGGATCCTCCACAGGTTCTGCTGTTGCTGTTGCTGCGGGCTTTAGCCCCCTGGCCTTGGGCACAGAAACCGTCGGATCCATCGTCACTCCATCAACTCGTGCGGGCCTATACGCCCTGAAACTCACGCGCGGTGCCCTCGACACCACCGGCGTATATACCATGTCGGATTTCTTCGATAGCGTGGGACCCATGGCAAAAAGCGCCGCAGACGTGCGATCAACGGCCGAGATTTTGTTGAAGCGCACTTTCGATTCTGCCAAGTTTGGGACTTGGGAGGGATTGTCTGTCGGGTTTGTTGACCCAAGCGTTTGGCAAATTGCCAAGGAAATTTGCACGCCGCGTGAGGGAGCTGCAGAGCAAATGGTAAGCGAATTCGCCTCCCTAAAAAACACATGGTGTGTCTAACATGTCGCAGGTCGAAGAATACGAGGCAGTCGTCAAGCTTCTTCAGAAGGAAGGTTGCTCGTTAAAGTATCCCGTCAAGGTCGCCGACGCCGATGAGTTGACAGTGGACGGAGAGCAGGCCATCATGCCTATTTCATGTGAGTGTCACATTACGCAGATTGCAACTTAATTACTAGAAGCTTACGATTCTTAGTCTGGGAATTTAAGAACGTGGGGATCCTTAAATTTATCAAGTCGTTTGATGAATGCCCAGTGAGCAGTGCCGAAGATATTGTTAAATTCAATAAGGAAAACAGCGAAAAGGCCATGCCTGCGCGTGAGTGATTATTCCTTATAATCTTCAGTCAATGAGATTCTAACCCCCTCCAGCATTTACTGAACAAAACGACCTCGAAAAAACCCTAACCTACAACGATGGACCCGACAAAACTGAAGCTCTTAAGAAAGCCTTCCGAAATGTAGCCCAGCAGATCGTTGACACGGCTTTTGATACCCAGGGAGTAAATCTTATTGTGGCCCCTGGTGACAGCTCTCTCTGCATTCACGCCGCGGCAGCAGGTAAATAGGACCGTAATTGATGAGTGTATATGTCTTTGCTAACTTGATAGGCTACCCCATCGCTACCGCGCCAATCGGAAAGCTACAATACAACGGACGACCATTCGGCTTGTGTGTCTTGGCTAGGGCAAACGAAGAAGAATCGCTGTTGCGTTTCCTGGCAGCCTATGAGAAGGTGGCTGCGCCTCGCCCTGTGCCGAACTTGTAATTGCTCTAGCAACAAGTAATCGCGGCCTCTAGGAAGTACAGCAATCCTGCAAACAAGCAGCAAACCTGCCCAGACTTACGAGTATTTTAACGCTTGGTGTAAGCGTTCATCTACTGACAGGTTATTTCCTGAGCATACTGTCCATCTCATCAACCAAATCGCAACATTACTTTCAGTTCTATCCTTCAATAGTATTCAACCAAATATATGAGACACATCTTATCTGCCCCTTTCCGGTCTGTGCTATCTCTATGACGTCTATGATTCGCAATGCGTTGCAATATTTCTTCTCCATGATAATATTTTGCTATTATACCTCTAGCCGGGCAGCGCCAAATGCGAATACGAATGTTTGGCGCTTCAACTCGGCGCCATCGTGAGGAGGCGTAAACTACCTTATCAAAGTTGTGATTACAGTCATGTGAATAGAATGTACTCCGTACTGCTTTCATTGACAGCATTTTCAAGACTACCCAGTGAAGGTCTTAAAAGAGATTTCTATCAGCCCCTTATGATAAATGTCCGCGTCCTTGGTCAGCGAGCTCTATATATTCATAAGATTGAGATACTGTTCTACTTCCCTACACCACTTCAAAGCTGTTTTTTATAAGTTTATACTAAGAAAACAGCTGCATCTTCATGTATTTTCTCTTGCTCCTCATCTAACAGTTCAACCGGTTTATTCCCTTTGTTGGTTATCCACACACACAACTCCACAATGATCCTCAAAATCTCCATACAGGCACACAAGATGCACGTAGCCCAGGATAGGAAATGAAGAGGTATGCTTCCCGGAAGCCCCATAATCGGGGAATATGTGGAGAAGAACCCAATATTTGGCCGTTGCAGCAAGTAATGATCCAGGATATCAATCCCATGAAATATCCAAACGTAGGAAACCCCCCTATGGCACGGTGCTCACAAAAACCCTTGCTTCCCGACTTGGTCCAATGCTTGTCAACATCCATCACTTCCTCTACCTAATTGGGATTACATCTACAGCATATAGCATTCATCATATTCCACAATGCATCATCTGGTCTTTCTAAGCACACTTGCTGGAGCCGCATCATCTCTACGGCTCAACTATCCAGACTCCAGCGGCAGGGGTTTCACCATTGCCCAATCCGGTAGCATCGAGAACGTGATTGTCACCAAATACAATACTCTCAACGGCACGCATCACAAGCATGGGATCAAAGCCAAGGCATCCAACGCCACAAAAGGGCATAACCTCTCGCTAGAGCTAGTTAACAACTACTACGGCGGCGAAATCAACGCCTATATCCAAGGCCTAGACTCAGACGGCGCCATTGTCTTCATAGCAGACGACGGCGACCTCATCTACCCCAGCTCCAACGGCTCCTCGACACCCGTCAAGATCAATGAAGACATTGCAATCCCTCTTCCTCCAGCAGGCGAATCCCTCACGCTAAACATCTCCATCCCTCTCAGCTCTGGGAGAGTCTACTTTTGCGACGGCAATCTTCAATTCTTCGTCATCGATACAGGCGATGGAGACGGCCTTGTGCAGCCTTCCGTCAGCAATCTCCGCGACCCAAGCGCATCCCTCAACTGGGGCTTCATAGAACTGACGTACCTCAGCAACGGAGCTCTGTACGCCAACATCAGCTACGTCGACTTTGTCGGCCTCATCCTCAGCATGATACTCTCAATAGCGGACGGAAGCAGGCCTCAAATCACGCGAGGCCTCAAATCCGACGCCGTCTTCCAGCTCTGCGAGGGCCTCTGGAACCAAACCACCAGCGACGGCTATCTCTGGCTGGGAATGTGCGTCGTCGACGGCGCCGGCAACCCCGTCCGGGTGCTCTCCCCAAACTACTACCAGCGCGTCTACGCCGCCGACTTTGAAGACTACTGGCAAGGCTACGTCGACAGGGTCTGGGACTACTACTCGGCGACGCCCCTCGTCATCGACACCCAGACACCAGCCGGCGACATCGAATGCCAAGTCTTTGACGACGTAATGTACTGCGACGACGACAACCGCGGATACGCCAAGCCCACAGCCTCCGACATCTGGGGCTGCAACAGCGGCCCCTTTGGCCTCCAGGAGGGCGACAACCACATCCACGTCGCCGTGATCCCCCGTCTCTGCGCCGCATTCGTCCGCTCGACGCTCCTCATCGACGGAGGGGACGTGCAGCCGAGTTTGAACTCGTCATATCATTATAGGGTCAGCCCGACGCACCATTACAGCCGCATTGTGCATGAGTTGCAGGTGGACGGCAGAGGCTATGCTTTTTCCTACGACGACGTCAATCCTGACGGCCATGAAGACGTTTCGGGCCTTGTCTCCTCTGGGAATCCGGATACCCTGACGATTTACGTTGGCACGCCGCCGACGAATTGATCAGCGGGTACCGAGCAAGTCAGAAATGTGAAGAGCTGTATTATGTCACAAGCATATTCAAACACGTAACAGGGAGCGTTGAGAAAGCGACTTGGTTGTAGCCATCTACTGCTATCTACTAGCAAAATTGAAACGCTTTGAATTAAACACATTTATAGGCATTCGCAATGATGGACTTCTCTATATAACAGGCTATTCGCTACACGCTAAAAACGTCAACATGGCCAATATGATGTAACAAGCAATAAACTCGGAAACAAGTGCGCCAGCCCAACGCGAGGCCTCATTGCAGTAACTCGTCCCCCATGTGTAAAATGCTAGATGACTTTGCTTCAGTGGATGCTGTGCGCACAGTTTGTCCGTGTGCTTGCACAGACATGCATACATAGTAAAGGCCAATTGCGCAGGCCAACTGCGCATGCCAAGAAGCGAAGCCACCTTGAGCCTCGAGCTTCTAATGTGCGCAGCCGCAGAACGCTATGCCAAGACCAATGCGACTAATCATCTCGCACATTTGTAGACACGGCATCAGGCCGTGGATACACCTCGTGGTACAAGCTGCATTACGCTCGGACATATATATAGGGGGGCCATGAAGCTACCTCGAACCGAATCGGCAAAGGAGTTTTACGTCCTGCTTTCCGTCGAGACTTATACAGGTTGATTTTCAGCAAACTGCTGGAGGGAGTGACGCGTTTCATTTCGGATATGCTCAAATGGCTTCAAAACTCTCATTGATGCAGATGTAAGCACTGCACAGCCGCGCCGTGAGGGCGGAATGCTTTCCATGGGTGTCGCCATGGACTATCTCGGGTTTTCAAAATTAAAAGTAAAAGTAAAGAATGTTGGAGCTTGGCAGTATTTCATACCAGCAGTACAAGAAACGGCAATATACATAGAACAAGGGTTGGGCCACCATTTCGGAGAAGGGAGGTGGCTCCTGAGCCAGTCGTCTGAGTGGGCTGCGCTGCACCTGTTGTCTCCTGGCCGCTAAGGCCCATGGCAGGCTGTGTTGAGGATGGGGCATCAAAGGTCGCCGTGCCGGTGTTGGCTGCAGTAGCGGTGGCAGTGCTGGTGTCTGTGGTCGTGGCAATGTTTTTGTTTCCAGGGCCAGCGTTGGCAAGCTTGGCAAAGCCTGAAGACGGTTAGCAATGCAAAGGTCTGGTACACTGTCTGCTAAAACTAGAGAAATCACTCACCGATTCGCTTCTCGTCCTTGTCAAAGACGGCATACACATTCTTCAGAAATGTGTCGCCGAAGAGCCAGGAGCCAGAGACGACCTCGTAGCCGTAGACGTTGCTTGTGCACTTCCCGCTGCTATCCTTGGGGGAGATCCAGTCCTTGGGGGAGATGGGAAAATCAACCCCTGAAAAGGTGACGACCAGAGGGGTGGTGGTATCACAGGGAACAGTCCAAGTGATGCCATCTGAGCTCTGAGCACCGCTAATGACGGCGTGTAGGGCCTTGACGTTCTTTGACGGGCCAAACATGTAAGAGGTGCCCGTGTCGATGTAAGCATTGATGCCCCCAACGCCACCCTTCTTCCCGTTGTAGGACATGTCATCGAGCGGAATGGACCAATCGGTACCGGCGTCAATGGAGGTGTAGGTGATGTCGCCGTTGTATCGTGACGGGTTCGTGGAGCCAAACGTAATCTCGCCGTTATTGTAGCCGTCAGAGGCTCGGCTCAGGGCCACGGAAAAGATGTTCTTGTCCAGCAGGCCGGCACCATCCAGTGCCGATAGGAAATTCTCATTGGCGCCGCTGTTCATCGACATGCCCAGGATGCCGTCAAAGGCAAAGTGGACGAAGTCCGAAGAGGTCTTGGAAGCCAAGCCGAACTGATATGTCAAGCTCATGCCTGCCACTGAAATAGTATCGTTGACCAGTGAACCGCTGACGGATCCAGACCCATAGGCGATGGAGAAATCCTTTGAGCTGGTCTTGAGCGTATCCGAATCGCCGGGCCCAAAAGAATCGTGCAGAGAACACGCCTGAGTCGTGCAGCTGCTGCCCATGACCCAACTCGAGCCAGCCCCGGTGTCGACCAGCATGTAGAGCTTCGTCTTCTTAGAGCCAAGCTCGGCCTGTACAAAATACGAGTAGTCGGTACCATCCTGGTCGAGACCGGCGGTGTTCGGTTCGTCGGGGTCAGCGGCTTGCATGATATGGAACTGGTTGTCTCTCTTTGCGATGCTTGCGTCTTGGTTGGTGCTTGGGGGGGTTTGTTCGCCGTATTTGTGAGCCAGCAAGGCCGCCTGCCACGCAGCCTTTTCTTCTTGTGATGGGGGAGCCTTGAAGGAAACAACAGTCAGCACATGGAACGGCATCAACTATAAACTTGTAACCAGACTTACTCGTCTAAATGGCTTTCGCTTAATCTCAAAGGTCAAGCCGTCATCCGCGCTCCTCTTTGCTTCTCCCGCGTTGTGCTCCTCAAGCTCCTTCAGCCATGGCGGCGTATACGGATAGAAAGCCACGGCACCCGAGGCAAACAAGGCCAGCGGGGCCAGCAGGACGGTATTTGGACGCATGTTGAATCAAGGCAGCTGAAGTATTGGCTCGGGAATTTGCCACGGCCAACCGCACTCGACAGTCAAGTTATTATGTGGATTAGGAATTACGCATATGACATTGCCAGACTATGGGAGAGGAGCAAGAACTGCGGGCTTAAAAAAAAAACAAATTCGACGATGGTGGTTGGAGAGCAGATGCAGGATGAAAGTCGACAGAGGCGGGGAAGATCAGTTGGAAACGAGGACAGGAAGTGCTGCAGGCGATTCGATTCGATTCGGACTCTCGGCTCGGTATCGCAACGTCGGAAAAGGAAGCTGATAGCTTATGCAAATGCCCAAACAAGCAAAAACAAAAAGATGCGCTAATATTAATGATAGACGATGAATTTGCCGCCGTATAAGGCTATGCAAAATAAAACAAAATAGAAAATAAATGAAAAAAAAAACAGACTATAAGGAAATGGCAAGTCTATGGCAGGGGAGGAGGGTAGAGGAGAGGAGGGAAAAGGAAAATGGCGATGGTGATGGGAGGAGAGGAGAGGATGAAGACGAAAAAAGGACCTTATCGAGGCCGTGCAGGTGTTATTATCTATGGAGCAGCAGAAATGCCACTAGCTCTGCGAGCTGCCCTCAATATCGACGATTTTGTGGGGGGACTGAAAGGAGGCCCAGTGCTAGGGATGCTGGAAGCGAGATGTCCAAATTAATGAAACTCTCGGGGGCCTTGGCCCTGTAAAGTACTAAATACTAGCAGCACTTGCAGCGGGCTAGCGGTGGGCGTTTGATGCGGGCGAGCCCGTAAACGCTGCCTAGCGCGGGGAAGGGCGGTACTGGTACTTGCGGCTGCGGTACCGCCTCTTTTGTTGGTTCAACCGTTTTTTCTCTCTTCGCTTTGCACCTGATGAGTTGGTTGCACAATCTGGCAGGTCATCTGCTGAGCTCCTTCAAGCCCGTGTCTCAAGTCGGCGAGAGTGAGCCTGTTCTTTTTCGTTGAATGAATCATGATTACTGCTACTGCCTGCGGTTTCCATCTCGCCGTCTCTTTTCCTGCGGAAGACGATGCAAGCCGGTTGTGGTTGTGGTTGTGGTTGTGGTTGTGGTAGTGGTTGTGGTTGTTTGACGACCTTTGCAAGTCAGTCCATGCTAGCACATGCTTGCAGGTAACATTACAGGTACAGACAATGGGGTTTCTTGAGCGATATACAGCGCAGTAAAATTGAAAGTAAACAGACAAGAGTTAGTGCCCTCTCTACTAGGTACCTAGTAGTACTGCTAACTCGTTGCGGCTACCTGCCCCCAGGTACTCCATACTTGTGCCATCAATGGGCAGATTAGCTTCTCTCGGTCTGCACAGCACCCCCAAAACATGTTCCAGGGCTCTTAACCCACATACCTGCACCAACCAGCCAACCAGCCGCTTGGAGCCAAGTCTTGCATCGCTAAAGCAGCAAAACACAGGCCCGAGACACTCCAGGATAGCGCCAGAGGGCAGCTTATTGGCGGCCGAACCCTTGCTGCAAGCGCCGCCAAATGCGGCCTGGGCTGGCGTCAACGGCGCTGCAGCTCTAGAGGATGCAGTTTACGACGTTTGCTTGGCCTCTGCGCTGCGATTATGACGTGGTGGTGGGCTTCGGACGTTTTTTCTCTCGCAACACATGACATGGTTGTCTTTCAGCATCGTCAGATCCGGCATCAGCGATTGGCCTGCAGCGACTGCCATTGGCTTCAAAAGGTGCCGCGCATGGCAGAAAGGCGGTATATCCCGTCGCCGTTTGGTGCTGCGGCCAGACATTTCATGCGGTTCGAATCATCTGATTGTTTCGTTTCGTTTCAACCACTCGCTGCTGCTCGCGCCGCCGCCGCCGCTCGGCCTCTGCAGCTCCAGCGCCCTCCATCGCCATCCGCAGGGCGATTCATAGCCGAGCGGGCCGCTAATAAACGAAGCCCCAGCGCTGCAACACCGCCAATCCCAATCGGCTCCAGCGCCCCTTCTGCACGTTCCCGATGCGCCGATCGAGCTTCACTGCGGAAAACCATCATTTCGGCCAAGGCCCGCCGCACGTGCTAGCGGATGTATGTGTGCGCGCACGCCAAAAACATCACGTACTTGTACTTGTATAGCTGCAACGGTCCAGCCAAGCCTCCTGTAGCAGCTGTCAACGCAGGGAGACGAAGGGAAAAAAAAAAAAAGTTCGTCGACCTCGGGTTTCGCCCGCTATGCCGATGGTCGCCTCCGGAGGACTGGCGGAACTGCTTCCCCCATTACCAATCGCCAAGATACACGTACGAGGCTTCATGTACAACTGAGCCCGTACATGCTACCTTGAGGGCTTGTAGCTGCCATGACGGTCTTAGCTGTCGAGATAGCATGCCTGCTCTGTACGGGCAGTGATACTGCAGATCATGGAGCTAGGCAGGAATCACGTCCAAAGGGCCGATCACCAGACAGCGTTGGATGCAACTCTACAAGTATCCATACAGAGCAATGCTCGGTACATGCGATAATACGACTCGGGTCGTGTTCTATCAATCCATCAAGCATTACTCCGTACTCCGTACAGTGATCTACTACTATCTAGAAGTAGTTTGCGTTGTTGTTTGACAGCACACATGTTCCCTATTTTGCCTCCAAGATAATCTCGTTTGCACGCGCTCGAGCTTCGCTTCATCTTCCTCATCTCCGTGCTCCCCCAGAGCTTAATGCTTCTTTTTTTAGCAGCGACCGCTGAAAGAATGCCATCTGCATCCCCCACCCGGTTTCTCGCTTCCTTCTTGTTGCCTCCCCCCGTCCGCCTTGGCACCAAAAAAGGGACTGTCAAATGCAGCTCATCATAAGATGCCAGATTCATGCAACCACGGCCGCCCATGCTCGCCTTTAATTACGTAAATAAACACTGGAGAAGAGTCTCATATTTCGTAAGCTGGGCATGTCACATCGCCCACCATATTCGGCAGTTTACGGGGGAGCCAAGCTCGGGGGTTGCGACGACGCAGAAGGCCTTCCGGCTCTGGAATGCGGCCGGTGCTGCTCTTAATTTTCCGACATACCTGAATCCAAAATCGCCGCGGCCACAACGCTGCAGCAGCGCGGAGAAAAGAGAGAAATGAGATGTCAATGTGATGTGCCGTGAAAAACCTCCAGCATTTCGCGCAAGTGCGGTTTATTAAACTATCAGACTACGCGATATTGTGGCCCTGTTCACAGCCACACTGTTCGCCCCCCTGAACGCTGTGTGTGGCTCGAGCCTCTGTTTGCGAGAGCTTGAGAAGAGTGCTGACCAAGTAAGAAGAATAGTAAAGATGCTCATATTGAGTATTCTTGAATCCAACTTGATGCTTGTTCCAAAATCTTCTTTCCATGCGGATCCTTTTCCGCGCCCCTCAGCAATGCGAGCCTCGTAGACTCAACCCCTTCTCGACAGCCCCTGTCGCACCAAGGCCGCGACGAGATGTTCCTGAAAAAGTACCAAACAGACTCATTCCGCCAGTGAAATGAAGCAGCCAGCCTCGTCGTCTCGCTAAGCACCGGGCCAGCATATTCCGGGTGCCGGTCCAAGAAGAACATGAGGAATGCCCACCCGGAGACGTCGTCGTGGTGACTGACGGCCCATTTCTGCGCCGCCTCCAGCATCCCCGAGAGCCCCCCTCGCGAGCCTGCTTCGGAGACGGCATTGGCGAGATACCGGGCGTGGAGCCAGGCGTAGTAGTTGCGCGGATGCCGTTCGGCGGCTACCGAGATGACCGTCTTCAAGGTGCTTACAGCATCAATCTCGAGGCCGTGGTCCTGGAACCGCTGCATCAGCCATTGGCGATGACCCCACAAGGTAGGCGATTTCGTGTGCCGATGGAGGCGGCTTGTAAGAAGGCTATCGACAAAGTAGAGCTCATCCCGAAGCCTTGGCTCAACGTCCACACCTGCTTTGATCGTAGCCTGCAGCAGCCTCTTTCTCGTGTTGGCGGCGGTAAGATGCTCGGGGTCCATCAGCAGCATCACAGCCGTTGCTCTTGACGCATCGCCATCCCTGCTCGTCTCATTCCGCATTGCTCCCACGGGTCTGTGAAGCAGCTTCCGGGCAAAAATGAACGCCTGCACCAATCGTAGCTTCGGCACCGCTATTGCTGGACCGTCTTGCAGGAGAATCGTGTCCCCATCCGCCGTGTGGCTGCGCCCCAGCATTTCTATCTCCAGCAGCTCCGGAAGTCGCTGCGACAGAGCGTCTGCGATCCTGGCAAAAATCCGTTCATGGTCGCCCTGCTTGATTGCCCTCTTGACATCGTCATCCAATGCTCTCGACATCTGTTCGCGAGAGTCGTCGTTTGATTCATGTGTGGTGTTTTTGCCCGCTTTCAAGGTTAGTGCAGGGTAAGTGCATCGGTGGAGTCGGCAGCTCTGGCGAACCACAGCAGGACAGCCCACATGCAATGTTTCGGGGTTATGACATACGTCGTCTTTGTCCAGCTGGCAAAGAAGCGGCCAGTCACCTGTTCCATCTGCGAAACAACCAAAAGCCTCGCCTTTGCCGCAGTCTGAGAGGGAGCGGCAGGCTGGAATCCAGCAGTAGCATTCTGTCATCTTCCCCACGAGCTATTTCGACGGCGCCAAGATGCCTTCGCTCATGATCATCGTGTTCCTCGTTGAGGCCACGGTCAGCTTCATCAACGCAGTTGGTGCGGCAAAGATCAACGATCTGGTGCGACTCTAGCCTCACGTCCGGCTTCTGGTACAACTATGCCAGC
This sequence comes from Trichoderma arundinaceum, assembly GCA_025919625.1. Classification (NCBI taxonomy): domain Eukaryota; kingdom Fungi; phylum Ascomycota; class Sordariomycetes; order Hypocreales; family Hypocreaceae; genus Trichoderma; species Trichoderma arundinaceum. The sequence continues at coordinate 993,435 of JAMQTF010000007.1, read as the reverse complement.
TTCAGCATGTGCTAATAGCTTCTGCGCAGCTTTGGACCCTCATCAACTTCCTCCCCGTGCCGACCTCCAAGGCCGCCACCGAACAGCGAAAGGTCCAGGCCGATTACCTGGCCGTGCGGCGCGAAATGAACGCCACGAGCAGCCAGGACGAGTTTGCAAAGTGGGCAAAGCTGAGGCGCAAGCACGACAAGCTCCTCGAACAGCTTGAGACATTGAGTACGTACACCCCTTGGGTCGACCGAGACACATATCGGCTGCCCTGGCAGCTGGCAAATCTACGACCACTACTGACCAGTTTCTGTTTGTCTGTGTGTATAGAAAAGGGCCTCGAATCGTCTCGCTCCAGGTTCGACAGCGCCCTGACTGCCATGCGCTTCCTTCTTACTCGCGCGCCGCAATACATCATCCCCTTCTGGTACGCCACAGAGCCCATGTTCTGGCTCCCGCATGGCTGGTTTCCCTACTACGCCGAGTGGATAATCTCGTTTCCGCGTGCTCCCCTGGGAAGCGTCAGCATCGCATCATGGCAGCTCGCTTGCACGGGCATTGTCACGCTGCTGAGCGACATCTTGACAATCATCTTCAAGTTCATCCTCGGCTCGAAGCAGCCGGAAGCTCCCATCCCAGCCCCCGGAGCGGAGAGCAGCAAGGGCACGAGTACTACGGAGGAGAAGAAGACTTCATAGACGGTGCTAGAGGTACATTTAGTCTCATAATAAAGAACAATAACCCTAAGCCCCAAGGTGTCCCGGTAGAAGAGAAAAAAAGCTACAGAGTTGTGGGGTTTGGAATGTATCTCGTTGAATTTTGACGCAAAGTTCTTCATTGCAAACGCTGAGACTTTGTAACACGACAGAGAATGACCTTTTGCAAGGGTTTATATAGGCATCTTATTGACTCTAGCGACCACTGAGAAATGACGGTCGCCAAAGCTTCGAAAGTGCCACCACAGGGGGGGAAATCACGTATCGCATAGCCACGAGATTGAACGGGCGCGCAATGGCAATGGGGAAACATAAACATAGTATTAATAAAAGACACTGCTGCTAGCTCTAGAGTGCCGATGGTATGCCATCAGGCGCATGAGCGAAAATCGAATCTGCAAAATAAGAGAGAAAAAGGGAAAACACAAAAGATTGCGAAAGAATAGAGAAAGGAAGCAGAAAGATGGAAGCTCAACAGGAAAACCAAAAAAAATTCTGGATACAAAAAGATCAAAACTTGGTGGGGGCCCGGGAATTAGTTAAGCCCGCTCCCGTCCCCACCCAATACATTTTCGCAGGTACCAAACGCCACAACACCAAAATCACTCCATCCAGGGTTCAGATGCTCCTCCAAGTCTTCTTCTCCCAATTGACCCACCAGTGTGATTCTCCGGCTCAGGGGGCACTTCTTCTTCCTCGCATTCGCCATACATTATCCGAATGCTCCTAGTAGTTCTAGTAACAGTCTGCGGCTTGCACAATCTGCCGACGTGTGCCTTCCAAAAAGGATGGTTCGCTGTGCCTTCGGGGCCAAAGTCTTGCCATACGTGAATGACACAGCGCTCTGCGGACGCGTACAGGGTAAAATCCGTTCTGCAAAACGGACACGAACCGTAAAATTCTTCGTATGGTGATGCAAAGGCGGCTTGGATAGCTTGTTCAAGGTCTTCCATACTTCCGAAGGCCGCTCTCCTCTGAATTGGTCCAGTAGAGCTTGGAAGCCCGATGTCCAGGGCTGCTCCGGCCGATTATAGGCGTGGACGGCTCGGATGAATTGGTGAGCGCAGAGCTTCACGGTGCCCAAGTGTTGCCGCCGCACTCTATCCGCGCGCTGTCGATAATGAAAGGTGGATTTGAGGAGCTATCTTCCGTTCACCACCTTAGGGTAGGCCGAATATCTGCCCGTGATGTCGGCATTTCGTATATACCCTGTCGTAATCCACGTATGGTACGGGGCGAGGAGACTCTCAAGATATGACTTGTGCATCATTCCTGCATCAGGGCAGCCGAAGGAGCTTGAGCGTCAATTGAAGGTGTCTATGGGCCAAACTGAAACCGTGGGATCCGCTGCTCAGCTTTCGTGAGTTGCTATTTCTCTGGCAACGATTGCGCCCAGGATCTGATGGTGTGTCGTTACGCTCGAGTCTGTGAAGGCCAACGCACTCGGTACAAACCCATCTGTCTGGCATGCTCCGAGCAAGACTATAAAGAAACTGTAGGCGCGCCCTTCTAGATGGACTCGCATGTGGCCGATCCTCACCCCAGATGAAGCGGTAATAGAGAAGTAGGCGTAAACTACGACAAGTCTAAGAGACCGGAATGAGACTCTGTCGTGGGACCATCTTCATGATGGTTACTATTATCTCAATAGGTAGTTGCAGAAGAGTGTGCTTTGGGGTTCCCTTTTCCGAAAGGTTGGGCTCCGCAAGAGAGTGGGATACTGTAGGGAGAGACATGCTGGGTTATGGCTTTCTGAGCGTGTAAGTGATGAAGAATGTTCAGATAGCCCAAGGTTGGATGAATGCCTTTCCGAGTTTTGTAAGTGAGAAAGGATGCCAGGATAGCCCAAGGACTGATGGATGAGGATATTTATATGTTTGTAATGACGCCACTGGCATATTCCTCGGAGGTAAACATATATACGCCATGATTGTAAAGTTCTGGTGCCCTTTCCCACTAGGTCAACATGGCTAGACGGAGCTTCCCGTCTTCATCAAACATCAATCTACGGGTCTCCTAAACTTTAAACACGACTGTAATACGTTGAGAGGATTTTGGATGATACGTCCAAATGTATTGTGGCTACCTATCATATAAGTTCCTTTGGGCGGACATTATCTTGCTACTCTCATGGTAGTAATAGTATCCACCTCGGATTTTCTCCTAGCCATGTACATATATAACGTGTCACTTAAGCTGAGAAAACTATAGTCTATAAATCATCTAGTTAGAGACATGCAGTCGTAAAACGTGGACATCACACCAACGTTAGTTGAGACATCTATCGAACTAGCAAGTAGTAGCCAGAATATGGTGGGCATACTTCTAGGCATTAGCGAAGTGAGCTGAGTTGCACACATCATGCAGCTCATATTATCCCCGTTGATCGTCGCACCAATCACAAGTTGCTGTAAGAAAACAAGCAGGGACAGGGATGGGTCACTCGGCGGATAAGGCTGAGCTAGTAAAGTTCCATGATGTTTCATGCAATAGGGGGCATGGTAACTACACGCCGCTACCTGAAGGAGCTGAATCATGTTCCTAAAAAACCCGTCATATCGTTTTTGGCAATCTGGTTCTGAGTGTGTGTGTACAAGGCATACGCGATAGTGGTGGAAATTAATGGCGTGGTCGCACGGCAACGTGCTTAGAGTTGACATGTATCAACGCCACACATAAAGTGGGTGGTAGGGTTACTTTGAGCATAGCTCATTGCGTTTCATATGTTTCAGTTTGTATCCATTGCCAATATGTATTCTAGAGAGTAAAATATGCACACAATAAGACAAATGCTGAAATGGGCGACAAATTCTACCAACGCCGGACCCTTGTGATCGTCAATTATGTCGGAGATTCAGAAACAATCCCTGTATATGCCAACCACATGTAAACTGATTCCCAATCCCCACTTAAAGCTTGGATTCCTTCAGTCCAACCGAGGGACGAGCAATCTTCTTGTTCTTATCGCTCTTCCTCGGCCTCCACATCAAGTATAGAGGCTCGGACAGGAAGTCGCTAATCAGCTCCTTGGACTCTTCGCTTGGATTGTCGAGATGCATTGAGAAATTGACAGGATTTAACACGACAGAGCCCGCTCTCTCGAGCAATCCTTTGCTCAGCTCGACACATTCTGTGTATCCTTCTACGTCGAGCTCATCAAGAAGCGCTTCGTATGTTTCTGTCAGGAGCGGTGCAGCATGCAGGTTGCGATACTCAGGAAGGATCCACATGGCCTGACCATCTATGTTCCGCAGGAATTAGTATAATCCAAATAGTAGATGAGCCGGAAATCATGTAATTGGACCACTTACAAACATGCTCTCGTGACTGCATCGCTCGGCGGTGCCATATGTCGAGCTGTCCATATAACTGCTCAGACATCGACCGCAGCTGTGAACCAGGCTCGAACCCATGATAGGGATTGTCCGGCATGTTCTTCGGATTCTGCTCATCCTTCCAATGCGTTATGCAACAACCCCCAACAATGGCAGGCGGCGATTTCTCCTTGTCGATGAGCTTGTACCACCTTTGGCCGGGGCTCGTCCTTGCAGAGGCGAGGTACTGGGCCTTTTTGAGCGCAAAAGCTGCAGCTTCTTTTGGGCCCCCTTCGCCGATCTGAGGGAATGTTACCACCATTGCCGCTTGTCTCGGGATGCTCCATGCTTTCCAAAAGGTGCCGAATACGCCATCCCAATCTTTCTCCAGATCAACGGGAAGCACTTCGAGATTGTTCCGAGACGGCATAGTGAGTGTGAAGTAGAGCTGTTTTCAAATTGTAATGCAATTCATAACACCAGACATATCAATCATGCAACGGTGTCTATTTATCTAGAAATGCTCAACGCCAAACGACTCTCCACCGCCTTTCGTACGCCTACGATTAAAAAGTTTTGCAATGCACCCAAATCCACCATTGTGTTAGCCTAGCCCGCGATTTTGTTTTAGTGACTGCTACTATGATGATTCGAAAACGTATTGGGTTAAGCGGATGGATTCCCGGGGTCTTTTCTGAAGCTGAAAATGACGGCCCCGCCGCAGTGTCGACTCGGAGACGCCTAAGAGTGGAGAATCCGTTAATGAGAGCTTTCTACTTTGTACTAGGCTGTTGACCTAACTGAGATCTTCAACGTTGTAGGAGATGTAGGCAGCAATGCGAATCAGCCTGAATAGGCATGCTTCGCCCCATTCTCAGCTGCTAGAAGAGAGCTGACATGTGCACTCAGCTGGTCGATTTGAATTCTTACTGGTTCATACTCCAATGCTACATAAGACGACAGGCGTCTCTGAATAGCTAGATAAAGCATTGTCACGGATGAATGATGGCCAATCATTCAATTGAACGGGTTTGATTTAAGATTTAAGAGGAAGCCGGATCATTTATTAATCACTATCTAGCAAGCATGCTCCTAGTACCGGCATAAGACACTTAGAGCTGTCCAATTGCTTTTACAGCAGCGACCTCCTCATCCAGAGGCAAGATATGCGGAAGCGGCCCGACCGGAGTGATTGAAAGAGGGTTAATAGGGGTATGGCTCTTAGTATAATGGTTTTTGATGTGATGAAAGTTTGTGGTTTCCTTGAATGCTGGCACGTTCCAATAGAGGTTTCGTAGCCATTTGTGAATGTGCGGGTAGCCAGATCGGATGTCCTGAATGTTGCATTTGAAGTGCTGGACATATACAGGCTGTAGAGTTATTAGCAATGTTCCTAGGCATCCATGCATCTTAAGTCCTGACGCCTTAATACAAAGAAAGAGTTGAGGGGTTAGGTATCAGCGAAGAACGAAAAGAGCAAAAAGACGCACATCAAAGCGGATAATTGTGACATATCTAGAAATAGCGTTAGTTTTTTGCTTCTTGCTTCACACATATCCTAGTATAAGGCATAGATAAGCTGCAACGTACAGTCTAACGTCAACTTCTGTAATATTTCGGCCAAACCAGTAAGGGCCATCGGCCGATCCCAGGTGCTTTTCAAGCTTATCCAAGGCCTCAAAGAGCTCCGTAACGGCGCGCTCATATGCCTCTTGAGTGCTGGCAACACCGCACTTATAGACGCCGTTGTTAATACTGTCATAATGCCAAGCGTGAAGCTCATCAATCTGGCTCTGAAGAGCTTCGGGATACAGCGAGACATGGCGATATTTTTCGTCAATGATGTCATCGAACTAATGCCCAATTGTCATTATATTGTACGGCAAGAGTTGGTACTGGCGAGATGGAACTAACCTCTGTACCAAACATGCGAAGAATTTCACTGCTCTCATTGTTTACAATTACTTTCTGGATCTTGTCATACAAGACCGGTACGCTGAAGCGGGCTTGATAATCGGGGTTGGACTCATAATAAACTTGTCTTAAATGGGTGAATCCCTCATGAAGAGGGTCAGCCGTAACATTTTCCCCTTCGGCGTCGTTATCCTCGGCCGTTGCAAAGCGCCATCCTGTAAAACAGCTTAGTTATTTATAAAGTTACAGATGTCAGAGCTGCCATATACCGCCATCTTTAAGAAGCCAGTGCACAGATGTGAATGGGATGATGTCTTCCAGTCCCTTGAGTTTTCGGGCAATCAAGATACGATGTGCCTAATTATTGCATAAGCTTAGAGCGGGCAAAATAGTGACGAAAGGACAAATCTATACCCAGGGACAAGCATAGCTGACATATAGATGATATCTGCCGCTCTCTGCTGGAAATTTGGATCCAGGTTCTTTGGAAACCCGGTCACGGAAGACAGTCTGTGGGCGCTGGAAGTTACCAGACTTATCGGAAAAGCTTTTCCAGTTAGTAATATTACCGTTAGACTATGCGACTCAAACTATTAGCAAGGTGTGGTTGTTATCATCTTCCAAGTCTATTAGACATAGGAGAATGACCCATCAACGGGTGGCGATGGAACGGCCCTTACCATTTCGGCGCACTGATTCAATATAAACGGACACGTTTTCCAAAGAGATGGACAGTCTACGTTATACAACAAGAGGGGAATTAAGGCGGCGTATGAGTGCTTGGATGCATTCTCTTTTATTCACCCTTAGAAATCAAGCGCTCGTGCTGACTCATGCCGCGCGGTAAATCGCTGCGCGCCAGTGAATCGTATTCTATTTAGTAGAGAGATCTACTCCATAGTTCCGCATATTAATTGGTGAAGGTCATGTCCTATCTGACGCCATGCGGCACCTGTCTTGGAATTGAGCTAGATGAGCAATAGCCGCAATCGGTAATTCAGCCCGACCTTATTTTTAGAAGTGCTAAGTGTAGGAAGCACAAGAAGTGGAATGTTGGGGCCAATTTCTCCGCGGCCTACACATGGCTGTTTCGGTGGCGCCACTAGTTTGAAACTGGTTTAAATATGAAGAAGTTGGTCCAGTTCTGTTATGGTGTTTTCCATTTATTGGGAGTTCCTTTGACACTGAATAGTCACATTTATTTAGTGACTGAATATTCATAACTTTCTCACAAAATCCGATCGCCTGTGTGTTCTTCACACATCCATTGCATTCCTTGTTTATCGCCTCTCTCGCCCGTCGACGGATTGCTACAAAGGTAGCATGTTTGAAGTAAATACTAATAACTCTTCTATATTCTTTGTCGAAGTTTCATGCATCATACAATACTTAAGGCATGTAGCTATTTCATCTACATCTTGATAGCCTGTGAAATGCTTGGGGAAATACTTCCATACAATCACCTGGTAGCATGGTTTTCACAAGCTGTTCAGATAAAATAAGTATACTTATGCAAGATAAATACCTAAGTCTGAGTAACCATCTCTATTGCTGTTTGAGAGTGTACACCCCATAGACAACACTGCATGGGCATTTCATTGTATAGTGTCGTTCATAGGATTGCATTTCAATTAAATAGCAGTTACAAGTACTGTCGATCTAGTTCTTGTTAGTTAGGATCTTCCAAACAAATAGTAGGTACTTTCACGAGAAAGTAAAAACACTTCTATTGTTCTGCACTTAACGATGCAAATTAAATGTCTATATTTTCAGGGTTCATTACTTGACTCAAGACGAATATATGTAAAAATCATGTTATAGAAGGTTTATCTCCACATATGTACTACCGCCAAAATTCGTTGTCCATATCCAGGCAGGCAAATTTAAGAAACCATCAATTGAGCTAATGCATAGTCGATCATGGCTCAATACCCGGTTACAGCTAGCGCCTCTACATTTAGAGATAATAATTATAAACATACATTCGAAGTCTATATTATCTAAGAATAAATACTATATATACTTCTCTCAAGCTGGTGAGGGGACATCTATTTCGTTGTATGCTTAATAACTACTTGTTTGAGCTCCTCTGAGCTTAGCACCTTGATACCAAGCAAAGCGTTGTCTCTGCCGTAAGGCACTCCAGCCTCAATCTCGAGCCCATAAATGCAAGACGCAAGGAAATCTCGTACAACTGCAAACTCCATAGATCTTCCAGCTTTATCAGCTTCATAGGCGGCGGCAAGTGAGGCTTTGGCATCTCGATTAATGATAGAGAGCTTCAAATTAGGGTGGGCCTCTCTGACAGCGGACAGGATTTCGTTATGCGTTGCCATAGTTGAGGCCATGTAAAGTCCTTTGTTTTTTGTCTCCTCCGGATGAAGTAGGATATTTGCTACAGCTAGACCAATATCTGCGACAGCTGATATGCCGACGGAGATATCACCACCATTCCAGACATTGGCTGTAGCGCTTTTATGGTCGACGAAGAAGTAATCGAGGCCCCATTCAAGGAACGGGCCAGTGTATAACAATGTATATGTGATGTCAGATGCTTTGAGAATGTCTTGGATACGGCCTTTTGCGCGCAGATACGGAACGTCCCGAACCGCTGGTATGCTCACGTCAAGACCATACTCCGAAGGAATGAATCTTTTCACACCAGCTTTGATTGATGCTTCAATGAGAGCTTTTTGTTCATCATAAAATAAGTGATTTAGAGTTGACACAACGGCATCCTGGCCTTTGAGAGCCTCTGCAAGCGAGTCTATTGATCCATAATCTATTTTTGCGATATTCACACCGTCAAAAGTAACTTCAGAAGAGCTTGATGTCCTTGAAAGGATAGTGACATTGAATCCGGCGTTCTTGACAGCGTCAACGACTGCCGGTCCAAGATTTCCTGTTGCACCGGCAATTGTAACGTTTTTGATTCGGCTCATAATTTCTCGGATCGGCTTCGGGCTTTACAGTAATGCAGAGGACAGAGTAAGTGGAAGAGGGTTTTTGAGTAAAGGGTATAGGCCTAGAAAGTAGATATCTTTGGCATAACCAAAGCATTCTTATACTATTTGTATTTATAATCGAAATACAGACATTTATAATACAGTCCTGTTGGATCTGATATCCTTGATTACTTAGTGAGGTTCTCGAGACAATACGCCGCTTGCAATGGGGAAAATAGGTTGAACAGCAGACCATCATAATCAATTAAATCGCTTCAAGATCCACTGATAATTTCTCCTTGTGTTATCTTGCAAAACAGTAGATTAGACGACCCGAAAGTACTTCAACTAGCACGTACATGTTTGGCAATTGCTCCACGGAGAATTTCAGGCAGCTAAATGATGCAAACCAAGGTTAGTAAACATTGGTGCAGAATCACATCTTCCTATTTGTTCAAGCCACATTAGCTGCGTGGATTTCTCTCCAACAAAATTCACGGCCCCGGCAAGTGGAGGTAGGTTTAGCATGCATTATCCAAATCCGTAGTGTAGGATCTTCACACGGAAAAAAGTATACAATATGAGATCAAAATAAACTTTATATATAATCCATCTTCATTTGTGGTACCCTGGGGATAATACAAAGCAGTGCTTGGTAACACAACTGAAACTTTGGATATAATATCAAGCTTAAATTTTCTGCGATGAAATCTCGCGCCACGGACGCATTATTTTAGCGAGTTTCCCAAAATGGATGTTGGTGGGGATCACTATCCCTCACCCAATCGCTGATCCCCCCTGAATGCGTAGCGAGCAGAAAGCTACTCCTTTGCGACCGCGTCTCTTCTACGCTTCATCTTATTGAAGTATGCAGTCACATAATGACACGTTTACTGAATTAGCTTATAAATCTGATAAGATCACTAAACAGCATGTGTACGGCATCGGCGCCTTTTGTTTGTCCTGGCCGACAATTGGTATGAAAATCACTTATAGCTTGGCGCTATTCATGAATTTTGATTGGCTGCCATTTATTTGATTAGAAACATTTACTTACTATTAAAGAATAAATTCAGCTTCTTGCTAGCAATAGCCCTTTAGCTACTTCGTGTTTGGAGTATCTCCTCAGTCGTTAGAGGTATACCGATCGATACCAACCGTCTCATAATATCATCAACTTATGCACTGCCATCTGAAGCTCTAATCCTGTGGCAAGATGGATCAAGACAGCGAGACGGCATCCAAATCTGGTTTGGGGGACAATAATGAGTTGGAATCAAAACAACTAGAGCTATCCGATGCAACGCCTCTCGGAGATTCGCCGTCAACGATTTCGCCTTCAGCTCCTCCAAGCAGTCCTATCCCAGACGGCGGTCTGACTGCGTGGCTTCAAGTTGTTGGAGGATGGGTGATACTCGCGGCTTCTTGGGGACTTGTTAACACTTTCGGAGCATATCAAACATATTACCAGACGGTAATGCTCACATCTGAGTCAGCCTCCACCATCTCGTGGATTGGCTCCCTGCAAGCATGCCTTCTATTTCTTGGAGGCATCATAGCAGGTCCTCTCTTTGACGCTGGGTATTTCACACCGATTTTGATTGGGGGCCTATTTCTCATTTGCTTTGGAATGTTCATGACATCTCTCTGCTCGACCTACTGGCAGGTTTTGCTTGCACAGGGAATCTGCGTCGGCATCGGTATGGGCTTGACGTTTTTACCCGCCACGGCAATTCTGTCACAATATTTCCAGAAACGACGAGCATTTGCTATGGGTATTGCTGGAACCGGATCTCCAGTTGGGGGAATTATTTTCCCCATCATCTTCAGCCACTTGCTGCCAAAAATCGGCTTCGGGTGGACGACACGAGTTATTGCGTTTATTATCCTAGGGCTCTCTGTTATCCCGGCCATATTCATGAGGCCTCGTGTACCGCCATCAGGTCGCGTCCGCTCGCTAATAGATAGCTCAGCCTGGAGAGATTCGGCTTTCATTACGTTCTCCATTGGCACTTTCCTTACCTTTCTCGTTCTTTACACCGCATTTTTCTACATCCAAGTCTTTGATGAACTAAACCATATATCAAGTCTTGATTTTGCACCATATACAGTCACGTTACTCAACGTTGGGAGCGTCATTGGCCGCCTGTTGCCTATGTATCTGAGCGACAAATGGGGAGTGCTAAATGTTACAATTTTTTCCACCTTCGCCTCAGCAATCCTGGCATTTGGCTGGATGGGTATTAAAAATCTTGGCGGCATCGTTGCATTCACTATTCTCTACGGAATCACTTCAGGGGCTACTGTTGTAGGTACGCCAGTTGTCATCATGACCCAAGCCCCAGATCCATCACGCATGGGCACCCGTCTAGGGATGGCGTTCGTTTTCTTTGGAATAGCAATTCTTGTCGGAACGCCCATAGCAGGTGCCATATTTGGCGACTTCACACGTAGTCGTTGGTTAGGAGGCATTGGATATTCTGCAGGTGGATTGATCTTGGGGACGGCTTTTATGTGCCTGTCGTGGGCTCCTTTGAGAAATATAAAGGGCACCTGGAAAATATAGCCAGAGCTCGCCGTGTATTATCCGATAAATCTCCAGTTTTTTCTTTCGTCAATCTTTAGGGTTTTGCTTGCTAACTGCCGGTCTCACCTCATCTTGTATTAGATATATATAATTTTAATACGAACAATATTTAAAATAGCAACGCAAGAATAAGATGACGCGCAACATGGGAGGACAAACGTTTTGTTGCAGTATAGTTTACCATTCTACGATTAATCAGCTAACTAGACTATACAAGGACTGACTTCTCATGTGATCATCCACCGACGCACCCAAAATGCGCTCGGTACCAAGTAAGGGGGTTATTGTGTGTGCCACAGACTACAATTACCGATCTAAGAAGTCGTTTATCAACGCTGCATAGCAATCGGCATACTGGTAAAGGAATCCATGGCCTGCATCAGGGAATATGTGTAGCTCAGCATTTGAATGACTTATTTTTTTCCACATGGCAATGCTGTTTTCAGTGGGCAGTATACCATCAGCGCTGCCTACACTTTGAATTAGTGTCTAAATCTTTGAGGGTTTATAGGTCACATACCAGTTGCAATAAGAACTGGCATCTGAAACTCATGGAATCGGTTATAAGATCCATCGTCTGCATTGTCGGGATTTATAAAGTTAAAGTACGCAAGGCCTTGTTCGCCTGCAGACTCTACGCTTGCGTAATCACATCGATTTTGACGTCCCGTAGTAATTCTCTCCCACGCTTCACGTCCAGCAGCTTGACCTCGAGTATTCGGCGTGAAGAATGTTGAGACAAAGGCGTCTTTATGCTCCTCTTCTGTAATGGCAGTTCTAAGCTTCTGCAACGCATCAACAGGACCTATTTGGATGCCTTCGCCAATGCTTGGTGTCGTAGCAGAGAGTATTAGATGGCGGACAAGCTTAGAGGCATTGAGTGCGACCATTTGTGCGGTGCATCCACCTCCAGAAAATCCCATAACATCCATCTGCGTCAGTCCCAATTTGGTTATGAAGTTGATGAAGTACTGCCCATTTTGAGCCATCGTCGAGGGGAAATGCCCTTGGGATCTTCCAGAACCTGGGTGATCAATGAGAATCACTGGTCTTTTTGCTGCTAACGGATTAATCAGAGCTGGATCCCAATGATCCATAGTACCCCTTGCATGAATTAGCAATTAGTGTTTTCAGATTTATCCTAGCTGCATAGAATCACCTAAAGTGCATGATCAGAAGGAGAGGGACTCCTGTTGCCAGGCCAAGCCGCCTGTACGCAAACTTGATGCCATCGACATCTACAAATTTGTCTTCTGCGGTGGCGTATGTTGACATTTTGATAGGATCTTTGCGTGATATGACGGGTTGCGGAGATGTCTATCAATCTCTATCGGATTTTTACTCTTACAGAGAGATAGTCTTTCTCAGATGGAAAGATGGGTTTTAATTATAAATATAAGGCTATGTCTAGAAAGAGTCAAGATACTTTAGTTTGTCCTGTAGATTGATTCAAGCAGTTCAAAGCCGGCTATGATACTTGACATGAGGTCGCTGTTACTAGATAGGAAATTGATGATCCACAGTTTCCAATGCAAGCAGTAAATGGCACGGACAGCTCGATCCGGATTACTGATCGAAACACTTGGCTCATAGGTCCTTTCCCATGTGCCCCGGATTCCTGTCACTTTCACACGACAGCAAGGCCCTATAACATGATGCTGTAGCCAATAATTTGAAGCTAAACTACCAGATTGGGGCAGCGGCACCCCGGTCATCCCAGAAGCATGTTAAACTACAGCCCCGCTCTCTGTACCACACGCCACCTAAATTTGATGGTGTCCATACTCACTGAGTTGGATTATCTTACTCCGTACAGGAATAAAATGCCGCCAGCCATGCCACTTGGCATTCGCACATATGTCTTGCAATTATAGCACTTATTTTGATAAATTAGTGCATAGAATGATGAAAGAGGTACATGTTTTGTTCTAACCTTTATTCTGCTAACGCCTCTCATTGAACTTGCGTTCCGAGAGGCCACCAATGCACAAATTGACGATGAAAGTAAATGTGAGCATACTTGAGCAATCTCTAAAGAATACATGCGTATGAGTATAAAAAAAACATATGCGGAACTCATCAAAGAATTCTTTTAACAACAAGTTTACAGGTATACATCTTTGGAAAAATGGAAATGATTTATGATGAAATGATGTTTCCAGACGCAAGGTTCTCTAGAGCTGCCCAACTGTCACAAAATAAGCTCATAGCACAATGATACTGCTAAGTATTTTGGCAGAGTACATCTTGTAACCGTGAGAGTAACCCTCTGGTTGACCTGAACAGGAGGGAGTCAGTCCAGTGATGCCTCCGCATGCCACCTCTTCTAATTTCTATATCACATGGATACCATTAGTGACTATGCAAGAAGATCTGTGGCTGAATGGAGCTGGGCTACCACGAAAGAGTCATGAATAGAATATTTCCTGAATATGCGGATTGAGTATTGCGAAGAATGTGGGGAGACCTGGGCTGAATGAGGTAGTGCACCTGAATTTGCCAGTATTCACTATCTATATCCCTTTCTATGCAAGGGTTTCATGAACCAGGAGTTAAAGCTGGGATTCTACTCCGGATTTTCAAAGAACATCATAGACTCTCTTAGAATCATACTCTTGCACTTTAGTTTGAGATTTGGCATAGAACAGCGTGATTGGTTTTCTTTTCCCTCTTCGCACTAGTTGCCAAGGCGCGTTGGCTGCCAACTAAATGTCAGCTTGGCTTGATATCCATGTCAGCTGCTGCAGGCGGCTACTAGAAGATGGCTCCTGAGATATCTGACCGTTCTATAATAGGCTGATGGGTTGGGAATGAAATCTGGATTTGTTTGCTAGTGATGATACATGTGTGTGGGCTTGGTGACTATCCTCAACTTAATGCACGCTACTCCGTACATTTACGGAGTACATACATTACATTACCCCACAAATTATGACTTGAATTTTGATAAACAAGAAGCCTCTTTGAGATAATCAAATGAGTAATTTACCCATTCATCACGTCCTTGCCTTGAGGCTCGGTTGTATTCGTCTATATATGTCAAGTACCTTGGTACGATGTGGCAATTATGGTCGTTATATATTGATGAAGGGATCTTCGACGAAGAAACACCTGAAAATGTAAACATGTTGCAGGATTTTTTCCATTTGTGATGTTATAATGATAAATGACTTCCGCACACGCTAAGCGATCATGCGAGTTTGCCGCAGTCCTTAATTTGGTGCTGCAGTAAAAACGGCTTGAGGATAAAAAGCAAAAAGTGAGGCGACCAATGAAATAACACCCTCACTGTATTCATTGGTCGTGAACGAACGGTCACGGTCACGCGTTAATGTGATAGTCATTTCATAATTGCTTTTGTTTGTCGCAACTATGGGTCTCCCCGGTTTCGCTTCCAGTCTCCATCCTCAGCCGCAGCTGAGTCGCTGAAGCAAAACAGAAGGCAAAGGAAGAGCTCCCCGTTTTATATATAGATTCATACTCAATAATGTTCTTGTATTTGCTGTCTCTAGATTGCGTTACTGCGCTGTACGATTCATAAACGCCCACTCTTATTCGATTCCTTACCTCTCAATACTTCCGCAGTACCTATTTGGCTGATTTCCCAATACCATTTCGGTTTCACCTCGTAAAGTTTCCAGAATTGAACCTCAGAGAAATTATCCCTAGAGAAATATTTCAAGAAGATTACAAGGCTCTGCTGCTACGAGATAAACTTAATGCATTACGTATCGATCAGTGCGAAGAACGGCACCATCACCGGAAAGAATATAACATGCAGGACCATTCGCAAAACAGCGGCCCCCCCAGATTTGATTACCCTACTTTGCTACGTATGTTAAAACAATTTGGGGCTTCTTGTGAGGAGACGTTTCGTCGAAGCGATATAGAAGGCCAGGAGATTCATCCGCCTGATACTAGAATGATCCCTGAAATCAGCGAGAATACTCCGCCTCTACGCAGCTCTGAAGCCACTGGGGCGGAGGATTTTGAAGAGGACATGTGGAACAGAACTGTGAAGGGAGCTATCGAAATGATGAAACGCGCCCATGGCTCGCTCGACTCAAAACTTCGACATTCAAATAAGCCATCTCATTTTTCCAACCTATCCTGTAATGAGATAGAAGAGCGAGCACAGAGAATATCTACCAACTACAAAGCCCTTCATCATATATTACTTCGTAACGAACCGACTATACAATCTCGCTGGACCAAAAAAAGACCATCTCAAAAGCGAAATATGTTGCTTGCGCTATGGCCAAATATGCCAAAAATGCATCGCCCTGATTTTCATGCCCATCGCCTAGGAGGAACTTTAGAAAGACATATAGAATATCGTGATTGGTATATGTGGCCTTACATCAATGAACATGATCTAACTATGCCGCAATCGTTGCTATTATTGATCAACTCTCGTGGATCCTACCCACCATCTACTTTTGTGGAGGCTGACATACATACAATGAAGTGCGGATTGGCAAATGGCGTCCTGAAATCGTTTGTTCTCTCAGGATACTCCATGACTCTTGAGACTGATAATCTTGACGATTATGGAAAACTAGTGGATATCTCGGGATATTCGAAAGTGAAGCTTATGGATCTGGATTACTCTCAATGCAGCCCATATTACGGTATGCTCGTACTTGAAGCACAGGACCGGTTGTTGAAATTCCTGGTGGATTGTTGCAAACAAATACTACACGACATCCCGGAAGAGTCACTCATGTCTGAGGAATTCCCAATTTTGCTGGAGGCGCCGAACATAGTGAGCGATATTAAGAAATCCAGCCCGGCTTTGATGGCTATCGAGGTACCATACCGAGTCCCGTCGCAGTCCAACTTCAAGCAGATAAGCTTGATATTTGAGGCAAAAGCGGCAGAAGCAAAGGATCATATCGTGAAGTTACGAGAGGATCCAGCATACTTTGTCAATTGCATGATGGTGATGAGGGAGCACTTACAAGGGACTCCGTTGGGTCCTTCTGTGAATAGACCCCCTTGCAGCAGCGAGGATATTTTCCGAACTCTCTTATCCATTGATTTTGCGCATCTAGTTGCAAAGGCTTACACAAACTTCGAATGTTTTACCTATTTACATCAACAAGTTCATCATCTGCAGTCATTGCTTGCCGCAGATGAAACAAAGAAATTGCTAAGCAAAGACATGCCTGATGAGATTCTAGAGTCATTGATGGATTTTAGGACGTGTCTCCGGGAAGTCATTAGGATGAAGCGAATAGATCTCCCATGGGCTATCAGCAATGCTCCAGGATGGCGCAGATATTATGATTATACTGGCAATACCGCTGCTCAGCCTGACAAGGGTATCCTTAAAGCAACTCCAGTCCGTCAACATTTGCAGTGTTTGTTTCAGTGTATAACACAGGACGAGTCATATTACGCTGCGGTTAACATCGATATTTATGAGTTCTTGCCTCTATATATGGACGAGTTAGAGACTCTTCGAGAAAACGAACCAGAAGCTTGGGAACTCACATCTTCCCTTGCAGGGGAGTTTATAGATGAACTAAATATATTGGTACGGGGCTTGGAAGAAAGCGATCGCTGCCTATTTCGATTACGAGGTGTTAATCCTTCTTATGTATTAATACAGTTGATTGCTGAGAAGAATTGGTCAGAAAAAATGCGGCACATCTATCTTTTGAATTGTTCAGAGCCGGCCATATACCAGTCAAGTGCAAGTCTAGCTGACTACTCCAACAAGAGGTTCTTTTATCCGTGGGAGAGGCGTCGAAATAGGGAGAACGTGAAGGCTATGCAGAACGCCGAGTGGAATCTGGACCTTTTTTGGGCTGCAGCTGACCAAGCCATTTTTGACAATGTTAAAGGGTTCCATAAGTCATTCATCGGAAGGCAGATACGATGCCTGCGGCCAGCCTTGCGACGGACACCGGACTGGCTTGAGAAATCGGAGCCTGCAATTACAAAGCATGCTAGACAGAGGACAGCGAGTCAGGGAGATGTTGAGGTCTACACGCCACCATTTAGTCCTGATTTTGAGCAAAGCAAAGATGCCGTACAATTGAAACAAGATAGCAGTCTTCATCTTCGCTCTAAGGCTAAGACGAGGGGAACGCCTCGAAGGGCTGTTTCGCAACCAAATGCGAACGTCGTTGAAGAATTTGTACCAAAGCCGCCACCTATATATGTGGACGCACGGGCCCTAAAAGTGTTTCGTGTTCTCTTCTACAACCCAGAAATTACTTCTTCGTCGGGAGAGATTCCGTGGAGGGACTTCATCCACGCCATGGTATGCACGGGATTTTCTGCCCAGAAACTGCAAGGGTCAATGTGGCAGTTTAGCAGGATAAATAATGATAGTCAACAGACTATTTTGTTCCACGAGCCGCATCCACATAAGAAATTACCTTTTTTGGTTGCGCGATCTATGGGATGGAGACTAAATAGGCATTTCCAATGGACTTTGGAAAGATTTGAGTTGAAAAAGAAGCAAATAGAGACTTCTGAGTGATAGTCAGGATGGATCATTCAGATAAGTAAGCAGACGGTATGCGGTTTGTGTAAGTCGGCACTCAGTAGCTCTGTATTATTAAGCTCTTCCTCCTTCTAATCGTTTTTAGTAGGTGTTTATCCAAGAGGTTTATTGGCATTTTTCTGATAGGCGTTTCTTTAGTCGTGTTCGCATTTTCTTATCATTTCTGGGACTATACTGCCGGTGATTCTTGGTTAACTAATATTTGGTTCGGAGAGCAATCAATATCCTCATTCGAGGGTCTTCAGAAACTGTCCATTTATGTTGATCTTCTTCATCTCGTACTGTCAAACTTGAATACTATTTTAAACTCAAGTCTTTACTATAAAGTCGAGTGAGAAGCTCCCTAAAGCTTCATTATTCTATGAGTCAATGTGATTGTTTATATGTATTTCAATTATGCAATACTCAATCGGCTACAGGCAGAGCCAGTATCTTCTTTATCTTATGTGGGGTGGTTATGTATTAAATCAACGTGGCAGCCTCCAGTAACTCTAAAATTAGAGACTAGAGTATTATAAATCACCTGTAAGTGAGCACTTAGTCAAGGCATAAGGCATGAAAATTGACCAAGAAAAATTGGTTCTATATACGATCGACGTCATTTGACAATCAGGTTTCCATCTTTCTCTGGGCTCTCTAATGCATTTCAGTCTAGCGCCAAGACCGAGAATTTGTTTTGCCCATCATCACAGAGCAGCATATCGCAGCTCTGCATAAAATACTGGCTGCCAAATAATATACCGAAATATTAGCGCATGGTTGACTGCCATCTAGTTTTTCATGCCGCTGAATGCTAGAGTTCACATTCTTGCCCCTGGCGAGGCATCATTATAAATTTAAATCTGTACATGGCTCGCAGGTTTTGCGGTGTGAAGGGAGATGGGGGAAACATACACATGCGAATACTAGTCGCTTAGAACAATACTTAGAACCGCATTTCGAGCGGAAGGTGCACGCTGGCCTTTGTGAAAGCAAGTGATTTAGAGTTAATATGTGTTTAAGGGCTCATGAGAGTTAGTGGCAGTGATGAAGCCAAGCGAATACGGCATCGACACGGAGATATGCTCGAAGCCAAGGAGACGCAGATTTTATGCAGTAGTGCTGGATGGCATTGTTGAGAACAACTATATATATCTCAAAAGGGAATGAAACATATTACGAATATAATTATGGAAAGTAATTACGGGTGATAAAGTCGGTGGTAAAGTTCATGGAGATATAGGATCAATATTCCGGAAGTCACTTAAAATAGAGCATAATCAGCCATTTCCAGAAATTCAGACGCATTTGTTTTAGATGTGCCTAGGAGTAAATCTATCCCACTCTCCGTCGAATCGCCTTTTTTCCCCCTCTAGATAGAATGTCGAAAAACTGCGCCGAAGTGGTGAGAGCAGCCGTAAATCGGCGAGATTCGGCTGCTCGTATGATCATCTTCGACAAATTTACTCCCGGCTCATAAACCACTGGTTAGACCCTGTCACTCATCGAACATTCTCTTCTTGATTTAAAGACTGTATTGTAGGTTGACAGGCGTCGTAAAGAGTGAGTTAATAATGTAATTAGACTGATACTAAGAACAGCAACATTATTTCACATTCATCTTGGAAAGCCCTACATTTATGAAGGAGTAGATATTCCTTCAAGCTTGTAGTAAGCCTGTGGCTTGCGATACGACGAGAATACTATAGCGTGTTTAACTTTCTTTTATATGAGTGAATGACAAGAATCTTAGTAACTATCTTAGCATTGTAACTTCGCACTGTGTTGAGAGCAATATGAAATGGTAACGGCTGAACTGTTCTGAGCCAAAGATGACAACTTACAGGGGGATACAAGGACTTTACAGCGGCATTTCGTATTCTATAACCACATATTTCGAAGTTACGGAGTAGGGAGTAGCGCCTTGTTCTAAATAAAACCACACAATCGCTTTCTGTTGTCAGCCGTGAAGGCTTCATGCTGCGATGTTCGTTAAAAATGCCGGAAGCGGGCACACTACTCCCTGGAACCGACAAGGATCTTCAGCACAAGCCGGGGAGTCCTGTTGGGTCCACTCTCAGCTTTCGCCAAAGCTTCTGAGCTTCTCTCACAGGGGAATACTTGTAATAGTACTAGAACTTTGCCAAGGAGCATATGTACCAGGAATAGGAGGGTTCCGACAACGCTTGGGCCGTTCTCAGCCGAACATGTCAAGGAATCTCGCGTGATGCCCTAGAGAAGTTGCTGGAATCTCATACCTACACACAATGCTTATGCGGGGGAGTGATCTGAGTGCACTTTTTAGGCGGTGTCGATATGTTTTAGGCAACGATTTACTGATTGGGGTGATGCATAAGTTGCCGACCATTTTAGATGGGTAACCCGGTCGTCGGGCAACTCCTTGGCGCACAAACAAAGCACTACAGGTAAGTGACGATACGGGGTTATATTTAATGAATGCTACGCTGTAAGGTGCAGGGTCCAACTCACAGCCTTCCACGCTTACAGTTCGGACCCGAGCTCGGAGCAAAGTTTGTAGTCTGTGTACAAATGTGGAAATATACGTGTACTGAGCTGGAATTGCTATGGAGAGCACATACACGAAGAAGAGAGGAGTAGAAAAAACATGGTCTTAAGGAGTATAATGGAATGCATTGTTGCCCATGCCAGGCAGGCGGATAGGAGAAGGAATGCATATTACGTGTTTGTTTAGGGGAGCAGCTCATAATGTGGCGGACGCCACAAAGAAAATCCTTTCCATTATTCCTGGTCGTGGTGGCTCGTCAAGAACAGGTATTCCCCGAGTATTCGTATTCCGATCGCCTGTATGGAGTATGGAGTAGATTCCGTAGTTGTTCTGTCGGCCTTGTCGATTCGTGGATTTTTAACGGCATTGAGGCACACTAGCCATTGCACCCCATATCAGAAACCGCCGTCGATTAGACGTAGCAAGCTCCGGCTTCTTGGGTATCGCTTTCTGATATATTAGAGGTTAAACAAGATGCCGAACAGGGCTTATTTCTACACGGCTCCTGCAGATCACTTCCTAATGCTTTATCAAATTCCCAGACATTAATGCGCGCGTCGGAGAAGACTAGCCTTGCCAGTTCCAGATTAGTATTCTACCTAACGTCAACTAATTCTAGTGGGGGGGCACGTTTAGACCATTTCGTGATCAGCGGCATAGGGGTTCTCCGACAGGGACCAGCGGCTCTCTGTTCCGCTCGATATGGGAAGAATGTTTCGTTGCCATGTTGCTACAAGGATGTAAGACAGCTCTTGACGGCGTACTTGTACTACTATGTTGAAGGACGAGAGAACGTATGTGTAGCAATATGATAGTATGTACTTTGTAGAAAATTAAGAATTACATATCGTAGTGATATTGAAAGCTTGTCAAAAGCCAAGTCCTGGACCAGATCCTCCCGGTAGGTATTCGCATCACCGCTAACAGCCCCAATATGACACTGCGGACTACGGCTCCGCACTACTGCTTCTCAGGCAACTTTTGTTCTTCATCCGGGTTAGGTAAAAAGTTCAACCACGGGCCCTCATTTATATAGCCAACGAATCCGCCAGCCTTGGTCTTATCACTGACCCAAGGAGAAACGCGGCGCAAGAGCCTTAACCACCATGTCTCCATGGCTTCATAGCGTGTGACATACCCCGACATGGTGACGATTGTGTTAGCATGTGGTCGCTGCTTCGCCTCATACGTATCCAAGGCAGCGGTTATTTCACTCTTCGTTGGCTTTCTTCCGCCATCGGCTTCGCATTGCCGAACTAAGGGCACCAACTCATTCACAAGGTGGACAACACCTTCAACAGCTAAGTTGCCTCCGAGGCCAGGGTTGATGGTCGCTTTGTGCACCGAATCACCCATTAGCGCCACCCGGCCGCCAGTGTTCCACTTCGGCTTTAGGACACCTTCTTCGAGGGGCAGCATGTTCGCCCTGACCCGACTTTCCCACAAGTCTTTGAACGTGTATCCCGGGCCAACAGCATAATCCCCGTATTTGGCGATAGTGGCTTCAGTCTCCTCTTCTGTGAAGCGCGGCGTATTGGGCGTCTGTGTTGCCTTGTCGCTCTTCACAAAGAGGAACCAAAATACAAGGCCAGGGACACCTGCCGCGATGACGCCGGAAAAGCCCGGGTAATAGACGTTGTGTACAGCACCATCCGGCAGGAATTGTTTGCCATCAGCTGTCGCTTTGGCATTTTTGGATGTTGCGAAAATACAATGATAGGTGCTAGTAAAGCCAGTCCGCATTTCTTTTGCTGTGGCGGGATCAGTGCTGGCGAGCTTATCAGCCATCAGATTTCGTATGGTGCTGTGGATGCCATCGGCGCCAAGAAGGATATCTCCTTTGATGGTTTCGCCTTTATCTGTGATCACCTCAACACCATCTTCCGTCTCAGTGAAAGAGGCCACGCCGGTTTGAGCTTGAATCCGAGACTTGTCTGCAATATGATTGTAGATGCAGCTGAGCATAAACCGTCGTTCCATAAAGGTAGTCCATCGGTTGAGGGTCCTGTAAGGAGTGGTATCGTGGTTAGTCGCTTGTCCCTTCGCTTACACCTACAAGGTATAATGTAGTATCGCAGGGGAACGGAAAAAGGAAGAAAATACTACTACTTTTTGTAGTACTGGCAATTTCAAGAGTACTCACATCTTGGAAATCTCCTGCAGAATTGCAGAGTCCTCAAACAAGTTGCCATTCTCATCATAATGCTCTCGATTCTCCAGCGGCACTACGCCGGCCTTGATCTCGGGCCATATGCCAAGCTGTTCCATCACCCGCTGAGTGTGCGGGTGAATGGATATAGAGGCGCCCAAATGAGGAGCGATCTCTCGTTTCTCCAACAGGACGTAGTCGATCCCAGCCTTTTCCAGTGCCGCCGCTGTGGTTAAGCCGACCAGACTGCCACCGGCAATGACTACCGTGAACCGCGGTGATGTGGAGTCTGTCATAATACCAAGAGTAAGCCGGTTCGATTCTAGTGCCTCCAGTGTCGTAGCTGTACAATATCACAAGTATGGAATTTAGCGGGCGCAAAAAGTGACTGCGATGTTTGAGTATCGTAGCAGCAATGTGTGTGTCTAATAAGCCTCTCCGTATGAAGTACATGCAGTATTAATACTATTACTACATGATCTGATGTGTGGCCATATTTCTTTTTGGCCGGGGGGCTGCCGTCTTCCCCGTTGCATGGCCGGTCTCATACCCCTGCATCCAATATTTTAACCGGATTTCTCCTTGCTATCATGTGCAAAACGGTAGCCAATCTATCCATCTGAACTGAAGTGTCTACGGAGGAGGAGAACTAGTAAAGTCCGTACAAGTAAGTGCTGGTAAACAATTTGTTACATGTCATATCATGCGGCAAGACGGAGTTCGACGCGTGCCTGCATTTTTATCCTTGGAACGTCTGTCAAGGTGGTACTTACAGGGGATCTCCCAGGCCAATGGAAAATTAAGCGCATGGTAATATGGGTCCCTCAGATACACGAGGAATACATAATTATGGGGGAAATTGCAAGCATAAGCAAGGGGAACGTGAAGTACAGAGGTGTCAACGTACCAAGACCCAAAATTATCTTGTTTGTCGATATCTAGTTTGTCGTCAAAGAAGGAGGCCAGTCAAGCCTTTGGGCTGCACTAGCTGTTAGGAGAATACACTCCGCCGACATTGTAACGAGCCGAAAGACCCCCAAGGATTAAATCCTGTGCAAGGAATATGTGAATTTTCTTTTTCTTTACTGCATGGCTACGGGGTACCTTGCATCGTCGTATGAGCATCCTGTTTCGGCACTGGAATTTTGTGGAGGGCGGCTTCGCCGTTGCTATGACCATCATATATAACCAAGAATCCCGTCCCAGAATACCGAAATCATGTACTGTTGCGGGTGATTTTGCAAGTGTGCTTCGAGTTCCACCATCATCACTCCAAAATGGCGGCCCCGGGCACTGTAGACATGACGCTGCTACCTGATGAGAAGTATGAGATTGCAGTTTCATATGGTACCATCATTGGCACAGGTGCCTTTGCTATTATTGTTTGCAGTACAAAGCTGTACATTCGCAAGTTTATGCTCAACTCGTTTGGTATTGATGATTGGGCGTGTCTAATTGGACTGGTGAGTACATTCGCATTGCCCTTACGCTCTGGATTATGAAAGGCTAAAGGACTAGTTGCGAACAGGCATTTGTTACGGCATTTAACGGTATTGGCTTGGCGGTTGTATACTATGGCGCTGGGAAGCATATTCAGCATGTCACTCCTGAGGAGCTTAAACATTGGTTCATGGTAAGTCGCCTTCTGCGTATTCAGCTCTAATGAAATGCAGAAGTAACTAACCTGTCTTTGAATGGTTAGCTATACTACGTGTGTATATGCATGTATTTATCGATTTCTTTTGCCGTCAAGTCGAGTATTCTTCTCTTTCTTCGCCGAGTATTCCCAGTCCGTAAGTTTGACTCCAGCAAGAAACCACAAGACATCTCCGTATTTTTCGGTGCGCTAACATCAAGGGTTCATTAAAGCATACGTTCAATACACTACTATGGGACTACTCATCTTCTTTACGCTCTTCACCATTTCTGGAACATTCCTCGCGGCGTTCCAATGCAACCCGCCCAAGTACACATACGACATCACGTTCCTTATGTCTCCCGATCGTGCCAATTACTGCTTCCCAGCAATGACGTCCTATGCCATCTTTATGTATCAGGCAGTTCTCATCTTCTGTTGCGATATTATTATGTTCTTACTACCCTTTCCCGCTTTGATGAGTGTACAACTCAGCAGCTCCAAGAGTCTTGCTCTGTTGGCTGTCTTTGGAAGCGGTGTTGTTGCTTGTATCGCTCCCGCGATTAGATTTAAGAGCTTGAATTTCTACAAAACCGGGAGCACTGACACTACCTGTATGCCTACCCCTTTCCTTTCAAGAATCAGTATGGTCCAACTAACCAAATTACACTGTAGTTGAGGGTGCATCCTCTCTATACTGGATGGCTATTGAGTATAACATGGGTCTGGTCGCTGGTTCCCTTCCAGCACTACGACCTCTATTCTCACGTCTCGGTATTTTCGGTAGCAGCGCCGATCCATCCTCAGGAAACCAGAACCAACAATTTTCTCCATCATATCAACTGGAAGATCAAAACAGCAAGCAATGGGGAAGCGGAAGACGCACGCAAGGCAGCAAGAACAGATTCCAAGGCGACAGTGTTCTTGAAGCAACTGTTATAGACCGAGATGCTTCTTCACGGGATAGTGAGGAAGCCCGGATTGTCAAAACCGAAGTCTTCACGGTAACCAGCGAAGCCCGGAATCCTGATTCGCGAGGCAACCAGCAGGCCTGGGGCCGGTTCGAATAAAGTAGTTTCCTTCAATGGATACTTCTACTACTATCTTTGTAATATTGTTCAAGACGCAGTCATGGGACGATGGCTTTGGTTTAATTTCAACAAAATTGAAGGCTGCGGCCTTAGTTTGGCTATCGGCTGCAAAGCCAGGCCGCTGAATTCTTCGAGTACATTCTTGTATTTGCTTCTAACGTTATATGGGGTAGACCAAAAGTGATTTCAGATGTTGAAAATGGTAAAGGGCGACATCAGGGCTACTGATGCACCATGTAACGGCTTTATAGATCTGATAGTAACCTAATAAATCTTGATCTAACATTTGCATGGCCACAGGGGCTACGACTTCTATCTGCTTGGATTGCCGGCTTGGCCCTAACATATGCTACTGGTAGATACGCATCCAAACCTGACGTTATTACGTATGAGATATCCATTTTCCGGCAGCCAAATTGAAAAAAAAAAAAATTCATTATCGAATCCAACAGGCTTTATGATAATAATAGGTTATCTTTCAGATAGAAAACACATACTTAGAATCAGGAGGTCCGCAACTCCATTGCACAGTCAGTGAATGCAGTTAACTCGACCGATTCAAAGTCATCAGAGAGGCAATGACCCTCAGCGTATGTTGTGTATAGTAGAGCTTACATACCTCGTTCCTATTTGGTGTTTGCCCTCTTGTTTTAATGATCTAAATCCTAACATCTTCAACAATGAAAACTGCTTATTTTATACTCTAGTACCATGCAAAAGAGAGACTTTGCTAGGAAGCCTGCTATGCAAAAAGAAGGAGAAAGGTCTCCCAATTTAGATTCCAGATATGGCAGCTTTGCTCATATCTCGCGGACACGCATGTTGCTTCAAATGACCCAGATAGAAGGCTGTCTCAAAAAGGATGACAGTAATACTCAGAAGATGGTGTGTTCTCCCAGAGACAACCAAAAGGAGATAGAGGGACAAGGGTAGCTAGCAGGCTAGATTGCGTGACCGTCACGGTATGTACTCCTTAAAACAGCGGCGTTCCTGCTAACCTTGAACCTTGTCCAGCATATGAATATCCGAGTGGTACATTACGGAGAACGGAAAGCGAAGTGCGTACGGAGTACTCCGCACAGCGCGCTCCGTACTCCGTAGACAATGCACGAAATGTGAGAAGAAGCACCAGTGTATCAATTCCCATAGAGGTAGGTGCAGGCTAAGAATTCTTTGCGCTCAGTAATCCACAATTTAGGAGGCCAATTTGGCACAGCCGCTCTGAACGCACTCCTGCGCTCTAACCGTGTATGTCTAGAGAAGACTCCTCGTTATCAAGCGCTTTCTCAGTTTCGTACTCGCGCCTCGTGCTTCGCTTACAACGGTACTCGGTACTCCGTGCAGAGCATGGAATACTCCATACCTCATACTCCGTACAGTTTAAGATAAAACTCTTGAGAAACATCCCACCTCCATGTGATCTTGGGCAAACAGCGCCGCTGTAATCGCCGAGTCTCAGTGCTGACGGGCGGGAGCTTGGGTTTAACCGAGTCAGATAAGCAAATAGAAGTGGGTATATAAGAGTCAGCACGGGGACGTTTGACTCGTCGAGGTATGGGGGTATTTTCGGATCCCTGTCTGGCCCTGCTCGTAGTGGACCAGCAAGACCAGGTCCATGGGACGACCGGAATAATCCCAGTGATGCGTTTTGAGATCCCTGTGGCCCTGTGGAGGCGCCGCTGCTTCTGAAGAAAGCAGATGAGTTGCCCGTCGATCAGTTTACAATTCAATGCTATCAAGAAGCCGCTCTCAACATTACTCCTTGCATCCCTTCCAATCCTGATGTTTGGCCATCACCATCAAAATTAAGTAAGCTGGACCATGAAGTACGAACTATATCATTGCTTTAAAATAATACTGGTTGTAATACTCGCTATGAAGTAAGGAGACTTAGAGCGCTAGTGGGGTGCCAATACCTCAGCTTCGTTAGAGTCCGCAGAAGTATTGTGAGAGGAGCCAAGGCTCAAGCTAAATGTAGGTTTCGGCAATCAGATATGTTAGGTTGTTATTAAAAGACTTATTTCTTAATCTGTAAGATTTCGTGGAATATACTCCGCGCTTCGTATGGCTCTCTAGATACCTGAACTTTTTATTCCCACTTATTGGTGACAAAATCAAGATTCTGGACGTACTCAATCTTAGAGCCTGCTACACTATTTTGCTTTAACACACTAACAGCATTTCGTCACTCGCATCTGTTTGACTATTTTTTTTGTTGAATATGTAACATAAAATGCCATCCCGGGCTAGTCTGTGGAATAAAGCCCTGCCTGAAGCAGAAAGGATTCATATAGATTGTATCCTTGTCTGATTTACTGCAGGTTAAGCTTCAGATCTTTTTACTAAGATTCACTCGGACAAGTGACCCGAATTCAAGAATAATAACCAATAACATTGACGTCCGTGATAAATAGAGACGTATTTTAATGAAAGAGGCGTCGCCTAAAACGCCAAACACTGCTAATATCAAGCTCATTGAGTCGTTTCCCAAAGTAAAACCATACACCTAGCCTTCAGTTATAGGGTGTTTTCCGGCTATAGGTGTCCTCGAAAAAGAGAGGCACCACTGCCGAACCATCCTCCTGAAGGTGTTTGTTGATGCCATACCTTTCTGATGACAGCATCCATTCCAACAACCCCGTCGTAATGGTTTGACAATTGTGTAAATATTTCTCAAGATCTTCTGTTAGTTTCAAATCCGGAGATGCAAGTGCTTTGAGGACTTGAGAAGCTTCATCAAAAGTGCTTATTGACTTCTGAAAGATATCCATGAACTCTCGTGTAACTGTGTTGATGTCGTCTGTTCCACTCTCATATGCTATAACGGGAATCATATTTTGTATGACTCCACTTCGCTATTTATACTTATTAGTTATCTGTTACTAGACAATTGCTATTCATATTAGGTATGGTCACTTACCAATTCCTTTGGGCATGAATATATGTCGTTGATCCTTTTACTAGTCAGCACATATCATCTACCTACAGATTGTTCCCCTCTTACATCATGCAAAGTCTAGTGATTTCCCTCCATACTACCTTCATAGGAGCGGATTCGATAATATCATTCGGTAATGTCACATCTCTCGTGAATCTAGTATGCGAGTCAGTAATTTGCTCCAGCCAAGAATTTACTCAAAAGCAACAACAATTACTTACTCGCATAAAGCGATACCTGGAGCGATACCGGATGTTCCGAAGCGCATATTCGTATAATCCTCTTGTGTAGGAATGGAATCATCCTGTTGCTGCATATGCTCAATTAAGCAACAATTCACATAGTATTCAATCTCGTTGTATAAGCGTTGTGTTTGCTCTATAAGTATTTTGTTAGCATTCTGTAAAAAGGTAATCGAAACCAACCGATTCACGGAATGACAGGACACGAACTCTGGTTCCATTTCGCTACCACGGGCCCTGCGACTTGATCAAACATGGTCATGCTGGGTAAGGTCTCCCTCTCGTAAGAAAAGTCTAATTTGAGCCTTGACCTTGCATGATCAAGAGACTCTTTGCAAAAGACTCGAGCTAGATCTCCACTTGAGATTATATCACTCTCCGTCTCCCCATTGTCAATAATATCGTCCCACGTAAATATCCAAACTAAGAACGCTGCCGCAGCTTTCAGTTGTTCCCAGTCTGAATTAGGGAAGCAGCTATAATAGGATTGTTAGCTTCATGGAAGATTAAATAGTAGACGAGAAGCATACCAAGAAGCAAGAAATCCAAAATCACAACGCTTAACGCCATTGCATTTTTTTCTATCTTGAATGTTTCTGCACCGGTGTCATTAGATATTCCAGACATTTGAGAAACAAGAATGATTAACTCACTCATCGATCAGCTGGTCCACCCATTGTCTAATTTCGCTCGTGTATTTGTTATTTCCTCTCGGAAACTTGGCGAGATGCAGCTTCAAGTTGGGGATGGGAAGAGTACTCCCACTCAACATTGCAGCAAGCTCATGAGCTCTGAGATCGTATCTGCCTGGGGCCATGATTACTATATGATTCCTTGGGAGTGAATTGCAGCTTTGCTTGGATAAAGTTCTGCATCATGAGCATACCATCATCTTTTTATATCTCGCGAGGCACGGAGGCAACCACCGTGACACCTTGTTTCATCCCACCATCAATACAAATCTGCGTTGGGCAGCTGAAAGCATAGCCTTCAAGACTAAGGCTACCTATCAGAGCTCTTACATAGGTCTTAGGATTCTGTTCAGCCCTCGGGCGTGCATCGGCGCAGTACAGATTCATCTGGATGACGCTTGATTTGTATTGATCAAAGGTGTGGACCCATACGATAACGACATCTTGAATGGAAGCAAATGATATACAATCCCTGCTATGTATTGTTATACGTTTCTTATTGGATGGAATTTAAGAAATCGATGCAATAGTCTTGCTTTTCAAAAGCTGAGTATATACCGAAAGGAGAGCAGAATGTGGATGCTGCAGTTTCCAGCAGTAATGTGGCTCATGTCATTCAAGGGTTGTCCGATTGTTTAATGGATAGTAATTACCTCCCTGGGAACACTAAAGCATGTCCTCCAGACTTAGTTCGTCCAGTTAGGCGGAGACCTGTCCAGCGAGGCAGTTTACCCGCCCTTTGAGTGTTAATGAATGCTCCTGTGTGCCGTTCTGAAAAGCCCACGGCTATCTTGAATACGTGCACCATATTTTCGGCGATCCCGACGGTAGGGCATACACTATTGACGCTGTTCGCAGCCTTATGCCTCGGAAGACAAGAGATGGTCCACTTTTGACAGTAGATGTAGTGTGTATGATGGATCTCGTCTACGGTGATTACTCGATGTGTTGATTAATGCCACGAATCAGACCTTGGAAAGTAAGACACTACCCTGGCCTAATGTGCGGCACCCCAAGACCTCAGCTCGCCACATTGCATAGTGGACGTACTTCGTAGACTCCGACAATTCAGCTTTCAAAAGACATGGCTGTGCAGTGTGGGGGGTAAGCGTCGCAGAAAACCGTATGCGCGTATACGTCATCTGATCGTTTTATTCGTGCGACATCACAATATAAAAACGTGCCGTCAGTTATCAGCCACAATTTCCATCTAGATCGTGATCTGCCTAGGCTGCAAAGCGTCAATCAGGCCTTCCGTGCCCCCATATTTTCCCATTTGGACGGATCAGAGACAGAGAAGATGCCCACCAACTGGAAGTGGAACAGTAATATGACCCATAGAGAGGCACAGCATTCTGGCTGAGTCAACTTAAGTGGATAATGCGGCAGCCTATGGAACGGTGATTCCGGCTGTAAAATAGCGAATTGACGCAGGCAAGGCATTTGCGTTTGTATAAAGCTATTGCTTCAATGCTGCGTAGATTATACAAATAGATGTCCCAAAATATGCTACATAATTTTCCATTATCTCCAATTGTATTTTTTAAACATATTTAGTAATAGTAGGTAGCCAAGGTAAGGGGCCTAAGGTATAGAAATATTCACAGTGAGAAATTGATTAGCTGGAATATAACACGTGTAGCTGTTCCGTACTATTGCTGACAATACCCTCCCTCAGGATTTTCACTGACTCAAGTTAGAGAAATCCGTAGCACGGAGTACTTATGCTATAGAAGGTGGGACAAGATACATTCGCGGCTGTGACCTGATTAAAGAAACCTGTCTCTCGTCGCCTGTATGTCATGTGGTTGGAATTGGATGGTCGGCTCTTTTATGCTATTCGACGGAGAATTTTGTCTGTGTATTACAAGGCTGTACCATAAGACAATAGAACAAGTACACTAGTGCTGTTTTTCGCACCTTGAAGACCAATCCTGGTATTCCTTCATTCACATTGCTACCGAAACTGGCAATTGGTTGGCTTTATTAGGCAGCAAATACATGATTACACACACAATTAGGGGTTAAATACGGAATACAATAACATAAGAGTATAAAACAAAATACTTTGATAAATGTATTTGTGCACTGACAAGTTATATCTCAGAGCCATTCGCATATATACATTGTAATTCTCGTATACAAACCACTCCGTTTGCCTTCATTAATGTTTTACTTTTCTCAGGGTCATGAAATCATTGTCAGTAGAGGACGCTGGTTTGAGAGCATAAAATCTCCAGTGCATGGGGTGAAGTGAGCAGCAGCGGCCGCCATGCTTAAGCAAGCTCGATAACAGCGGTATCCACGATGAGGTCAGTGTTGATAGTTGGGCCTTCGCCAATAGGCATAATAGCAATGCTCTCGATTTGAACCCAGGTGGCAGGAGGGCCAGTGACATCGATGTGGAAGGGGCCAACTCCGTCTTCAAGAGTTTGGAAGACGTAAAATTCTTGGTCTCCAGTGGAGAGAGTAGTCTGAATCTGGATAGTTGAGTTCAATAAAAGCCAGTCATCATAGAAGATAACACTAATGTCAAAAGCGGACTTGGTGATCTTCTGTGTTCCCTGAACTTTGAACTTCAGTGATCCATCGCTGTTGTAGACGACGTTGGACCCTGAGGTAGACCAATTTGGATAAGCGCGAGTTTCCTCCTTCTGGGGACATTCTTTAGTTCGCGTTGAGTTGAGGACGCCGACATTGCTTCCGGTAATCAGGAAGCCCTGAATTTGCCTTGATTAGCTCATTTCTGGTTGTGTAAGAAGGTTCAATGATCAAAGAAACGTACATTATAGGGGGTTTTCTGGTTGAGGCTCTTCAATCCGCACTCTTCATCATTGGAGACAGAAATGTCGTCGAACTTGTAAAAAATTAGCTCTTTAGCTCACAAAAGCCCAGGGATTGACTCACATTCAAAGTGACCGTCTTAGCGGAAACACCAATCACGGCGGCGGCGGCAGCCAAGAGGACGCGAGAGAGAACAGCCATTGTGAATGTTTTTCAAAGCTATTGAGCTTGAGCAAGCTGAATCTTAAAAGCTGATGAAGACTTGGGATTCTCTGAAGTTGATTGTTTATGTTGACATTGAACTTGAGGCAGCGAACTCAGTTTTATATACCCGTCGTCTAAGGACAATTGTTGGTTCGGCACAATATACAATCCGAATCATCAATTCAGTTGTCCATTCCACGCGCAGGGTTGTATCCCGAGGAGAAAATAAACGGCTGCCGTGTTTGGTTATGTCTAAAATTTTACGAAGTATGCCGTAGAGTTCAAGAGTTATGTCGTGATTAGCCTTAGAATTATGGGTCAATGTGGCATTGAGATTGCCAAAATTCTCTTCCTTCTAACTTCTAATAGTGTCGGCGAAACTGTATACTAGCGCAAGCAGGGTTATAACTGCAGCTGGTAAGGGAGTATACCCTGTAGAATTGACGGCAATTGTATGGGTTTTTCGTGTATGAATGTTAAAAATAACGGCGTTAGCCTCATCCGGAAGGTTGGCATCGATCATCGACATAAATAGCTTATGAAAGATGGTGATAGATTGGTGTACAAGATTAACCTCTGGAACATTGAACAACTAAATTGAGGATATGGATACGAATTTTCATTGCCTTATTAGTTACTCGCTTGGTATATCAATTTGGTTTGTTGCATCCCTATTCATATAGTATTTATTATACCGTGAGGCCAGCGATCAAGTAGCCATGAATAGTTCTAAACAAGGCTCTATAGCAAAGTTCTATGAAGCTCCCTAACTTTGCATACTGTACGGAGCATAAC
Source organism: Trichoderma arundinaceum (assembly GCA_025919625.1). Taxonomy (NCBI): domain Eukaryota; kingdom Fungi; phylum Ascomycota; class Sordariomycetes; order Hypocreales; family Hypocreaceae; genus Trichoderma; species Trichoderma arundinaceum. Next base: position 960,417 of record JAMQTF010000007.1, on the reverse strand, counting down.
CGCGGCATACATTCGGCCAACGGATTACCGGCTGCATTTGTCTTGCTTCGTGTTTCACCGTGCTACGCATGCGGATAGTGCCTGAACAGATGCTCACCGTATTGAGTAAGCAGCCGTTGATACGACACTGCACTGTACAGACGGAGCGCCCCGATGTTACTTTGTGTGTCATCACGTTTCTAGAAAAGGTATCTGTTGAATGCCGGTACACGGATTTGCCCGGTTAACACGCTTGTATGGGAGGGCCTTTTGGGCGCAGGTGAAGCAAAGTGAGCTAATTACACAATGAAACATATTAGTATCGGGTCTAGTATTATACCGATCTCAAGAAAGCGGGATCACATTGCTTATAGGGTCCATGACAGCGTTGCACCCACTTTACGGTTTCTATTCCTATAACATGTGTATCTTAACAAGTATATCCTTACTATTTTAAGTCCACTTCATGTTCTTCAAATAGTATTATATGCATAATCTTTACCTTCATTCGTGGACGATTGGATGAACTTGTAACTTTGGCTCCTGCTGGTTGTTTATGGTTTATCTAAAGACTGGCTTTGGGCAGTAACGTGACGTTTAGCTCATGATTTGGTAAGTCGGTACTTCGTAGAATAGAGTTGTGCCGATGCCGAGCTGCTTCATAGTAAGTAAGCTTACTTACAGGGATGAGCTTAATTGTATCCTAATTAAAATTAGAGGCAGCAACTTTTTCCCTACTTAGCAAAAGCGCCGCAAATATTGTGGGAAGAGGCTGGTAAATATTCTCTAGCTCATATATTTGGGGTCTATAAATTCCTGGTCGATCCGGCAATCCTAGTCCGGTGGCGGTCTCGCCGCAGCCTGTCCTGCGCAGCAGCTGCGTTCACAGCCGTATAACAGCTCAAATTCTGAAATAGAGACCTTGACGACCAGGTAGGATACCCACTGAGGTTAAGCATATCAATAAACGGAGTAAAAGACACAAACAAGATGTTTCCTCAATAACAGAGGGTGATACGACAATAGTTTAATGAAACCTGGCGGGTCTGAGTTGGAATTCGCAGAGGAGGACTGCACCGCCCGAGTTGCCTGGAACGGGACGCCCTTCTGGCTGGCCACTGAGCCTCTGCACGGCACCTTCAAAACATCGAGGAGTTTGAGAAATTGTTTGCTCAAGACGGAAGATATACGCCTCTTAAAGCTGAACATTGGCCGCAAACCCGTAGTGCAAAAAGTAGAGTGATTGAAAAGACGAAAGGTGCCCTGATAAGAGGGCTCATAAGGAGTGCGTAAAATTGTTGAAAGCTCTCTAGTGCTTTTCGTCGTATTCAGCACCAGCATCAGTTAGTCGTGGGGGATACGGAGTAAAGGCTTCGGAAGCGTGGCTCCTCCAGGGATGTTATGGGCGTAAATATTGGCACTGCTGCCTTGTTCTCTGGTCGGCGTCGTGCAACTGTATGACGATATGTTCAATTATTAATGTTAATAAAACCTTTTTGCATTTAGTTTCGCAATTCAATACCTATTATTCAAGACATTATTTCTCGATATCATTCCTCCATCTTCACTTAGTTGTACAGGATATCTGTTTTCCCGCTTTCAGGCCACTACAAAACTTGATGTCAACGGCTTACAAATAAATGCATCGATGGACGCCGATGTTAATTCAGTGTTCCGAATCCCCAGAACACGGGCTGATAATCTTCACATATGTTGACGAGTTTGAACCGCCTTTACCAGTACCTTCACCTATGCTAAATCTAAAGCATTTCGTTCTTGAAGATGAAGCTCATGCGGCAACAGAAAGGTACTACCCTGTAAGTTTAGTGGGAATTAGAGTAGTAGCCTATCACACAGCTTTGCAGCTGCTGCATCTGAATACATAGGTAATCTGTACGGTATCTCGTAATGGTTTCGAAAAGTCACCGAATTGGAAATTCAGCTCCTCGGCTGTACGGTCTTCACCATCACTTTGAAGTTGGTATTTTAATATGTCCGCATAGCTGACGTCTAGGAATTAAGTGTTTCTTTTAATTTCAATCATATTTCTTTTAGTGCGCGTGATAAAACCTTTGTTTTCTTGCGTTATTCCTCCGTGTTACTTTTACTTGATATCATCTCCTTCCTCTTCTTATGCGGACAGTTCACAGACGGGACTTCTCCAGTCTTCCAGACCTTGACTAAGAAATCGAAATAGGACACATAACTCACCATAGAAGTAGCAGCAGCATCAGCTCCACCATCAAAGGCTTCTCCATCGAATATAAAGAAGGGCAACCGATTACAAAAGTGAGCAGTGTATCTCGATGCACCAGAACGCGCCTTGCACCTGATGATACATATCTGTTTGGGATCATCCGTCCAGGTACACCGTCCAAAAGGCAGTAAAGGACCTTTTATAGAACAGAATGCACACTGAAGTAAAACGATCATATAGAGAGCATACTTCAACCAGGTAGGCACCGCATGCTGGTGTTTACAACAGGGGCTTTCAGTGCTGGTTGGCTAACAGGGATTCCGACTCGCCGCCTGCGAACCATGGCCGCTGATGCAGTATGGCAACGGCCAGCAGCGCTGCCTGCACTAACGCAAACGCGGCATGGTCCACGGGAACGAATCCGACTGTTTGATACCACGTCCACAGCCCATAGAATAACGGGTCGCCGTCGACAAATTCGTCCCAGGGGAACACCAGACGCCATATCCACGACATTGCCAGCAGCGCAAACACGACCGCTTGGACGGCTAAACCAATGAGGCTGAGCGACGAGGATGGCGTGCCAGGCGGGTGCTGCAGAATCTGGTTGCGCTGGGGGAAGAAGGATGCCAAGATGAGCGTGACGATGATGGGATATATGAAGAAAGCGTGAGCACCATGGAAGAGCGCCAGCCCCCACTTGTGGTAGTCAGCGTCGTGCGAGGGCCAGGCGGCGTCTACGACCACCGGGATGAGCGAGATGAAGAGAAATGCAATATATATAGGCAGCACGATGGGTGTGGCGGGGTTCCTGGCGCTGGCACTGCCGTTGGTGTTGTTTCCTTGTCCGTTGTGGCCACTTATCCCGTAGCGGTGCCCGGGGTGATGACTGCTGTCCTGTGAAGGAAGCAACAGCACGGCGGCGAATCTGATAGCCACGGTGAGAGAAAGAGAAGCAAAAGTCAGTCGACAAAAGTTGGGGATAGTGGCGCACAAGAGCTGCGAGCTCCGTGAAAACAACGAAGAAGAACGAAGAAGAAAAACATCATACTGAAGGAAAAAGGGAGGCGGGAAGAGCGAAGAAAAGCAAAAGAGATGGCTTACACTATCAACCACAATACCCAGACCAAGGCCATCTGTGCCAGGTTCAAATAATCGCCCGGCTGTGGCGGTTTGTGTACAAAGGCGTCGGAGGCCGGAGGCTCTTCGCGCGGGGTGTTGACCACAAAGAAGAAGGCGAGCGCGAATAGCTCGGTCGCGCTGATGAGGTGGAAGAGCACATAGTAGGGCGAGATGCCGGATGCATTTCGCCGCAGCCAAAGCTCACGCAGCTGCGGAAAGAAGGAGAATAGGCTGAGGACCAAGAGAATACTAGAGGGCAAAGCAACATGAACGGCCCATGTCAGTCACATCACTGAAGAGTTTAGGGGAAAGCGGATGACGAGAGAGGTTTGGGAGGGTGGGGAATTGCAGACATTCGGATCCAGTTGGGCAATGAGGCTGCCATTGTTGATAGTTGGAAAAAAAGCGATCAATTTCGGCAGCGAAGAGCGGTAGCCTCCTCTATACTGGACTGTTGTATGCAGCTCAAGCAGTTTTATAGTGAGTTCCCACCGGCCGAGACGAATAATCACTGCTCGATTGAGAAACTGAGAAACTGAGGAACTGAGAGGCGGAGAGACTGAGAGATTGAGAGACTGAAAGACTGAGAGACTTGAAAGCTAAAGAAAGAGATGAGACGAGACATGGGGTGATGTTGGCGGTTTATTGGGATGGTCTGTGAGCAGTGTGTCACCCAATTGTTCATGCCACAGTCTTGGCGGCAGTGGTTGCTCACCTCATCAGCTTAACGTCATTGCTTGCCGTGTTACTTCGCTAGCCCTTTTTTTTTTTTCGTTTCGTAGTTAAAGTAGCCTTTTAGGTATGTTGTCAACCCCGCCTCCGTAAGATTTGCAGCACTTTTAAGTAACGTGATGGAAACATAAGAGAGACTAATGCCTATTTTGGCAACTAAACAAAGGTATATTCATATGTGTACTTCGTATGTATGCATGATATATTCTTCCTAGTTTAGAGAAGGTACAGATAGAAACCTACCAGCACATTTAGTGACGCGGGAGCTAGCTGGCGGTTAGTAGGCTCAATCTGATAAAAGAAGCACGAGAAAGTGGCCTTAGCTCTCTAATAGAAGGAAATGGTGGAACCCCTAATGAACCTTTTAGGTATTTCATTGGACGTTGTTGTGGGGCCTTGTGCTAACTAAATGCCTTTTGAACTAGTATTGTCAATGAATCCTCCCCGGGTTGGCATTCCATCCCGGCGCCGGGCACATGTTCTAGACTCATCATCCAATGATTGAGTTTGCCAAATGATCATTAATCACGGCTATATGGAGATTGTTCATTAATCACAGCTACTTAAGGTTGCATAATACAATTTAGGTTACGCGAAGCGGGCGCAAGTAAACGCAAAGCGGCTGCGAACGAAGATGAGGTAGGCGCAGATAAAGGCGTAACCGGGGCTCGGAAATCTGCATCGTAGCTGGCATGAGATCCCCGCTCGGTAGTGTGAGCTCAAGTGATAGAGAAGTTTCACAAACTAAGCAGTAGTCGGGAAATTTTAGTTTATAAGACTGGGTGTAGGTAATTACACCGGGGAATTTTTGCTTTAAAGTTGGCAAGTTTATCAATAACTCTAAAGAGATAACATCAACGATCTGCCTGGGCTTGGATCAAACGCATAATGCGGGATGGTGATAGATTGACGCATGCACGCCAAGTGCCAAGCATTGCACTTGTGGCAAGTGTTTCGCATGAATCTTTCCGATGAATCTTTCCGATGAAATATAGCCTGTAGCTTCTTACAAAAGCAGCTTCTCAGCACACAATCAGCTTTCTCGTTTATGACCCAAGCCCTGTCCTGTCACATCAGCAGCCTCTCATGGCTCAATTTTGGGAGCACTAGAGGTCATAGGTGCCTCCATTTGGCGTCAAGTTTCTGGCTTACCGCCGAATCGGTAACCATGCGACTGCTGTGGTGCTTCGATAGTGAGACGGCTAGTTGTGATCAATCACATCCCGGCGAATCGCATTCGGAAAAGGACAGCAGATTGCGTTATTTTGTTGAGTCCGTCTGACAACCAGGACAATGGAACGGCCCTTTTAAGTGATTGTCTCTGGCTGACTGCTGGAAGCGTAATTATGTGACAGCTGTGATGGTGCTTTGATACCAATATTGCCAAGTAAAGCATCGGTTATAACCGGGCGAATGGGATCCTCAAGAGGACAGTGAATAGCGTTCTGATGGTACTATATCTGATAACGAAGAAAACGGAAATGCCCTTCTTTTTGGGTATTTAACGTCTGGCTTACTGCCAAAAGTGTAACTCTCACTGCTATGGTGCCTTGATAACAAGAAGACTAAAGTAAAGCTTCAATCACACCCGAGCGAATAGCATTCGTGAGAGGACAGTGGATGGCGTTGTAGTGTTAAGACATCTGATAACTAGGACAATGGCAGGGCCTCTTTTAGTGTCTATGTCTGTATTACTGTTGAAACTGTATCTATGTGATAACTGTGGTGCTTTGATAGCAAGACGACCAAGTAAAGCATCGGTTACACCCGGACGAATGGGATGATAAAGAGGACCACGTGGTCACTGAAAGAGTTTACAAGGGTTGACAATCTCGTGGGGATGCTGCTCATCTTTTTACGAGGCAATGTCATGACCATTTTGTTTCTGCCTGAGTCCTAAGCGAGCCCGGGGTGTTAACGTGTCAACATGTCTGACAGCCAAGACAATGGGAGGGTCACCATGTAACCAGATCTCCCAGCATGCCTCTCTTGAGGGTTGAGAAGGGGGGAGGGGGGGGGGGGGGGGGGGGTTTGTTGTTTCCTTATCTCCTCCTCCTTTTTTCCCGGCTCCTAGTTCCGGCAAAAGGAAGAAGCCTCAAAGAGGGTGGAGGGTGGAGGGGGGCCGGTTGATAGTATTTGAGATGTCCTCTGTATGCATCAATGGATACAGGCAGAAGAGGCACGAGGGTGCATATATAAAAAGGGGTAGGCCATCCCCATCTCTGCCAAGAGTGAAAAGAGGCTCAGAGCACACAAAGATAAGACATACTCTTGACCTTGATTCCAATAGCTCTTCCATCATCCTTCCCGCAAGATTCATGAGGTTGTTTGATTCTATAGGCGCCCTGGCGGCGCTGCTGCTGGTGCCCTGCCGGGTGCAAGCGGCCGCCGTCTTTGCGCACTTCATGGTGGGCAACGTGCCGTCGTGGGGGGTCAACGACTGGCAGGCCGACATGAGGATTGCGCAGGCGGCGCACATTGATGCCTATGCGCTCAACATGGCGTACGGGTGGCCGCAGAACGACGCGTCGGTGGCGCAGGCGTTCCAGGCGGCGCAGGCGGTGGGCTTCCAGCTCTTCTTCTCTTTTGACTACGCCGGCAACGGCTCGTGGCCCATGGACGTGGTGACGCGCATGATCAACCAATACAGCAGCTCGAGCGCGCACTTCCGCTATCAGGGCAAGCCGTTCGTGTCGACATTTGAAGGGCCGGGCAACGCCAACGACTGGAGGACAATCAAGGCCAACACGGGATGCTTCTTCATGCCGGACTGGTCGTCTCTCGGCGCCGGGCCGGCCAGCGCGGCGGGCGGAGGCGTGGCCGACGGACTCTTCAGCTGGGCAGCGTGGCCATACGGGCAGAACAACATGACGACGTACGTGGACGCATCGTACCGGCAGGCCCTGGGCAGCAAGCCGTACATGATGGGCGTGTCGCCGTGGTTTTACACCAACCTGCCGGGTTACGACAAGAACTGGGTGTGGAATGGCGACGATCTGTGGTACCACCGCTGGCAGCAGGTGATGATGGTGCAGCCCGAGTTCATCGAGATCATTACGTGGAACGACTTTGGCGAGTCGCATTACATCGGCCCGCGCGACGACCGCCAGTACGGCCCCTTTGAGGTGGGCGGTGCGTTCTACAACTATGCCAAGGATATGCCGCACGACGGCTGGCGCGCGCATCTGCCCTTCTTGATCGACACATACAAAGGCGGCCAACCGGCCGTGGGCACCGAGTCACTCGTCGTGCACTATCGCAACAGCCCCTCGGCGGCGTGCACGACTGGCGGCACCACGGGCAACACGGCCAGCCAGCTGCAGCTCGAGTACGAGCCGGGCGCGATCCTGGCCGACCGCGTCTTCTTCACGGCGCTGCTCGAGTCCCCGGCCTATGTCCAGGTGACGGACGGCAACAGCTTGTTCTATGTGATCCAGCCCGACGACTGGGACTACACGCCCGATGGCGGCGTCGGCCTGTACCACGCCAGCGTGAGGATGGCCCCCCTGGTGGGCCGCGACATCCAGGTGAGGCTGTATCGCCCGCCGACCGTCGCCGCCGACATCCGGATAAACCTGGGCATGAAGATCCTCAACTCGTGCGCGGGCATCGCGACCAACTGGAACGCCTACGTGGCCGTGGGCTTCGGCAAGAGCAGCAGCGCGCGCCAGCCATCGCCCATCTCCAGGCAGGTGTGCACGTCGGGCTTCGCCATCGCGCAGGAGGGCCACTTCAACGAGCTGTGCCAGTTCACCTGCGCCCACGGCTACTGTCCGCTGGGTGCCTGCGTCTGCACCAACATGGGCGAGCCGCCCGAGATGCCGCCGGCCACCGGCCAGCCCGGCTACCCGGCCAACGGCGACGCCAACTACGGCGGGCTATGCAGCTTCGCATGTAACTTTGGCTTCTGCCCGTCCGCGGCTTGCGCCAGTACGCCGCAGACGCCGTATGTCCCCAAGTTCTCGCCCTTCTCGGACCTGGCGCCGACGGCGGGCCGCACGGCATTTGGCGAGGCGGAGTGGGACGACCTGTGCCGCTTCACCTGCGGCTACGGCTTCTGCCCGATGAAGCGCTGCCAGGTGCTCGCCATCGGATATCTCAACGTGCCGCCGCCGCCGGCACCCAACGTCAAGGGCGAGACGGCGCTTCACAACGACTTCGGGCTCTGCGCCTTTGCCTGCGCGCGCGGCCACTGCACGTCGCCGTGCTACAATGCCAACCTGCGCATCGAGGGCATGGTGCACTTTGGCGACTCGTACGCGGCGGGCATGGGCACGGGCTCGACGAGGTGGAACAGGTGTCGCGTTGGCTCCAGCAACTGGGGCGGCCTGGTGCAGCAGAGGTTCTTGGCCGACTTCCCCGGCCGGCCCTTCGACTACCAGAGCCACTGCTGCTCGGGCGACAAGCTCGACGGCTTAAACAGGCAAATCGACGCCTGGACCAATCCCGGGGCAGCACACCTCGGCACCCTCACCGTTGGCGGCAACGACGTCGGCTTCACCAACCTCGTCCTGCAATGCGTCATCACGCCCAACATTGTGGCGGGAACCCACCAAACCCGGCAGCAATGCGTGGCTGCCGAAGACTCGGCGAGAGCGCTGATGACTGACACTTCGGCAGATGGTCTGCGGGCGCAAATGGCAGCGGCATTCCGCCGGATTCTCGCCAAGAGCCCGCGCGGCAACTTCCATCTATATGTGACCGGCTACCCGCTCTTCTTCAGCGAGGCCACAGAAACGTGCGACAAATCGACCTTTCACTACTGGTTGAGCGGATATGATGTGCCTGACCGCGGCGGTAGAGTCTTTTTGACAACAGCCCTGCGCCACGAGCTCAACGGTCTAGTTACCCAGCTCAACGAGGTCATCAACGGCGCTACCCAAGATGTCAATAACCAGATTGGGGGGGAAGATCGCGTGCACTTTCTCGACGTCAGCTCCGAGTTTGACAACCACCGCTGGTGTGAGGATGACGTACATGAACCCGATTCCTCCAGACGAGACACCTGGTTCTTCCTCAGCGGATGGCCCGACGTCGGTCCCAACACGGCGAATGACGAACTGGAGGAAGTCAAGACTCAGATCGCCGCGGGACCCATAGTCCTGCCCAACGCCAGCAACTGCAACGCCACGCTCGGCTCCGAGCCCGATCCCTATGACTATGCTTTGTGTGTCGTCAGTCAGAACATCCGCGAGGACCCGCAGGGGCTCGAGGCCCAGCGCTTCGCCCAGGCCAACGCTGATATCGCCGCCGGCGACGTCAACAGCCAGAATATCCCCTGGTACATGCCCACCCGCCAAATCAAGACCTTTCACCCACGTACTCCAGGCATGCGGGCCTTCTCCAACCTAGCCTATGCTACCATCCAATCAGTCCAGGGCAATTAGCCGTACAGTCCAGTTCAGGGGAGGTCATGATTGGGGAATTACCGAGTTGATGCGGTGGTGGTGGTGGTGGTGGTCTTTAGTTAGGAGAGTAAGAGCATATATCGTACTTCGTATATTCATATTGCATCAGACCCTAATCCATGTGGCCACACTGTGAACTGTGCAAATTCTGCTTGCTTCCCAGTCAACGCATTCTTAAAACCTGGCTTTAGTGCATGAAAATCTGCAGTATGCATGTCATATATTTCCCGCTGCGGTCGCCGGAGCACACAACAGGGAGCTTTGCCGGGAACCACCGGCCGGTGGGTCAAGAAGAAAAGACCAAAGGCAATGTGCTGGTTTCTTGTAAGCAAAAGCAAGGCGAGCTGTCTTGTGTCCAAGAGTCGCTTGTGATGATGACAAAGGAAGGTAAACGCATGTACTTCGTGGTTGGAGGGAGTTGTGGGTGAAAGCCGTAAGTGGTGGGCAATCACCTGATTTGGCTTTAATCCCGTGACCTGTAACAATCCCACCCCCAAACAGGAACAAGTGTGAGTGTCCTTGTCTGTTTTCTGTTTACCGGTTTAGATGGTACTTTATTAGTAATTATTTATGCCTCCAAACACCTCAAACTCTGAAATGTTGACATCGGATGCTGTTGGTGCTGTCCGAGTTCCCCGGCCACAGAGGGTAAGATCCTCGTCTTTCAAGCCAGCGTGCCACTGTGACGCTCCTGAAGTCCTTCGACGAGTCGAGCAGTTTGGGAATACTGCTCCAACCGGGGGTTAATGTCCTCTAAATTTAAATATTTGCCAGAGACCGATAGTGCACAAGTACTCCGTAGAGCGATCGAAGGATGCATAGGACCTTGAAAAGCGGGTCAAGTACATGATGTTAGTTGAAAGGGAAGTGCTTGTGACCAGACTGGGGGCGGGTCAGCCAGGATTCTCTCCAACAGGATTCTCTCGGTTGCACTGCGCCCCGTTCAGCGCCGGCATCAGTTCATTACAGCGAGCAAATGGTTCGTCTTAGGAGTGTTATAGCCCTTTGTGTAACAGTGCTCTGCAGTGGGCATAAACACAAGGTATTACAACTGTCACTTGTTCTCTCATCGATATCACGCGGTTGTTCAACATTATGCTTGCAGACAATATTACGGAGGTATGCGGAGTAGGTAAACAAGCAAGCTTTAACACCATGCCTATCCAGTCTAGGAGCTTACCCGCGCTCCTGCCGAAGTATTGTGTTTCATATCGATGAGCTAGATTGTGCAGTTGGCGGCTAATGTTCTTATTGTGGGCAACGATTTCCATTCGCTGGGCTGTGCAAGCAGGCAATCACCACATAGAGCCAATTACAACCAGGTACGCTTCTATCCATGTTATATGTTGGTCCTACGGAGTGCCACTCGCGAATAAAGGCCTTCTAGACCCGAGGCATTCGGCGTCCATCGCTTCTGACTTATTTTAATGAGCTTGCGTAGCTAATATTTTGGACTCGAAATCTCCTTTACATTTTAACTGTATTTTCCCAACCATGTGTGGTTAAATCTCTATTTTGTTCCTGTATTCTCTTGTACTATCTCTACCAAAGATTCTGATTTTCATCTCTTTACTCCACCCACTCAATACATTTCGCAATTCGTACTAGTCAGCTAATTAATCTGGGCCGCAATGTCTGGTCCAATGACCAGCCGAGAAGACGCTCGCAAGCTTGTACAAACGATTGCCGGAGATCACGGCTATGTTCACGAAGATGATTGGAACTCCATGTCACCTGCAGTGCGCGACAGGGTGCAGAAGGCAATGAGAAGTCTGGAGGGTATTGCTGGAGTTGCTGTTACTACGTTTGTCGCCTTCATAGCTCACTACGTGCAAGTTGTCATTAGAAGAGTAGCTTATTCTTTCTGCTCAGCCTGGCCAAGAATCTGTATACAAGCGATGCAAGATTTGTATTCGAGCTCCTACAAAACGCCGAAGACAACTCTTTCAATATTGCGCGCGAGGCCAATATGACACCTCGTGTCTCCTTCGAAGTACATCCTGACCACATCATCATCAGCTGCAATGAAGATGGCTTCGAGCCCAAGAATTTGAAGGCCATATGCGCGGTTGGGCAGAGCTCAAAGACAGGCGTGCAGAACGGATATGTTGGCGAAAAGGGCATTGGTTTCAAGTCCGTTTTTATGGCAGCGTGGAAAGTATATATTCAATCGGGCAACTTCAGCTTTTTCTTTCAGCATAAACGTGGAGACCAAGGGCTCGGGATGATTTCCCCAATATGGTATGAACCAGATGAAGCTCCATCACAGCCGGGGACAAAAATGAGGCTTCTACTTGGGGATGGCCACAGCACAATTCCACCAACTCAATACCAGAATATTCTGGATCAATTCGACAAATTAAACGAAAGCATTCTTCTCTTCATGCGGAATCTAGAGGAAATTCGGATTTCTATCTTTGACGAAGCGGGGACAACCACAAAGTTCACCAGGTTCACAAAAAGGCGTGTTGATCCAAAACGCATCAGACTTACTAAGGAGACGGCAACTGCCAAAGAGGAGCAGGATTACTATGTTGTCAAGCATACTGCTGGCAATCTTGAAAAAAATGAGAATCGGACGTATTCAGAGTATGAAGAGAGGACCAAAGCCTATGCCTCGGCAGAGATAGCCTTGGGCTTCCCATTGACTGAAGACTCGGAGCCGTTTATAGAGTATCAGGACGTATTTGCTTACTTGCCTATGAAGAAAGCTGGATTCCGGGTAAGACATATCGCCCAAGTAATACACACTCATGCTAACATGGTCAAGTTTCTAATTAACAGCGATTTCGTGACCAAAGCTGATCGGCAGGACATTGTCACGACATCCGACCGAAATATCGGCATTCGGCGGGGAATTGCTGAGGCATTTATCCAGGCTGTCCTTGAATTTTGCAATCATCCCAAACTTCAATATACCTGGATGAGATTTTTGCCAGATAGGAACGAGCATCAGTTTGACCCCTTCTGGTCGCAGCTAGTCACATTGCTCGAAGAGAAGCTCAAGATTACTCCAATTTTACGACCAAGAAGTGAAACCTCTCTCCGTTTAATTTCGGATCTCCGCTCCCTGTTGAACTCCCAGATGGATTCCCATGGAGACCCTTTATTCAACGATGTGAGCCCAGAGAAGTATCTCTCCAAAAATTACGCCTGGAAAGACATTGATTCACTGCGAAAATATGGCCTATCGGATTGCTCCGCCAGCGAGATTGTATCTGCGATTGAGCAGGATCTCGAGGCTGCCCATCCAAGAATACATTCCCCCTTAATGGGTGATGATTGGCACACAAGAGCAGCGAGCTACTTGACTACTATCTGCCGTTACTCCGAATCGCTAAGATCACGGCTGGCCGAGTTGCCTTTAATACCGGTTCAGAATGGAGAATGGCGTTCAGCTACTTATTATTATGACATCTATTTCCCAGACACCGGAGGGTTGACAATACCGCCCGATCTTCGTCTAAATATCGTTGACCCAGCAGCCGCCCAGAGCGATCAACGGCGAAAGCTTTTCGGCCTCCTTGGAGCCCAAGAAGCTAATATACCCATGATACGCGAAAGAATCTTGAATGTCCAGTATGAGGAGAGATTCTCTACTCCAAACATCTCATCGCTTGTTCAACAACTTCAATTTGTATTCTTAACGGACTGGCATAAGGCAGCTTCGGAAGACAAGACGAAAATCACTATTGTGACTAGTGAAAACGTGAAGCAGTTCCCCTATTTGACAGATGTGTATTTGCGCGATAGCAATCCCTTTGGGCCTTCAGCGCTTCTTCATGAAGCTAAAAATACCGATGGCTTATCTGTCAACTTTCTTCATGATTCCTACATAAATTGTACCTTTGAAGGCAAAGACAATCTGAATAAATCATGGGAAGATTGGCTATGCAGTTACGCTGGGGTAAGGCGTCACCTGCGAATCATATCCAAAGACGATCGGACTGAGCTCTCCAAGGAATGCTTGTACGTGGCACACAAGCACACCGATAAATTTCTAGGATATTTGCGCTGCACTTGGCCCCAAGAAGGCAAAGACATAGAATCTTCTCTCATATTGACCCATCAGCTTCGAGATGTGGCGGTTCCTATTCAGGGTGGCGGGATAGAGTACCTGGAGAAGACCTACCTTCCACTGCCGCAATTAGAGCAACAATGGAAAAGATTTTCAACGCCTCCTGAGGCATTCCCAATCCTTAGTCTCGATGAAGAAGTTACCCGCGATACTTACGCAAAAGACTGGGGCTTTCTTGTATCGTCCCTTTCGGTCGGCGCTGAAGACACCATAAAGTTTTACCTAGACATGCTCCCTTACATAATGAGGAGATACGTGGGAAGGGAGATCACTAATGTTTCCCGGATATTAGATCTTTATGGAGTCATCTACGGCAAATATCGTCAGTCTCCAACTTCTGACAATAAGAAACAAATCCGGTATAGTGAAGCATCTTTGGACGTCGTACTTGACATATCTTTTGCTAATTCTTCGAGAACAGAGATTTCTTCCATTTAAGGAGCTTAGTCTATGTCCCAAAAGGCCAATATGATGGCTACCAGCAACTGTCGCCAGAGGAATGTGTATGGAACGGACCTGAATCTCTAAGTATCAGCGCGCCTCTTAAAGCTCGATACGAGGCTATATCAATCATACAGAGCGAGAGCTTTTCGTCTCTGACCGACTTTTTCACCAATGTGCTTGGCATAAATGATTGTGACGAAAAAATCATTTGTGAGCAGCTCGAGAGCCTAAGAGATACAGGAAGCGATGATTTTGAAAGAATTCATAACCTATATTCTTCGCTCTATCAAATGCTGAGCAAGAAAAAGGCTAATGAGGCCAAGGCCTTTACGAAGTAAGCTAAACCGAGAATGCCTCCAAATGGACACAGGACTAATACAGATCTGAAGGAGCAAGTTTACAGATAGCCAACTGATTTACATTCGGTCTGACAATTGCTGGAAAAATATTTCCGAATGCTTGTGGTCGAGTGCAACGACTATTCGGAGCAAAAAGGTTTTGGAGAAAGATTACGGTCAGCTAAGGAGATTTTTTGTCGACATCTTGGGTGTGACGACGCTCAATCTCCTCCTGATTTACGAAGAGCTTTTGAAGTTAGGTGAATCGACACCCACAGTCGCGTCGGTAAAGGAGCAGCTCTTTGCGTTTAACGATCACCTACAGACTGTCGACGAGTATGAAGAGATAACGGCGGTCTCATTAAAAATGGCCAAGATTTTCCCAGTCAGATATCCCGGCAGCCAACAGAATATTCAGCTTTGTGATGGGAATACAGAATTCGCCATAGCAGACAGGATTCACTTGGAAAGCAACTTTCGCCCACATATTAAAATGCTAGGCCTCACCTTTGATGAAATTCATCATTTAGAACCTTTTATAAAATGGCTAGGCTTCAGAGAAAGGTATCTGTCTCGCCTGGTCAAAGAAACTTCAAAGGTGGGGAACAACGACCCTGTTCTCAACCTCGCCCTGGGCCGTAGTATTAGATCAAAAGCGCAGGCTCTATGTCGGTAAGTCAAACATTCCATTGACATTTCAGTAAACCGCCAGCTGAACAACTTTTGTGTCATCAAGGGTTGCCAAAAAGTATCATAGTCCAAGGTCGCGTGACCAAGAGGGCTTGCAGAATCTCTACAGAATGCTAAGGCAGGTTAAAATTTTCGAGACTGACAAGATATCTTGTGTTCTTTACATCTCGCAAGATGGAAACGAATATACCTATGAGAAGAGTGTCAGCGAGCTTCATCTACAAGAGCATAATACAGATCTTGAGATCTTTATTCCCCAAGACGAAAAGCGCCGCGAACGGTGTCTCGCTCACGCACTACCAACTCGACTGTTCCAATGGATAATAGCGGATGCTACTACAAAAACGTCCAGCGGTGCTAATGGCCAACATTACCTGATAGTAAAAGATGTTTTGAGAGAAAACCTCGAATTAGTCTCCGATATCCTTGACGAGGAGGGAATCGTTAATGTCCACATCGAAGATGTGGATGCCTCAGATGATGATGATTCGGATGGTGAAGATTTAGCATCAACGAAATCAGCTCAACATGATGCCTCTGAATCAAATCATGCAATAGAAGTCAATTCCCAGATGGCGGCTTCTTCGACTAATGCCCCCTCTTCAATGGCATATGTCAATCGGGATGAGGTCTCTACTATTGGGGTGCATCAAGATATTATCTCCGCTAGCAGTCACTTCTCTGCATCGCGCCATTCGAATACGCATCTTGTACAGTTAACATCTTTGGATGCTTCAACACAGAATATTCCAGCATCCACCTCTATACAGAGGGAAATTGTGTCGGCCGACCTCCAGTATGCTGATTTATTGAGCCAAGTTATCTCTACAGCGCGAAGGGGTTTATTTCCTACAAAGAGTGTCTTTGATCTAGACGTTCTTCGAACCGTCCTGCCATCCATTTCAAGCTCTAATAGCAATCAAAACGAGGCTGATGATCCCGAGCTCGGCTATACACGTATTTTTCCTCCACTAGAGAGAGACAAAATGGTCGGAGCTGCGGGAGAGCTCTATGTAAGATTCCCCAAACCACAACATGTTAGATTGAAGTTTTTGGACGCTAATAAGCCATCTAGGTATTTGAACTACTGAAAGCGTGCAACCCCTCTCTTCCAAATTTTGGCATAGATAATTGGAAGAGCACAATTCGATCTTACGCGAGGAAGCACCCGGAATACGCAGCTATGGAACCTTGGCGCGGCCACGAGACATCAGATCTGGTCTATCATGACACAATGGGAGTGTTTACGAAGTTGCTCATTGATAAATGTTACCTTGATGCAAGCGTATGGGAGCATAGACGCCCTAAATACTTATTTGAGGTGAAGACGACAGTTGCTTCTTGCGAGAGTCGATTCTTCATCAGTAAAAACCAATACAAAATGGTTCGGACCCCTCAATATATACGTCATATATACAAAATTTCAATACTAACTTAAGACTGTAGTTGCAGGATGCCCGTGGAAGCGAAGATGTTGTTTATATTATCTTCAGAGTATATAATCTGGGCAACCGCGACCTCGCGTTGCATGTTTATGTTGACCCTGCGGAGCTGGAGGCAAAACAAGAGCTGCTATTCACCCCAGAAACATATTCTGTTGTGCCTTGTGTCTAGAACATGAAGTCGAAATTATTCTCTTCAAACATCTCGACTCTGTAGTGCGCGGATTAGCGAGCATATTCTCTTGGCATAGAGGGCTAACCTGATGATGACTGTCTGATTTAGTTGATGGCTATATAAGCACTATTTGCTTTAATGTTCAATAAACAGAATACTTCACAAAGATATAATTCTGAAGGCGTCGTTTTGTGAAGTTGATTATATAGTCTCAAGTGAATCTAGACCTCACAATAATGTTGAACGCATAACGCATAAGCATTTCGGCGTTGCAATCTCAGCTTTTTCTGCTAGATCGAAATACCCTGTGAACGCATCTATTTTAAGCCTTGAGCCCTCACACCAGCTTCTCCCAGAGGGACGATAACGCTATAGCTCATGGGATTGTTCTGGGGCTGTACACCAGTGGTTAACAAAAGCGGCGTCATTTGTCCATCCTCTGAAAAATACAACTCCGGCCGCTCCCTACGGTAAAAGTTGATAGTCGTTCCGTCGTCGTATTTAACCTCAGTGCTGAACGCCAGTGTCCGATTGCCAAATGTCCATGGCCCAGTGTAATTCCTTGCCCAGGCATGACGACCGACCTGTGGTCCCGATCCGAAACCCCCATTCGGCTCGAGGGAATGTAGAAGCATATGGAAATTGCCTCGTTTGTCGCGCCATACAAAGGGATCTTCATTACCTTCGTCAAAGATTGGCTGTGACTCAATCTTCGTATATGGCCCTTCATATCCAGACTCTGAGATGGCCACATTGATCAACTCACTACCGCCGCAGTTGTACGGACAGCCCCGGTAGACCAAAAGCATAGCAGCAGTGTGGCCGGGACAATGCCCGCCATTTTCAGTTGACTCTGCACGTCCGCAGGAGCTGGAGTACAAAGGGAAAGGAGAGGGGTTCGTCACATCAGCATCCCAACTAGCTGTGTCATCACCCTGCATCACCTGTCCCTTGAATTCCCAATGTCGGAGATCACGGCTGCTGAGCACAGAAATGCCACTCTCTCCATTCACCGCATTGCCTGGTCCACATGTGAAACTCAGGGATTGGCATGTATCTGACACATTTGTAGGGCATCCGATGTAATACAGCAACCATTCTCGATCAGCAGGGCTATATACAACTGTCGGGTTGTGGGCAAAAGTTCCCATGACCTCAGCAGCAAAATGATAAGGGCCAGCAGGACCCGTGCGAGATTCAGCACGGATGATGCGACTGTAAGGAGCCCAGTAGTCAAGGCCGCAGCCATGCGTGAATTCGGAAGCAAAAAGATGGTAGAGATTGTGCTCCCATGGGTCCTGAACAATCTTGGAGCACCACGATGAAGTGCCCTCTGAAGTCAGATTATACCCGCTATGCCGCTTAGCAGGACGGATGTCAAGCGCGCCACAGTCGTCACCGGTCCAAGCCGGATCACACTTGCAGCTACCGTTGCTGCCACAAACGCCATTAAGGCTGCAGTCTTCATCGGACGAGCATGCCTGATGAGAGAAAGCAACAAATAGGGTAATAAAAAGAACTGCGAGCTGAGCTAATCCTAGACGAGGGAGCCCCATGATGAAGGCGATGTAGGCGAGATAGCCGATGGTAGATGTTCTATATCCTTGGTATCAAAGACGCGAAAGGGTCGAATTCTCAGCGGTCCAACCATTCATGCTAGGAACTCCAAAGCACTCATTGGTAACAATGGTTTCATAACAAGAACCAGATCCTAGGGGCCTGTGACTGACTTTTATATTCCATCTCTTGGCGCTACAACTGCAGCTTCACATCGAAGATCGCGACGGAGATCAAGATTGAGGGAATGCGGGGTGAGACCGACGGGTGAATGCCTAATTGTTGGCGACGGGAAGGCAAGTGAGACTAAATAAGTGAAAATCAAGTTCATCGGAATTTGTGGTCTGGTTAAGAACGTTTGGGCTCCATCTCGTGTAGGGGAATCCGACGGGTATATCTATTCTAGTCTATGAGGGGTATCATAACTGTAAGTGCTTAGAGATCATCGAGGCTATTTCATTATTAAGCCGAAACCAATGTTACCCATATCTCCGCTATTCAGCGATTTCCCGCGACTAACAAGAGCTTCGGCAATTGGTACTCTATTTTACAGCTTCTTTTCCAGAACTAGTTCAATAAATAGCGTGCGATGGCTATTTGAAGTAATTGCAACAGTTGTGTAACCCCGCTAGCAGTCGAGAAAACTATAAGCGAGGATGAAAGATCATATGACGAGCTGCTGATGATACACAACTCCGAGCCATAGAGAATACTATCGGAGAAATGTCGCTTGGCCAATATCTTACAATCAAGCGGTTGCAAAAGTAAATCTCTCCAGGCAACTATGGGGCTGTCGATTAATCCGGCAAGTGTTCGAAAAGTCCAAATGATAAGAGAGGCAGAATGAAGTATTATTGGTGTAAGTAATGCTGTCTAATTGAGAGATGACGAGTGTACATTCAAATCAGCTCGCGGCCATGCTACAAGGGCTCTAAAATTGCATATGGGCAAGCTACAAATAGCCAATTGGCATGCTGACTATGGGTTTCTATTTTAGGTCCGGTTTGCTGTGTATGTGTTTGGTGGAATTATTTCTTGATTGTGCCACACTTGCACCGCCGATTCCTCTTCTTTTGCGAAAGTTTCTTCGACAAACCAATACAAGTATAGCTCCACATGGGGTATTCAGGCACCATTGAATAGAATGATTGGCTACCAAGACAATTGCCATATACAACTGAATTTAGCTGCATGTAATTACACCCTAGTCATCACTATATTTCAGCCCAGGCTTCATACTCCTGGACGATCCCTTCCCACGTGGCTGAGAGCCTTCTAGGTATAGACTCAGCATTCAAATATCCGATGGTGAATTAAAATATGAGCCTCTTATTAGTTTTGTTATTCTACGAGATAATGAGGCTTTCTCGGGATGTGGCCTCTTTCGGGGCCAGGACCACTCTCCAAGGAGGACATGGAGCAATTGTAATGACAAAGACACTCCTAGCTTGAAGTCGACTATAGTGTCCATTTTAGTCCCATTCAAAAAGTATTATAATTGAGTACAAGTTATATTATAGAGATTCGAGTGCTCCTACAATGTTATCTTCTTCATTGCGAAATACTTGGACCTATTTTGCATTTCTCTTTACAAGTATAATTTCGAGACCTTTTTTATAGGTGAACACTCATTACTGTGACAACTCATTGCACGAAAGTATTTGACAAGCTATCCAGGCGTTAGCGCATATCGCAGAGGATGATGCGCTTCCATGTTCGTCCGGTGTCGGCCAGGGAGTTGCCATGAAACTGCCCTAAGTGCCAAGGTAAGCAAAATACAATGCAATTTTATTATTTTCATGCCTCAATTCATCATTCTCAATAAAACAATAATTTGTTTACCTAAAGTGTGTATACCTGACCTTCACGAGGTTCACAGACATCATTGACCGCGATGATCTTGGAGGCCGCTCCATCGCCGCCAAAATTGAAATACGCGAGCCGAATGTAGAACATCAGCATGCAATTGGCCACGAGTCTGATTCTCGTCTTCAGTAGCCCTTTCAGCTAAAGTAAATTAGGCGTAGACTCTGGCCAAGCTGGCACAACCGGGGGCTGCTAAACCATTCACCTACTGAAACTTGGAGTGTAAACTGTGATGCCATCATGAAGTTAGGAGATTTTCTATAAGGTTAAAACCGGAAAGCATCAGATAACATGTAACACTTAGGCATCAGGCACAGCGACTTCAACTATGAATAATTTACTAGCAAGCCCTAGTTCCTCATTATAACCGTATTCATGTTCGTGCATCTCAGCGTGAGACCAGGAGCGTTTTTGCACCCGGCGGTTTCACCGGGAGAGTGGGCGTTCCTGGTGCGGCCTGATGGTCGCGCGTCCATTGTAGTATTCCATCAAAATCCCTGCATACCTTCTTGGTGTTAAAGTCGGGCCATGGGTGATCACTATCCTCAATCCAATGCGATGCTACTAGGCCCACGTCGGCATGGCACATAACGAATTGCCTTAGTATCTCGACGCAGTGATCTAAGAAATGCATTACGACTTTATGCTCCTAACAATATGTGGGAAGAGCGAGCACTCACCTAGATGAGTTGTCATCGTGTTTTTATCCACATTGTGGAAATCATGAGACACATTCTGGTAATAATGAAAGTTGATATAAGTGAATTTCCGAAGTAGATTCTGCTACAGTTAGAGTTATGAAGCGAGGTATATTTTTAGTCACACGCAAAGGTGATTTTGCGTGTAACCCCAGTATACAAGTGTAATATGAGAGACTGTAGAGTAACATACTACACAATGCAAGTGGTGAGAGAATTCTGGCTGTACGAAATAGTTCCCTCCATGCTCTGGAGCGTTACGCGCTGCCGTTTCAAGAGACGTGCTAATTTTGAGAAATTCTTCATCGCTCAAAGTCACATCCAAAGGTCGAACTTTGGGCCCCACGTTAATTTCAGTCAATTAGTTCGTCAAGTACTTGGAACCTACAGATAGTAATATTGTCCCAGTGCTCGTCGAGCTCTATGCTTGGTGGCCCGCGAAAAACTGAGGGAAAATCAAGAGATCCATTTGTCCTAATTTTTTCAAAGTGCTGCGGCATGTACTTCAAAATGGGAGCTAAACAGTCAGTGTGGTTCAAAGAGTCGATCAGAGAGTTTAGGTTGAACTGACAATAAGACGATGTCTCCACGAAGCAATTTTGGCTTGGTAAATAGCCATCACGAATTAGTAGAACAAGCGCAAGAATGCCGGACAACAGCCATCCGGATATAGCAACTATTTTGCTCCATAATCCCCTTCTGTAGCTTCGAGATTTATCGGCTTTAATTACGCCATCGACGTCGGCGTCTTCGTCCTCGGCCTGCCTCACGCTTGTATATTCGGTCGGAGAGGAGTTCATTATACCAACTTTTCTTAAGAGATAGGAGTGTATAGGGATCCAATTACAACATGAGTTGCGTACTCCGTATGTTTCTTGAAGTTGCGATTACAAAACATCAATGTATATCTTCTACCAGCTATTCCGATCACCCATCATGGATGACATTAGCACGAGATGCGCGATAAAACAAAAACGAACAAAATTTTATTGACCCAACACTGGCTATATTATTACAAGTTCTCCACACAAATCTAATAAATATTCGAATGACAAAGAATTGCGCAAAGACCACCACTATATGCACGTGCTCTGCTCCCATTACATCGTTAACAGTTGGAACATGTTCGGCGTAGAGATAAGTTCCTGTTCGCCTATAATCAGATATTTGTCGCGTTAAAAGTCGAAATATAAGCAGAATAATCCAAGCAAGCATCCCATCGCAACCACATTGCCATGGACGGCTACACACCCCGCCCTGTAGTCTTTGGGAACCCAGAGCAGTTGTTTCCCTTCTTTAATTATCCAGCCATTGGTGACTTGTAAATCATGGCCTTTGACATTGGGAGGGGTATCCCCATCTGGCTCAAGTAACGCCCTTATGTACCCATGGTTTGAACATCCAGAGATATCGACTCTCCGGAGAAAAAGTAATAGATATGGTCTCCTCTCTGATAGAAATCTTGAACATCTGCAGACATGTTTATGTTTCTGTGTCCCATAGCTGTAATTTTGAAGCTACCGTCCTACCATTTGGTGCGAACGCGAGCGCTGTCACAGTCTCTTTGGCAAAGCCTTTGAGTGTCCGCAGGCGAACACCCATTGCTACATCCCAGAGCTGTATTGAATGAGCACTACCCGACATATACCCGTCGCTACATCCCATATTCGTATTGTACAATCATCAGATCCTGATGCTAACGTGTTGCCTTCTGGTGAGAATTCAATGGCTGTGACTGCACTAGTGTGGCCCTCAAGCGTTTGTAGGAGAGCGTTCTGAGCCTCAGTCCTTCTGATATCTCCGACAAAGGTTGGCCTTTCTTTCTGCTGATATGGAATTATCTCGCTTGATGCTGGAGTAAATATAAGCGCTGAGGCATATATCTGCAGGGGTTCTCGATGAATAATTGACCTGTTGGTGAGTATAAACTGCTCAGCACTCCTTAAAAGCTTCGTAATTGGGCATTTACATTGAAATGCAACTGACGCTGTTTAGTATCTAGTACATGTCTCTACTCTTGAACACGTACCTCTCTCGGAATCTGTTGTACGGAACGCAAGCCGTCCAAAATCTTGCCAAGAAGAGACAAACTCTCTAGCCAGCGGAGCAGGTATTCTTCCAAAATAACCACAACGAGCGATCAAGTGCTGATTCGGCCCGAATTTTGAAATTCGGATTGTATGCGTCGCAGGAATGGTTAGCCCAAAAAGAAGAGAGTATCTCAGTGGAGCCAAAGGATCGGGATTAGGAGGCTGCGCGTTCTTTGGCCTGATCCCGAAGTCTGCGAGGCAATATATATTCTTTGGCAGTTTTGCTATTGACGCTATTGATCTCTTATATAAATCCTCGTGCTCTTGAGCAATGCTGGATTGAGGCACCTCTGCTGATGGAAATCCTTTGCTGACTGGTGAATAAGGTAGACGGTCCCCTCACGTATCGTAAGAAATGAACCACATATAATTACAAGATTCGCAATAGAGACTTGGTTTTCTGAAATTTCAGTTGATAAGCCAGAGATAATTCCCAATTCAGCTAGACTAGGCGGATAATATGCGGCCAATATTGTGGAAAGAATATTGTGGTAAAGTTTTGCGTTTCCTCGCTTTTGATTTCGAATCTGGGTTATCATCTGTTTATAAAGTTCTGTCAAATCCGTTGGCATTTACTCAACTACTTCCATTATTTCCCAGCCTTGAGCCTCTTCAAGCTCTGTCATAGCAAAAGATATCTATAGAAATGTCCCATTTGCCTTGCGTTGCATTGCTTCTTGAAGTTGATCCCGACGAATGTAATTGTCGTGTATTGAACGCAGCTGTAAGATATCAGATTGAGAGATTGAGCGATGCGGTAGTCAGGCTTCATGGAGGTTTTCCATATAATATGCTGGATTTTCCAAGATTTGAGGGAAGAAATGAGCAAATCGCAATCAAGAACTGGTGTCGACAGAAGATATGAAAATATGAGAGATCCAACCATTTGAAGAGCTTTTTTAATGAGACCATTAAACTTAGACAGTTTTATCATGGTTAAGAATTACAACTATCTTACTCTAGACCGCGACATTGAAAAATATCATCGCTAACTGCCCCAGAAGCAGTGAACATTATTCGCCACCTCTTTGCCCTCCTCAGATGACACCGCTCATTTGGCTCCTTTTTATTTCAGATTTCGCCGGCGAAAGAACGAAAAAATCCGCGAGTTTTTGGGAGGAGCCTCTCTTTTCTCCTCTCTCTCTGCAGCTTGTTTGTCTTCGGCTGTGATTCGACCAGTGGAAAGGTCCATTGATGCTGGTTGCACGCGAGAGTATCGAAAGAGGAACTTTGGACCTAAAATGAGCACAAGGTGAATAGGAATACCCACGTAAGCAAACACGAACGGCTTTGCCTGGAACGATGGTATAAAGTTGGCCACTCCTAGAGAATATATGTTAGGACGCGTGCTGCTGCTAATACGGTGCTGTCACCGTTGCAAAAGCCAACATACCATTGAATAGAACAACAAGGCAGGTGATGAAAAGGCTTCCGGAGACTCTCAGTTTCATCCAAGACTCGGCATAAGGAAGGCTAGCGCGGGGCATATTTTGTGCCTCCATTCCTCGCCGGAATGACAGATAAGTAACCATGATGCTAATCCAGTTGAACAACCCAAAAATGGTGGCAAGCGATACAAGATCGCTGAATACTTGGTTACTGCCGGTTGTTACGTTCATAAGTGCCAAGAGGAAGAAGATTGAAGATGCTCCAACCGCCACGAGAGGGACAGAGCCGTAAGTTTTAGTAAATATTCGAGGCAAGTAGTTGTCGCGAGCGAGGCCATAGAGTGTTCGTGAAGCGATATATATATCTATATGCCGTTAGTCGTACAGTCGTATTAGATTGTTCCGATATACTTACCTGAGTTTGCTGCGCTCAACACGAAAACAAGCAAGCAGCCGTTGATGAAACCTGGAAGAGTATGGATCCCCGCATCCTGGATAGCCACGATGAACGGAGATGCACCTATTGGATGATTAGTAAAATATAATGAAAAAGTTGAAACATTGAGAATGGTAATTTAGCATTAACATACCGGCTCCCGTCTTCGAATGAGTTGCAGTCATCAAGCCGGGACTATTGTATGGCACCACCATACCCAAAAGGAAAACAGCACCAACATAAAGGAAAAGGATACGCCAGAACGTCTGTCGTATGGCACGAGGGATCACCTTCCATGGCTTGTCTGCCTCCCCGAAGGCTACACCCACGACCTCTGTTCCCATGTACACGAAGCCTGCGCTGACCATACAGGCCCACCAGCCTAGAAATCGTCCCGTTGCACCCTCAACGAGATATTCATTGAAAGCTCCGGGATCTTTCCAGTAGCGAAATCCCAGTCTGTCATGGTTGGGGCCCCCACCAAGATCAATGACCAAGCAGAGTATCATCAGTCCTAGAACCACGAGAGTCTTGATAATTGCAGAGACGAATTCGATTTCTCCAAAAACCTTGACTGGAAAAAGCTGAGGTGTTAATTAGCATCTCTATGCTTTGCCGTTGTATTTGCTCAAGACTTACATTAATGCAAATGATGGGAACTGCAAATGAGACAATCCAAACACCAACATTAACATCAGGCAGCCAATACTGCATGATGAGGCCGGAGGCAGTCAAGTTGTTGGCTAAAAGAACCGCATACTTGCAGAAGTAATTGAGTCCTGTTGCAAATCTGTACCCAGTTGCAACTTATTAGTTGGGCTTCATAAGATAACCATGAGCAATGGGATACTTACCCATAGGCTGGGTCTACAAAACGTCCCGCATAACCACTGAATCCTTTATCCATAGGAAAAGCCGTTGCCATTTCTCCATACGCAACGAGAACGTTGTAGCAGATGAACCCCAGGATAGCAAAGGCTATCAACAGCGAGCCAGGCCCGCCTTTGGCCAGAGCAGAGCCCGTTGCAATCAGCAGCCCAGTGCCGATAGCGCCGGCGATCGAGAACATGTTAATCTGCCGGCTGTTAAGGCTCCTCTTGAGCTGGCCATTTTGGCCATTTGTCGGACCCAGGTTGGCTTCATCTGCTAGTATCGCGGTGCCAGCAATACCTTCGTCTTGATCAAAGGTCGGTTTCTGTGAGGCTTCCATATTTCAAGAGCCGCTCTCTGTTGGGCGTGTGGAGTAGTGTAGGATCGAGAGGAGGATTAATTCACAGAGCCGAGATATATGAAACGATCTGGCTTGCTCATCTGACTTCCCCATGGGGTTGTCATCTCATTTGTATCCAGATTATGCATCTGCTTGCTGTCAAATCTATAAGCACTTACAACTAAGATGGTACGATGGCGATTCGGCGCCGAGACCCCGTCTGGGGGGGTTGCTATCTTGAAGCCTTGCCAGCCAACACATTAAACTCCACGCTATGGAATTGTTTAGTCTAGTGCTATAGTGTGTTGATACCCTTGATCGGCGTTTCTACTATGGTCCAATGAGTGGATCAAATGGAGATGGTTCATGTCTTTCAGCAATACACTTGCCAGAAATATAGAAGAATGAGAAATACGCTCAACAATTGTCACTAGGCCACAAGGTATCTCAGTCGGCGGACGAGCCGTAAAGTGAATATATCAAAGCATAACAACATGGCACCTATCTCTAATATAGGAGAAAGCAGGTTTATCGGTTTTCGATGAAGCTAAAATAGCCGATTGTGGGGGAAGCTGTCAAATATGTATGGTCTTACGAGACGGCCGTCGGCGATAAAACACCGAAGTCGTTCTATGCATTGCACTAGCAGCCTCTCCTTTTCGCCTTCGACGCACTGGGATTCAACACCCTTAAAACGCTTATCCCTCTCTAGGAAAGTCCACGGTACCATGGATTATCATGAGGTTCCTCTGGTCCTTTTGCTGTGTCGGGCATTTTAAGAATCATAATAAATACTTAGAGAAAGCGCAAGCTCTTAAGGTATAATGGAAACCATATCAAGGAGGCGGCTTTGGATAAAAAAGTTCGAGACAGGTCCACATCGCCACTACCGGCATATACAAATTAATAATTGTAGTGACGGCCCTTCCTCTCCTGCTTTGTAGATCTACTATGGAAAACACCGTCGTTTCTGTTTGTTTCGATAGATGCAATGCCATGTACCCGCCTGGCCGCCACAGGAACTTCTTTCAGCCACTTTCCATTTGCGCAGTTCGAATTCCGACCCATCCGAAGCACAACCAAGAGGTGTATAACACCGCGCACTATAACATGACTAGGAATAACTATAAGGAGAGATCATCGGAGAAAAATGGCCGAGGCGAAAGCGTAACCAGTAATAATGCGTGCAGATGCTAATCTTCCTTGTTATCTAGTGTCGCTCTTTATCATACTATTTTATCCCAACTACCCAATGAAATACGTCTGGGAAAAACTGAGCATTCATCAAAGTGGAAGGGTTTATTACATATCGAAAAATTGAAACCCCTTTAAGGGAGTTCGACAGCATAGGGTTGGACTGCACGAGTTGGATTTGCTCGGACGCCTTCCCTATAATATGTCACGGGAGCCAGCCCGCAACATAGTATTATTGTCCTTATCGCGAGATGTTAGTCAACATCGAAATTGATATCCCCTTGATGGTGCAACCATTAGTTAAGCCTAGATAGGCTGTGGGTTTTAGCTGGATTCTGATGATGTTTTTGTGGAGTATCAAGTATCAAGTATGCAGGTTATAGGGGTAGATATTTTGATAATTCTATAACCAAAAAAGTACAAGGTATAACATGAATCCGATTCACTAAATTAGGAAGATAATAAAGATACCATTAGAGCCAGGCAGTGGTTACATGAGTTTCATAGAAATCCTCTCAGTCCCGAAACGCGTGGAGTGGATGATGTGTAATGTTAATATCAAATTGATGGCTAGAGAATAATAAATACAGTACTTGGCTTGCCAAACGTCTAGAATGAGCCCGCAGCTATTTCCATGATCAAGAATCACCGTACCCTAAGCATACTGAGGGCCAGCATCCTTTGCAATTCTGTCCAACAACTTATGCAACTTCAACGCATCCTCGAAATCGGGAACGTTTTTGTCGCCCTTTGCAAAGGCGTCGAACAAGTAAGCCGTGTTCTGGCCCGGGAACTGCACGACCTCGACATGGGCCGGCGCTTCGGTTTCCCATTCAATTACTCTTGGTTCCTTCTCCTCCTTGGCCGTCCTGATGCGAATAATTCGCTCGGTGCGACCCATCTGGATCTGGCCACCATCAACGGTGAACTCGATTTCTCCCTCAGTGCCAGAAATGATCCAGCGCATGTTCTTACCGACGATATGGGGCGTTCGGTGGTAGTTGACGCTGGCGATGGCGCCGTTGTCGAGGACACCCTGAACGAACATGTGGTCTGGGGCTGACTTGGGAAAAGCCGGGTCGACAATCTGTCCAGTCTTGGTATCGACAATCTTCATGAGAGGATACTGGTGTGAGAATGATGACTTGAGAGTTGCAAAGTCGCCCAACACCCAGAGGAAGCCATCAAGGACTATTGTTTTGATCTTCGTGTCAGCTTCTTTCGTAGCGGAATAGGACTAGAGAGGGGTTTGCATCCTTCACTTACAGTGGGCCAATCCAATGTGGAACTCGTTGCCGCCGTTCTTAAAGTCCAAGTAATAAGTCGCGTCGGCAATCCAGACATCAGGAGGGCCATAGACGGGCGAAAGCTGAGCTTCTGTGCTCGTAACCTTGCCAATAGCTCCGCTGTCAATCAATTCCTTGACTTTAATCAAGGCGGGATCAGCACGGAACTGAGTTCCACTAATCGTCTTCACATTTGCCTCTCTAGCCAGCTTTGCAAGCTCCTCTGCCTCTGCCGTGTTTGCTCCAAGGGGCCATTCCACAAAGACCTGCTTCTTGGCCAGGAGGGCAGGCTTCGTCACCTTGTGGTGACTCATCACGATGATGGAGACGGACACCAGGTCGACATCGGGATCGTTGGCCAGGTCCTCGGGGTTGCCATATGCTTTGACGGTTGAGGGCAGCTTGTGGTACTCGATGGAGCGGCGAGCAGATTCAACAGTGGAGTTGCAGATGGCAACAATCTCATAATGAGGCGAGGGGACAAAGGATGCCAGGTGAGCAGAAACAGCCCAAGCTCCAGGACCGAGAACAGGACCCGTGGCGCCGAGGCCAATGAGACCAACTCGGATAGGGGCCATTGCGGTGATCCTGGGATGAATATGAGGTTTTTTTGGGGGGGGGAGTGACTCTTGCGCAGTTTAAGTAAAGCTGAAGTAGAATGATGATTGCTTGATGGTGGAGCTGATATGCTCTTCATTCATTTATTCATCTTGCTCGAGATCTTGAGGGACTATTTGTACCCGGACCAGCTGGGGTCTATCCCCTTGATCCTCCTCAATACACGCACACATCTCGTCCCCGCGTCGTGTTCGCATCCTCATCCGCCTTCACATTACCAATGATAGCATTCATCCATATCGGAACTCCGTTGGAATGGACGAAAAATTCGACCGCACAACACTGCCGCAGCCGCGCGCCAGCGATAAATTTGTCTCTGTGGATGAATAATCCTCCTCGAGGACGGAGTTGCACTCGAGACACGCCCCCTTCCCTCCATCAAGCAGCGCATTGCGCATCAGATCTTAATCTGGCGCCACTTCTCCGTCCACGCGGCCCAGATCAAGCCGCTCTGAACCTCATTTGCCTCTTTGATCCAAGACCCCCCTGGTCAGGCTCCACTCGAACTCCGGCGCGCCGCCCCGCTCGAACTCCGAAGCCATAGAAATTGGTCCGCCTGCCGGAGATGGAATCCGCCTTGACTAATCCCGCTGATACCGCAACGCCGCCCGGATCGCCGCATTCTTCTTGGCGGCTTCTCCCCGTGTTTCCTCTGCATTGCCGGATAGATGCTTGACAGAGAACACCGAAGATGCCCATATCCAGGAAAAAGACGTGTGTGCAGTGCCGCCGGGCCAAGACGCGCTGCAGCCTGACGCTCCCGCGCTGCACTCGATGCGTCGACAAGAGCCTCTCGTGCGAATACGCTCTTGTAACCGTCCCGCGCATGGTCCCCTATTCCGTAATCAATCCCCAGTCCGAAGACCTGCGCGATGCCCCTGCGGAGCTCCGGTCCCTCGCCGCCAGACACGGACTCGTGCATGGACACCAGCACGGGCAAGGCATTCCTCCGTGCTGCGTGGTGATCGACTCGCTGGGCATGGCCGACGCATCGTCCTCGCCGCCTCTTTCATCCGCTACACCGGCAATGGGCCATACTGAGAACCGCTCAGATAACTGGCCGGCGGCACTGCACGTCGACCTTGGTGCCGAGACTGGCCTGGATACAGGCGGTGCCTCGACCATGCCCCCCATAGAGCCGTGTCAAAATGTCTTTGGCTTCATAAACGCAATCAATATGGCCAGCCATCCAACCCCCAATGGCACGTCCAATGACGAAGACAATCGCCTTCGCAGTCCCCTCACCGGCTCGGGCACCCAGTCCGACTATCTCGTGCACGACAAGACTTCCCGCATACTCACTAAGCGCCGGGGCCTCAATGCCAACACCATTCTCACCACGAGGACGATCATGGGCCAAGTATGCTCATATCCCGCCATGATGGTCAGCGGACACTCTCTTCCTCCGTTCATCCACAGCCGGTGCTCTCTGGATGACAGTCTGACATTTGATTGTGCAAAAGGGCAAAAGCACGGATGCTTGCGGAAGACGTTGAGCATCTGCACGGCATTGGTGGGGATGTGGATGGAGAGAACCCCCGTGAGCAGTGCTTTTGTGTGGGAGACGATATACAGTGAGGTCGACAGGGTACATAAGGAGGTATTGTGTCTTCCTCTACAATTAAAAGATTTGAAATTCTAGTACTGATATCAAGTGCGGCAGCATGAGTCGTATGACTCGGAGACTATGCTCGAAGCTATTCAGGCGTTGACAATATACCTGCTGCTTCAAGCGCAGGATACGGATACTCTGGGCAGAAACGATGTCAAGTATCTTCTATTAACCTTGGCCGTACGCATGTCCCTCGTTCCCAGCTCTCGCCTCATCTAATCTAATCACCATTCACAAAGGAAATTGGCCGAAAGCTACACATGACCCTTGAGTACAACACCTACGTCGACACCCTCGAAAACCCTCTCAACCGCTCAACATGGGCGCTCTACGAAGGCGCACGAAGGTATTGCCCCCCTCTCCATCTCTCTTCTCCTCATCGCATCTTGTAAGAGAGTAATTGACCTCGCCCACAGAACACTGTGCCTGCTCTATGTCGTCGAAATGTTCCTCGAGGTCAACTTCCGCCAAAGCGAATCCCGATGCTGCCAGAGCTTCGCCGCTGCTCCTCTCCCCTGCATCCGCGAGCTCTGGGAAGTTCCCTCGACGTACGAGTGGAGGAAGCGGTACAGTGCTTTTCTCCGCTATAGGGCTGCAGAGAAGATACTCACCTTGGCCGATTACAAATTGTCGCAGCACCTGTCCGTTGAGGAGATCATCAATGGGCCCACCTCGGGAGAGGGCTGTGGCGCAATAATAAAGGACGTGACGAGGTGGTGCGAGGGCTTGGATCAGTTTGGGACGTTGATTGTGCTGGCAGCAACGCTGGTCAAGTACGAACTGGGGCCATCAACAATGGGAGGTAATGGCTATGTTAAGATTGCGTGACATGGAGCGCCACGATGCGGATTAGACACACATCACAGTAAATCTCTTTCTGAGACGACGACGAAAAGTAATGAGTAATGAGTAATGAGTAATGAGAAAATATTTCATAATAGTCATAACTCTAAATATGCCGTGCCTTTTTTTTGGTTCCATCACTCCATCATGGTATCGCCATCCAGCTCTTGCACCTCTTCAACAGTACCAGCCTCCAATAATGATCCTGTAACAGGAACTGCATGTCTCGGCCAAACTCGCTTATACAAGCTGATACCCACAGAGTCTTGAGGGTTAATTCGGCCATCAAAAGTCGCCTTGAAGTAACCATGAGTGCCCAGAGGCTCCTTGATGAAGCCGCTGCGTCCGCGCTTAGTCCACAGGGGCATCGCCTTGAACCACTCCACGTCCTCACGGTTGAAGAACATGTAACGGACGGTGACAATCTTCTTGTGGATGTGGTACGGGTGGCCTGTGAGGATGACCCGCTTGGCGACAACGCGAGTCGTGGAAGGCGGGAGGGCTGTGCCCGTCGCAATCAGCGACAGACCAGCATTTGTGGAGTTTTCACCCTCGGTCGAGATCGTCTTCTTGAAGAATAGGACAGGGACGGCTCCCCATGTGATGGGCCCCATGAATGTGGCAATGGCCGATTGGCCGGGGTGCAAGTATCGGCAGTACTTGTGCACGTCGTTTGGCGTTGAGCCAGACTGTGAGAAGAGGGGCTTGATGACCATCCTTCGAGGGCCGCATTGCACAATCAGCTCCTCTTTGGATTTGATTGAAGAAGTGTGATCAGTATTGAGGTTGATCAGGTAGTTTACTGCAGTCTTTTTGTTCTCGTGTCGAAGCAAAGATACCAGCGTCACAGGCGAGCTAGGGTTGTAGGTCTTCTCGATGGCAGTAGGTATTCCCTTGATGTAGACATGTACACGAGTTCCGGGTTGCACGCCACCAACCAGAGCCTCACGAGTCGCTCTTGATCGTGAGGAGTTGTAGTCGGGAATCTGCAGGAGCCGACGCCATTCCTCTGGCTCGTGAGCTCGATCCTCGTCTTCCAACCAGGGGCTAGTTCGGAGACTCTTCAGACCGCGGTATCTGGCCAATCTCTCTCTGGCCAACACGTGAGGATGAAGCTCAATCTCATCGGGGAACTCCTTGTCATCCTCGACCTCGTCGCGCTTGCGTGCTCGGTACTGCTCCAGCTGTGCAGCGTCCTCTTCCTCATCGGGTTCCATCATCTCGGATTGAGGATACTCCGAAGGGCCAGCCTCCGTAGGCTCGGGTTGAGCAAAACCCTCCATACCATCTTCGGGGCCCATTTCTTCCTCTTCGTCGTCGTTCTCATCATCCATCTCCATGTCTTCCATATCAGAACCTGAGTCTGACACATCATCGAGATACCATGCGGACTGATACTTTGAGGTTCCTTTGGGCACCTTCTTCGTCGTAGCTGTTGCCTCATCCTCCTCATCTGAAAAGTAGTGATGCTCATCCAGCAAAACGCCCTTCTTCTCTGACGGTGCAACTGACATGGCAGCATCATCCTCTGCATCCATCATGACATCTTCAGGGGCAAGTTCATTCAATTCGTCCCGGTCGTCAGAGGGTTCCTCCAAAACCTTCTCTTCCTCAGCATCGATTGCGATTTCTTCGCCTTTCTTCTTGACATGTTTGGGTAGAGGAGCAGCAACAATTTTTTCGATCTGGTATGTGCCCCAGTCGCCGACCTGTACCAGTCGATCCGCCTTCAACCCCTTGCCCCTAACCACTCCGGTGATGATTGTAGATTTCGAGTCATTTGATGCAAATCGAACGTTCTCTGCCAGCATCCAACTCCTCTCGTCCCTCCACCTGATGCCCTTGGGGGTTGTGCTGCAGAGAGATCGCATGAGATTGGCACAGTCCTGCCTGTTGTCGATGCTGTAGAGCTTTTCTTGCTCAGGATGGAAATGTGTAATGAATGACTTGAGAGAGCCCATGACACCAGGTCTCTGCTTCGCAGGCTCGACCTTGTCAAGGCCCTGTACGAGTGTGAATAGCGTCGACAAGCCCTGGCTCTCAACACTTCGAAGAATCAGCTCGCCCAGCTCATCAACCTCAACAGAGGCTGATAGAACGACGACGACGAAATCAGCAGAGCTAGCGGCATCTAAGCAGGTGCTAAGATCTCGCTCAAGAGCAACATATTGCAACTTCTGCTTGAATCGGTCGATGGGCACCTGGAAATTGTTGCTACTGAGATCGGTCTCGATATCAAGGCTACCGTTCAGCGCCCGGATGGCAGCCTTGGCATCGCCATCAGAACACAGAGGGATAACTGCCACGATCCTGGGAGCAGCATCCTTTCCAGAGAAAATCGATGTCTCCTTCAGGTGCTCCTTGTGCTTGGTGAGGCGAGTCTGCTTCGCCTGATTCCGTCGGTCGAATTTGGACATGACTTGCTGGTGGGGAGTTTTGCGCGATCCTTTTTCATTCGGGACTCGGCCTAAAGGATGTAATGTTAGAGACTCTGTATCACGCTCTACACAAATGCGCTATCAAACCTTTTGCGCGATCCCTCAGCTCATGCTTGGAGGCGGCCTTGGACTTGAACGGCTTGTGGGTGACCTTTGTCGTGGGCCGATGCGAGTGTTGCGCCACGGCTGCAGACATTTTCCCGTCGCCGCCAGCCTTGAACCGGAACGGTAGCGATGCCAGCTTGTATGCCGTGAAATCTCAACAGCAAGCAATCCAGCAATGCTTGTGCTCGGTAGCGAAATTGGCAAGATTTGTGAGTGTTCGCTGCTGGACGGAGCGCAAGACAATGCAGAATCGCTTGGATGGTGGGGTTTTCGGTTAAGAATTTTTTGTTGTGGCACATTATCGATAAGCGCGGTGGGCTGGCAGATCAAGACCCTGCCAATAGCAGCGCCGCGATAGGCCGCGACAAGTCTGGGCGGTGGAAATTTTGTCTGCACCTTTCATACCAAACTGGTTCTGCTGCCAGCCCAGAGTCTGCCATCCACGAAATTCGCCCAGAAAAAACACGACGGCGCAATGGATGC
The DNA here is from genome assembly GCA_025919625.1 of Trichoderma arundinaceum. Classification (NCBI taxonomy): domain Eukaryota; kingdom Fungi; phylum Ascomycota; class Sordariomycetes; order Hypocreales; family Hypocreaceae; genus Trichoderma; species Trichoderma arundinaceum. The sequence continues at coordinate 925,988 of JAMQTF010000007.1, read as the reverse complement.
GGACACGGCGGTTGCGCGTGCGCCCACGGCGCGCAAGAGCGAGGCAATTGTCACCGAGAAGCCACGAACAGATATTGCCACCCGCGCCGAGAGAGAAAAGGCCCGGAGGATAAGGGAAGCCAACAAAGCCTATGGCCGAGGGAAACAGATCAACACCAAACAGATCAAGGACAAGAAGCTCCGAAGAAATCTCAAAGAGCTGGAGTCAAAATATCAGAATGCAGCCCTGAAAGCCAAGGATGCCGAGATCCTGCTGGAGAATGAGTCCGGATTCTTGGAGGCTGAAGGAGAGCTGGAACGAACCTACAAGGTCCGGCAAGACGAGATTGTTGCCAATGTTGCGGTCGAGACGGCGAAGAAGCGATTCGAGCTCAACCTAGACCAGCTAGGGCCCTATCTATGCGACTACTCGAGGAACGGACGAGAGCTGCTGATCGGTGGCCGAAAGGGCCATGTCGCGACCATGGACTGGCGAGAAGGCAAGCTAGGATGTGAGATCCAGCTGAACGAGACGATTCGAGACGTCAAGTGGCTGCACAACAACCAATTCTTTGCGGTAGCGCAGAAGAAATACGTTTACATCTACGACCGCAATGGCGTTGAGCTGCATTGCCTAAGGAAGCACTCCGAGGTTACACACATGGAGTTTCTCCCCTACCACTTCCTCTTGGCTACAATGGTAGGATCTCGAATTTCTCCCCAAAATCACAATCATAGCCAGCTAACGAAGGATTAGAACACCGGAGGCGTTCTGAAATACCAAGATACTTCGACCGGTCAAGTCGTTGCCGAAATTCCATCACGCCTAGGTCCTCCCGTCTCACTAACCCACAACCCCTACAACGCCGTCATTCACGCCGGGCATCAAAATGGCACAGTAACGCTATGGTCGCCAAACTCAGCCGAACCGCTTGTCAAGCTATTAGCACACCGAGGCCCCGTGCGATCTATTGCTGTCGATCGAGAAGGCCGATACATGGTCTCAGCAGGACAAGATGCGCGCATGGCAGTCTGGGACATTCGCATGTTCAAGGAAGTAAACACCTACTCAACGTACACACCAGCATCTTCCGTCGCCATCTCAGATACCGGCCTCACGGCCGTTGGCTGGGGCACCTCAACCACCATCTGGAAGGGCCTCTTCGACAAGAACGCCGCCGTCCAGGAGAGGGTACGATACCCCTACATGAAGTGGGGACGCGAGGGCAAAACCATTGAGCGAGTCCGCTGGTGCCCCTTTGAAGACGTCCTGGGCATAAGCCACGACAAGGGCTTCTCCTCCATCATAGTCCCCGGCGCCGGCGAGGCCAACTTCGACGCCTTCGAGGCCAACCCCTTTGAGACGCACAAGCAGCGACAGGAGACCGAAGTCAAGGGCCTGCTGAACAAGCTGTCGCCCGAGATGATTGCCCTGGATCCCAACTTTATCGGCAACATCGACCTGAGATCCGACGCACAGCGTAAAGCCGAAAAGGACCTGGATGCCAAGCCCGTGGACATTGCGGAGGAGATTCGCAACCGAGCAAGAGGAAAGAATGGCGCGTTGAAGAAGTATCTGCGCAAGCAGCGGAAGAGGAACGTCATCGACGAGAAGAGGTTGCGCGTGGACGAGCTGTGGAAAGATCAGCAGAAGAAGAACGATAAGAAGCGAAAGGAGGTGGAAGAGGACCTGGGGCCGGCGTTGTCGCGGTTTGCGAAGAGGGAGTGAGGTAGCAGTCGGGCACATATCAAACCATACGTATATATTAATACCCATAGCATGATAGACAAAAGTCGTCTACGTCTCTCTTGTGACTGTAACCATGAAACAACAGCTGCCGCTGGAAAATAAAGAGGACCAAGATGACTTATGTCATAAAATCGTCAAGATGTTCTATTTTTTACGTTCCCAGTGTGCCGTTTTTGTGTCTTATTCATATCCATACCAGCTCATAGCATCCTGCCCCAGCCTAAAAGCTAGTCATGACCCAGACGCCGTCCCTTCACCCAGATCACATCTCTGCTTCAACTCCCCAGCATCGTCCATAAATCATATGCATTGACACCTTGTATATACGCAGCCCAATCCCTTACAACAACTTCAACTCCCCCGTAACCTTGTCCACCAAGCTCCTCGGTCCCGGCCCGACTCCCAGGACCGTCATGCTGCCGGCCTCGATCTGCGTCCGGCCCGCGTCCTGAATCACTTCGGCCGTGAGTCCCATTGCGCGAGCCTTGCCCCGCAGCTCCAGCATCTCCGCCTGGCTCTTGACTTGCACGGCAATCTTGGCCTGGCCGAAGCGCTCCCATCGAGAGAGCAGCTTGCGTTCGGGAGAGGACGGGTCGGCGCGGGCAAGAGCCTTGTAGCAGGCGAGGGTAGCATGGGAGCATTGAGCAGCAATTTTGCCTAGTCCTTGTTAGATGATGAATCCAAGGGGGGGATTCAACAAGTAGAGGTGCCAAAACGAAGGACAAAACACACCTTTGGTCATGCCAAGATCCGTCCGCACAACCAGCACCAGCTTGCACTCCTCGCTGGTGTCCATCATCAACCGCCTCTTCTCCGCCACGCCCGAGTCGCCAAACTTGAGGCCCTGCTTCCGGTCCGCATCCAGCCCGTTGGCCCAGTTCGGCGCATGGTCCAGCACCGTATCGTCCTCGTCAATGTCGCTCTCCTCGCTCTCGACCGGGTCGTTCCGGTATCTCCGTCGCTCCTCCGCAAGAGCCGGCGAGATGAGGTACCCTCTGGTGGTGAAGATGCCAAACATGTAGCCCGTGACAAAGCTGGCGAGGGCGGTGGTGAGGATGATGCCCGTCTGGTTCGCCTGGTCGGTGGAAGCCATGGCGGGGTAGGAGGGGAGAGGCTGTTGGTTGTAGCAAATGCCGATTTGATCTTCTCGAGAGTAAATTGGAAGAGAGGATGGAGAAGAGAAGGAAGAAGAGAGCAGAGGAGCGAGGATATCCCGAGGCGGTGATGTTCAGGAGTTGGAGGAGATACGTGACATCAGTTTCAAGTCCCGGAAGAGAGAAGAAAAAAAAGCCCTGCAGTTGAGCCCGCTATTGCGTCCTCCGTCCCCTGTAGCGATGCTCAGTCATAGCGCTTCCCACGCCGGATTACGGCAATCTGCCCGCCCTACGAGACCCTCCAACCCCACCTTCAGCCGCTAACCCAACCGCTAAAGCGCTCCGTATCTGCGCTCAGTCAGTGCGAGCCACAACCTCGAGTCTAGTATAAATCCATCGTGATCCCGCATGTGATTCCTCTTATTCGCCATCTCCTAAAGCCTCAGCCTCCTCTCAGCGCCGCCATGGCAGAAGGCAAAAAGGCCCTCATCGTGGCCCTTTCCGGCTGCTCCTCCAGCGGCAAGACGACTCTCGCACGGCTGCTGCGGGACATCTTCCCCAGCACTTTTATCCTGCACGAAGATGACTTTTACAGGCCCGAGGTTGAGTGAGATTTCCCTCCTCTGACAAGTCTCTATATGAGCTCATTCATCTCATAAGCTGTGCTAATACATAAACAACAGCCTGCCCGTGAAGGACGGCCTCCTCGACTGGGACTGCGCCGCATCCATCGACATTCCCGCCATGGCCGAGGCGCTCTCATACATCCGCCAACATGCCTCGTTTCCCGTAACTTACACCTCCTCTCATCCACTGAACCCCATCCTGATATTCATACTCATGCTCATGCTCATGCTCATGCTCATGAAATACCAAAACTAACTTGCCCTTCTCCCAGCCAACCCTCGATTCAAGAGAAGACCAAAACACCGTCGGCAAATGCCCCGTCTCCGACTCCGCCATCTCAGCCCTCAAGTCCAAAGTGTCCTCTCTCCTCCCCTCAAGCCACCCCCTGAGCACCTCCGCTCTGCGCCTCTGCCTCCTGGACGGCTTCCTGCTCTACCCCCCTTCCATGTCCGCCATCCAACCCCATCTCGACATCAAGCTCTTCCTGCGCGCCTCTTACACGAGGGCCAAGGCACGTCGTGAGGCTCGAGACGGATACGTCACGCTGGAGGGCTTCTGGGCCGATCCGCCGGGGTACGTCGACAAGATTGTCTGGCCAAACTACGTGGAGGAGCACTCGTGGATGTTTGAGGGCGGAGACGTCGAGGGCAAGTACAAGGCCGATGTGCTTGAAAGAGAGGCAATCAGGGTACCGGATGGAGCAGACGTGGACGGTGACATGGACAAGATTCTGGGATGGATGGTGGATGTGATACTGGAGGAGCTGAAGAAGCACGCCTAGTACGTGTAAAGCGAGATGATTTTGGTTAGACGATGAAAATATAAAGGCCCTTATCGCCTTAACATCGATTTTGTAAATAGCTCAAAAAAATCATCGAGCGTTGGCTCTAGAAGTGAACAGACTTTCTACCAAAACTTATCCGCCAAAAATGAGAAAAAGAAAAACCATTCCAACATGCGACGGCAAATTGCGTCTATGGCCCGTGTGTATATCCCATGAAAATGCTTCATCATTCATCGTCCAACTTACCTTATCCTTTACTCGCCCATGGCCACGTCCGCTGCGGCATTCTTCCTCTCCTCTGCCAGGACCTTGAGCGCCTCCGTCGCGGCCTTCGTCTTCACCTCCTCCCTGTTGATCCCTCCGCGAACCTCTGCCACGACTCTCTCCCCGATGGTAACCTTGCAAAAGTACTCCTTTTCACCCGGAGTCTCAGCATCCTCCTTGACAGCAAGCTCGTAGACGACGGTTTCCGAGTTGGCCCATTTGCCCAGCTCCTCCTTCGGATGCTGTACCTGCACTTCGTCACGCAGCAAACGATCCAAGTACTTCAAAAGACCGAATCGATCAACGACGGCCTCAGCCGCGGCCATTGACCCAGAGTCGATCCATACAGCGCCAAGCACCGCCTCAAACATGTCAGAATAGAACTTCTTCGGATTGAGGGCAGCCAGCAGTGCCCAGGGGTAGTGCATGCCACTCTCCATGGCCCGGATAATCTCGCCTCTCAAGGCGGCGTGTCTCTTTATGGTCTCTTCCTGCTCGACCCCAATAGGAAGCGATGCGTGCCTCATAAACTGCCACAGGTAAGAAAAGGCTTCTACTTGTTCCACACCATCCTCCGTCACGACGGCCTCTGTCGATTTCAAGCTGTGCTCCATTGTCATAAACGCGAGGAAATCGCCATTCACCAACGCCGTCTTGAGCGTGTGCATCTTGTAATGGGGCAGCTCCGGCGTCACGTTGGAGAGCTTCGAGACGATGACGTTATCCAGAATGGCGTCCCCCACAAACTCCAGCCGTTCGAGGGATCGCTTGCCCGTGTCCGCCACATAGGAAGCATGCGTCAGAGCCTCGGTCAGGAGCGCTTTTCGCTGAAACGTGTAGCCAATCAACTCCTCCAGGGGTTTCAGAATTGGCGGGAGAGGCTCGTACTCAGGCACCCTATCCAGAAGAGCTTGCCGGTCTTGGTGCACGCCATCCCATTCAACTTCATTGAGAAAGACGGAGATGCATTTCACCGCCTTGGTGAGGCCTCCGTCCTTGACTCCATCTCTGTTGCCATCTACATATGAGGCTCCAATCAGCGCCTCGACCATATCTGCCAGCGTCTTTGTCGATAGCTTTCTCGTCTCCGTGCCGGCAGCGGCATCTTCCTGGAGAACGTTGTCCAAGTACAGGGGACGCCACTTTTGGCCGGTAAAGGGCTTTGTGACGAGGAATCTCGGCAGCCTAAATTCAACCGCTGCCCGGTACAGTCTGGAATTGGAAATGAGTCGGTCCCGCCAGAAGGACAGGTAGCCCTCAGGCCAGTCGGGATCTAACAGCAAATCATGTAAGCAGAGGAATATCAAAGAGGGAAAGGGGCTATGAAACAAATGGGAAATCGTGGCAATCAGTAACCTACTTAGAGCAGCGGCTTTCACACAGGTGCAAAATTTGAGGATGGAATCGCCAAGGAACTCCAACCTCTCATAATTCACCGGCTCAGACGCGCTGCGTGCACAGATGGCCTGCCTAACCAGGTCCAAATTCGAAATCTCGACTCGCTCCAGAACCGTGCTGGCCAGCTCCTTGGCCATGAGCATCACGCCAAGCTCATGGATGATGGTGGGTATCAGCATGCCAAACTGCGCATGCTTCGCCGGGATGCTATCGACCCTCGCCCACTCCAACGGATAGACCCGCGAATAAGGCCTGCTGCTAGCCTGGTCTTTGGTAGGGTCCCCGTGCAGGCGGTGCAAGAAATCCGTTCTCCGCGTCCACTTGGTGAGCACGAGATAGGGGGCATTCTCGGGTGCCTTTTCAAATTCAAAGAACGCATTCTGCACCTGGGTGATGGCGGGCTTGGATGGAATAATGTCCTTATATAGATACGGCGATTGAGTATTGTCCCGAATGAGATAGTCCCCTTGCTTTACGCTTTCGTCGTAAGGATCGTACCCATTGGCGCCGATTTGGCTCATCGAGAGCGATTCACTCTTCGCCCAGACCCGTATTACATGTTCTCGCGCCTCGAGCGGCCATCGATGGGAGAAATGAAGCGCAAGGAGAGTTGAAGTATGGTCTGGTAAAGACGCAACGTGCTCATGCGGCACCGGCGTCCCGGCAGTAAGCCGCAGCTCCAAGTTGTGATTCCGGTCGAGAAACATCTGCAGCGGCCGAGGCTGGTTGAGCCATACGGGCAGCAATATCTCGTATTCGCCAATCACTTGCTCTTCCTCATCAAAGCAAGTCAGGGAGTAGAGCCACTTGTCACCGGGTTCCCGCCACGCAGCAGCAATATGGTGCCATGGCTTCATCGTGGGCTCAACCGGCACTTCGGATGCTCGAGTATCAATTCCGGGAATTTCACTGTATTTGAAGGGCAGCAAGTGTTCATTGACAAGGCCTGCATCGTACAGAGCAACGTAAGCTTGGAAAGCCGCATCCTTGGTGGCGTTCTTCTCCGATAGCCACGAAGAGGCACTGCTAAACTGTCTCGGGGTCACCGGTATGAACGGTGGAAGCACAACAGTGGCAGTCAGACCAGAAGAATCCCGCTCCTGGTGTATGATGTAGTCTGGCCGACTGTCAACAAACTCTCCCGGCGATAGACTCCTACAGAAATGCTCCAGGTGCTGCTTGGCATTGTCAAATTCAAGCCTCGCCTCAGTAGACTCAACAGTGAAGCAAAGGGTGCTCGGGCTCTCCGATTCCTCCACCATCCCGAGTCTGTGGATTTCTCTCTGTTCGTCTTCAAAAATCTTTCTCATTTCCTCTTCCTTCTCATCAAACTTCTGCCGAGCCGGGTTGGATTCGTCAAAGAATATGACAAGTCTCGAGTCCTTCGTCCGAGCTCGCCCGCGCCTCTGTATGAACGACTTCGACGTCGTCGGCGTGTCGAAGCAGATGACGAGATTGCAGGCGGGGACGTCGATGCCCTCTTCCAAGACGGAGGTTGCAATGAGCAAGTTGATCTTGCCGGAGCGAAAGTTCTGCAAAGCCTTGTAATCAGACTTGTCTCCGAATTCATACAATGACTTTCGCCGAGAGGAATAGCCCGAGTTGCCAAACATGGTTCCAATCTGGTACTTTGCCGTGATGGCGGGGTTTACGGAGAGGACTTCGGCGAGCATGGTCACCACGATTCGCTCCTCAACAAAGATGATTCCCACCGTAGCTTCCTCTGTGGACAAAAGTTCGTGCAGTAGCATGCTGACTTTATCAGAGATGTCATCTATCTCCTGCGGCGTCTTGGGAGGAGGCTGCGCATTGACTCGGCGGAGGACGTCGGCCATGTACGTCTTTTCCGAGGTAAGCCAATGATCAAAGAACTCATCGCTTTTGTTCACCCTGCTGAGATACGACGATATGACCTTCCAGATGTAGAGATCAGCAACCCAGGGGCCAAGCTGTTTACATACGTCCTGAGACCTAGAACAGAAGGCCTTCATCTGATTCTGCGTGTAGGTGTCGTACTTTTCAACTGCCCTGGCCAGCACGCGTTTGTTCCGTTCTGTTGGATCGCTCAACAACAACAGTATGTAAGGATCTTCCCTAATGTCCAGGTCGTGATACACCTGATTCAGAGCGCGCATAGTGGGAGTCGAACGCTCTTTGCCCGGAATGTAAATGACGTGCGATATGTTGGGCCGTTTGACACACTTGAGGAGCTCATCTCGGTGGAGAGTGGGCGAGACGCATCTTGCGTTCATCAACTTTTCCAAAGCCTCGAGGTCTTGAACTTCAGATCGGATGCTAGGAGTTGCTGTCAAGCCCATGATGGAGGGCACGCTCTTACCAGCTAGCCTGTATGGATGATAATGGTTGCTCATGATCTTGCCTCCGGGATGCCTGCCAATGCAGTTGTGGACTTGGGTCAAACAAACGTCAGCAGATGAAAGAGTCTTGAGATCCATATTGATCATTCCGTTTCCTTCTTTTTTCCTTTTCACGTTGTTTTTTTTTTTTTTCCTTTAAGAGGCCACACATACCTTCGTCAAATACAATCAGTGCCAGCCGGCTCATATTAATGAAGCCATGGTCAAGGGCATCGAGTAGAATCTGAGGCGTTGTGACCACAACTCGAGCCTTTTCCAAGACGGTGTTCCAAAGTCTCGGTCCCCAAGTAGGGACACTGCGATTGCCAGCCAGCATTGCCATGGGCACCGCAGGGATCTGCAGCTTGAGTACTTTATGTTGCTGAGCGCTCAATGAAACAGTCGGCGCAATAAACCAGATGATCTGGTGGGCCTTTTTGTTAGTTCTCTCCTTTCTCCTGTAGCCCTTAAGCTGCCGTCGCTTGGCGCTCGCACGGAGCCCATGCGCAAGCCGTCGATAGCTCACCTTTGTCGAGTCGCAAGACTCCAATTCAGCTTTGATACGAAGAACGGCCCTAATACAAGCCCCCAAGTCAGCGCGGACCGAGCTGAGCAGGGCAAGGACGAAAACAGCGTCGAGGAAATTCCGTCCCAATTACAGACAGCGTACGTGAGGATACGCAACTTACACTTGCGTCTTGCCGCTCCCAGTGTCCATCTACACAGCACCACCCGCTTGGTCAATGGACATGTCTCACTCCTGAGGCAAGAACAAGAAGAATCTAACATACAGCAATAATCACATTCTGCTTGAGGCTCTGGTCGAGCATCTCCAGCTGGTAAGCCCTCGACGCCATGGCTACTGTTTGTTCTCCATCTTCGCCCGACGGTTCTGCCTGGACTCCTGAGGACAACCCATCTTGGACGGCGGCAGCGGACGGGGCGTCCCTGATATCAGCTCCGGGCACGGGAGCCTCGTCAACGGCGACGCCAGCATCGTCGGAAGCACCCGCCCACTTCTCAACGCTCAGGCTAGGCGCCCCGACCTCCTGATCCAGGGGTGTATACCCAGAGTCATGACCGTCACCCCCTCCAGAGGCCAGCGATGACCTCGACACGGGGGAGCTTGAGTCGGATCGGGCAGGCCGTGCCGTGTCGACGCTGTCTGCTATCACGTCACCACCAGACGAACCACGGGTCGACAGGGTCCTCGGCGCAGGTCCCGGAGCAGGGCTACTACCGGTCCCCAGGACAGCCGCCGCTAAGCTCCCTGCCAGACCGCGCCACATGGGACGGCGGTAATTTGGCGCTCCCGCAGCTGCGGATCTTGTGCTCAAGGTGTGACTCAGGCAACAACCACCTCTGCCTGAGAGACGAACCCGCAGGCTCCAGGATGGCAGCCTGACGTGTGCGCCAGACGCAATGCTGCCCGTAGTTACGAATCTAAAAAGGCGGTCTCCGTTCCTAGCTCGCTCAACGACGAAAGAGGAAAGAAAAGGTCCGTTGGCGGAATCCCTGGTTCAAGATGCTTCACAAACGGTGCCGAAACGGCGGAGCTCGTTGCGGGGTAGGCCCAGATGAGCTGACGGGGCTGTCTAGGTTGCTTAGATTTGGATTAGAAAAAAAAAAATCAAAAACCTCCCGGCCATAATGGATCACGGCCTGCAAAGCGGTAAAAACAGACAGGCCTCGTATGCGCGGAGCTAGTTAAAGTTGCTAGCCAGTTTTTCTTCGATTCGCGTGGTAAGCTTAATTAGCAAGCAACTCGATCCTGGCCCAAACGAGAGAGACGTGGCGTCAACAGCTGAGGCGTCCTACCCAGCAAACTAGCTACTGGCGCATGTGGGACAAGCGCCGCTCTATTGTTGGCTGCCGTTTCTGGCACCGGGTCCAACAAAGTCCTTGAGTAAGACAAAGAAGAGGTTGGATGGAGGAGACGCAATTGGATGACGTGTGGCGAGGAGGCCTACTAGGTAAGTACCTGATGAGATGTTACAATCAACTAGGTAGGAGGTAAGTATGAGTGTGTTACAATCAATCCAAGTAGGACCAAGTCCTCAACTACCAAGTAGTTTTACCCTGTGCAAATATGCGTATCCAATACGACCACAGTCGGGTTAGTTTCGAACTACTCCGTCCCGACTACGAAATCTTGATTCTAGACGAGAAGCAAACGGAGCTTTCTCCATTTTCTTCATGTTTAGTTCTATTTCCCTTCTTCTTCTTTTTTTTTTCTTTTAGTCACACGCCAAACTGCCGGGGGAGGCAAGCAGCGGAAAGCTCCGCATTAATTTCCCTTTGCAGCTCTTCCTAATGCGTGACCCGCTGCTTGATAATGTAACAAAGCTTGGTGGTGTTTTAGCTTTATCTTGTCTCGCGCTTCCCTCTACCTATCCAATCACGACGGCCGTTTCAAAATCTCAAACGAGATTTATAAGACAATCATGACTCTGGAATTCCGCGTATCTCCCGTTACCTGCTCTCTATCCTCTCAGCCCCACGATCGCTGCTTGCTTCCTAACTCGGCTACGTACCCAAGCGAGCTAGACGAACTCACTGCCCGCGCCATATTTTTACTTGGCCTCAGGACTCTTTACCCGGCAGGCCAATAAACAGTCAATTGGTCACGAGGCGCGGCCCAGCATGCGACAATTTTCCAGAGCCCTGCTGAAAAGCTTGGTTTGGAAGGATTCGATTAGGCATCTAACTCGATGCGTGTGTTTTTGGTGTGTTTCTTATAAATTAACTGTCAGTCACAGATCGTCACGCCGAATGAGTGGAAAAGTGCCCGGGCTCAATGCCACTGTGTTTAGGTTGCCGTGATAAAGTTTGAGAGCTATGCGTTATGCTCCGTGCAGCATCATCAACCTTGATAGACACGCACCCTCTTGATTGATTTAGCAAGGCTGCAGGAAATTAGCAAAACTAGAGCAAAGTATAATACAAAATCCTGAGTTACGGAACTCCGTAATCAACGCCTTCAAATCCCCCGATATTACAAGCCACCACCACCGGCATTTCTTCCTACAAGGTACGGATGGTTCCATCTCTCCGGGACTTGTCGACCCACCACCGCGGATCTCGCCATGAATGCTCATGTTATGTCCGCAAAAGGGAACTTTTGTCCTATTTCCGATCTGCTATGCAAGACTGGGGGAGTCGAGGAGTCATAAGAGTCATAACGGAGTTGTGGCTTAGATGCTCGCCAGGCTATTGTAGATGCTAGTCTAGTACAAATACAATCCGCGCGCCGGTGGATTAACTCCCCCCAAAAATAAGTTACGGAGTAAGCCGGAAAGGCTAGAGCTGGCAGCAACCCCAGACATGAACCATGACCGCACTTATACACGCAGCAGAGCAGATGACTGCTATGCTTATTAGCCTCAGGACAAAAGGAAATTACAATGTAGGATCGAGACTACAGAACGAGCAGAATAATAATCGCCTACATGTAAAGAGTCATAGGTCATGCAGCGGCATATATCGCCGCGAAATCTGTCCAATTGGATCCCAGCATTTAATCTGTCATTGAGGGTCCATGTGACCGCTGAGCCCAGCATGTAACTATTTCTCGTGATGGCATCAAGGCCTGCGCAAAACTGGCTCTGTAAGTGGATTTTTCTTCACTTGCAAGAAAAGTAGACCAAGAAAAAATCTATTCGGTTGCAAACTGTCCTTTCCGGGGTACCATGCATGAAGCGGTCTAAGTGTGTGGTGTCAACAACTAGCACTAGGCAGCCTCGTTTTGTCATCTGTAGGATTGGTTCTTTGTTAGTCCACAGCTAACCACCAATTAAGCATCAATGCCACATGCAGTCTGCTGTCCAATTGCCATGTAATCCGCCTATCCGAGCACATCCCATGGACCTTTTTGCAACGGGCTTCAACGCCTGGGACCAGCTTTCCATCAGCCACTCGGCCGGCCAAAAGATCCTGCCGGATGGCACGCTTCAAGACTCGGGGGGTGAGCCTCATGACCTCTATGAATTTACAAAAGTTCTCTCCGCCACGGACATTGAGCGGCCAGTCTCGCGACTCACATACACCATTGGTATATCATCTTTTATCACCCACACCTAATGGCACAAAACCAAACATCCTGATTCGCAGCTCAAAATCTATACTGACAAAAGGGCCTTTGCAGTTCGACAAGATGGGCATCTGGCTGTCGCCGGGTCCGGTCCCCGGACTGAGGAGCTCGAGTTTCTCTACACGTCAGCAGAATCTGCCTCCGGGGAACTTTTAACAATCGTCCAAGACCAAAATGGCGATGACAGCAACAAGTTAGTCAAATATTCATCCTTATCGTCCTGGAGAACTGGCTCCGAGCCCGAATCCATCTTTCCCTGCACCCCTCCAGCTACGCAAATCGCGGCCTTCGACACGGGCTTCGTCATTCTCCATTCGGACGGCACCGTCTCTACGTTTGGCGACGCTCGCTTCGAAGCTTGCCTCGGAAGAGACATTACCACGCCAGACCGGTAAGCTAAATCCTCCCCCTCCCCCTTTTTTCCCCTCCCTCCTCCGACGAAACCGGAGCAGCCCGCTGACCGGTCACGGAGCAAAAAAGACCCTCTAGAACGCCGGGCCCGGTACCCGATCTCCACGACATAGCCTCGGCCGACGATCCCGTCAAACGCGTCACAGCCGGCGGGACAGCCGTCGCGGCGCTGACGACCTCGAGCAGCAGCGTCTACGTATGGGGCTCTACGCCATCAGCAGCCTCAAAATCGTCAAGCGGCTCTCATACCCGCCGAGGACATGCTTTTCGAGACCTCTCAGGCATTCCCAACTACACAGAAATCGACAATGGGAAGGATGTTGTGGACATTGCCCTAGGAGAAGCTCACGCCATCGCGCTGACAGCGGACAACCTCATCTACGTCATCGGCGAGAATAACAATGGACAGCTTGGGATTGGTAATGATATTGGCATGGAGAGAGCAGAGGAATGGACAAATGTTCCGTTCAAAGTGGCTGAGGGCTATACGATTGTGGGCGTGGCGGCCGGTCCGCGAGCATCCTTTATTTTAACCGCCAAAATATAGACTGGCCCGTAACAACAGATCAGATTGTAGGCAGGCTATGACGGGAAATCAAAGAAAAGGCCTGCAGCTGCTTATGCGGAGCCAAGTATCCAAGTGTGTGTATTTCAATCCATGTCATGCCAAGCCATCTTAATATATCCTCAGCACCTTTTTCATCTCTAATTCTCCAGGTTTTCTCTCCCTGTTGTATGTCATTTTCTAGATCTGCCCCCTGGTAGAGGAGAAACTTTATGGAGTCTACGGCTTCAGCACAGTCGTGACGGGCGGCCTAACGCAGTGGTGTGATGTATGTTGAATTACTTCGTGCACCTGCATGGACACCGTGTTGGAGAATCGATACTTGCGCAAAGCGTATTGAAAATGTTGTTCTGGCAATGTTTATTAGGGCATCGTCGAGATTGCCGCTTTGAGGACAAACAATGATTATACCATGCCTTTATGATTGCGCTGGAAGACTTGATACTTGGAGTGGCCTAGTCTTTACATGTAGTTGCTACGTGAGGAACAGCCGACACTAAGTGATGCTCTAAGGTGCCAAATCTTTTGTTTATTAAGCTTTTATGCCTCATTATTGTACATCAAAGCCTGCTTCATCATCATTCAGCGTATGGGTATGTCTATCATAGACTTGACAGGTAATCCTCAATCTCCTGAGGGGTCAACTTTCTAAACCGAGGGCCCGTGGCACCCTCAACTCCCTCGACGCCCAGCAGGTGGTCAGCTGGGGGGCCAACAATGCCTAAAAAGACGAAAAAGGTCAGAACAACACAAGACACGGCTCATTACAAAGGGTAGCCTACCAATCTCGATGGAATCACCGCTCATTTCACCCTCGATGTTGTCCTTGAGTGTCAACAGAGCAATGTGGATAGCATCTTCCAGCTCCAGCTCCTCCGAGTATCTCTTCTCCAAAAAGGTCTTGGCCTTGGTCGCACTCTTGCCGATGGCCGTGGCCTTCCAGGGGAAATAGCTGCCCGTGGGGTCGACCTGATACAGCATGGGGCCTCCCTTGTGAATTCCTCCAGTCTTTTTCGTCTTCTTCACCTCTGCGCCCTCTTTGACTTCGACTTCCTCCTCCTCGGGGTCAATACCTTCGTCCCAGCCGGCAATCAGCATGCTGACGCCATACGGTCGAACACCGGCAGACTGAGTGGCCTCCTGCATGACCCTAGCCACGTCTTGCACAAGTATCCTGGTGGGGGGATATTCGTTGTAGATACGCTTGTAACCTGTGTGCGAAACCTTGCGCGCTCTGTCGACTAATACTCTGTAGTCTGGGCCCATGCCGGAGTATACGGTGCCGATGTTGGGGGTGATGTGGCTAATCTTGGACAGGCTGCTCTGGTCGGCGAGAGGGGAGGACGATTTCTTCTCGGTGGCAAGAACGATGCCATTCGTGGCTGTTTATTGCGTTTGCTCGGTTAGCTCGCCGCCAGCCATGTGCTCCTCGCTGCCAATACACCAAGCATACCTTTGATACCCAGAGCCGTGATGCCCTGGTTGACCGCATTCAGCGCATACTCTGCACGACGACACCATCTACATGTTAGCCTCGTTCGACGCTATTCAGGCCGGATCATCGTCGAGCTGATCCGGACAATGCACACGGCTGCAAAGGGGGAGGCGAGGGCACACCAATTTGCACCAGCTTGCCGCTATCGAACAGTGTCAGCAGAGGGGTCTTTTGGGTTGGAGATGACATCAAGCTGCGTACCTGGGCGAGAACGTTGTCAGGGAGAAGGAGTATCTGTCCGCCATGGCTGGATGCTGGTCGGCAAATTGTGCTGCTTGCTGTGGTTGGGGTTCGACTCGAGATGCACCAAAGCAATGCTTCGCAGAGGGTTGACGAAGCTATTCTGAGCTGCTCTCTGCCTTGCAGTTGCAATTGCAATCCCACTTGCGGCAGCAGGCACACTGAGCTGCGCGTCAAGCTCGCCCAGGCAGTGGTTTGGTTGGCGGCGGAACTTTTATTTTGCCGAACCCCGGTGGGGAGAGCTCCCGCTCCGCCACCATTTTCTGCACCAGAGCTTTTCCCGTCGACAAATCTCCGCCAGCAAACCCATCACTTCTGCTGCCACACGGCCGGACATTTCGGCTAGCTGGGCTATATGGAATGTGACGCGGGAAGCGATGAAGTGGCCTCTTCTAATCCCATCTACGTGAAAACTTGACGCGTGCCTTTCCCCCCCTCCATCTCGCCTTGGTGCCTGACAGACAGTCCACCAGAGTGCTTCATGCCATGTGAAGCCACTCTCCTTTTTCGTCTTCCTTTCAAGAGTTGTTCGTCGCTTTACCAGCTGGCCTAGAGGCCTACACTTGGTTTCCTGCATCTGTTGAGCGCGTCAAAAGCTGATTTCAAGACTTCCGCATCACTGCTTCTTCGGGAAATCGCAATCGTGATGGAGTGGTTCGGAGAGAGAACTCGGTCGCCGTACCAAGCGTCGGTTCACGAGAAGACGTCTACTGGTTATCACGATGAACAGACAGCGTCTGAGAACGAGAGAGAGCATGCAGCCGCACACGCTCAAGCGCCACCACCAGATACTGCGCACAAGCACAGACGACACAGGCCGCGGACATGTCGTATTTGCCTGGATGTCGTGGAGCCAAAATACCCATCCAACGCGTCCAAGTCAAGCAAGCCGATATACGTGTCTGATGATGCAGAGCTAGGAAGACTCTTGTCCCCATGCAAGTGCAAGGGATCACAAAAATATGTCCACGAGGGATGTCTCAACTCCTGGCGGCTATCAAACCCCACGGTCAAAAGAAACTACTGGCAGTGCCCGACATGCAAATTCTCCTATCGACTGGTGCGCCTTCACTGGGCTTCGATGCTAAGCAGCAAATTTGCTCAAGCTGGGCTAACATTGCTCATCCTGCTTACGACCATCTTTTTCTTGGGATTTCTGGCAGACCCAATCCTCAACCTTTGGGTTGATCCCGTCGGCACAGTCAGCGATGCCGTTACCAGCGTGGTGACAGACATTGAAGCACTCAAGGAGCCAGACTGGGAACCGCCGACGACCTGGGGTGAGCATTGGCTCAAGGGCTTCTTCTCCCTTGGACTCGTCGGCATCTTCAAATCCATGCTTGCGCTCTCACCTTGGCACTGGTGGAACCTGCGCAGCTTGACGGGAACCGGCCGGCGCCAGGGGAGCGGAAGAGCAAGAGTTGAAAACATCAGCCTCTTTTTTGTCATCCTTGGAGCCTTTACCGCCCTGATGGGAATATGGAAAGGAGTGAAGAAGTTTAGTGAGCGTGTGCTGAAGAATGTGAGTGAGAGAGTCTTGGATGTCGGCGGAGATGACGGTGATGTCGACGAAGACTTTGATGAGGCAACAGCCGACGGAAAGAAGAATGAATGATGAAACCTTTTCCGATTCTCTTGTACTCCATGAGTTGCCATTATTTTGTCCCCACCCCCCTTTTTTTATGCTTCATGATATACCCAATTCTGCACACTCTTAAGTTGCCTCGAACTCGCTCTTCCGTGTCAAGTCAACTAGTCTGCGTGCAAATAGCGACGCTCTGCCAGCGCCTTGGGTGAAGGCCGTCTTGGTCCTTTGCCCGCTGGCCTGGTGTGAGATTTGCCGGTGCAATTTACGCGTTGAAGATACCCTTGGGTTTCGAGACGTTGCCATTTCCTGAGAGCTCTGCTCCGTACGCCCCAGTACACCTCCCTTGAGCAGCATCAATTGGACAGCCCGGCACATTTCACGACTCTTTTTTCTTTTGAATTGAATAGGTGACCAGATTTTGACTGCTCTGCCTTGCTCGTTGGCTAGGTTCGTAGTGGTGGGTGCATCAAAGGGATAGCCCATGTAATCTCTATACTCCTAGTACTCCAAATAAGCTTCAGAGCCCGCAATGCTAAGCACTATAAGGAGCACCCAGCGGCTGAGGACCGTAAAAGCCGCGCTCCCTATCCAACCCAGCCCTATTCTTCGATACCACCTGAATAACATCTCCTCGTTGGCACTAGCCGCAATCAAACCAGGCCGTCAGCTTGGTCCGTATGCAGTAGTAATACGAGCAAGGCGCAAGGATAGTGGCCGCCGTTTGCAATACTTGGTTGGGCCGGCGATTCGTACTCCCGGCGCCGGCACCTCGTGTTCCAAAGTCAACAGATAGTACCCGGAAAAAAAGACCCCTAGCAACATGCCACAAATGTCATAAGGGATCGTCGCCATCGCCTCACCGCGCGCGAAACGCCTTTTCGCAGCGGCCCGTAGCATCTCCCGCCACTCGTTTAACTGCTTCTTTGCGCGCCAGACTGCCCGGCAATCCTCATCGACACGACTCGCAGCCTGTGGCTTCACGGACCTGCTCCGCTCTCCTTATCGGGCGTCGCATAGCTGGCCTCAGGACTAGAGACGGGCGAGATAGGCTCAGGAGAAACGACGCCTCTGCAGCCATTCTCCCAACTGCAGCATCCCGCCACCTCCGTCACCCACGACCGCGATTCGCCATAACACACGGCAACGAGTCGATAGGCAATTGTCACGAGAGAAATTGACCTTGGCAATCAGGAGCTGCATACCGCACCAGTCCCCCGTTGTCTTGAATTCCGCCACCTTGAGGCAAGATACGCCGCCCTGACCGACAAGATGCATTACGCATACCCCTCCCGCAAAAGCTCCAACCCGCCCCCGTTCCGGCCCCGATCCACAAGGCTGCCTGGCCTGCGAAGGAGTCGGATCAAGACGATTGGCATTACCTTGCTCGTGATTCTTGCGGTGCTCTGGTACTTTACAAATCCGAGCGTCCCACGCCCCGATCGGGAGCGCGTGCCTTCAGGCCAGCCACCAGTGGTCATCGTGACCGTCGTTGACCCAACTCAATTCAACAATGGCTATCTGAAGACAATCAAGGAGAACCGAGAGCAGTATGCCGCCAAGCACGGTGCGTAGCGTAGTCTCCTCCCAAATAATGCGCCCCCCAGTCACTGACACGCAGAAATACAGGATACCAGGCATTTGTCGTAAAGGCCTACGACTACGACACTCTCGGAGCGCCGCAGAGCTGGTCGAAGCTCATGGCTATGCGCCATGCGTTGACCAAGTTCCCCGAGTGTAAGTTTGTCTGGTACCTGGATCAGGACGCCTACATCATGGACGTGAACAAGTCGTTGGAGGAACAGCTCCTGGGACAGAGGAAGCTGGAGAGCCTAATGATCAAGAACTTCCCCGTCGTGCCGCCGGACAGCATCATCAAGACATTTTCGCATCTGAGGGCAGACGAGGTCGACCTCATTGTCAGCCAGGATACCTCAGGCTTGGTGGCCGGCAGCGTGGTGGTGAGGAACAGCGAATGGGGCAAGTTCTTCATCGAGACGTGGATGGACCCCCTGTACCGAAGCTACAACTTCCAAAAGGCAGAGAGACACGCTCTGGTAAGTTGACACTGTCGAGAGCAGCCAAGAAACTGGGCTCTGCGAAGCGGAGACCTCACGAGAAACAGACAAACTAACGCAATGAAACAGGAACACATTGTTCAATGGCACCCCACCATCTTGTCGAAACTGGCGCTCGTGCCGCAACGCACGCTCGGCCCCTACACGCGCACCGACCAAGGCGAAGCGTACCAAGACGGCGACTTTGTGGTCATGTTCACCGGCTGCACCAAGTCGGGCTACCAGAGCTGCGAAACCGAGTCATCAAACTACTACCAGAAATGGAGCTCGGCATTGAGCAACTAAAAGACAAGACCTTGATGGAATCATTACGACCGGGCAAGGGTGGGGGGACAAGGAGGATTTGGGAGGCAACTATGGGCACAAAAGAATACAAACATAAACGAACACTGGGTAAAAAAATATGGAGGGGCGGGCGACGGCGGCGGCGGCAAGGAATCATAAAAAACACTTGCGTAATACCGGCGTTCGTTCGGAGCATATATCCCCTGGAGTCTATATCCACGGCGTTATCTGGGTTGACAACGTGTTGTGTCGTTGGCAGTCTTGGAAGTGAATTGGCAAATTTGAAACGATAGAGCGAGAGGGAGGAGGGGCCAAAACGAGTTGGAGTATTAAAGAGACGACGATGAATGTTCCTACAGGGGTGGGAGGGGAAATATAAAGTAAACGGCATGTTTTTTTGTATTACGCTGATG
Source organism: Trichoderma arundinaceum (assembly GCA_025919625.1). Lineage (NCBI taxonomy): Eukaryota > Fungi > Ascomycota > Sordariomycetes > Hypocreales > Hypocreaceae > Trichoderma > Trichoderma arundinaceum. The sequence goes on along the minus strand of JAMQTF010000007.1, from coordinate 906,573 downwards.
AATTATGTCTTTCCATCTTGTTTTTTTTTTTTTTTTCCTTTTCTTGTTTCATGTCGAGAATGGCTGATGTTGAGGGGACCAAGTCTGCCTACTTACTATTTGATGATCTATTTCAATGATGCTGCTAGAGCCGGCTTGGGTATAGGAGACGGGCAGCAAGTCGACGACATATCTGCACGGCTAATCTTTCAGGACTGAACATTGACAACAGCAACAAGGTCTCATGACGCTCTCCGTTACATATATGTAATACGGGAGCTCGGAGCATCATTCGAGGCCTTGAGACGGCGGATTCTCTCTTCCATCTCGGCTTCCGCGCATGCCTGTCGTCTATTCTCAAGCTGGCTCGGAGCAATTAGTTGGTCATTACGGGTTGGTGGATGGAGTAGACGGTGCCAACATAGAGCATTTTGCTCCGTGCTCCGTACATACACTATGATTCTGGGGTAACAGTAGTATGCTTGGGAGCAAATAGTCTCAAGGAATGGCTGGTTACATGTCAGTTCCCCGCCGTCTTGCTGCATAGCGATGTCTCAATCTGAGAGTTCGTATTGGTGGCTCTCCGGCAAACTCAATCCCGCGTTCGAGCTACTTGTCCTAATCCATCATGCACCCTCGCAGCGTGGTCTCAATTCTTCATGATGAGGTATTTTTCCCCATCACCTCTTTGTCTACTAAAAAGCTTTAAACCAACACCATCATCTCATGTCATCCAGACCATCGACTTCCTATTCCTCCGATTCCAGCTCCGGCTTCACGGCGTCCGCGGGTTTTCGTCCTCACTTTCTCCCCGTCTAGGCTTAGCGGCCGTCCCGCCGGGCATGTGAAGGTGGGCGCCAAACCTGCCCGCTAGCCCCCATTGGGCACTTTTCCGCATCTTTTATTGGCCCAGCAGCGTATTTTAGCGCACAAGCCGAGGTGTCGGGCGGGCAGGAAGGTAGAGAGGTTGCTCTTTCCCGGAATGGCTCTCAGCGGTTTACGGCTTGGTTTTATCAGGTGGTGCGGGATCCGTGTACTCTGCAGCAGTAATCCGGCGGCGGGTACATTGGTATTACGTAGCTCGTGTTAGTGGCAAGTTGCTTCAACATTCTGGCGTAATGGAGCCGGACTCTCGCCCTCCTCCTCTCTCTTATCACTGCTGTCTCGCATCTCTTCCCGTCCCGGGCGGCTTTTGCGATTCTCGTGCAATGCCGGCTTGGATGAATTGACCTGGCGTCCTCCCTTTGTATGCGCCTGCAAGGAGTATAGAGAACGAGAAAGAAAAAAACAACAGCCGCCACGATGCCAGGGAGCTCGCGCATTCCTCAGAGCCTCCGCGGCAGTCTGGAGAGCGTCAAGCGCCGGAAGCAGGCGCTCTCGATCAGCATGATCAACATCGAACTGTGAGTTTCTTTGGACGGCTCAGCGTGTCAATTGAGATGGGTTTCCCCGCTGACGCCTTGCTTCGCTTCTATGACAGCATCAAAAACATCATCTTCTTCTTCTTTGTCCTCCGCTGGACCCGGCGCCTGTGGTGGAAGCTCAAGGGCCGAGGCATCATCGGCGCCATCCTCGAGCTGTACCGCGACATTGAACGAACCCTCTATGGCTACTTTTTGCGCGCCCCAGGCGTCCGCGGCCAGGTGCAGAAGAAGGTCAAGGAATCGCTCGACAAAATGTCCAACAAGCTGGTGCCTGCCGGCCAGACACGGTACCTGTCGCTGCCGAAGGAGGGCATGACGGACGACGCCGTGCGCGCCGAGCTCGACGCCCTTGCCAACATGGATCACACGCGCTGGGAGGACGGCTATGTGTCGGGTGCTGTGTACCACGGCGAGGGCGAGCTGCTGAAGCTGCAGACCGAGGCGTTTGGCAAGTTCACCGTGGCAAACCCCATCCACCCGGATGTTTTCCCCGGCGTGCGCAAGATGGAGGCCGAGATTGTGAGCATGGTGCTCAACTTGTTCCATGCCCCGGTTGGCGCCGCCGGCGTGACGACGTCGGGAGGCACCGAGAGTATTCTGATGGCCGTGCTGTCTGCCCGCCAAAAGGCATATACCGAACGTGGAGTAACGGAGCCTGAGATGTAAGTCGTGCACAGCGCTACTATATCAACTACACCGAGGAGCAACGGAACTAATGAGGCACAAAAAATCACAGGATCCTGCCAGCTACCGCACATACAGCCTTCCGCAAGGCCGGCGAGTACTTCAAGATCAAGATTCACTACGTAGACTGCCCGGCTCCCACATATCAGGTAGACGTGCGCCGGGTTGCACGCCTCATCAACCGCAACACCGTCCTGCTCGTTGGCTCTGCGCCCAACTTTCCCCATGGAATCATCGACGACATCTCGGCCCTGAGCAAGCTTGCGCTGCGCAGGAAGCTCTGCTTGCACGTGGACTGCTGCCTCGGCTCCTTTGTCATCGCCTGCCTCGACAAGGCCGGCTTCGAGACGGAGCTGTTCGACTTCCGGCTCAAGGGCGTGACCAGCATCAGCTGCGACACGCACAAGTACGGCTTCGCTCCCAAGGGCAGCTCCACGGTGCTGTACCGCACGGCCGAGCTGCGTTCATACCAGTACTTTGTCTCGCCCGACTGGGCCGGCGGCGTCTACGCCTCCCCTGGCATGGCGGGGTCGCGGCCCGGGGCTCTGATTGCGGGCTGCTGGGCCAGCATGATGCGGCTGGGCGAGACGGGCTACGTGGACGCCTGTGTCAAGATTGTGGGGGCGACCAAGAAGATTACCGAGGCGATCCAGACGGGCCCCGTGCTGAGCAGCGAGCTGGATATCCTCGGCAAACCGCTGGTGTCGGTGGTGGCCTTTTCGGCCAAGAACCTGGACGTGTACGACATTGCGGACGGCATGTCATCCAAGGGCTGGCACCTCAACGCGCTGCAGAGCCCCCCCGCCATCCACGTCGCGGTGACCATGCCGATTGTCAAGGTGTGGGAGCGGCTGGTCAGCGACCTGGAGACGGTGGTGGAGGAGGAGCGCGAGAAGGAGAGGGTCAGGCTGGTGGAGGGCAAAGGCGCCAAGGGCAAGGCGATGGGCGACTCGGCAGCGCTGTACGGCGTAGCGGGATCGCTGCCGAACAAGGGGGTCGTTGTCGACCTGGCTACAGGCTTCCTCGATTTGCTGTACAAGGTATGATGTGGGTGAATGGGGCGTTGTGTCTGGGTGTGTCTGGGTGTGTCTGTGTGTATGTGTGCGTACGGAGTTTTATCACCATCTGTCAAAGGGATGCGATGGGTTATGTGGGAGCAAATTTGTAACATCATTTCGTCTCTCCAGTGGTTTCGCCTCGTGTTTTTTTTTGGTGTTTTCTATTTACTTTGAATAGCTAGGCGGCAGCCAGCAGAACAAGAAGCGGGAAACAAAGAATTGGTCAAAGTGCAGCATGCAATAACCCCCTTTTGTGACGCATCACGATGTGCTGCCGGGTTGCACGGCCATTGCCCACATAATACAGGGTTTGCACAGATAGATTACATACATGAACACGTACTCCGTCTCCATGCCGGGCATTCGATCGATTGACCCATTTGCATCTCCGTGTCCATTTCTCCTGACAGAGGCCTGCAGGTATCCATCAGACGCCCCCCCTTGGTAACGGGGCGGCCAAAACCGGCCTCACTTTCTGGGTCCTCTGCAGGCCTCGTAGAAACCATCTGCTTTGCTGTGACCCATATGCATCTCTGAGAATTACAAAGACCACAGCGTCAGGGCAAACAAGAGGCACACGTCCAATCAGACCCGCAGAAACTAGAGACAGCCTCACTTTGTTGCCTTGTTCATGCCGTTGTCGTTCGCTCTCACTCGCACGGCCCCTCTTTTTCCCCGTCTCGCCCTTTGACTTGTCTTTGACTACATACGGCACTTATACGGAGTATGGGACGCGGAGTTTTATTTGTCATGATGCGGTTCAAGGTGAGGGGGGAGGCGAGACAGACGAATGATTTGTCCTTTCATTTTTGCCAACACATGATCAATGCCTTTTTTCTCACCTCCTTACAGCCGGCAATGCAATTTTTTTGGGCGTGGCGAAAGGACGGATGCATGAACTGGCATCCATCCCATTATGTGTCTACGCGAGGGGGCGAAAGACGGACAGTTGTTTAAGCACGAACTTGTTGCGTCTGCCATCTTAGTACGGAGTAGCCAGCCCATCTAGCTTGCAGGCATCCTTTTCTACCTTGTTGCCTCGAATTCTTGCCGATAGGGTCCTGCATGATGCTTTTGCTGCGTTGGTGATGTGCATGTGTATACGTACGTATGCATGTATGTAATGTGTTTTCTAGTATACAAGGCAGTACCTGAGACACATATCAACGTCCAAGTTTCTGGTGCATCGGCCCGGCGAACGATGGGCGGGTGGCTGCGCGCGATGGCTTCGGGGCGGATACTGCATGATACAAACGAGTTTAGCCCCGAGATACGTGGTCGTCTGTCGTCGTTGCCGTGGACGAGGCGATCGACGGGGGATGGAGAGCAGGGCAGGGATCAGGCGATGATGCTGCTAGTGTGATGATGATGGCTTTTGTGAAGGCGAATTCTGGTGCTTGATATGGGGTTGGAGCTTGCGTCTGGGTGGCTAGCTGAGAGGGGGAATGATGTGAGGAGTTTGTGACGATCGTTGATTAGAGTGTGTGTAAGTCATTCCTTTGTGCATGGGATGGGACGAGAGGCATGAAATAATGTGAGGGACTGCATGAAGCATTAGATGGATTGAGTTGTGCTCTGTATAGAACCAATGTTATGCAAGCCAGGAGCATCAGGAAAAGGGGGCATTTTCCTTTCATGTGTCATGACGACATCGTCGACGCTACGCTCCAACCAAAACCAGCGTCCCTATTCGTTCTCAGGCACTAAAAATACAGCCCGCCAAAACAACCTGAAAAATCCCCCATCATCATGAGCGTCGCATCAGGCAGAGGCCCTCGCCCAATACCATCCCGGCTTACTTCATCGTTACACCCCCGAAAAAAAAAAACAGGGCCACAAGCGCTGGAGGCTAGTGGGATGTTTTAGTGCTGGATTGGACTCAACTGAACTGGACGCCAGCAGGGGGGAGAGGGGGTCCGTTGGTGAGGCTTGCAGATGTGGCGAGGGCCTCGAGTGGACGAGAGGGGAAGCGCTGTGCTGTTTTGTTTTTGTTTGTGCTGGCGCGAGAAGGAAGACGAGCAGATTGGGAGGAGGGCTTGTCAGTGACGCAATTGGTTTAGCCGTGGCGGGGGTTGACGGTGAGGATTCATCTGTCATGCTTGTGCTCAGAGACAGTAACAGAGACAGATCGTGAGGTTATCGCCAACTCTTGTGTGTAAGTAGATGCCATCACTTGGACAGTTTTGATTATTTAGACTACACTGTACAGTTCATCCGCCCAACTAAAATCAATAGCAACACCAGCAACAACCACAGCACCATTACTGCTGCCATCATCATCGCCGTCAAAACCAAAAACAGCCCCTCCCACTTACATCACCGCATGCACGCCGACCCAACTCCCGCCACAACGCCCAACCAACCCAGCTCCTCCACGCCAGCATCTCCCCTCCCAAAGAGGACCCATGATGCAAATCTCTTCCCCCTGGGCCCCCGTCCAGCCCGCCTGTCTCACCTAAAAGGCAGCCAAAAGGCAGCATTATTCGTCTCCCAAAGCTCGCCCCCCGGCCCTTGTATAGAATGTACTGTACTGTACCTTACCTTCGCCTACCTCTTCCAGGCTCCCTTTGGCCTGGTTGCCGAAAAGGAACGCAACATCCCTGCAGCCCGGAGACTCCACGAGCCGCCTTCTTGACTGTTTCGCCTCAAGGCGTCCCAGGCCCTTGTCCTCTGCCGCTGCTCTTTTTCCCTGCTTGACCACGTATGCTGTCGGTACTCAGGCGCCGTGGCCAAGCCAAGGCAAACCGGGTTCTCGTCCACTTGTTCCATCATGCCAGGGGTGGGAAGGGAGGGATACGGAGTACAGAAGGACGCAGGCCTTTTGCGCCGAGGGCGGATGGGGAAAAAATAGCAACTCAGGTAGTTTCCCGTACTTGGGAGGGCCGCGATGTCATCATGTTGTGTCTCCTTCGGGCCCTCACCTCACCTCACTCGCTCTGCCTTTTCGATTCCTAACCGCGTTTCACTGCCCCCTTCCGTTGGGGTCCTGATCTGACTTTGACACTTCGTCAATCATATAATTTCCGTGTGCTTCCCCATCGCCCTCCCCTTCCTTTGTGCATCCCGTCCTTGTGAACCCTCAAATAGCTGCGGCTGCTCTGCTCTGCTCAACCCTGATCAATCTCTCCAAGTCAATCTCTCACAACAGCAACCTCACACAAAGCCTTGCTATATTGCCCCTCCCCTTCTGGGCCAAAACGCCGTGTCCTCCTACCTACCTTATACCAAACTTGCCACCTCCTCTCTCTCACCCTCTTACCGGTGCACGATAACAAGTAGAGCCAACCGGCAACCCGCGATAAGAAAAGAAGGCCTTTGGCTCGGCGGCAGCGAATTTCTGTTCCTCGAGGTGGTGCCAACTCCTGCCGTGACCCGCAACCATGACTACCGAGGCGACGGTCTTACACGGACCTGTGCCGCCGGCGGCAGATGGAAACACAGCCTCGCCAACGCCGCGCGGCGGTGACGGGAAGCTCTATCCCGCCGTTTCAAGAGAAGGGCGAGAGAAGAGAGATCACCGCGAGCAGGATAAAGAGGCCGCCTCGGACGATGCCGCCTCTGTCCGGTCTGAGCGGAGGGGCCACTCGAGGAGGTCGTCTTTTCCGTACAGGGACATTATCAAGTCTGTCCTATCACACGTCATGACCAAGAACGAGATTTCAGCGTCGACGCCGCGCTCTTCATCACACGGCAAGGACATGAAGGACAGGCAGGTCGAAGATGTCGTCAGGGGATTGGCCATGGAGGAGTGGAACACGCGGTGGCTGGACGAGCTTGTGGCCAAAGTAAAAGGAGAGCGTAAGTATAAAACGCCATGATGATGATGAATACAGAAGCTAAATTGCAATATAGTCACCGACGGAGCTGACCATGCTGATGACGGCTCAGACCAGAGCGTCTCTGATGAAGATCCTCCCACGCCGCTTTCTCAGTCCAGCGACGACACGGCTTCTTTAAAGTCTTCCATGAAGCGGTATCAGCCCACGGTTGAGGACTACGATGAGGATGAGGACGACGCGTCAGAGTTTGAATCCCAGCATACCCCCCAGGACGACGCCCACCAACCACTCAGCCGCACCTCCTCACAGCTCTCATCAAGATCCTCCACAGACTCAGCCTTTAGCTCTCCAAGCAGCCACTCATCAGTCTCGTCTGCCGCAGACTCTACCTCCACGGAATCAAAAGAGTCTCACATCCCATCTCCCCCAAGCTCCGTATCCTCAAACTCGCCCACTCCCCGGCCAACGGTGCATTTCTCAGACAAGCAGCCCCCTATTATACACTACACCACCGAGCCTCCTGAGCCCGAGCCCGAGCCCGAACCCGAACCCGAGCTGTACCGAACTCACTCACTGCCGTCTCACCTGCGGGCCCCTGTTCCCGAGAGACTCGGCCCTTCATACGTGGACCTGAAATGGGGGACGCTGTTTAACGAGAGGGACGAGCCTACTCCCGCTCTGGGCAGGTTCCTCCGCGGTCTAGCAAACCACATTGTAAGTCATCATCCAAGCCCTCCATATTCTACAAGAGAAACATTCAAACTAACGTTCATAGATTGCCGAGTACGCTCCCACAGACTCCCTCGTCATCACGCCCGACAAACTCTTCAAATTCTACACCCGCTACAAGCTCGACAACGAATTCTTCCCCTTTCAGCGTAAGTTGCTCTCATCTCACCTCCCATACTCATCCCCTCAACTCACTCGCTCATCCCCTACAGGCGTCTTCGACACCCGCTACCAGAAATCCCTCCGCGGCCTCTCGTTCCTCTTCTCCGACCTCCGCTGCGAGCACCACCTCGTCCAGCACTCCATCGACGCGAAGCCCATCATCCCCTCCCTCACCCCCGCCGGCTTCGAGGACTGGATGACGCTCCTCATCCGCGCGTTCCCCGACCGCGAGGCCAAGCGCCTCGACCTCGTCCTCGCCGACGTGCCCCTCCTGGCCGACGACAGGAACAACCGGAGCCCCGTCAGGAGCTCCCTCCGCGAGAGGCTGCCGCGCGAGCTGCCGCGCGAGCTGTTTCCCGAGAGGGGCCACGCGAGGGCCTTTGACCTGCTGGCCTCGTCGTTCACCGAGTGGAACAGGATCACCACAATCACCGTCCCGCCCCCGGAAGCGCCTCACGCGTCATACACCCTCGCCCCGTCCATCCCGCCCGCGCTGCAGAAACTGCCCCCTGCCGCAAGCAAGGCCCTCAAGGAAGACACCCGCCGCCACAAGGACGGCTGCTACGTCGACCCGGCCCGCCTCCGCCCCTCGTCCATCGTGTACCCCTCGTCGCCGTCATCTCCATCCTCATCCTCCTTTTCAACCTCCTCCGCCGCAGCCCCCGAGCCGAAGCCCCACCCGGACCTGCAACAGCCCTCCGGCCCCGGCTCCTCCTCGTCTTCCTCCTCCAAGCACCACCGCTCGTCACGCTCCCGCGAGCGCGACTCCCGCCACCGCACCGCCTCAGACCGGTCGTCCCGCCGCTCGCGCGAGAGGTCGCCTCCGCCGTCGAGCAGCAGCAGCGGACGCCGACATCACCGCAGCAGGCGGTACAGGGCATCCAGTCCTGGCGAGTCGGTAGAGCAGCGATGGAGTTCCGGGAGGGGCGATGAGCGGCGGAGAGAGAGAGAGCGAAGGGGAAGCGGCTGAGAATGCTTTTTTTTTTTTTATAAATTATAAGTTTCGTGTTTTTTTTTTTTTGAAACAACTTTGAGTTTGTTGATTTATTGCATCCGGCATGGTGTTCTACGCCTGATATAGAATGGCAGGCGAAAGATTGCAAGATCCTCGGGAGTTTTACATCATGGTTTCATCAAAGAAAAGATTGAAATAGCGTCGTCAATAGCGATTTCAGCTAGCTAGCTTTATTTACCTAGGTATTAATAATATAAAGTAAAAAAGAAAGAAAATAAAAAAAAAAGAAATGAATAAAAGAAATCCGAGGTTGGATGCTTTTTCGTCATGTGTTTGTGTTTTTTTTTTTTTGCGTCTTTTGTTCCACATCAAACCTCCTCATCTCTCTCATTTCAGTTTCCACATCGTTTCCCCCGTCTCAGCGTGTAAACATCATTCCTCGCTCTCATTGACGACGTTACTCAATATCCATGTCCCCCCAGCACTCACAATCCACATAATTAGAAAACTCTCCAACCCCCTTCTACCCAACAAGTCACAAATAAAACCCCAAAAACGTTTATATGTGAAGCATGTAAATATGTAAGAAACGGCACCAATAAAAGGGGGTCGCCGATAAAAACCAAAAGCAAAAAAATTCATATTCCGTCCGCAAGACACAAACACTTTGTTGATTGCGAAAAAGGCAAAGACCCGCGTGTAGTAACATGCAAAGAAACAGGGAAAACAAACGCACACACTACATACAAAAATCAACAGCAAAAAAAAAAAAAAAAAGCAAAAACGACCTTGGGAATAAACAGCCTTGCGCCCATCACTATGCCTGCCCAGTTTGTTTACTTTTCATCAAGCCAAGTCGAAAAGAGACCCCGCCGCGGCTCCTCTCACGGCCACGACGGGTCTCTCAACCAGCAAAAGAATGTAGAAACAAATATGAAAAAAGGAGAAGTAAAAAAATTTACACACTAATCATTCTGAAGAGTGACCAAAAGGGGGCGGTGGGATAAACAAAGCCACCGAGCGTGTACTTTAGCGACGAGAAGAAGAAAATATCGAGAAACGAAAGAGTGGCCCAATATCATGATATCGCGCGTGGTGGCTTTTTTTTTTCTTTTTTTTTTTGCTTCGTCCGTTGACTAGACTCCATCGATTTCCATGCTTCCGGAAAATGCCGCGGAAATAAAGAAAGGATCAAAGAATGGATCGCAATTCAATCTGTATGCTCGCTCGCTTTTGCTTCGTCATGGGGAAATGCGTAGATGCCAATGCGAAAAGAGGGGGCACTATGGTTTGTCGAGTTGAGCCTGCCCTGCGGAAAAGACAACAGGAAGGACAATCAACCGATGAGACAAAACAAACTGCGTAACCCGAAATATGAAATAAAGGCCGTAGCAGGGTTGGGGGGAGTGGTGTAAAATCGAAGTCTCGTGAAATCATGGCGTGGCGGAAAAGCCTAGTCGTCGTTCCCGTTTATCATTTCGTCCCATCCAACCAAAACAAAAAAACACCTTCGCTTTGCGTATAATCGTAAGTCCTGCTCGAGATGGCTTCCCATGATTGCTCTGATGGCAGGTGGCCCCAGTTCTAGATGAGTCGCCGGTTGATGGCGGCGGCAATAATCTTCTTTTCTTGTAAAGAGAAAAAACATCCTCATGCAATCACAGGCGTCGGTCACCTCGCTGGTGACGAGGCAGCTATGGAGGAATCATAACCCAAATAGCTAACCATGTTGGAGCGGAGGGCACGCTTCTTCTTGATGGCCTTGTAGCCCTCCTTGAAGACGGCAAAGCATCGCTGCAGTTCTCTGTCGGGATGGGGTGGCAACTGGATCTCGACTGCTTTGAGGCAGACGCGGAGATGTGTCAATTCCGCATCATTTTCTTGCAGCTCTTCTTCCCTATGAGGGTGTAAGTCAACTGCTAAAAGTGGCGTGATGGGCAAAGAAAGTGAGATTGGAAACCAAAAAAAAAGTCGCTTACAAATACGTGATACGGTTCTGGAGGAAAATAATCCGTTGGGCAGCACGCTCTGCCCGTTCAACTAACAACCTATGAATGTGCTGCAAAAAGTAGCCAATTAGCATGCAGGTGAGGGGTGAATGAAAGCGGCCCAAGCATCATCATGAGATGAGCACGAATGAGCCCTGGACAACGACAGGGAATAAAAAACTCACGTCGGATTCTTCCTGGCGGGCCTTGAGATTGGTGACAATGGTTTGCAGCTCCTCGTTGAGTTTGAGTACCTCTGCAATGACCTTGTTGGCTTGCGCCGCCGTCATTCCCTTCTTAGGCGGCGGAGGCTCCTCCTCCTCCGACTCATCGTGGCGATGCATCATGGAGGACGACGGAGTGGGAGACAATTGGTCGGGGAAGCGGGTTCGGAAGTGAGATGACGGTGAGCTGAAGATGGCGCTGCCGTCCAGATCGCTGCCTCTGTTCCTGCGGACGGGCGTCTCGAGGCTCAGCGGACGAGGCTTCCGCGACAGAGGCGGGCTTCCATAGACGCTGGGGCTCATCCCACCGCCGAGAGCCTGCTCAATCTGATTGACCTGGCTGTCGAGCGCGACGAGCTCCTCCATGCTGTCGCCGTACGTCAGGCGCTGGGCGAGCATGCTCAGGCGCCTCGCCAGCTCCAACTTGCCGGCCCTGATGTCGCCGCCATCGCGGCTGCGGGTGAGCTCCAGCTCTCTGCGCAGGGGGCTCAGGACGCTGCTCCCCGAGAAGCCGTAGCTGGAGGAGCCGACGCTGGGGCTGGACCGCATCAACGGCGGCGGCGTCTCGGATCCGGCGAGGCTGTCTCGGCGGGTGGTGCTGCTGGTGGTGCGGGTGCTCTGGCTGCTGATTCTGCGATTCAATCCGCTGGGGCTGCTTCTGGCGCTGGAGCTGGTCCGCCGCAGCGCCTCGAAGACGCTTGGCTTCTCCTCCTCGTGATCCCGTCGACCCATTGCGATGCGTTTGTGGTTGGGCTGTGTTTGTGACTGTGTCTGTGTGCTGCTGTGACGCTCGAGGCTGAAGCCTCACCGACTTTGTATGTGCCACCGGCGGCCGGGGAAAAAGCAGCGATATCTAGGGCAGCCGGTTCTGGTGTCGCTCGTCCAGCCTCTCTGTTTCTCCGATGGTTTTTTTTCCCTTCCGTCTTCGACCCCCTCTCTCCTGTGTGTTTTCCTGCTAATTGTCGGCGCTCCCCTCGGCACGCGTCACCGGGACGCCAGGCGGGCGCTGCTGCAGAAATTCGGCGTCGGAACCGAAAGGCGTCGATGCTGGCGATGGCGACGAAAAGCCCATTGGCAAAAGCCCAAGGTTTGGGGGGGGGAGTTGGGCCTGGCGGATTTTGTGGCTAAGGAAAGACCTGGCGCCGCTCTCCCTTAGTAGGAAGCTCTGGGCTTGGGGCAGGATTTTGGGGGAGGAGTTTGGCTGGCAATGGTGCAGGTACAGGTACAGGCGCGGGAGTCAGCGCCGGTGTGGCGGGCGGATCAATGGGGCCCCGTGGCTCCGTGCTCGCAAACTGGGATTTGACAAGTCATCACGTTTCGGCGCAGGGATGGGCGCAGTGCCTTGTAGCGGTACTTGTGCCTGTAGCGGTGCTTTTAGCGGTACAGAGTACGGGCAGCACTAAGACTGCCTCTCTAGCGCCAGCAGCATCAAGCGCTGGGAAATTAATTTAAATTCGTGCCAGGTTTCGCGCTCGGACTGGTTCGCAACCGGTTCGCACCGCCACACCTCCAGCACGCGTGCATGAAGAGCGCCACACGTTTGACGATGAGAGGCCAGGCGCTTATAATCGCGCATTAGCAGCAGCATTAGAGAGAAACAACAAGACGAGCAGAGTGAGGCCATGGGCTTTGTCATTGGCAGGCTGCTTCATAAGCCCGGTCGTTGGGCCGGCAACAGAAGCAAAAAACTGCAGAGGCAAAGGCAGAGGTAGAGGGCAAGGCAGCCATGTGACGGATAACGTCCCTGTTGCCACCTGCATCTGCATCTACCTGCATCAACTTCGGTGATGCCTCATCGGTGCTCCGATTTGTCTGCCATTGCTGTGAGGGGAGGGCGAGGAAGGGCGGAGGTGAGACGGGAGAGACAGAGACCGCCTTGCTCGAGCAAACCAGACGCGCCGGGTAAAGAAGGAGACGGAGACAGATGGAAGAGAAGAGAAGAAAAAGGGAAGAGGGACAAGAGATGAGAAGGATGCATCGCTTCGATCTCTCTCTACCCGCCACCCAATTTTCCCTTGCCGGGTTTCCCCTCAAGAGGCGTCCCAAGTATCATGTATGTACTTTGCACATGCGCCCAACGTGCCTACGCGAAAGACGGCCCTCTGGATCCTGCATCGTGGCTCTGGGCGATAGGTGAGATGAGGCAAGGCGAGGCGAGGCGGCCTGAAAGCTGGCCGCGTCCTGCTGGCGTCGTCGTGGCTCGCAGCCCCTTTAACCGGCGATAACACGCCGTCTCTCGCAAGCCACATGCACTCTACTGCACACAATGGCCATCAGCATCCCATCACCGCCCAGGACTAGCGATGCGGCGGGGGCCTAGTGCCCGGCGCTCAATTAAAAGGGCGTCTTGACGTGCGGAATCATCATCACGACGTGGTACTAGTAGTATTACATGTGTGTGCGCTGCAGACGCTGTATTAGTAAAGAGCGGCGGTTTACAGGTGCGTGCCATTAACCTAGCCCTAGGAAGAGGAGAAGCGGCAGAAAGGGATTACAAGCTACTCCGTACGGAGTAATCAGCGGTAAGGCAGGTAGTAGCAGTGCGGTGTATTGCAAGTAGAGCGTCTCTTGTCGAAACAACCACACCGGTGCTCCGAGCCGTATCAAGATGCCCAGAGATTCCCGCACATCTGCCCGGCGCCTAGATGGGGCAGCCCAGTCTCAAGTGATGTGCCATCGCAGCAGGTGGCCGCATGAGGCACAAGCCCCCCGAAGCCCCTACAGATGGAAGCGAAGCCTTTGCAGACGGAAAAGGGTCGACTAATACCGCTGCCCCGGCCACCGTGGAGAATGACGGTGCAGTAGCACGAGCGTATTTTACGCAAGCTGGAGACTAGCAGCAGCACGGAGCAACGGGGGGGAGAAGGGAGGGGAGGGGAGGGGGGAATCTGGCAGGCCGTTGGCAACGCATCACCGCTGTTTTGCTGCGGCAGAAGCGGATGCTGATGATGCTGATGCTGATGATGCTACATATGCAAGTCTGACTACGACCAAACTCCGGATTGCGACTCCATCGGGTAATTGATGATCCGGCACGTGGCCAATGCGCCGAGACGGAGTACGTACTCGGCAGTACTCCATGTGTGTTTGTCAGCCACCAAAAGTCTCATGGTTGAGTTTATACGAGTGATAGGTACTAGGTAGTATGTATGGATGAGAACAAGCAACCAGCTCTCAGTCTGGATTGAGAGCCAATAACCTGGTTACTGGATAACCCAACACGCAGCTTGTTTATGACAATAATCATAAGAATAGCAATGCCAATGATGTGACAAACTGCTTCGGTCAAGCATGGGCGCCACCGAGATATCAACAACGCTCTCATTGGGCCCCTCAACCCTAGACAACTGGATTCTTTTCCCGTTCCATACCACCTTCCATATGACAATCATGTGTCTGCCAGGGACCGACTCCCTCGGACCCTATTTTATGAGAGATGACGATGGATACCTGTCTAAACATAGCACTATCGCATCGCATCGTACTCGGATATATATACACAAATGCAACCAAAAATCTCCGAGCATTTCGATTCTTACTACATGTCAGGTTAGAGTTGCATCAATCCCGCCCCTAACGGTGGCGGAAGCTGAGGTAAGGCCGCCAGATGCGCAGATTGCGAGCAGACGGTGGGCTGACCCGGTGCCCGTGGCAATTGCAAGTTTTTTCCCACGTCATGCGTTTTCCCCTAAATCATAATACGGCATGGCCCAATTGTTGAGGAAATGGCCGGTCCAGGCATCAGAAAATTTTATTTCACTTTTACGCAGGGCAATGCGATGATAGGGCGTACGGCGTGCCTGGTAGCCATTCAGCTTTGCGTCTCCTGCAGCTCGCAGCTCTCCCGTTTGTCCGGCAGTTTTTGGTGTTGGCCGCACTGTGTCTGTGCAAATCTAGATCCCTCAGACCGACAGCCGCATGTGAATGACTGAGTGAATGAAACGATGGAATAATGCTATTGACAGCTGCATGTGCAGACAAACAAGGGGGCATCCATTAACCGGAGCCCCTCACTCGGCAAGTTTGCTTGCTCTCTGCAAGTCTGGGACTTTGTACGCACAAGTTATAGCAGTAGTATTACTTGTAACTCAAACAACACAATGTCGATCCCTGCCGTCGAGCGAGGCTTACAGACATGGCCGCCAACAAAAAGGGGATGCGGTCAAGAGCATTGGCTGATGCGAGGCCATTGTGGCTCCAGCCATGATATGAGAAACACCTGCATCGCAGTTTGATTTGATCCCATCAATTCATGACAAGATCCATCCTCAACTTCTCTGACAACCAACTCCCTGGCCAGCCTGTTGCTCCACCGATGCAGCGCTGTATTAGCCGCTCGGACCGCCAGCCAGCGCTCAGCAGGCCTATCTTTCAGCGGACCGCCAGCGCTGCAGCTGCCCGGCTGCCTCGAAGCAGCAGCAGTGGGGGGCCCCGAAGCCCGAGCGTCGCCGTTTCTGGTGAGCTCCGTTCACGCGACTGGCAGCATGACCACGACGACGTCACAGCGGCCTTCAAGGCCTGGCAGCCAGCAGCCTCGCAGCGATGCGCTTCTTCTCTCCCCCCTCTCCTCTCTCCTCCCCTGAAACCAACACGTTTGTCGTCGAGATATTCTTTTCTTGGGAAAAACACATATAAATCGACACACTCCGTTCCATCCTCTCGGCTTCTCTCCCCCCCTGCGCTCCTCCCGCTCCCGGCCCTCGATCCTCCGTCCGCACATCCTCGGCTACCGCCAGCTATTTAACCTTAGTAGCTTCCGCGGGGCCGCAATCGCTCGTCGCCACAATTTGAGTCAGACAGGCCACAAGCCTAGAGACGAGTCCGGTTGCGCATCTTGACTTGCTCTTGTTTGCTTTTTGCTTTTCTCACCTGGATGGCCGCATCTTACGCCTGGCCCCGATGACGACGGCCCTCTAGCAGTGCCACCACGAGCAGCAGCCTCAATCTCCCTGTGCCAATTCCTCTCGCCTCTGCCCCTCATCTTACATACCTCTTCCGTCTGCTCTTGATCTTGCTCTCCCTTCCCGCTCGCCGCCTCCGCGCCGCCATTGACTGCTGCCGGATTGCTTGCTTGATACAAACCTCGCCCCGAAACAATTCAAACTTGGACTTCTGGGGGACGCGCGCGCCGCTGCTCCCCCGCCAGCGCCCATCATGTCATGGCGGGCGTCCGAGACCCTGATGGACACCATCCGCCACTATGCCAGGTTCCCAGCTACCGGCGTGAGCTTGCGCCAGATGGTCCAGTTTGGCGATAAGCCGTCCACAGGTGCGTAGGGCCTCGCGAGTGATTGACCGAGCCGATTGAGTTGTTGCGCCGCTGCTGACATTGGCCGCCCTCACAGGAACCCTCTTCCGCGCCTCGCAGTTCCTTGCCGAGGAGCTGCCCATCCGCCTGGCGCACCGCGTCGAGGAGCTGGAGCTCCTGCCCGACGGGCTCAACGACATGCCGTCTGTGAAAAAGGTCAAGGAGTGGTACGCCCAATCCTTCGAGGTACGTCTACGTCTACGTCTGCGTCAGCCTGCCGGTGATGACAGGCATATGCAAACGAGCCATGCCTGTACATGCGCCATGCAGAAACCCTCCTCCTCCGCCATGCATGTCTCGCCTTGTGCTGTGCCGAGGCTAATCCGCCCCCTTACAGGAAATCACCCAGCTGCCTCGACCGAAGCTCGCCAAGGATATAAAAGAGCGCCTGATGAAGCCGGCCAAGTTTGGCGCCCGTGGGGGCTTTGCGCAGCTCTCCGAGTCAACGCCCAACCCGTCCATTGACGAGGGCGAGGCCTCGGGCTGGGGCAACCTGCACGTCAACGGCAACGGCCACGGCAATGGCAACGGCAACGGCCACGGCAAAGCCCGGTCCGTCGCGCGGAGATACTTTGCGACCGTCGACGACACGGGCGACTGGCCGCCCGAGCTGCAGCTCTACAACCAAAAGTTCGCCCAGTGCCTGCACAAGATCAAGCGGCGGCACGACAGCGTCGTCACCACAATGGCCCAGGGCATCCTCGAGTACAAGCGGCGCCGCCAACGCATGCAGATCGACTCCAACATCCAGTCCTTCCTCGACCGCTTCTACATGTCCCGCATCGGCATCCGCATGCTCATCGGCCAGCACATTGCCCTGACGGACCAGAGCCACCACCGCGACCCCACCTACGTCGGCGTCATCTGCACCAAGACCAACGTCAAGGAGCTCGCCCAGGAGGCCATTGAGAACGCCCGCTTCGTCTGCGAGGACCACTACGGCCTGTTCGAGGCCCCGCGCATCCAGCTCGTGTGCAACCCCAACCTGGACTTCATGTACGTGCCCGGCCACCTGTCGCACATGCTCTTCGAGACGCTCAAGAACTCGCTGCGCGCCGTCGTCGAGACCCACGGCATGGACAAGCAGGAGTTCCCCGTCACAAAGGTCATCGTCGCCGAGGGCAAGGAGGACATCACCATCAAGATCTCGGACGAGGGCGGCGGCATCCCCAGGAGCGCCATCCCCCTCGTGTGGACCTACATGTACACCACCGTCGACCGGACGCCCAATCTAGACCCAGACTTTGACAAGAGCGACTTCAAGGCCCCCATGGCCGGATTCGGATATGGCCTGCCCATCTCGCGGCTATATGCCCGGTACTTTGGCGGCGACTTGAAGCTCATCAGCATGGAAGGGTAAGTTTTTCTTCCTTCTTCCTTCTTTTTGTCCCTTTTTGCAGCGAGTAGCACTGTTGGCCTTACCATGACCTGCATGGCCCTTACATGCAGGAGGAGGGCCTTCCTCACCGCTAGTCTTGGAATGCTTATACTGACTGGGCCTCTCTCCTTTCCAGCTACGGCACCGACGTCTACCTCCACCTCAACCGCCTCTCCTCATCGTCGGAACCTCTCCAATAGCAATTAAGCACCGCCCACGCTAGAGCCCCTCCTTCGTCCCTCAGCATCCGCAGCAAGCGCCTCAAGAGCAGCAACCTGCGCGAAGTGACTGAGCGGCGACAGGTGGGGGACGCCGAGGCGGTGGTGAACGCGCCTCTGAACAGCTTCCTCAACAAGGACGAGAAACAGCTATGAGAAAGGAAGACCCAAAAAAAGAGGAATAATCATGAAAAGAGAAACACACAGGTTTTTTATTAAAACACACACCACACACAACGCACGCACACGAAATGCAGATCTTGCAAGGCCTGCATTTACATTTTATAAGCTATAAGCATTTTTGTAGAGATCCACCCAACTCACCACCACAACCACACCACGACTTGACTACAACAATACCTTGAATAACTTACCTACAGAAACAAAGCTTACTTACAAACAAACGACACACAGCATTCCCCCTCCTTAAGTAAAGGATAGCGGGGAAAACCATCTCACGAAAATACCTACATATATATTTATCTTGGATAGGAACAGGAACAAGGACAGGGACAGGGACAGGACATCCTCAAAAACCATGTTATGATATTTTTTGGCTTCAACACATCATGTTTATTTCTCCACCAAAGGAGTACGTGTCAAAGAGTGAAGTGACTATGGAGGAAGATGAGGCGCAATCAAAAAAAGTGTACATGGAGTGTTTTTCGGCGAAGCAACTGTAAACTACAACGAGTGTGATTTGCAACGACTCGAGCACATGTCGGTGATGAGGCAGCGGCCTACCACCAATCATGACGACTCCGTGGTAGGTTAATTCACAACCAGCGTTGGAAGGAGGTGTACATCATCCGTGTCATCATCAATTCTAGACTAAATCTGAAAATCATCGTCCCATTGTGTCAATCCGTGCTCTGTAAACTTCTGCCTCAAATGCAGCTCATACTGCCTGAAAATAAAGAACAAGATAAAAAAGCAAAGCTAAAGTAAAAGTAAAAGTAAAAGCGAAAGACTATCCCCATCAGGTCAACAGCCACAAATATGTCTCTCCAGATTCCCGAGACCTAAAAGTCCTCGTCATCCTCGTCTGGCTCACAGAACTTGTCGGAATTATGCTGAGGCGGGCGATGCTTCGCCGGCCCAACTTGCCGGGCCGCAACATGGTGGTTCGTGCCAACTTGGCGCAGTTCCGTCTGCGACATGCGTATCTAGGAGATGGTTAGGCGGCGATGGACTTGTAGAAAGTGAACTGTAAAACATACATCCTTGGTCCTCACCCACTTGCCCTTGCTCTGGCCTTCAGGCTGCTTTGGGGGACTTTGTGCTTCACCACCGACATCGCTGACGGGTCCAGCCGAGGTCCCTGCAGCTGAGCTTGCTGTGACCGACTTAATGCCTCGGTATGGTATTCCCTTTGGGTCCCAGGCATTAAAAGACACTCGGCGTGGTTTGGCAGCCTTCGCCTCCCTTGCCGTTGTGGCCGTCGAAACGCTGCTTGGGTCGTAGTAATAATCACTACTGACTGCGCAGTCTGAGGCGTCATCAACAACGGGAGGCGGCTGCATCAGTCCCCGGAGATGCGGAGGCAGTTTGTTCAGCTTTGAAGGCCCGCTGCTTGCCGTTTCGTTCTTCGATTCCTCGGTTGCAGATGTGACCGACACACTCCTTGATCCGGCTATATCGCCTCTCAAATGGGGCGGGAGAGCACGGCCCAATGCCGCTCCAGACTCAGAAGGCCCTCCAGAGACGGAACTTCCCGAGCGTCTACTAAGTAGAGCAGTCATGTCGATGCTGGAAGTATCGAGGTCATCCAAGCCAAGGGATGACAAGCCGGTGACGGGGGCCTATTCAGCAGTCAGAATATGCGGCTCTCCATGATATCAAGAAACAAGCACCTGGGGCAAGAGATCGTCGGCAAAGAAATCAGTGCTGTCAACAAACGTCGCTGGCCACATTTCTCCACGCTCCTCTTCTATGGAGATGTGACCAGTCTCAAGCGGCGCGGGCACAACCTCTGGCTCCTGAGTTTCAACCCAAGCAGTGCATCTCTTGCAGTGCTTCAAAAGGTCAGCCGGATTCTGCTAATGCAAGGTGAGGTTGTCAGGGGAAGGGAGAAGCATACAGCACTTCCATTCCTCTTGGTGGCGCCGCTGAACTCATCCAAGGGCTTGACAAGTCCACACAGCTCACACGTCATTTCCGTTCGCTGGCCGGGCGTGTGCTCTCGGCATGCCATTCCCGAATTCGCAGCATCGATGCGTTGTCGGCTGTCTATCTGGCGCTGGATGAATCTTTGCTGGCTCTTGGAAAACTCACCAAGGGGCTTCCACTCGCCGCCAATTATGCATCGAAATCTGGGAGCATAGGGGTCAGTGGTGATTTTGCACAGACAAGACATATCTGCCCGTACCTTGTTGGGATGCTTGGCTGGGTCGCCCTAGAGTTGGTCAGTCAATATGGGGTTCCTAGAATGGTCGAGAGATGGCGATTTGAAGCAATCAAAGTCGAGAAGAAGAATGGCTCAACAAAAATGAAACAAGGGGTGAACAGTTAAACTTACAAGTTAAACTTGGAGTTTCCCTTCTTGCTGGCCATGGTCCAAGTGATTCTCTCAATCGCACGTTCGAGGTGAGTTATCAACAGAATTGTGCAAAATCTATGACAGAATAAAGAGAGGATAATTCAAGAGAAGGCAAGGAAGGAAAGAGATGAGAATGGCCTTTATATCCTCTGCTCTGATTCACGGCAGGAGCCAAAGTCGGTCAAGGTCGTTCTTTCTATTGCCCTTCAATGCCTTATTGACATGGAAGCCGGCAAATTCAGGCAGCAAATTCGCAAGATGCAGCTGGCGCATCTCAATAGCAGGTTTACTATTGTTCTATAGCTGCGCGTAGCCGAATCAAAGGCGGCCTCAGCCAATAAGAGGGCTATGTGCCAGAATCTGGAGCAGAGGAGACCCGGGTGATGCGTATCAGTTTCGTCTGATGTTGCGGTGGCGTTTGAGTGAATGTACGTGCACTCAGTTCATGGCCGTGCTGCAGCCATATTCACCAGATGGATGAGTCGGTGATGTTTCTGCTGATTATCAAGTTGAACCTGATGCTTAGAGGAACCGATTCGCCTCGCCTGGTATGGTTCTGGCATGTGCAGCACAATGGAGATCTTTTGTCGAGACCTTGAGGCGGTCGGATGTTACTTCCCTTTCTTTGTTCTAACTGGTGCATATTTACTAATTCGTTGTATAGCAGGTCAATATAGTCTCGCAACTGTGCTCTATGTACTCGGAAGCTGTTATGCTGATACTACCACGATCGTTCATCTATCGATGGGAACTTGTCCAGCTTCAGCCACATCGCCTTGACAAAACAAGAGCACTGTTTACTTTGAGAAAAAACAATCAACTAAATTTGGTAACCCTTCTTCGACAAAAACACATAATCTCACTTTATTGTCCAGCAATGTCATTGCTCCGCATCTTCAATCTGTAGCTCGCGTCTACCCTGCATTCACGTCATCGGAAACCGGCACGATCTAAGCTCACCTGTCGATACGCATAATACGGAGTACTCCGTTTATGCAAAGCACCTTTGCCATTATGCTCAGAGCACGTCCCCAGCACCGTTGCCGCAATTAACTTTAGTTGGCCATGGGCCGGTTTCATCAAGGCTCATGTACGTAGTATGCACGCAATAGTCAGGGTTGCCAATATCCACCGTCCAAGCACAAGGGTAAAAAAAGCACGGCACGCACATCAGTAATTAAACCGTCGACATGTCGTTACGCGAAAATGAGCGTACCCCGAACGCCGAGATTGATACACACGTGCGTCGTGCGATATAATTGCTCCGAGCTTCGCCAGGAATAGCCCTTGCCGAAAAGCTCAGCAGATTTAGCATGCAAATCCACGCGAGATGGCAGGCCTAATCACGCTCTGTTTCATGTACGACGAGCCATTCATCACGTTGAAAGAGACGATTGGATGAGGCTGTTCCGTATCATTTGATGCCGTCAAGGGAATATGCTCTTTTTCTCGCATAGTCCAACGTCAGGCCACAAGGCGCCAGATCTGCGGCCCAGCCAGGAATCCAGATAGGGGCTACTGAAGCGCCAGGGACACAGGCAATAGGAAACAATCCCGCACGGCGCATGTCCCATGTCGGCAGGCCATCCCGGAGTCTCAAAAAGAGAGACCTCTCCACTAAAACTACGAATTTCCGCGCGCTCTCAATGCCGGGTGTCTCTGGTTCATTGCCACGCTGACCTGGGACAAGCCGCGACTGGTTGGGCGAGGCAAAAATGTTGATTTAGCACGCAGGCAGGGTCAACGCAGAGCGCCGCCCGACGTCTTGTCTGTCAAACGGGAAGAGTCGATCTCGAATGACTCGATGAGGACATCTGCTTTGCCCATCAGCAGCTGCTGTTTCTGTTACTCTGTTGTACTACTAAGTAGTGCCATTGATGCCACTACTTCATACTATTGTGCATGTACCACACATCAACGATGGCCTCGATCGGACCACTCTCTTCCCGCCACTGAGGAACAAGATACGGAGACGACCAAGCTTAACCTTTGTCGATGCTAAACTGGTTCATCCTGCTCTGCTCTACACCGTTGCGAGGCTGCTCCTAATCTAGCTTGTCAGCTCCACCCACCCAGCCGGATGGCAAAGGGGAAGAGAGTCGCCACCATCTCAGGCACAGAGAGGCGCAGGATGACTGCGAATGTCCCTTGCTGCCATTGATGAGTGAGACTAGTGGAGGCATTGGCATGTGTAGACACACTACAAAGCACGGAGTGTTACCCTATTTACACACACTCTCGACCCAGATGCTACTTGTATATGCTGCCACTTTGTGCAACGACGGAATGTCGTGTCATCTTAGATGCTCACAGACCGATGACTTGCAGCTCAGACATACGGCGGGATCATTCCCCGGGTTTCTCGCGCTGCCCATTCTCCCTTCTTTTCCTTTCTCGCGTCTGACAAGGCAGAAACACGAGGGGCTCTCATTTTTTTACTCTTCTTTTCTTTTTTTTTCGCCGTGCCGCGGGGCAAAAAAGCAAAGACCGACTGCCAGGGGTAGACCGTGGTCTCATAGTGAGCTGCAGCCGCTGCAGCCCGGATGCAAGGGAGAGAGAGAGGCAAGGTTCTGGCTGATACCGTCCAAGCGGAACTAGACTACCTCTACATGTACTCCGTATGGAGTAGTAGTAATGACGGTTGGTGCTCCCGCAGCGGGCTGGAGTTTTCAGCTGTGCTTTTGTGCTAGTATACTATCTGGAGCAGCCGCCTGCTATTGGATCTTGCATCGATGGTCCCTGCATCGCGTGTGCTTGCTACGGAGGAGTGCTAGTATTAGCCGAGCCGAATATATTGGTGTTGGCGCAGCTGTGAATGTTGATTTATACGTCATGTGAAGGGCATCACCATCACGCAGGATACTAGCTCATTCACACCTGAAGCCTGAAACCCCAGATGGGCCGTCACAAATCAGCAACAGGCAGTCCGGTTCTGGCCGATGACAATGCAACTCCAGTCCTGTCTATCCGAGTGGATCTCGTCGGAGAAAGAGGTGGGAACCGCAGGCAACGGAAGCCCGCCAGCCTTCGGAGCTGTCCGCAAGAGTCCGCTGGACGGCTCCAAAGCGCTCCCATCGCGAGCAAGTTGTAGCGGCAGCACGGAGCAACTCTGGCTCCCTCGCTCGTCAGCCCACAGTGGTGCAGGCACATGTCCGCTGTGAAAAGTTGCCAGCGGCGAGGCAAAGATCTTCTCGAGCCCCTTGGCGCGCGGACACGTCCTGTGATGCTCAGCTCTCGCCAGGGCGGAGTGGCCAACGGCGTGAGACGGGTGACAGCACACGCCATGTTACATGAGTCGCCTGTTTCTCATAGCCGCCACCCTCTCGGCCGGCTTCTATTGAGAAGCTGCCGTGTGTGAGTGTGTGTCCCTGCGCAAGTGGCATTGGCATGGCGCATCTGCTGCATGCGGGCAAAGCTCCAGAGACAGGTCCATTTTTTGCCTTGGGAACAGGTTTTTTGGGAGCGTTCGAGGTTGCAGCGATGGGTAGCGAAGTAGCAGTACGTTTGGCATCTCCGCTGAACTAATCGGCGCCTCGCCCGGTCGGCGTTGCCTCGAAGTATCCAAGGTGAGATTTGTTTTCTGTGCGTCGTTCGTATCCATTTTTGGGATTGCACATGCTTTGCGATGCAAAGGCAGAGATGGGTGTGAAGCAACTGGTGTTGGAAGCGTAGCTGTACATGCACCTGTGCTTTGTACCTGTATTTTCACGGAGTAGCCTTACGCTACTGGTTCTACTGCTGCTGCGTATTATGATATGGAACAGTAAGATGATATGCATGCGCTGCGTAAGCAATCCGGACGGTTCACGATGAGACTCTGAGACTCGCCGCCTAATACGAAGCATCTACGGAGCACTGCTGCCATCTACTCTGTTCAATTCATAACGCTGCCGCTGGAAGGCGAAAAAAGGTACCCGGCGTGAATGGCTGCCTTTAGTAGGGACCGTTCCGCGGCAGCGAGCCGTCACGATCCGGAAGGCTGGGAAGACAGAGGCTGTTCCTGCGCATCCTTGCCGGACCTGGACTCGCAAACAGGCTAGCTAGACAATATGGATGTGTCTCAATCGCACTGTTAGGATGTGAGTGGGCTGCGCTGCCTCCTCATAACTGGCTGCCTGGGACCGGCAATGGAGAGCTTCAAGCGCTGACAAAGACTGCGCAGCTTTTTTGGGGGCGGCCGCCCGGCTGCTGAGATGAGCTGCTCCATGAGATGCTGCGGGTTGAAAATGCAAGGAGTTTTGTTGGGGCAAGATCAAATCACCAATCTCGCTCTTTTGAATAGCGGCAATCTACGAAGGACAAGCAGCAAGCAGCAGCAGTACCAGATTAACGCTGGTGCATGTAAAATTCGCACGCCGTCGTCGGTAGCCTCGGGGTACTTTGCGTCCTTGAATTGAAACATGGCAGATTTCCAATACGCAGCACTAATCCCGACGGGGGCTAGGAATATTACAGTTGCTTCTTCTATCAGACTAGTTGCAGTGGGGAGACCCTCTGGCGTTCCAGCAACGTCGCGTGTGAGTGCCTCTGCTTATGCAAGGATTGGAGAGGGAAAAAAAGAAAAGAAAGAAAACCGAGATGAGTACATGTACTTGTAGAAAAGGTACCGAGCGTGTGCAAGATGATACTTGTGCACACTACGCATTGCGTGCCGGTGCAAAAGGTACATCTCGAACAACGCCTTGTACTCGCACTCCGTATTCCAGCCGAAAGAAACCTCAACAATGGGATTGACTTGGCGGGCCCCGGCATTTTCGCTGGAGCACCCCCGGCGAAAAGGCTGGGAACGGGCACTATATCCTCGAATAGGAGCGCTGCGAAATGTGCCCCGGGGCGCTGGTGCGTGCTGTGCTGGCACCAAGGCGGCTGGCCTGCTCTGGCTTGCATCTGCTACTGCGGTTGAGGTGTATAGACGAGATGCTGTCAGTACTCCGTGCTCCGTGTTGCTTTCTCCGATGCTCGTTCAGATGTCATGTTGTAGTGAGTATTGCTGCGGTGGACGATAAGCAGAGATGGAAAATTTTTCATCATGAAACATGTATAGGTACTGAATAAGCGGTAGGGGAGCTGGCTTTACAGGACGTGAGGCTGGCGAATTATAGCACCGTCGAGCTCACACGTGCCACTGCTGGATGCCTACTCGTGCCTGTGCGTTGATCTAAACCATGGAGTAGTTCTCCGTGCTATTACCCGTATGAACGCTCTCCATAGTCATCATCATCATCATATCTACTGACGGCTCCTCGCCATGAGCACGATTAATCCAACCAACCCACGTCTCCGGAGTAGAGCGAACCGGAGCTGCCCAGGCCCTCCCCTTGCTGCTCTTCGGGGAAGCGAAAAAGAAGCAAAAAGAGAATCATTTAAAAAACGGGCTGCTTGAAATTTTCTTCTTGTTTCCCCTTCTCTCGCCAGTGCGGCGTCTCCTCTCCCCAAAAGACCCTTGTCGGCCACGCAAATTGCCCAATTTGAGCGTGACAAAAGGAAGTTCTGCGATAGATTCCAGCCCCACTTGATAAATTAAAGAGACGGAGGTCCCTATTCCAGTTCCGGGTGCGGACTAGCGCCGCCGAGTCGAGGTACAGAGCACCGCTGCCAGATACGAAGCTACCTGAATGTGGCTGCGGAGCTGCACCGCAGGCTTGGTACCTGACGAGGTGGTTGGGAGAGCGGCCACAGACATGTATGGAGTACAACGCTCGCTACCTGAAGCTACTGCAAGAGTGCCGCGCAAAGTGCGGTCAGCCAGCGCCTGCGTCGTGTCACTTGCGCTTGCGGATGCTCGTACCAGTACATGCCCGTCACCTCGCTGAGTGCGCCTTTTCCAGCGCTCTGTATTTCTTTTTCCAGCTGCATTAGCACGCTGCTCCGTGCTTGTACCACACACACTCGACGTCTCTCAGAATCCCGGCCAGGCAAATCACAGCAATCCTCACCTAAAAAATCATGCGAACGGCGGCGGCGGAGCCAAACCCCTGCCTGGTCGCTTCCCCCAAGCGCATCCAGTGCCTTGTCGAGCCCCCATGGCATGACCGTGGCTGCGAGCCCTTTGTCACCCCATAATAAAATCAATCGGCCGGGACCCAGACCAACTGGGCCTGTTGCAGGGCCATCGTCGCCGTCGTCGGTCGTTCTCCAGGTACTCGCTACCAGGCGCTGCCGCCACAGCACGATGCGTGTGCCCGTACCCAGGACGGAGCTCTGGACCGCAGGACAAGACAATAGGCATCAATCTGTCCACTAAACCTTGCGGCTTCTTCACAAAGCACTCCCTTGTTCGCATTGTGCGGATTAACGGGGACATGGGGGGGGATGCTTGATCGATTCAAACGGCATGCAGCATTCTTGACGGCGCAAAAAGAAGAAGAAAGCACGGGCCGTGAATGACTGACTGACGGACTACAATCCGCCCCCCTGTTGGCACCCTCGCCAGCGTG
The DNA here is from genome assembly GCA_025919625.1 of Trichoderma arundinaceum. Taxonomy (NCBI): domain Eukaryota; kingdom Fungi; phylum Ascomycota; class Sordariomycetes; order Hypocreales; family Hypocreaceae; genus Trichoderma; species Trichoderma arundinaceum. Next base: position 879,711 of record JAMQTF010000007.1, on the reverse strand, counting down.
TTTCTGCCGCTGCTCATTCTTTGGCTCGTCTGCGACACGCGCTTCAGCACGACCCCCCCGGCTAAACACCAGTCCTTTTTTTTTTCCCTTGGGCGAGGCCTGAGATGCGCGCAGCGGCTGACGGCGGCCATTCGACGTGCTTTTGGGCCGTACCCGCAGGTATCGCTGCTGCTACTGGCTGCTGCTCAAGGCCGCTGTCCTGCTTCTGTCGTCGTCGTCTCGTCTTTCGATGGTTGACCGACCGAAGCAAGCGTTTTTTTCATTCCCCCTCTCTCCTTGTCAACAAATCCTCCACCACCGCTTTTGCGTCTCTCTCACCATCACTCTCGCTCTGTTTCCCCCTCTCACCTGGCATTCACTCTCTCCGTCCCTCGGCAGATACACTCTCGCTCGTATTGCCAGGCTTGAACGGCCTGGCGTCCCCCAAAAAGCCCAGTGGCTCCCAATAGAGACAGGCCCAGAAAAAGCAGGCCCAACTAATTAGCGGTCCGGGTCCCAGGATCCCTCCGCGATCAGCTGGGTCTAGCCACTAAACTGTGCCCAGCGCTGGGGACAGCAGTAGTGCCGCAAAGTACCTCCAACCCCCCTGGGCCGTTGACATTTGGCCTTGGACCCAAGAGCTCCCCTTTTTCATAACCTCCAAGCCTATCCACTTTGAAATCAATCCTCACTTCAGTCACTCCTTACACTGACCTCCTTTCGGCCTCTTCTCACTCATCTTTTTTGGAATTTTCACAATCTCGATTCTTCTCGTCCGTCGTCTGTGTAAGCGAAGCCGCCATACCACCAAGCCACCAAACAACCTGCCCGACCGCTCTGCTCGACTCGATATCCTGAACCGCCTCTTCTTCTTCTCTCCCATACGGCAGCCGAAGCTATCTGAGCTCGACGTACTACAGCAACCCTCCTCCCCCCTTTGCCCCTACCTGAATGCCCCGATAAACGGTTTGCAGCTCTGCGATAGAGCTCCATCTCTTGCGGGCCATTAGGTGTTGTCTTTTTATCGGTCGACTTTGTTCTGGTTTTCAAATACTTGGACTGACCGCCCTCCTCCCCCCAATTCTCGGCGACTGTTGGGAGCTGTTCTGCAACTTGTTGATAGCGCCATTCCAGCAGACGAGCGTGCCTTGGCTGTAAACCTCACACACACACCAACATGACAGCCACCACGGAAATGACCCTGCGGGGACAGCCTCACGGCACCATGGCGCTCGAAGACCGCTTCGAGGTCGTCAAGGAGATTGGAGACGGAAGCTTCGGTAGCGTTGTGCTGGCTCGAACTCGAACGGCGGGCGCCTCCGTTGCCCGTCGAGGCACTCTTGTAAGACACAATGCCGCTGCTGGCCCGGGCCCATTGCTAACGCATCGCAGGTCGCAATCAAGTCCATGAAGAAGACGTTCGAGTCGCTCTCGCCCTGCCTTGAGCTTCGAGAGGTCGTCTTCCTCCGAACCCTGCCTCCTCACCCCCATCTCGTCCCCGCGCTCGACATCTTCCTAGACCCCTTCACCAAGAAACTGCACATTGCCATGGAGTACATGGAGGGCAACCTGTACCAGCTGATGAAGGCCAGAGATCACAAATATCTCGACAACGCAAGCGTCAAGAGCATCCTGTTCCAGATCATGCAGGGTCTCGAGCACATCCACTCACACAACTTCTTCCACCGCGACATCAAGCCCGAGAACATTCTCGTCTCGACCTCGGCCCACCAGGACACCTCAAACTCCTTCCGACGCTACTCTGCCCTCGTCACACCGCCATCAACCCCTCCCACGTACACCGTCAAGCTGGCCGACTTTGGCCTCGCCCGTGAGACTCACTCCAAGCTCCCGTACACCACCTACGTGTCCACCAGATGGTACCGAGCCCCCGAGGTCCTCCTGCGCGCCGGAGAGTATTCGGCCCCGGTGGACATCTGGGCCGTTGGCGCCATGGCCGTCGAGATTGCCACGCTCAAGCCCCTGTTCCCCGGCGGAAACGAGGTCGACCAGGTGTGGAGAGTCTGCGAGATCATGGGCAGCCCTGGGAACTGGTACAACAAGGCCGGTGCCCGCGTGGGAGGAGGCGAATGGCGCGAAGGCACCAGGTTGGCCTCCAAGCTGGGCTTCTCCTTCCCCAAGATGGCTCCTCACGCGATGGACACCATTCTGCAGTCGCCCCAGTGGCCGCCTGCGCTGAGCCACTTTGTGACCTGGTGTCTGATGTGGGATCCCAAGAACCGCCCCACGTCCACGCAGTCTCTGATGCACGAGTACTTTGCCGATGCCACGGATCCGTCAAGGCCCAAGTCGTCGGCCTCCAAGATCCTGGGTCGCAAGCAGTCCGACCTGAGCCGCAACTCCAAAGAGGGCCTGGCCCCGTCAAACTCGGTCTCGAAGCAGTCCTGGTTCCGCAAGTCTCTCATCGGCCGCGGCGACATTCCCGAGACCGTCGTCGTGGCCCCTGTTCAGCCATCGCCGGTCCAGACCTCCAGCACGGTCGATGTTTCTACCACCAAGCAGCTGCCTTCCAAGTCCAAGCGGAGCACCTGGGCGAACGGTCTCTCCGGCGTGGCGCCGATGCCCATTCTGCCCTCCATCAAGCCCATTTCTCCGCTGTCCGATGCCGTGACGGCGCGGGCCAACAGCAACGCCGACAGCATAGACAAGAGCAAGAAGCTGGGCCGGCAGCTTTCCGTAAACTCCAGCACCAACAACTACACCGAGATGCACCGCGCTCAGGCCGAGCGTGCCCTCAACGGACAGAGCGGCCTTGCGTCTCCCCCCAGCGCCCACAAGGAGAGCTTCTTCTCCCATCTCCGCAAGCGCGCCCGGCGCTTCTCTGGCCGCCACCAGACCCCCGTTTCTCCGGCGTACGACGATATGGAAGCACAGGTTGGATGCAGCCCTTGGAACAGCAATAGGTCCTCCATGCTTATCGATCAGCAAGTGAACCCCGTCCCGAAAGCCGACGTCTACGAGTCCTTGGACAAAGCCCTCGGCGATGTCCAAGGCTCCGAGCCGCGAGCCCCCGTCCCCCCGATGCACCAGCTCGCCGCTGCCGGAAAGCTCAAGCGCCACCACTCGTTGCCCTACCAACAAGCCAGATCTGTCGACAACCTAATCGGCGCTGCCCGAAGCGGCCCGGTCTCGAGCCGCACCCGACGTGCCCAGGCGGCGCACGGCGTTCAACAGTACGAGGCGCCGGCCGAAGAGGACGAGCTTCTCGACGAGGTCCTCACATCCACTCAGCGGGCAATGAAGCGCCTGGAAGGTAACGCAAAGCCGCTGCGGCAGTCGGCAAGCAACCTGGGCCTGTCGAGCTCTCAGCCCTACCCCAGCCCGTCACCATCTGCCAACAGCAACCAGCTGCTCTACGCAGACGGCGCGGAAGCCATGGCACCAAAGCCTCTGGACCTCAGCAAGAAGACTTCTAACCAGTACAAGTGGCCCACTCCCCCGTACGAGGGTGGCGAGTGGAGCGCTTCGGCCTCTGCGAGCATCTGGGCTGCCGGAAACCGCATCTGAAAGACCTCATTAATATATTCCTTGGGCGGATCTCTCTTCCTTGTTCCTTTTTTTCTCTCGGACATGTTCATGTTCAGTGGCGAGGCAAAAAAAAGTTGTTTTCTTCGTTTCTTTTTTTTCTTCTTTTCTTTTCTTTCCGTTATTAATATGGCGTGTACTATTTCTTCGCATGATAAATGGTGTTTTGGTGTTGGATTGCGGCACGTATTTTTTTCCTCACTCCTTGAAATCTTGAGTCGGCGGGTCGACCATCATATCCATTATTCTTTGACAGATGATCGCTTGGGGTATAAAATTCTTTTGGTTTATTCTGCGTATTTCGGCTGGCACAAACACACATACACTCATACAAACCGCACACATGCTATACATCACCCTCGAGGGTGCAGGTTTTCGACAGCAAAGCTCGAGGCCACAGCTCGAGGCAGCCTTGGACTTGATTATTTATACCTTTTGGATTCGCTTCTTCGATTTTGAACAACATTTGAGCGCTCATAGCACCCGAAATACCCCATATAGACTGAAAAAGAAGGGCGAGCATGGCCCTCGCCTTGCTTGAAGCAAAATACCTCACATAGTACACCATATTTTCCTTTGTTAGAATACTTTCCTATACCAAGAAGGAGGAGGATGCGGAGGACGCGGAGGAGGAGCAAGGAGCAAGACGAGAAGATGGAGATTGGGACACGGGAGTCTGTGGCGTTTCTTTCTTGCTGTTGTTGGATATCACGGTCGTTTACTCTTTGCAGCCCAGATCTGTGGCTGGGCAAATAGGCGCATCTTTCATGGAGACTGGAGTTTTCTGTAACCTGGTTCTTGCGTACTACACCCCTCACAATTTGTAAAAAGCAATGAAGCATAATTTATCATCGTCTCTTTTTTTTTTTCCTTTACTTTTTTTCTTTTTGTTTCATTTTCATCTCATTTCATTTCATTTCTTTTTTCTTTTTTTGCATCATGGTACCGTTTACCCGCCTGCATTGCTTGATTGTAATGATGAAAAAAGGGCTCTGCTTTTTCTGCTGGAGCTTTTTGGCCTCTTTCTTTGTCACTCGTTGTTTTTTCTGAGTATTATTTATTTGGCAATGTCATGACCGGTTTACGGTACTGCTCTATATACCTAGGTAGCTCATTGGAAGGATGTCTCATAAATATAGTCAATACCCTTTGTGCCTCTTTTTCTACAGACATCTATATAACACGCCAGACGGATCTACGGTTGTGGTTTACAGAAGCTAATCCTCTATTTTCATCGGGCTGTATAAGCAACCTTGGCAAGATTATGAACCAACAAGGCCCCATGCTCACGTACATTGTGGCTGTATCTTGATGCCTGAACCGGTGGTCCGCCTGGCCACCACTACTGTAGTCGGAGAGCGGAATAGTTCGCGGTGAGTACGTGTAGGGATTGCGAGAGCAGTGGGAACCGCAGGCATGCACGTCTGTTCCCTTGGGGCCGGCCTGCATGGTGCTACGGCCATAGCGCGTGTAGGCGCAGATGCGGATGCGGATTGCGTCTCACTTTCTAGTTGCGATGGGGTAGTTGTTTTTGATGTGGCGGTATGTGCTTGATGCGAAATGCGCAGGCAGCGGTTTTTGCGTGTGTGTTTTGTTTGAGCGTTTGCTGTTGCCTGGCGTACGCGATGATACGCTCTTTGGAGATGGAATATTTGGAATGGCACGGTGATGCGGTTTGGTTTGTGTGGTGTGTGGTATTGCCGCTGCTAAGTGAAAGGACCGGCGAGGATCCACTGCGAAATCTGGCAGCCTTATGGAACCTGGTCTGCCACGTCGTCTCTCTTATTTGAGGGGGGGTCAGTGACTGAGGGCAATCAGATAGCCGCTGGTTATCGTGTCATTTTCCGCCGTCAGGCCATTGATATCGCTGTGATGAATGATGATGAGATGCTACGAAGTACATACGGGGAAAACATGCACCTGCATCGACATGGGGCCTCCTCCCCGTACAGAGTCGATGCGGTGTACAAGTTGCATCGCGGAGTTGCGCCGGAGTTTAAATATGGGCCCCTAGCCCAGCGAAAAGAAAAAGAAAAGAAAAAATAGACTAAACCGGGTACCGAGTACGGAGTACATACCTGTCAGAAAAAAATTACACCTGAGGCTCCGGGGGTGACCTCGTACTTGGTACAATGGGAGAAGAGGGAAGAGTAGTAAGATGAGGTCACGTGCCTGCGCTAGGCGAACGGGCGAGGCTATACAAGTACGTACCTCCTTTGGGGGGGCTTAGGCGGGCAAAGCTGAAGGCAGCCTTGAAAGAATGGCTTTTTGGTCAAGAAAAAAAAGCCATCAGGCAACCAGATAATTAGACGAAGGGGGTGGGCTCTTTTCTCTTTTCTCGGTAGCCGGGTTGCTCCTTTTATTTTATTTTATTTTTACTACCAAGGCATTTTTTATTTTTCCTATTTGCTTGGTGACAGGGGTTTGGGTTGGATGGATATTTATATATTGTGAGGAAAGGTGCGAGTCGAGAGGCTTTTTTGCTGCTGCGGGCCGCGCTTGAGAGGATCAGCGGGGAAAGACCTTTAAGTTGACGACGACGAACAACGACGATAGCGGCTCTCTTATGGTTGTCTTGCTGGCGTAGTGAGAGACTCTCGGGGGAATCATATTGGTATTCGCGAGGCATTCTATTTTCTCTGCTGGGAGCGCCATCTTCTCTGGTCCATCAATCGGGGTATCCATTGGCGGGACTGCAACGTGGTTCTTCATCTCACATCCGGCATTTGGTGTTTGGCGGACGGCTTTTCAGCGTGGCCACTTTCGGTGCGGCGCGCGCAAAGGAACGGGGAAGGGACGGGAGAAGAAGAAGAGGGACTTGGAAGAAGGGCTGCAACTCTCAGATATGAGCGCTGGTGTGCTCATCCAGAGCTGAATACTAGGCGAGACATTGGCGGGGCTTACGACGACCGCCAGCCGACAGACACCGACCAGCCTCGAACGAGCCATTGCTTTGGGAGCCGGGCCTGCTCGCTGAGATTCACGGACAGACAGTGCTGCAAGGGCCTCGAGTGAGCGCGATGCAGAACCTCGCCTTGCCGGTGCGCACGAGCGCCAGCCGCCGCAATCAGGAGAGCAGGAGCTACTTCACCAGTTACACGCCGCCGAGCTCCACGGAGGCCATCAATGGGCCGGTGCGGGAGCCGGTGAGGGAGCAGCCGCCGATGAGCGATCGGTTGATTGTAGGGGTGGACTTTGGGACGACGTTTTCAGGGTGAGTGGCTGTTCTGAGTGAGATGGATGAGATGGATGAGATGGATGAGATGAGATGAATTGGGAGGGGGGAAAGCTCATCATTCAAGCGGCGGACTCATTGTGCTAATCATCATCCCAGCGTTGCTGCCGTATACACATCAACACCCGACGATGTCGAAATCATCAAGACGTGGCCGGGAGGCAATGGCATCACCTCGGACAAGGTTCCGACAGAGATTGCGTACAGCTTCCCCCCCAACGCCACGCCCGGCGCTGAACCCACGGTGAAATGGGGGTTCCAGTTCAAGCCGGACGAGTCCAGGCTCCGCTGCATCAAGCTGTTTCTCGATCGCTCTCAGAAACTCCCCTTCTACGTCAGCCCGCTGGACACGGCGGCGCAGCTCAAGAAGTTCAACAAGAACGTCGTCGACGCCGTCAGCGACTACCTCACCCAGATCTACCGGCACACCATGGACACGCTGACGCGGCGCTACGGAGAGTCCTTCATGGCCTCGACAAAGGTCGAGTTCGTCTTGACGTGCCCGGCCGTTTGGAGCGATGCGGCAAAGAACACGACGCTGCAGGCCGCCGAGCGGGCGGGCATGGGCAGCCGCTCCGAGATTCAGATGATTAGCGAGCCCGAGGCGGCGGCTGTCTATACGCTCAAGGCGATCCAGCCAAACCACCTAAACATTGGCGATAACTTCATCGTGTGCGACGCGGGAGGCGGAACCGTGGAGTGAGTATACCCGCCTCTTTACACCCTGGAGGGACTCGAGTGAAGACTGACAAACCTAGTTTGATTGCCTATAAAATAATATCCCTAAAGCCCTTGCGGGTAGAGGAGTCTGCCGTGGGAACGGGCGGGCTGTGCGGAAGTGCCTTTCTAAACTACAGGTTCGAGGAGCATGTTCGGACTCGGCTGGGCCAGGCCAGGTTCGACGAGATGAAGACGAAAAAGGGCAAGACGTGGCAGATGGGCTTGCGGTACTTTGAAGAGTTTGTGAAGCGCAACTTTAACGAGGATGAACACCAGGAGATTAACGTTCCGTATGTTGCTTCAAGTATATGCTGGCCTTTTCTACGACGGCCTTTGCTAACGCGCTATATAGGTTCCCCGGCCTGCCGGATGATGAAGAGGCCGGGCTCGACTCGGGATTCATGGTCATGAGTGCAGAGCAGATCAAGGACATCTTCGAGCCCGTCGTCAAGGAAGTATGCGATCTGGTGCAAGGCCAGGTCGAGGGGCTTCGTGCCAAGGGCGGCATCGTCTCCGGCATTGTGCTGGTGGGTGGGTTCGGACAGAGCGACTATCTCTACCGGCGGCTCAAGTCACACTTCTCAAGTGCCGCGCCGCCGCCCTATAGCGAGAGGCCGACGCACGCAACCGCAAACGCCTCGCAGGACAGCGGATCCATCGAGGTGATGCAGCCGGTGTATGCGTGGACGGCCGTCGTGCGCGGAGCGGTGCTGAGAGGCCTGGAGGGCAACATGGTGATTTCTAGAAAGTCGAGGATGCACTACGGAACATCGTTTGCGACGGTGTACGATGAGGAGAAGCACTCAGTCAGCGAGCGGTATTGGTCGCCGCTGTGGGAGCGGTGGATGGTATCAGATCGGATGCAGTGGCACATTGCCAAGGTATGTTTCCCCCCTTTTATATGCATCGCTTCCCAGCTCATGTTCATGCCTAACACGCGCAACAGGGTGAGGCGCTCTCTCCTCTATCTCCCATTGCGTTCCATTACACTCGCAACTTTCGCCCCGGCCAGTCTCTCATAGTGACGGATGACTTGATTGCGTGCGACGCCGACGAGCCCCCTGCAGCATACACGAGGGACCTGATCAACGTGTGCACCCTGACGACGGATCTAAACGCCGTGCCGAGGAGCTTATTTACACGATTAACCACGACTAGAGGTGTGGAATTTGACAACCTCGACTTTACACTGGAGATGATTGTGGATAGTGCCGGGTTGGGATTCGAGCTCAAGGTGGATGGAGTGAGGTATGGAAGAGTGGAAGCAGAGTTCCACTGATGAGATGGAAGCTGTCTTTGCCGTGTCTGATTCAAGCGCATAACATACATGTACCAAGTAAGATTTCTTGGATACGGGCGATATACGAAGCGGGAGTGTTGTCTTTTCTTGTACACTATTAATTACCTAAAAAGAAAATGGCCATTTACACATACATTTGGAAGAGAAGCGAAAGCGCGAAGCAGCAAGCAGGCGACATCGTATTCCTTGGATGCTGCTTAATAACAATCCAACGACGGCCGTTTTTTATTTCCGAGTCTAGGGAGGTCTAGAATTGATTGTTCATTGCTGACATAATTTCCCGTAGAGTTTAATAGTTTCCCGCTCGCTACGGCGATTGATCTGACTTTTGGCGGCGCTCGGCTTTCATCAGCCCGACTTGAACTCTAGACTCGGCTTACTTGGGATTGCGACAATCCCAACGCTCTTCATTGAGGAAATCGTTTGAAATCATCGGGATTCAGATATATGTCGCGGCGGAAGCTCCTCTAGCATTCAATCAAACCTTTCTTATATTCCCTATGAGTCAACCGCAGAAGCGGTGCTGGAACTGCCGCCGTAAGGAGAACCCGTTCCACTCCAACTAGACAGCCTCTTCATCTCAACCCGACTTTACATCACTAACTCGCTTTTTTTTTTTTTTTCCGCCATATAGAACAGAAGATTGCGTGTGACAGAGCTCTGCCGCATTGCAACAATTGCCTGAAAAAGGGCCGGCAATGCCTGGGCTACGGGCTGAAGCTGTCGTGGCCGCGAAAGGGCGATGAGAGGCGCTCTGCGTCGCTGCGCAAGGGGCACTTTATCCTTCCGATTCGGTCCAAGGAGACCATTTTCATTCATGCGACGAGTGAAGATGTGAGGGCGTCGCAGGACACCGGTAGGGAAAATTATGATTTTTTTGACCTGATTGATGGGTTTGTGTTTGGCTGACTGGTGCTGGTAGAGCTGGCGAGGTATGATGAGAATGCGTTTGGCGAGGTTTGGTTGACGCGACAGCCGAATTTCAACATGGCGAGGCTGGATCCTTTTCTTGCTACGCATTGTACGTCTTATAAACGATTCCGCGCTTTGACGGTAGAATGGTGCTGACCTATGGAAACAGCCTGGAGCCCGGTCGCTCGGCTGGTGTCGTCCAGCCAGAGCTGCGACGAGCTCTACGGCCTGTTGGTGAGGATGGCGTTTCAGGACGAGAGCTTGCCGTCGCTGGCTTCGAGGTACGCCATCAGTGCGCTGTCGTATCAGCATCTGGCGATGGACAAGACGGCGGTGGTGCACCAGACCAAGGCGATTCGGGCTCTGCAGGCGGCGATTGAGACGGCGGTTCCTGCGGAGTGTATGCAGTTGATGGCTGCGAGCATGCTGCTGAACATTTACGAGGTATGTATTCGCGGCTGCGAAGACAGAGTGAGGGTATTCTAAATGTGGTGTAGACATTGAATTTCGAAACGTCGGATCTTAGCTGGTCCATCTTCTTTTGCGGCACAAAACGGATTGCCAACCTTGTCACCAAGACGGACGACACCTATTTCGGGGACGAGGCGCTCATCATTGATTGGATCTTCTATCACGACGTCATGTACAAGTTTAGCATTCGGCACTGGCGCGAGAAGAATAGGGACCAGATCCAGCTGGCGGCGCAGAGAAAGGTTCTTTCAAAGGCGGTGTTTTCGCCCGAGCGACAGATTGTGAGTCTTAGTCTTGCCAAACGAGCCATGCATTGCCGTGCTGAAATGTCGAAATAGATTGTGCCGATTCTGGGCTGCTCTTTGGAGCTTCTTGATCTTCTCTGCCAGGCCATTGACGCCGTCTACGAGCCCGGCGACGACAATTACCAATCCGAATCGCACCTCAAAGTGCTCCGATCATTGGAAATACGCCTCAAATACCTAGATCAGCGACAGTCTACGGTAGCGCCGCTGGAAGACCACGAGGCAACGCAGCAAGTCAAGGTCGCTGAGCTCTTCCGCCTGGCTTCAACAATCTACCTCCTACGCATGGCCAAAGGCGAACCCGAAAACTCAAAGGGCGTCGTCGGCGTCATCAACCAAGCGTTTGAGCTTCTCAATCAGATCGAGCACTGCGAGCGGCCGTGGCCTCTCTTCATCATCGCGCTCGAGGCCCGCACGGAGGAGCACCGCATGCGCGTTCTGCGGGTGTTGAAAAAGTCCCTGGAGCGCCGGCCGCTGGGCCCGCTGACGCTTGTGAACAAGATGATCCCGGATGCGTGGACGCAGCAGGACCTTCGCGAGTCGGCAATGGATCCGTTTACGCTCTACGGGATGATTATCAGTCGAAATCGAGTGCCGCCTTGCTTCACATGAAAATCGGATTGCGTGCAAATATGTTGATAGGGGGGCTTTTATAAGGTATGCTATGCTTCAGTCTAATTACAATAGTATGTAAAAAATAATAGGAAAAAGACTTTTTTTACATTCTAGATCCACAAACATCATTCTTCTTGCCATCTATGCCAATCAAAAGGGGAATAATCAAAAGGGGGAATATTCAAAAAAGGAGAGGGACTGAGGAAACCCTGAGGGTGACACACAACCCAATGCAGCTAAAGAAGAAAAAACGAGACAACAAATCCTGGATATCATTTACGCAAGTTCTCATGCATCCTAAACTTTTACTTCTTTTTTTTTTCTCTAAGCGCCAACTGGGATGATCTCGCCAAACAGCTTCTCGCGCTTCATCAGGAGACCGCTTATCGTGTGGACGCCTCCTCCGACACAGACCAGGATAAAAGCCTTTTGCATGGCCTTTGTAATGGCCAAGATGGCCTGGTCTCTGAGATGTCCCGTAATCTCTTCAAAGATTGTGCTCTGGGCGCCTGCAATGGCGTTTTGGATGTCGGCGGCCGTGAAGCTGGTCTGGGCCAGCACTTCGGTCAAGTTCCTGGTGGCGGTCGATTGGAAGACCTGGCCGGCGATGACGAGGGCGATGACTGTGCCGCCAATCTGGGAAACGTTCTGCAGCGAGAGCGCGTCGCCAATGTACTTGGCGTCTACCTTGAGCGTGGCGACGGCGTAGCCGATCTGCAGGGTCAAGCCCGATCCCACGGCGGTGAGGACGGTGAAGCCATATATGTAGCTCGGGGGGGTCTTGGGGTCGAGATATGCGGTGAGCAGAGCGCTGCCGAGGGTGATGAAGAAGCCCGCGAGGACAAAGATGGGCATGTAGTATCGGATCCTGGAGAGGAGGTGGCCGGCGGCGAGGTTGACGCTGACGGTGATGACGACGTAGGGCAGCAGGCGGACGGCTGCCTCGATGGCGGAGTCTCCGTGGACGAACTGGAAGTAGATTGGGATGAAGTACACAATGACGAAGAGCGAGGTGATGTTGGACGAGGTGGCGATGTATAGCAGGACCTGGGAGCGCGATCGCAGCAGGTGAACGGGGAACGACCGGTTCTCAGGGGTTGTGAGGATGGAAAAGGTCTGCTGGATGCCAAAGGCGATGATGATGACTGCAAATGCCACAATGGTACCGATGGTGCGGCCGTCGTTCCAGGGCCATTGGCCACCCGCCATGGTAAAGGCCATGGTGAAGGAAACCCAGGTGCCGACGCCGAGAAGCATGCCCAGGAAGTCAATCCTCTTGGTGCGCTCCGCAATGGAGACGCCCACGACAGGGTGGATGGCCGGCAAGCCAAAGACATAAATGGGGGCAAAGGCAGCACCGACGATGAGGTTGATGTAAAAGGCCCAGCGCCAGGTAGCACTGGACTCGACAAAGGAGCCGCCAATGACGGGGCCGAGCACGGCGCCGATGCCCCAGCAGAAGCCCGTCCCGGTGATGTAGATGCCTCGCTCCTTGGGCGTCGTCAGGGCCGTGAAGTAGTTCAAGCATCCCATGAAGACGCCGCTGCCTCCCGATCCGGCAATGACTCGCCCGACAATCAGGGCCGTCATGTTCGGCGCCGCGCCGCAGAGAGCCGACCCGGCCTCGAAGAGAACCATGGACACGGCAAACACCCACTTCATGTTGTAGGTCGTGTACAGGACGCCGTAGAGGAGGATGACGGAGACGGAGCCGAGGGGGAAGCCGGCGCCGATCCAGGCGAGCTGCTCGACGTGGCCAAAGGCCTCGACGACGGAGCCCTGGACGTCGGCGGCGATGGTGGTGTCGAGGCCATAGATGAAGATGGAGATGTAGAGGGCGACGCAGATGAGGATCCAGCGGAAGCCCCTGACGGCGCGGGCGTCTTCGGTGGGAGGCGATGGCGGGGATCCTTCGTCGGAGGGCGTGGCCGTGGTTTCGTCGGAGGAAGATGTTGGTATGGCTTCTTTCTCGGAGCTGGGGGTTTCGAGGTCCATGGCTGAGGGAGATGGAGGGAGATGGGCGTCTTGAGACACCATCCTGTCGATGTAGCGGACTCTGTAGTGTGTCAAGGACTGCGTGCGTGTGGTTCAAAGCAATGAATTAATAGCAAATATCAAATATATGAATACGAATATGTAAAATGTTGCAAGAGCCTCCTCTTATTGTAAATACAGGCGAGAGTTTTAACATCCAAAGAAACACATCCCTTTTAAACGCCAAACACCGAAAGCTTTCGGCATCTCCAGTCCTCCAAGACGAGGAATTTGTCAGCCCCGATGCTTATTTCCAACCATCTGCACCAGCCAAGCCTGTACATCATCACGAAGATACGAAAAAATCAATCAGATATGCTTAAACAACTCGGCTTAACAATCCCGAAAAACCAAGCAAATGCCATGCAAAAACAAGGGGGGAGGCAATGACACGGCAGCCAATGGCGCGGATCTCCACTGCTCCGTTTAAGGAGCTTGTTTTGGCGGAACTAGACTTGATTGAGCCTTAGTTGACTTGATATAGCAAATAGTTGCCTTGAGGAGGGGCGTCTTAGTAAAAGCTGTGATGAAGCAAGAGGGAGGATTATGTGCCTTTTTTTGCGACTTGGCTGGTTTGATTTATAAATATGAAGCCGGATCCTGGAGTTGTGGTCCGGAAATTCTTGCCTTTGTTTTTAGTTGCTTTTGATTATTCTCGATGCTGGCTGAGATTCAAGTTTTTGCCGGAGCGTCTCTGATGATGGCTTCTGTCCGTGTATCTAGAGTCTCCATACTATGAAGATCTTCTCCATCCACGTGCGCTCTCTTAGACATGGGCATATATGAGACATCCAGCACGGTCGTGTTCCGTCGTATACAAGCCTAAACGGGCGTCCGATACAGTTTTTTTTTCCGGGAGGCCAAGGCCCTCTAAAATCGGAGTTTAGCCTTCCCGCTATCCACATTCTCATCGGCGTTGATGCCGGAATTTTGCATCCGCATACGGGTTTATCTCCATGCCGGAATTAGACTCGATCTCATTTTTTGTTGACGCTTGGTTTTCAATACCGGGGTCGCATTGTCTTGCTAAAGGGCGTAAAGTTGGGGCATGGTGGGCTCGTATACTCCCGTGTTGAAGGAGATTTACTGTAAATGAGAAGAGAAGAACCAATTCAGTTAGCGCGACATGCTCGGGATAAGAGTCATTCGGAGCTGAGATGGCTGTTGAGATATTGGTTGAGTGCTAAAGCCGAGAAATAAGGAATTAAATGGTAGTTGGCTCCATTGGCTGCTTGGTCTTATATCTAGGCTCCATTCGACGACTTGTAAACACCAGCTTCTTTATGAGATGCAGGCTGGGACTATAAAGAGCCATGAGTGAAGAATGGGTATTTCACATCCTTCGCAGTATATACACAATGTAGCTAATTGCCCAAACCAGAATTGTCCAGAAATGAAGATGTTTCAAAAAAAAAAAAAAATGACGTTACACGTAGAGTACGAAAATCTCCCAAGAGGCAACCCTGAGCATGTAGCTCTCAGAGCAACATGAAGCTTCAATCTATGAAACAGCATCCCTTCTAAGCATCATTAGTGCCTGATAAGCCCGGCAGAAACAAACGGCTGCGCACCCGGCCAAAAAGGGCGTAATGCACTAACAAGCCCATAACAGCGGCTAGTGCGGGGGAATTTTTCGCGGCGAGACACTTTCTCCAAATGAACCCGTCAGTGTGGCTTTGCGATTAACTCGTCAATTCACGTTGCGCCTCGGTTTCTGGCGTCGCCCTGCATTGATTTGCGTGGTGCTGTTTTGCGTCTTTGGATAGTTGCTGGGTTTGGAGAGGCTGGTAGCTTGAAGGGCTTTGGCCCGAGGCCTTGATTTGCTTGTATTGCTTTCTCTTTGATAGAGGACACAGCTCGCCTCGTCTCGATTCTGGCTTTGGTTTACATCGTCTCGTTGCTCTCACTGGGCCATTGATAACGGCAATGGACTCCATCGACGACCGCATCGCCATCCTCTTGGACTGGGCAGCTTCACATCAGGCCATCCTCCACCCTTCTGCCGAGGTCTACGATGACCCTGACACTGGCCTCTCCTTTCGCGTCAAGCCAACTTCAGCATCTTCAATCTCGTCTTACGAGCCCATCGTCAGCTTACCCACCAGCCTCTCCCTCTCCTATCTCAACGCCATCCAGCCAACTCCCGCATTCCCCAAGGAGTTTCTCTCAAAAACGAAGCCTCATGTGATAGGCCGGCTGTTCCTCATAAAGGAGCTGCTCAAGGGTGAGGAGTCCTTCTGGTACCCTTATATCCAGGCGCTGCCTCAGCCGGAAGACGTCGACGACTGGGCCCTGCCGCCATTCTGGCCGGAGGAGGAGGCGGAGTTGCTCGAGGGCACAAACGTGGAGATTGGATTGGAGAAGATCCGCGACGACATCAAGCGAGAGTTTCGAGACGCCAAGAACCTGCTGCTCGCATCGCAAAAGGACGCAGAGGATGACTTTAGCGATCATCTGACCAAGGAGCTGTACCAATGGGCCTATTGCATCTTCTCGAGCCGTTCGTTTAGGCCGTCGCTTGTGCTATCAGAGGCGCAGCAGGAGGCCCTCCCAGAAGACGTCTCCATCAACGACTTTTCAGTTCTTCTCCCGCTGTTCGACATCGGAAACCATGACATGACAGTTGATGTGCGATGGGATCTTGCACCCGAAGGCGACGCAAGCGGCGAGAACTCAGCCTGCCAGCTCAAGGTCGGCAGGGAGCACAAGCCAGGGCAGCAAATCTTCAACAACTACAGCCCAAAGACCAATGCCGAGCTTCTCTTGGGATACGGCTTCATGCTACCCGTCACAAACAAGCTGCACAACGACTACATTCACGTTCGAAAGCGTACAGGCCCTTCCGTTCCTCCGCCTGCAAATCAGTCCGGCAGCAGCGTGCCAGAGGAGTATCTCATCTCTCTACGGCCCATATCCCACCCGTCTTCCCTCCTCGCCGTCTCTAAACAGTCCCTTGTCGTCACTCCTCCGCTGCCTCTGCCGGACCTCCTAGGCGCCTTTAGGCATGTCCAGCACGACATGGTCTGGGACATCTTCCTGACCCTCCTTCAACACTCGTCTGTGCCGCTCATCAAGCTCATCCCGCTTGACTCTACAACGTTTCCGACAGAAGAAGAAGCCGTGCGGCAGCGACAGGAAAAGTTCTTTTCCGGCGAGGTCAACGACGAATGCCACGAGTTTCTGGAGCAGACCGTCGCCATCATACAGCACAAGGTGCTGCAGGAGCTGGAGAGGCTGAACGAGACCGACATGGAGGTTGTGGGAGAAGACGCGGAGCTGCTGTCGCCGAACCAGCGGCTGGCTTTGGAGTACAGGGAGCGGTGCAGACAGGTGTTGGAAAACACGCTGGGGGCAATGGGAGACGACGAGATGATGCAATACGACAGTGAATGAACTTGGATACACGAAATAAAGCGGATATGAACGAGCAAGGCGTGGCAATGCGTTTGAAGAACGATTAGTATCAATAGACATATATAGTAATGTTATTCGTTGAAAGCATTATACCATTAAGACGCTGCTACTGTGCTGAAATGCATTCTATCTACGGGATTACTAAACAAATGAACAAACATCCATCAAGACGACGGATCCAACGCATCCTTGAGCTCGGCCTGCATTAGGGCCTCCTCGAGGGGAATCTCCTTTAGCGCGACAATCTTTGTCTTTTTGTAAAACTTCCATATCAGATATGCCGCCAGCACAAGCGGAATGTCCCTATTGACAATTGTCAGCATCAGTTGAACTTGTTTCTTCACAAGACGAGCACGTACAAGTATGCAGAGACAAAGCCGCTGGGGCTCCAGTTGCCCTTGGTAAAGACCCAGAAGCCGTTGGTGAGCAGGATGAGAATGCACATGAAGAGCGCGGCGGACGAGGTGTACACTGCAGCATGTTTGTTAGCAGCCAATATAGGCATCCAATTGCTTCATAAAGACTTACGGGTCCAGCTGTTGTGCCATGGCAGTCGAGTGTATGGAATCCCCTGCACCTTGAACGCCATCCTCAGCCGAACGTGGTTGAACACGATGCAGCTCCAGCTCACCAGCACTCCTGCGCCCACAAGGTCCATCAGCCAGAAGAAGGCAGTCAAGGCTCCGCTGCTCAGGCTCATAAACGCCAGGAACGAAAACAGGATGTACAAGCTCACGGCCACATACGGCACCCCCCAAGATGTCGTGCGCAGAAAGATTTTGGGAGCCTGTCTCTTCAGTGCCAGGCCGTACAGTACGCGAGTACCAGAGAGCAAAGCCTGGTTGGAAGATGACCATGCCGATGTAATGACAATGGCATTAATAACAGATGGGACAGCCGGGTAGCCAGCAGCCGAGACGGCAATGACAAAGGGGCTCTGGGCTGCGGTGCCGGACTGGTCGCTGAGTCTCTCGTCATCGGAGCTGACAATCATGCCGACAATGAGAATGGCCAGCATGTAGAAGAGGACGATTCGGATAAAGACGTTGCGGCAAGCCCTGGGAATCGCCTTGCGCGGGTTCGCCGTCTCGGCACCGGCCATGGCCAGCGACTCGACACCCGCAAAGGAGAAGACGGCGCCCGTCATGACGCTCCAGTATCCCAGGAACTTGCCCCAGTTGCCCGTGGCAATGTACTCGACAAAGGGGCCCGGGTCCTTCCAGAAGCGAAAGTACGTCGGCTTGACGCCCGGGATGCCGCCCAGGTCGATGACGAGGCCGAAGATGATGAGGAAGACGACCATGAGGATCTTGAGCGTCGCGAAGGCGGCCTCGATCTCGCCGAACCATCGCACGCCCGAGAAGCCCACGGCGGCCGTGAGGATCACAAACACAATGATCCACACGCTGGGGTTGAGGTCCGGCAGCCAGTACGCGAACAAGACGCAAATGGCCGTGATCTCGCTCGGGATCGACAGCAGGTTTCCATACACCAGATTCCAGCCCACGGCAAATCCCAGCGCAGGATCGACCAGAACCTCGGCGTGCCTCACAAAGGATCCCGTCACAGGCAGCAGCGCCGAAACCTCTCCCAGCGCAAACTGCACCGCGCTGACGACGAGGCCAACGGTGCCGTAGCCAAGAAGCGCGCCCAGAGGACCGCCCGTCTGAACCGCGCCTCCGAGTCCCAAGAAGAGCCCCGTGCCGATGGCTCCAGCAATGCCCAACATGGACAGATGCCGCTCCTTGAGGCCGCGCTTGAGATCCCGCTCCTCGGTGGCGGTGACGAGATCGCCGTCGAGGTCTCCGAGGCCCTTGATCGGATCCTGCGCGTCTCCCAGGATGTGGGAGGGCGCTCGCTCGACATCTAGGTCGACTGCATGCTGAGACGCCGATATCTTGGAATCATCCTTGCCAGGGGTGTAGTTCGTCGTGTTGTATCCTCCTCCGTTGCCGCCGGTAGATCGATCAATAAGCGGCGACATTGTGTTTGGTATTGAGGCTTTGGAAGCAGATGCCCGGTTCCCACTCGTCATGCCCTGATGCTGTGGCTATTCCCGTGTGAAGAGATGCTCTTTTTTTGTATGATCTCTGCGACGGCCACTTCTCCGTCCAGGTCCGCCTCTGTCAACCTGACCTTTTTTCAAACGAAACAAGAGAAGAGGAGAAGCTCAAAGCCCTCGATCCTGCTTCAATGACGAGATACACACGTGCCTCCTCGCCGTCTGTGTGTCTCACACACTCAGAGTCTATTTTCTCGTTCTCGACTCTTAATCGTCTCACCCAACAGAAAAAACTCGACCCTCATATCAGCCTCCGTAAGCACCTCGGCACCGTGGCCTACATATAAAAAAGCTCCGAGCGCCCCAAGTTGGAATCTCCCCTCACCAGACGGGCCTAGTGTAGCGATTAGCACAGATATCGCAATCGGGCCCCTGGCTCACCCAATTTTGTGTCGTACAAGTAACTCGGCGTCTCCACACCGTTGAGTCTTGCGTTGCTGTTTTAGGCAGCTAAACACGAGGTTTGGCTGTGCCAAGCTGAATGATGAATGTACTCTAACCTTGAGTTTGATCATGTATAGAATCCCGGCCGATAGCATGATGTTCGCTCGAAAATATAGAACCACAAGCATCCAACTCGCACAACTCAACTACACGCATCGACGCCATCCGCCATCTCGGCGCAACGCGAAGAGTCCACGGGCGCCCTAGACAAGATAGTCTCGGGCGCTATGAGGACTTTTGCAGCCACAGGCTTTCTGAAAGAGGAACTAAACCGACAAATGCTTTGCGCCATCGAAACTAGCAGATCTAAGATCGCGTGATGGGGCTCCAGCCGTGAACCGAGCCATGGAAGATGGTAATAACTAAAGGGCACTGTTAAGCCCACAAGGGCAATGCACGGCGATTCATGTAATCAATGGCTACGAAATGAATAGAGCATCCCAGCCGCCATGTGCATTGAATAAGAGATGCCTAATCCGGAACCCACAAGTAGAGTAAGCCAGCATAAAGCCAATCACATTTCTGCTTTTTCTACCTCCCCCAAGGCAAAATCGCCGTCTGTACGGAGCACAGAGTACAGAGTAGAGAACTTCAACACGCTCAAAGAGCTTGTAAAAGCCCAACACATTGTAGACCGCACAAAATACGCAACGAGCTCAAGCTTACGAGCACGGAGGAAGCACATGCAAGAACCAATGGTACTCTGTCATTCAGCTGTAGAATAGCCCATGGAAAATAAACATACGGCCATTCTACAACCCCCCAAGTCCATGGTTCATGTAAAACACATTTCGAAAAGATGCGCAACTCTCCAATCCCAGTAAACATAACTGCATCCATCACAAACTTTCCCTTCTCACCTTTCAGCCTCAATCAATCACATGGCACTCATACCAATAACAACAAGCATCCCAATAAGCAGCATTCACATCAAAGGTCCAAGTTAAACAAAACATTCAAATCCATTCATACATACACTACATCTGCCAACCCCCCAACGAAGCGAACCCCCATCTCTCCATCTACATTAAAGGAAATAAGTATACCTCCCCCTTAAAAGGTTCAGCCCACAATAGACCTCTCCTCCTCCCCCGATGAAATTCCACAAAGACAAAAATAACAGTCCCGATTTTTCCAAAGGCGCCATGCAATGCTAGGCCATAAACAGGCCCCTTCCCCTACAAATGAACAAGGACAAAACAAAAAGATGAGATCGGATCGGATCGGAATCTGCCTGACAAAGGGGCAGTTATATGAGTTTGTATGTGACTTTTTAAAAGTTGCTCGCCGCTGGCGATATGCCAAAAGGATGCGTTCCCAAGCAGCATCTGTCTGAAAAAAGAGACAAAAGGGAAAAAAAAAGGCCAAGGTTCTAAGTATTGGTTGCTTTCATGCTAGGCTTCAGTAGTATATGTCTTTCGATAATGCTTTCTTTCTTTCGTCTATGCGATGCTGCGCTCATGGAAAGACGCCCTGGCGCCATCTCTCGACTCGGTCCATGCTGCCGTTGGGCATGTTCATGCTCGTGCTCGGTCGGATGAGTCCGTTGGCACCATACATGTTGCCCGCGCCGTACATGCTCATCGTGTTCATGCCATTCATGGGGTTCATGGAGTTCATGGCAGCCGGGTTGAAGCCGGTCAGCGTGCTGTACGACGGCTGCAGACCTCCCTGCGGCATGCCATACCCCTGAGGCGGCATCATCATGGTGGCCCGGGCTCTGGGACCGGTATTGGTGAAGCTGCGGCTCTGGAACGTGTTGAGAGCGGCGCTCGACCTGGCCGCCTCGATGCCGATCCCGCCCGTCCCATCATTGTACAGACCTCCCTTGAAGCCTCCGGTGCGAGCATTGCCCGGAGTCACCAGGGCGGTGGGCATCTGAGCTCTCATGGCCGCCATCTTGGCCTCCTGCTCGGCGATTCGCATATGCTCTTCCTGTTGACGCCTGCTTTCTGCGATGCGGGGATCCTCGACGACTTGGTGCACGGAGAGCATGTCGGCCATGCTCACGCGGCGAGACAGCGTCTTCCTGACCGGCTCGCCCGTCAGGTGGCCATAGCTCACCAGTCTTTCGCCCGTCAGGTTGCCGTAGCTCATCTCTCGCTCGCGGGCCTCGCGTTCGGCCTGCAGACGGCGGCGGCGCTGGCCCAGCGTCTCTTCCTCTCCACCCGGGTTGGGCGACTTGCCGTCATTCTTGCCCTTGGATTCGTCGAGATCGCCAAACTGGCTCAGGAGCTCCGTGGAGAAGGCGTTGCTGACAGGACGGGCCTTGGGCAGCTGCGATTCTGCCAGGCGTCGCTTTCTGGCGCCGAGCGTCTCTTCCTCAATCTCCTCTGCGGCGGCCGCTGCACCAAGGGTAATGGTGGTACGCGCATCGTCGTCGGCGCCCGCATCCGGGGTAATGATGCGCGGCGAAGGGGCCGGGGGCTGCACTTCGGCCATGCGCGTGGCGGGCAGGCTCAGGTTGCTCTGGCGTTTGGCAAACGTGGTAGAGGCTCGTCCCTGCAGACGGGCGGCGCGCTGGCTCAGGGGTTCGTTCTCTTCCCGCTCGCGGACTTCCATCAGGCCCATGGGACGCTCGAGGTCGGCCATGTTCTTGGCTCCCTGTTGCAGGGCGGCAATGACGGCCAGCGGCACATCCTCGTCGTCCGACAGGTGATGCTCCGCAGGCACGTTCTGCTCCTCCCAGGCGAGGTTCACGCGGTTCTTGAGACGCTGCTTGCGCTGCATCTCGGCGACGGCATCCATCTCCAAGAGGGTGGCACGCATGCCCTGGGGGGCGTTGCCCTGGTTGAGAACTCGCTCCTTTTGTCGCTGCTTGCGAAGGTGAATCTCGCCAAGGAGCGTCGTGGGCATCCCATCAAAGATTCCTTCCTCGGGCTCTTCATCCTCCTCCTCCTGCTGCTCGTGCCCCTCAGCATGGCCATCGTCGTGCATGACGGAGGGATCTGAGCCGTGGACAGGCCCGCCAAGCAGGCTGCTCTGGCTGCGCTTGGTAAGTAGTTTGACAGTCGATTGTCCCTTGGACGACGGGTCGGCAAGGGCGACTCCCAGGGTATTTGTGGAAAGCTGCTGTGACTTGTGCTTCGTCTTCTTCTTCTCCTTGCCGTAGACCTCGGAGCCCAGCTTGCCGGCGTAAAGGTGGTCGGTAAAGGCGCTGACGGGTGCAGTCGCCGAGGCGTCGAGGATGCTGTCGAGCGTGGCCATGGCCGATCCGTCCTTGACCTCGATCTCAGGGACCTCGGACGGCTGCTCGAAAAAGACGCTGGCACGGAGATGCGGAGGAATGTTATCCAAGCTGGCCATGTTCGACTTGCGCTTGTCGGTGTCCATCTTGGACAGCCGCTGGGGGCGACGAAGATCCTCGACGGAGGGCGCGGACCCATGCCTGGACTGGGGAGCGGGCTCCTCCAAGAAGGGGGTGGGCGTGGTGGCATCGTCATCAACATCCTCCAGCCTGTCCGCCACCGACAGGGCGGCAAACGAGTTGCGGTGCCCGGACAGAGGGTCGGGCAGGGCAAACTGGTCCAGGTCGGGGACGACAGACTTGCGCTTGTTGTCCTTGGGCTGCATCATGGCGCTCAGGAGCTGCGAGCGGCGCTCGTTCCGCTCGGCAGCCTTGGGCTTGCTGGACAGCTTGGGTGGTAGGTTGAGCATGGCGGGGACGCGGGCCGGGTAGTACAGCATGTGCTGGCCGGTTTGGTGATCAAAGTAGGACTGCGGCCTCACGAATTCGGCCGAGGAGCGTTGGGGGGTGGGCAGGTTGTCTTCGACGGCGACGGGAGGATGAGGAGGCATCATCTGGGGGGCCTGGGGAGTTAGTAGTGGCTGCTGGTAGGGTTGCTGCTGCTGCTGCTGCTGCAGATGGAGCATGTCGGGCAGCCTCTCTCGCTTCTGCGAGGGCAGCCCCCCCATGTCGGCGGTAGCGAAACGATCGTCTTCATTGTCCGTCTCGCAGTGGGCGCCGTCAAAGTCGACAAAGGCGTCCTGGGCCACCTGGAAAGTATTTGTGGAGTTGGCCGTCATGGGCCGCTCGGCTTCGTAGTGGTCGTCGTCGTCGTCATAATGCGCGGGCAGGTCCGGGTTGACCAAGACCAGGTTGGAAGCCCGCTGGCTCCGGAAGCCGCCTTCGATCATGTCGTGGAACTCGTGCGTGTGCGGAACACCGATGGCGTCCTGCTCGATGATGGTCCTCGGGTTAGCTTCGACGTGCTCAATCGGGGGCACGGCGTCGACCTGGTCGAGGACGTGCTGGGTCAGGGAGATGGGCTCTGATTCGGAAATCTCGGCCAGCGAGGGCTTGGCCGACCGCACGCTCCTGACGGAGCTCTTGCCCGGGCCGTGGCGGGACAGAATCGAGTTGATTGCGTCGTGCTCCGGACGGCCGGCGGAGGCGTTGGAGCCGGATCGCATGCGGCCGGTCAGGGAGTTGGTCGGAGACATGACATACGCAGCAGCGGGCGAGGAGTAGCCCTTTTGTCGCGCGGCGGCGGCGGCGGACGAGGACGAGTTGGACGGGTATCGACGCAGGCGCCCCGTGGCGGAGTGCTCGTCGGCGGATGCGGCCCTGGCGGCGAGGATGGAGGATCGTCTGCTGTCGCTTCGCTTCAGTTCGCAGTGCAGCTCGCGGATGGCATCGTCGATGGAGCTGGTCATGGACAGCCGCTCGGCCGTGGCTTCGAGATGGGCAATGTTGCTGACGGCAGACGCGGAGCGGGGGAGCAGGTCGGAGGACTGGCTGTGTCTGGACGACGTCGTCGCGGCGTCGGTCGCGATGTGCAGGATGGGCTTTGGATGGGCCAGCTTGGTGCCCGGCTGGACGCTGCCCGTGTGCAATGGAGGATCTTCGGCAGCAGAGCGGCGCGGCAGCCCCAGCCCTGTCGACGATGCTGCTGCTGCAGGGGACCAGAGTGCGGCGGTGGTGGCGGTGGTGGTAATATTAGGATCGGGAGTAAGATTATCGGCGGCGGCAGCAGTAACGAGCGCAGTGGCAGCGCTCGCGATGCCCGAATCCCGGGCTGGATTTGAGGGGGGCTCGTGTTGGCCGGGCCTGGCGCGTGCGTTGGGGCTCTGGGGCAGGGGAGCGGAAATGACGCCTCTGGAGATGTCATGCTTAATATCGCCAGCGGCGCTGGTGACGGGATCAGGAGAAAAGGCAGCAGCGGCAGCAGCAGCAGTAATATTAGAATTGCCTGCACTGCTGTTGTTGGGATTAGCAGACCACGGCAGCGGCGGCCCTGAGCCTGCTGCGCCTGTGCTCCTCTCCCGCCAGCTTGTCTCGTCGACGTCGTCGTCGTATTCTTCCTCTTCCACCTCCCCCTCCTCTACTTGTAATCCCCGTCGCATCCTTTCCGCCGCCGTGCTGCTGCCCTCGACTAACAGCATCGACTGGTGCGCCGTAGTGGCAGAGACGGCAGTGGGCGACGACATGGCGAGATAGCGCTGCCTCACAGTCGCAGCAGACTCGGGCTCGGCGCTGGTGGAAGAGGTTGGTGATGCGAGCAGCTTGTTCTTCCGCTTGCCGCTGCTGCTGCTGGGCGCAGAGTCGACGAAGAGGCTCAAGGGCGTGCTGACTCGCCCGGCCACGGACAAAAAGGTCGGCGACACGGGGCTCGTGGCCGTCGTGGGCGTCGAGAGTGGCGAAGAAGCGGCTCCTCGTGCTGATGCTGTAGCTGATGCTGATGCTGGTGCTGGCGCTCTGGTCTCTGAATCGTCATTCTCGCCTCTTCTTCTTCTTGCTGCTGCTACTGCTGCTGCAGCTTCTGCTTCGTCCGCGCTGGCTGCTGCGGCGACTGGCATGGCGACCGAAAAGGAGCTCCCCTCGAAGGGAATGCGACCTCGTATTAGTTAACGTCGACCAAGAATGCCCTTTCTACGCTACTAGGCCCGTATTTCTGCTGTCCTGCTTCTGCCCCCCCGTTGCGTCTCTATCCGGGATGGTCAGGTGGGCGAGCTGGAGCGTTATCGAGCCTGTGCCTCTCAATTGGGTGCGCGCGCGTGATGACCGAGACATACGAAGCCGCCCAGGGTCTGGCAAGCGAGGCTCGTGACAATAGTAGTGGTAGTAGTAGTTGTAGCTGTAATTAGTATTCACCAGTAGTAGTAGCTTGGTGGATAAAGAGAGCCAAGCACCAGTGCTTTTGCTGTTGTATTGTTTGTTTTTCTTTTCTTTTTTTACTTGTTGCAGCCTCTCTGGCAAATGAATGTATTGGGCCGACTATATTGTAAAAGGACGGGAATGAGTGAATACCCAGGTAGGCAAGGTATGTAGGATGATGGTGGTGGAAGAGAGAGGGAGGGAGGGAAGAGAAGAGATGAACAAAGTCCAAATAACTACTACCAAGAAGCTTCGTCCGTCGGTCGGTCCGCCAGCCAAGGCTTGCTTGTTGGTTTGGTGGCTGAACAAAAGAAAAAAAAAACTGGCCCAGGAAGTGAAGAGTTTTAGTCCTAGATTCGGCGGCACGATGCAATAGCGGCCGAAGCGGCGTGGCCCGTTCCAACGTTGTTGTGAGGCATGTACCTCGACTCGTGCTTCTCTTTTTCTGGGCGCAGTAGCGGCGGATAAAAAGGCAGCGAGCGGCGCTAAATGGGGAGAAGGATTTGTGATGCTGCTGACAGTGCTGAGGCTGAGGCTGATTGGTGACGATGGGTGCTGATGATGGTAAATAGTGCGTGTTTCAAAGAAGCAGTTAGTGCCGGCCGTTATCTCGAGTTTGCAGGATTGCAGCTGTGAGTGTGTGTTGGGTTGGGTTATCTGCGAGGAGCCGCCAGAAAGAGGTGGTAGGTATCGATACCAAGCATGCCAATCGATATCACGGCCAAATAGCCACCCAGCAAAAAGGTAAATGAGAAGATGATTCATGAGAGAGAAGAGAGTTTTGCAAAGCCCCCCTTTTCCCAGCTCATCTATTTCCCTCACTCTGTCTCGTTCTTGGTGGTCTTATATCTGCCCAAGCATCTCGTTATCTGGCCAGCTGCGGCCGGAACAGAGACCCTCAGCAGCAGCATCTGCCAATTAATCCTGGCTTGGCTGGGCGCGCTGAGCTGTCACAGACAAATTGAGGGCGTTGGACAAGCAAAGCTGGGCTGGATCGGGACCCGTTAGTGTGCTTTATTACCTTTTTTTTGCGGGATGCCGTTTGCCCTCCCATCAGCAACGGTTTCCACCAAGACGAGGCGTATCTGGGCTGAATCTTTTTTCCATCTTGTCTTTACTCCTGATCTCATCTACAGCTCTTTACTCCCGCTATATCGCTACATTTTCCTTGTTCATCAACTCCATAACAGCCGATGAGAAATCGAGATGCTCAAGCTCTCCCGCCGATCACTACTCGGTCTGTTTGCCCGGTTTGCAACTCTCGGCATGTCCCATGCAAGGACCCGGGGCTTTTTGTCCCGCCCATCAAAGTGGTGCGCAGCCAGTTTGCCTTTTGATAGGGCCAGCGCCGGCATTAGCAGCAAACTGCTGTGTAGCCCGGCGGAGCGCCTTAGTACGGAGTTGTCGTAGCACAGCTGTATATGCACATGCACGGGCGCAGGTACTGATGCCAGCAAATAGCAGCAGCAGCAGCAGCAGCAAAAACAGTAGTAATCCCCAATGAATTCCGCCGGTCCTTGGTAACAAACAAAAATAAAAGCACCAATACCAGCGAGCCGTGCAGATTACAAGAGTAAGCTGGTTGTTGTTGTTGTTGTTGTTTACACGCACCCAAGCATGCGAATGTGTCCACTCCCTCAGCCTGAGGCTCTTGGTGTCTTAGACGCGCAGCTTCACCGGATGCATGAACCGGGTTTCTCATGTACTTGGTGCCACCTCTTTAAGGCGTGCATCTCGCTGGTGCAACGGCGGCATGCATGGCACATAATTTCCCAGTAGCGAGTTATTTTATTTTATTCAGCATCTGTGTGAATTACGGTACCGCACACAGAAAAGAGAAGAAGGAAAAAACTAACGTGAATCTCCTCTTCTCACAACGTAATAACCTGTAGGTACCAACACTGCTACCATTCGGCATGTTTCTTCACTGTCTTGTTTTAGCGTCCAGCATTCCGGAGCGCCATCCACAGCGCCTTTCCAGCGCTGCAGCTGCAACAGGGGCCTCCCCTGCAGCCCCTCCGGCCGCTTCCAAGTTTTTGCCAGACGCTCTCGGCAGGGGATCCAGGGGTAAGGCCAGCAAAGGGGCAGCAGCCCGATTGGCCACAACAGCCACCATTACGGCCGACGCAGCTGCGAGCAGAAAAGTGTGCGCCGACGAGCTGAAAAGAAGCAAAGAAAAAGAGAAACACTACAGTAAGAAAAAAGAAAAGAAAAGAATACAAAGAGGGGACCTAGAAGAAAGAGAAGCGAGGGCGAAAGAACGCGCAAGGCGTCCCTTGCTGTGAGACACCCGGATCGCGCGTATCGATCGATTTGCGTTGCTTCCTGCAAGCCAACAGAGAGAAAAGAGCATCTATCTACATGCGTTGCCGCGAGGGATACAAGCACAAGGCGCTGGATACGTGTATCGACGACGCCTCACTTGCGGCAGTCGGCGCCCCTATCGTTTCGTCTCTCTCCCATTGGGCGCGGCCGAAACCGAGGCTGCTCCGTGCATGCCGTTTTTTATGCTGATCATGTTCTGGACGGGTCTATTTCATTCACTTTGCTCCTCTATTTACAGCACAGTATGGAGCTGTATGTGCTACGCGATGGAGGATCTGCGTCTTGTAGATCCTCGCTCAACGGTCCGGTTTCTAAAGAAAGAAAACAGGAGTTTAGAAAAGCCATTAGATGACAAGCATACAGGCATACAAGGTACATACAAGCAAACACACAGGGCCGGTCGTTCGGCATTTGAATTCTCGGCGTTTTCGGGATTGATTGGGGGGCTCTCGCATAGCAAATCCTCAACAACCGCCGTATGCTCCGTAGATACTTCGCAGATGCTTTATTCGCGATGCCATCAGTCTGCGTAACGAGGCCGTGCGCCGGAAGCAGCAACCTCCGTGACCCAGACCAGCTGCCAGAAATCCTGTGGCACGTCATATGGCCCCTTTAACATTATTTGTCTCGGCCTAGATGATTGTCCTAACAGAGAGAATCCGTTGCTGTGATGTGTGGTGTTTATGCCTTAAATAAGTAACAACGCCTGGATGAGCACACCTGAGAACGAAAGGGCTTCGATGCGCCCTCCAACTTCGGATATGTACTTGAAATTACCAATAGATTTATACATTTATACCCAGTAAAGAGGCGAGCTCCTACAGATTCAACATGAAGCATCAAAGTCGTCCGCTCACTCAAAACACCAACTACAGGGTAGGCCATATCACAAACCGCACCAAGCTCCCGGCAGCGGGAATTGTCTAAACGTAATCATTTGCCTGTCAACTCCACCCGTCGTTGCATCTCGGTGGGTTCGCACGCCGTGCCTGCATTACCCCAAGTTGCCAAGAGACGGCCATTATGCCTCATGATGCTCCTCTCAGTGGCGGTGTGTCTGCCGGATGGTAGCATCACATCGCTGTGGAGAATATGAGTCCTGGAGTTGGAGCATCAACACGACGGGGAGAAGAAAGCATGTACAGTATACGAGGATGATCTCCGCAAATCACTACAAAGACAGCCCTGTTTACATTGAAATCCTATAAAAAATACTCACATAAAACTGTCAAAGAATACACTGTATGGGCCAAAGATGAGCCTCAATTTCCTAATATAGAACTCGCTCGGCAGAGCTGCTCAGAAAATCTCCTCAGCTGGAACCGTTCGTCTGCCCAGGAACCATTATTGTTTACGGAAATACTATTACTACTTGCGTACAAAGTAAGGGTACGTGCATGTCTCTGCAGGCCAGAAACCACTTTTTCTAGCCCGTCGCCCGAGGGATTTGGGCGAAATGGCTGCATTCGGTGCTCAGGAGAGGAAAGCGGCCTCTGCGCACAAAATTAGAGGCCGCCTTTGGTGGATGATGCAATTTTAGTACCCGAGATAGGGTCCAATACGGAGTGCTCCATGGAAAAAATAGAAATTCGTAGCCGATTCTATTTGTTCGTTACGAGGCACTGGAATGTCATCGCTTAACAGGTATGGAGAACTGAGCAGCACGGGCTCGTTTCCACGAAGCGGTTCTTCTTAGTGTGTATCTCACGAGTAATATCCCGTGTCTACGAAAAAATTAAACAAAATAGCACTCAACAAATTAAAAAAAAAAGCGCTCGGTACTTTGTACTTCATACATCTGGGTGAATGCTGGCATCAGCACCTACTAACCTCGGTAGAAGCAATCCGTGCAAAGCATTCTATGGAGACGAGAATCTCGGATCTGCAAACCCTCGTACCAAGCAAAAAGCCACCCACTATTTGTGGCTCGTGAAATTGTGGCAACTCTAGCCGCTCTCCAGCCCCCTCGTGGCGCAGTTGACGTTTGTTTCCCCTGGATTTAGCATCTTCGCGCCGGCCAGCTCTAGAGGCGTGCTAAACGTCTCTAGCAGGTTGCGAGCGCGCCAGACACGTGCCCAGCTCTGTTTGAGCGGCCGAGATGGCTGAAGCGATTCTCCGTCATCGGATGCATGACAGGCCGCCGGCACCAGACGTGGCGCACCAAGTGAATATCGTGCTTATCGCGAGCGAATGGGCGTTTGGCAGCGCCAGGTGAAGGAGGTGTTGTGCGGTATCTCAGCATCGCAGCAGTGGCACAGAGTACGAAGTAGTACGGAGGAGTACTTGGGATTCATCCATGCCGCTCTTATGCCGTATCCGGTTGTATTACACGTACTACTGCTGCTCACCAGGTATCCATTGCCGTCGGCAATGCATTCCCCAAAAAGAAGAAGGAAAAGAAGGAAAACAAGTGTCGGTGAAGTCTCATCGTCCAAGAAGACTACAGATTCGGAATAGGTACATGCCCGTACGGCGTATAAGTCGCAGTTTGCAGTAAAGGGCGGATCGAATCCGCGAGCCCTAGCACACTAAAAAGCTAGCCCTCGCAGGGGGGAGTTTGGCGAGACTGACGCTTCTGGAACGCGAATGGCGAGCATGGGATGGAGGATGAGTGATTGAGCAGCTTGCATTAGTTTTTGCCTCTGAGCTGAAGGAATTTTGTGGAGTAGAAGGCGAGAGAAGACGGTTGGCTGGATGCGGTACTCGTACGGTACAGTGCAGCACTTTGTCTGTGTCTCCTCAGTGATGTCGTCCTGATGGTGATGGCAGCAGTAGATGGCCAAGGCTAGAAGACAGGCATTTGGCTGTTTGATAACCCAGAGACATCAATGACACGATGCTGACAACAGGCTCAGGCTTCTCTTGTCAGCTCGCATCCGGCAATTACCTAACAGATGCGTCGACGGCGGCAAAACCAAAGAGCGGAAAACGTGGTAGCCCGTCTGTAGCCATGCGGGGATTTGCTGTTTGATTGATTGACTGATTGAGAGAAGATGGATTCCCATGACCAGCAGCCACGATAACGCAAGGCCCAGAGCCGGCGATTGGCCTGTTTTGGCGGCGCCGTGCATATCGTGGGCTCAACCGGTGAGCCAAGGAGGGGCTCCCAGTTTTTTTCTCTTCTCCTTTGTACATGTCTGCACGGAGACGGGCGCCAGGTACAGGCACCGTGCAGCGGCCTAGACGCGGACTGTGGACTCGTCCAGTAAGGGCCGGCTCTCACGGGGGGGCGGACAAGTGGCTCGCAGCACGTGTGCAGCTTTTAGTTTTTGTTAGTTGGCTGTCAAGCCGGTGCGAGCTGACCATGCCCAGTGCGAGAGCTGGCGGTAATTGGGTCGTTTGGTGATGGTACAGCGGCTCAATCTTGCTGTCGCTTGCTGGAGGTTGTTGCGATTGAGTAATATTTCGTGGGGATGAACAAACCAGACTGCATGCACCAACCGCCGCCACCCAAGCAACAGCAGCAGCAGCAGCGGCAACAGAAGCTTCAGGGGAGGGGCAGCCCCTAAACTGCCGATGCTAGCCCCCTACTCCGTCCTGATCCCCCCTAAGGATCCCCTACAGATCCCCCCCAGTCCCCCTTAGCCCGTCACCTGAGACCGTGCGGCAGGGCCCCATTACCTAACAGCTTACTGTGCGGGCACCTCGATTTTGCCCTTTGGCCTCGGAGCCAGCCCACCGCCCCGACTGCGGGCCAGTCACATCTCCAACCTCAGCCATCGTGAGAGCCGGCGACTGCGGTGCCGCAGCAGCACCAGCACCAGCACCAGCACCAGCTCATCCGCCGTCCCCGCATCGCCAGCGCTGACTTGTCGCCTGTGGACTCGTCCTCCAACTGCCCGTCTTCCCGCCAGCCCGCTGAGCAAGGCACGAACTCCTCCCGGGGGATCCCCAAGACGCAAAAAGCCCTGGGGCAAGGCGTGTGCATCTGCGCCTGCATCGCCATCCCTGCCAATCCGGACGTCTAGAATCCGGGCGAGCCAGAGAGGAAGAGCCGCCGTGCCCCGCCATTCGCCAGCCAGAGAGCAGCAGAGAGTCAAGAGGTGCATGCATATCATTGCCTTGACTTGTGCATAACACATACATACGATACCACATACCGCATACGAGCCCACGGACGACCCGTGCGACCACGTCCATACCGCCTCGACCGACAAAAGCGAAGGGCATGTCCTCTTAACAGCTCTTTCCTCTTCTCCTGGGACCTCCCAGCAAGGCTCCTTGAACCCGTCAAGCGAAGCATCGCTGCGTTTCCCATCCACCACTGCTCCGTCTTCTCTCTCACACTCAACTCAACACCCCCACCACCGCTCAGATCGCCGTCACCCGCAGACAGACAGACATGTCGAATCCGGAGCCGCCGCGACGGCGCTTTGTCCCCGTCCCGATCGAGACGACGTTTCAATCATACCGCAAGAATGTCTACGACTATACGTCGCATCACAGGATAGGGCCCAATCCCGAGCTGACCCCCGAGCCTTCTCCGCGATCCCCGTCGGCGCAATTCCCTCTCGAGGTGCAGCCCAGCGACGAGTCGTTGTCGTCATCGCATGACAGGCGGCGCTTTGCTCCTCAGCTCATTGAGACCTCCAGGCGGTCGAGGAGGGTTGGCGAGCCTGGGCCGGCCACTCGACCGGCCGACAAGACGGACATCACTCCCTACACAAACCACATCTACTCTGCCAAGCCAAAGTCAAATCGACGGCAGCATGGCCACGCAGGCGGCGAGGATGAGCCGCAGCGCCAGGCCCAGCGCCCGTTCCCGCCCACCCGGCGAGAGACGGAGGAGGAGGGCGTCCAGGAGTATCTCCTGGAGCTGGCCGCCAAACAAGTCTCCCGGCAGATCGAAGAGGCTGCCCTTGCGGCGTTCCCCAACAGCCGCCCCCGCGAAGGTGGCGTGGCCCATTTCTATTATCGGGACAGCTCCTCCGACAGCGAAAACTCGCCCGAGGCGTCCCCTCCGGATGAAGAGGCCGGCCAGCACAGGCTGCGGCGTAAGTCGTCCAACCTGGGGATGAACTGGTGGCACAAGCACATGCAGGAGCACGCATCGCGCCTCGAGCTGGAGAGGGGAGACGAGATGGATATCGACACCGAAGAGGCGGTGGTGATGGAGGAGGAGGAAGAGCAGCAGGGGCAGAAGCAGGCGGCCGCGGACCAAGCCGCTGCCGCAGACAGCCCCATCATCCGATCCGACTCTGATCTGGACAAGATGGAGCTGCCTTCCCCTCCCGATCTCATGTGGACAACCACCAAGCCCCTATCGCCTACCGATGACCGGCGAGAATCGGTGGCTGAGCTACAGATGGCGCTGGCAGAGGCCAATCGCCATGCAGCCCAGGCACAGGCGAAGCTTGTCGGTTCATCCGCGCAGGCGGCTCCCCCAGCCCAAGGCGCGCCGGCTGAGCCCCACCCCCCCGTGTCTCATCATCTACCCGGCCGCCAGGAACCTAGCCCCTTCGGCAGGCCGTTTGGAGGATTCCGACTTCCGCCCGATCAGGACCCAAAGCTCCTTAAGTTGCGCCAGGGTCCTTCCCCCCCTATGCTCGGCAAGGACCTCGTCTTTCGACGATGCCCTTCTCCCAAGTTCACCACCCTGGAGCCCGAAGATCCCTTCGAAGCACACATGATTGAGGACCAGGCTCGGGATCTGCCGGGCCAGGCCGGGCTCTGGAGGGGTTACTGCTGCAGGTCGGAATCAACCGGAGGCTGTATCGTGCCCCCCGAGTTGCACAACCCGAAGCTCATCGAGACGCCCACTGACCCAAACTTCCCCGAAAGCAGCTGCACCTGTGACGTTGTCGACGCCGGCGTCCTCAGCGAGGAACCCGTCTCCATCTTCTCGTCGTCCGGGACTGCGTCGTCCGGGCTCACCTCCAGCAACGGCGGGCTCTGGGGTGGCTCGTCCCACCAGCACCAGCAGCAGGACGGCGGTGCCGCGGAGGAGCACAAGGGCGACCTCCACGCGGCCAACGGCCTCGACGGCCTGAGCGAGCGCCTCCAGCGAGAGAAGGCCCAGGCCGAGCGGGACGAGAAGATCCTGCAAGAGTTTGGCGGCGACTTTGTCACCCAAGTGTACAACTACCTGTCGCTGGGCTATCCCGCCATGGCGCGCGGCTTTGATGAAGAGCTGTCGCGAATCAGTCACATTGCCCTTGACGACCTGCGCAGGGACGACGAGAAGCAGATGGCCAAGGGCCACATGGTGGAGATGAAGCTGGACGACTCCGCCCCGGAGGAGGAGAGATGCCCCAGATGGGTGGCGTTGCGCGTCTACGTTACCGAGTGGGCGAGGCAGCATCCAGATCTCGACAACCTCGACCCCTTGGCCTGGGGTGTGCGCGAGAGGAGAGGCAGCTGGGCCATCTAAGATGCGCAATGCCTCTCCCTTCGTTGGCACGCTGCAGTCATTGTTGCAATTTCCCACTATGCTTTTTTCCGTCCGCAGGCATTATTCCCCCCCTTTCCCTTTTGCCTCATTGCTGGCTTCTTCATTTGAGCACTGCGCAACATGGTAGCCTTTTTTTTTTTTTTTTTTTTTTTTTTTTTCCATTTCAAGACGAGCGAGCAAAAAAAAAAACCAAAAGATATTTGTTTGTGCTGCATTCACGCGCAACATTTCAGCAACAGCAAGCTGCTATTTCCACACCCTCCCAACCACAATATCACATTTTAATGGCTTCTACCCCCTCCCGGCCTGCACAATCATGGCCATGGATGCGCATTTTTCTTCTTGTTTCAGCTCGCTGTGTCACCATTCCTTGATTTCTTTTTTCAACTGCATGGCGATGGGTGATCCGGCGTAATAGGCATGTCTATTTTAGCTGCCCCCTAATAGGAGGACCTTGGGGAGTTTTTTCTTTTTTTTTTCTATAAGAGTATGCATGGCAAACAAGCAAGCAAGCAAGCAAGCAAGCAAGCAAGCAAACGAGCAAGCAAGCGAGTGAATGAAGTTGAGCGTTGCTTTTTTTTTGTGTGTTTTACAAAATGGAGAGATGACGAACATGGGAGAAAAACGAGGAGTTGGCGATATAAGACAATCGGAAGAGAAGATTGATTATGGATTTTCATTTTTTATTTTCTCTCTTGGGTTAACAGTGTTAGAGATTATTTTTTTTCTTTTTCCTAAGGGTAGTCAAGATTTGTGAGGAAAAACGAGGAATTGATTTGCTGCCGTTATGAGTGATGGATTTTGTTGTCCGTTGATTGTGATGATGTGTTCCATTTGTGATGCCTTCTCATCTATCGTTGACTGTACAAGATGGAAAAAAGTATGCCTCCAAGATATTCACACCAACCTCACAAACACAGGCAGCTTTACAAGAATGAAGAAAAAAAAAGTAATAATCCATATCTACTCTCTTGACAAAACATTAAGTAGTACCAAACGCCCGAACGAGACTTTCAAATGCTATGCCTCTTCCACACTACTTTTCTTTTACATACAAGACACTCTCTCTCACTTCTTCTTCCCAAACGACCGCGTCACCTTCTGCACCTTTGTCGGCGGCGCAACCTCCACGTCGCTCTCCTCGTCCTCGCCCATGGACTCGTCCACGTCGTCGTAGTCAACCTCGTCCTCGTCCAGGGGCTCCTCGCCGTTGTCGCTCTCGTCCTCGCCCTGCTCGGAACCCTCCTCCTCGTCCTCCGAGTCGCCAATGAAGCCGTTGAGGACGCGGTCGTCCTCGTCGTCCTCGTCGTCGTCGGCGCTGGCGCCGGCCTTGCCGCCTCTTCTCCGGGAGCGGACTCCGTTGGCGAGGCCCTTTTGCTCGGCGTCGCGCTCCTCACCCTCCACGTAGATGACGTCCTCCTCGTCGGCGTCGCCCTGGCCGTCCTCGAGGAGCCCGGCGCTGCGCTGCATCTTCCTCCGCAGCTCCATCTGGCCCTCGAGGATGTCGAGCTTGCCCTTGAGGGCGAGCAGGCTGTTGAGGCCCTTTGCTCTTTCAGATAGCACCTTTTGCAGGCTGTTGAGGTCGTGCAGGAGCTTGGGCTGCGCTGCCAGGGCGCCGCCGTGGGCAACCAGCGTCCACTGCACCCATGTCATGAGCGTGCCGGCTCGGCCAGGTCGCCTGTGCAGCCGGGCCGCCAGCTTGTTAAGCAGGATGCCGGCCAGGGAGCTGTCGATGCGCTCGATTGTGTTTCGGATGGTGGGGATGTCGGTCGTGTGCAGACAGGACTCGAGGAGATCTGTGTCGTCGGTTTTCAGGGCTTGGGTGAGGACGGTGGTGAGGGACTGGTGAGTGGGCGGGGCGACGACGTTTCGCGAGGACTGGACAACGGCGTTGCTGCCGGCCGAAGACTGCTGCAGCATGGCAGTCACGTCGATGGCCTCGCTGCCTCGCAGCAGCTCGCCAAAGGACGGAGATGTGGCCTCGGCATCTGATTCTGCGTCTTCTGCGTCGTCCTTTTTAGGGTTCTGCTGGCCATTGGCCAAAGATTGTGATTCTGCGCTCTTGGCAATCTCGGCGCCTCCGTTGCTCTGCCCAGCCTCGTTGTTCACATCATCAACGTCAGAGATGTCCTCATCGCTGTCGGCATCGGAAGAGATCTCTATCGTCTCGACCTGGGAACTCCGCAGGGCGTCGGTCCCAGCCACTGTTGTTCTGGATTCATCAATTGTGTTCTTGGTTGCTCTCCTCGCATCCGGCTTGACGACCGGAGCTGCCAACTTGGCCGGAGATTTTCTCTTTGTGGTCGACATGGTTCTGATGGAGAGGAAGGATGGATTCAAAGTGGGAAAGATGTGCCTTGCACCACAAGGCGGGGAGATTTCGGTGTTTGGAGCAATGATAATGACCGAACAAGAGTCCAATTGCGCCCTGTTTGGAAACAAGAAACGGAAAAGAAGAGCTCAAACGGCCTTGTTCTTCCTCACCACTCTTATCACCGAGCAGATGGGAAAATTTCACGGTCGTTGCTCAGCCTGGCCGAATGAACTTTTTTTTTTGGACTGGCCGAGTCTAGCGTGGCTGTCGATTCCCCACACTTGCATTGGGTCGAGAAAAAGTTGATGACATAAGACGACTGAGTTTCGTTATCAATGTCACGTGATATCTCAGGTGAAGATAAACCAGAAAGACATCTCCCTGCTCACGTGCCTCGGAGTGAGGCTGCAGTCCAGACTTCCGACAACATTCGGGAGCGCACGTCCCAGCAAACGGCCAGTGGCGTTGGATGAGAACTAAGGTTGGTGCTTTGTCCAATTGGGCGCAAGCGGCTTCCGTGAAATTTCGCAGCTCCACATGCGGCTGCCCATTGGCTTGTTGCTTTCTGCTGCCGAGAGGCTATCCAAATTGCGCGTTTGCGTTTGGGCACAGGTCACCTGATCAGGCTTAGTGGCGCCGCATGCGAAAAGCCCATGCGCCACAGCCTTGGCCTTTGTCTCTTGAAGAGTGCGGAGAGCGGAATCAGGCTTATTGCATACGGCACCACACGGCTCCCCCGTTTGCAGCATCCGCTTCGCAAAAAGAATTTTTCTGGCGCGTCTCCAGGCCTTTGTCTTGGGCACGCCTTGTTGCTTGTTATCAGCGACGCGTGGATCACGATGCGATGTCATCAACTTGGCAGACACATCCGCCATACTGCTTGACTGCAGCTGACATGTGTGTTTTTTTCTGTTGTATCAAGACTCCCCTAATGCACCACGTTGTTGATTTTATTGCAAAGGCTTCAGTATGATCTTCATCTTTTGCCATTTGCCTCCCTGACTCAGCCGTGTGTGTTTCCATGGCGGGCCAAAATAAAAAACAAGATGGAGAAGAAAACACGGATGGGAGGGGGCCATCAACCATCGTTGACACGACACAAGTCCCCTATTTCTCGTGAACCCACCAGGCCGGCCAGACTTTGCCCAATGGATCACGCTGCGAGCTTTTTGCATCGTGATTCTCGAGTTATACAACTAAGCCCCCCCGTCTGCCTGTATCCCAACAACATGCAGGCATCCTCAGGTCCAACGGGCACCCAACGCTGACCGAGTCTTTCGACCATGCCCAGCCACCTGAGCACGGAGGCCGAGTCGCATCACAGACCAGAGGCAAGGGCATGGCCAAAAACGCGGTCAGTTCCAATGCAGCCTGGCGTACCCCCCCTAGCCTCGTCCCGCTCACAATAATAAACGGTAGCCTCTCGTTTTTTTCCCTCGATTTTTTTTCCATCTGCCCTTCCAGCGGCCTGTGACACCGCAATGTGGCCCCAGCAAAAGCTCGCAGTGGCGCATTAACGCCCGCTGGCCAATCACCGTAGCCCCAGCGCCCGCCTCCAGCCACAGCTCCCTTACAGCGGCAGCCCCGGCTAAGGAATAATCCACACCGCGCCCCGGTAGAGACAAACCAAGCCCGCCGCGCAGTTTGCCTTCCTCTCTCATAAATAGCACCGCGCCTCCGACCGGCAAAATCTCACTGACGTGCACGCGCTTTTCCTCGCAACGGCCCTCCCCTCCCCCTCCTCTTTTCCGAAGCAAGCCCGACACAGGCCACTAGCGACGAACCGCAGCCAAAAAAAAAAAAAAGAACAATAATTCAAGCAATACCTCGAGGTACTTCGTATTCCGTACCTCGCAGCCCGCTTCCAGCCAACCACGGCCGCCGCATCCTCCTTTGCCGACGTTTAGCCCGTCGCAAGGTACTTGTTGCATATTCCGACCAACCATTGTCCTTTTCGCTTTCTCTCTCTCCAAAAAATATTCCGCCCACCTTTTTTGGGGGAGCTCTTCCTTGCATCGTGACGAAAGGCGTTCCGGCGGATTTCGTCACTCACTAGCCGCTTTCTCTGCAATTGCTGCGCATCGCGTCCGCGCCATCTTCTATCAGATCGCATCCGGTCGCATCCATCTTTTGCACGCCTGCAAGGAATTGCGCATCCGCCGTTGCTCGCATTCGAGTTTCTCTGGGAAGCTGCTTCTCGTGCACTGAAGCTTCCGCGTTGTGTGCGCGCGCATCTTCCTCTGGTCTACAGCTCGGCTTCCAACCTTTGAATAGGGCTTTTTTTGCTGCCTGTGTGCGCGCAGCATTTCTAGCTTCTCTACCTTCGCCTCCCCCACCTCTTATCTTCACAAGCCGCAACACACAACCTAAACCTTTGCGCCTGTCGCATCCTTGGCGCTTTGCGCTTCCGTCTTCGCCGTTCGAATCGCTTCGTTTCGCGGGGCACTCGCCCTTGCTGAATTTGATGTCGCGCCTCCTTTGCTAAATCTCACCATCCTACGGATCTTTACCTGACTCTTGGGCGCATCTCTTCCGCAGTCTCTTGCATCGCGAATGGCAGCCATGGCATCGCCGACTACAGAAACACCGACCCAGGGCCCTGCGGCGCGCGACTCGTCGTCGGTGCCCGAGAAGGAGAAGACAGCTGATGTCAACGGGTGAGTGCATCCACGCTGCGCGCTGTGAGCTCGCCATCACAGTGCCTTGAAGTTCTGATGATTTCCTCCCCTACGTCGAATGCGCTAGTAGTGCTGACATTGCCGTCGCTTGTTTTTGCCTAGCCGTACACCACCCGTCTCCGATTCAGCCAAGGACGCTCCAGCCGAATCCAAACCCGAGTCGCAATCCGATTCTGAAAAGAAGACTTCATCAGACAAGGCCGACGAGGCGCTTGTCAATGGCAAAGCGTCGCCCGCTGCTGCATCCACCCCTAACGGTGTAGCTGCTACAAACGGAGAGGACGAGAAGAAGGAGAAGAAAGATGCTTCACGCGAGGCCACGCCCGCGGCGGCCAAATCCGAACAGACGGACGATAAGCCGGCTGATGGCGTTACGGAGGAGAAGAAGCCTTCTGAAGAACCTGTAGCGCAGAAGGAAGCGCAGCCCGAATCGACGCCGCAAGAAAAATCCGATGTGCAGATGACGGACGCTGAGGCTGCTGCCGCCGCGCCTGCCTCTGCCACAGAATCTGCGCGTGAGGAAGCCGCCGAGAAAAAGACTTCTGAGGAGCCCAAAGCTCCCGTCACCGATGATGTCGATGCCGACGCTGATGCCGACGCCGACGTTGACGCCGATGCCGACACCGTCATGACCGACGATAAGCCTGCCGACAAGCCCGCTGAGGAGCCTGTGAAGCTCAAAGTGGAAACGTCCGAGGCACCGCCTTCATCGGAGGTTGATCTTGGCTCCTCGGGTATCTCTCAGCTGGCCATTGAATCTACATCACCCATCGAAACGTCAATCGAGGTCTCCATGTCTGATGCCCCTGGCTCAAAGGTTGCTCGAGGCCGAGACGAGGAGTCTGAAGATGAACCTGCTGCCAAGCGAGCCAAGACTGAGCCCAAGGACGAGGATGCCGCAGCGACTGCAACTCCTTCTGGTGAGAATGCGGGCACGCCTGCACCTGCCAACGACGGCGGTCTGGGACGTCTTGCCACCCTTCCGAAATGGGAGGACGCGACACTCCAGTCCAAGAAGATTTCGCCCTTCCAGCGCCGCGAGATTCGAAAGATTATCGGCCGGGTGAAGAAAACCAAACACGGTGGTCATTTCCGAGACTCTGTCCCGAAACTGTGGCCGGCGCTAGGAGAGTCTTACTTGGCGAGGATCGACAAGCCCATGGACCTGGCTGAGATTGACCGGGGCCTACGCGATCCCAACACCGTCTACACTACGTTTGGCGACATGAAGAGGGACTTGCTCCTCATCTTTGAGAATACGTTAACCTTCAACGGCGCTCTACACGATGTCACGGATGCCGCATTCTACGCAGTACGAAACGTATGGCAGGAAGCCATTACCGTCCCTGATGAAGAGCCCGCGCGACCCAAGTCTGTGGCCAAGCCGAAGCCCCCTCGCGAGCCTCGCGTCCTGCCAGGCCCCGAAAATGCCGTGCGGCGGCAGTCCTCAGGGCCCGCATCCAGCCCGCCGCCCCCTGTACCGGAATCAAAACCGAAGCCGCAGGCCGCGGAGCCTAGCGTGGATCGTCGCGGCTCAACCGCCACAGACGGAGATAGACCAAAACGGACGGTAAGGGCACCGAAGCCCAAGGATATCGATTATACCACTAAGCCTTCTCGCAAGAAACTCAAGCCCGAAATGCAATTTTGCGACGAGGTGCTGGCGGAGCTCGTGCATCCCAAGAACTCGACGCTCAACATGTGGTTCCTCGATGCCGTCGATGCCGAGGGCCTCAACATTCCGGACTACTACTCAATCATCAAGAAGCCCATGGACCTGGGCAAGGTGTCGCGCATGGTCAACGGCGGCGAAATCACCAACGCAAAGGAGTTTGACAAGAACGTGCGGCTCGTCTTCGCCAACTGCTACCAGTTCAACGGCCCCCCGGATCAAGGCAACCCCGTATCCATGGTCGCCAAGCAGCTTGAGGATCTTTACGCCCAGCAGATGAAGGGCAAAGACGCGTGGCTGGCCAGATACGCAAAGGCCAATGCGCCTGCCGCGTCCGCATCCAACGCTAGTGACGATGATGACGACGACGACAGTGAGGAAGAGGAGGCCGCGGCCCCCAGCGTAGACAACTCCAAGGAGATCCAGGAGCTCAAGGCTAAACTGGAGGAGGAGAGTAGTAAACTGAATATGATGTTTGCGTCTGGCACCCCGCAGGCTCTGATTGACTGCCAAAAGGTCATTGTCGACACCGTGCAACAGGCTCTCTACAAGGCGGCGCAGAACCAGGGCGAGGCCAAGCCCAAGCACCAGGACAAGTCGGCCAAGAAGTCCAGCAAGCCGAGCAAGAGCAAGGCGGCTGGCAATGTTCCCGCGCGCAAGGCGTCCAGCCACGCCCCGCCGCCCAAGAAGTCGGGCAGTGCGAAGAAGCCGGCTCCGAAAAAGAGCCTGTCAGCGGCGGACAAGGACCAAATCGCGAGCGCTATTAACGACCTGGAATATCCACACCTTGACCGTGCTATCGATATAATCAAGCGTGATACGGGCCAAAATGTAAGTTTTTCTGTTTGCCTTTGGTTTCTGCTTCGGTGCAGTCCGTTTTTTCTTTTCTGGCCCTGGTTTCACTTGCTAACGTGCCGTTTGACAGGAAAACAATGAGGGCGAGCTCGAGCTGGATATCGACCAGCTCAGCAACGAAGCATTGCTCAAGCTATGGGAACTTTGTAAGAAGGTGCTCCCGGGATTTGGTAAAGATTCAACCGCCACAACCAAGTCGCTCGAAGTTAATAGGGCTGTCCCCGCAAAACAGGCTCCTAAATCGGCTTCGAAGCCCAAGAAGAATAAACCAATGAGCGCCCAGGAGCAGGAGGCACGCATCGCGCAGCTGACTGCCATCCAGCAGCTGTACAAGCCGGGCCAAGAGCCGGTCGATGACGCGCCTCTTGCGCCAGCGTCCAACCGCCATGACGAGTCTAGCGACGACTCGGATTCGGAGGAGGAGTGAAGGAACCGTCCCTTGCTCTTTTGATAGATTCGCTATGGCGTACTTGTATGTTCGTAGGAGGAAGAGCTGCACGGGTAACATGCTCGTTTGGGTACTGGTTGAAGCCTGCCATGAGTAGCAAGCTAGAGGGATACCTGTGCTTCCTGGCCGAATAATTTTTGACGTGAGCAGCGAGCGGTCTGGTCTGGGTAGGATGACCGCTACAGGTATCAGGGGTGCGCGCGGATGAACAGTCCAACGGCCTTGGACGAATTGGGTGGACAAAAGGGGCGCTGAGGAGTTTGGCTGGTAACGACAGGGTTTGCGGAAGATTTTTGCTGAAATTGCGGCTGCATCATTGCCCTTTTTTTCTTGATTTTTGCTTGATACTCCTCGAGGACGCGAGAGAAGGGGGCGCCACGAATTGTACGTAGTGTAGGATGATTGTATAATATGAACATGACGCTCGAGACGATATGCCGTGCTCGATTCCGGTGTCGTGGTGATGCCAGGGGGTCATGTATTTCGGTGAGCCATGATATGAATCCTCGCGCCGTGTGTTGCGTAAAGACCGAGACGCAGGTGTAGTATCGTAATTTTCAAGGTTCGAGGTTCGAGGATGGGAGATATCCCGGTATCGTGGTGATATCAGAGCGTAGACGATACGGCTGCTGTTATTGGAGCCGTTGACTGGAGGGCAGTTGGAGC
Source organism: Trichoderma arundinaceum (assembly GCA_025919625.1). Taxonomy (NCBI): domain Eukaryota; kingdom Fungi; phylum Ascomycota; class Sordariomycetes; order Hypocreales; family Hypocreaceae; genus Trichoderma; species Trichoderma arundinaceum. The sequence goes on along the minus strand of JAMQTF010000007.1, from coordinate 837,228 downwards.
GCGATGCGGAAGTTGTATGCCGGATGACGACAACGCAGACTTGATGTGGTGAATGGTATAAAGGTCCTAGTAGTAGAGAAGAGGGAATATGTGCTTCGGTAGCTAGAAGACTGCAAATCATGAAGAGAGAGAAGGCTATGAGAGCGAAAAACGTCTTGCATGAGGAACAAGGAAGAGGGGGAGGTCGAGGGAATAAGACAAGGGAGGACTCGCAAAAGGCCGAAGGATTCAGGCTGGGCTCGTTGTGTCGGGGATGAGCTGAGCCGAGTCGGGGACGTTTACCATGTATTCCCGGTTATTTGCAGATTTTTGTGTCGATGTTTGCTGCGACGGCGACTGTCTGCATTTGTAGGGCCGTCGTGGGAATATGTGTATAAACGGGAGAAGGATGAGCGTTATTGCTGGACGAGGTGGAAAAATAGGGAATTAAAACGAGGGGGGCGCTGATCTCTTGCGGTGCATATGACTTGAGTTCTGGGCGGCGCCTCTTATTAATTTTTTTTTTCTGCGGCCGGATCCGATATTGATTAGTATAAGAGGGATATACAAACTTGTGCGTGTGCGGAAGCAGAGAATAAAACGGTGACGGCGAATATTGATCTATGAACGAAAAGATCTTCTGCAGAAGAGAGGTTGTCAGATGTAGGACACAAGTCCCGAAAAGATAAGGGAAAAAAAGGTGATTATCGTAGCTGCGAATAAGAGGAGATAAGACGGAGGGTATTTTTAGGCGACGAGAACTGGACGCCTGCCGATTTGTGTGGGTGCGGGTTTGGGGAGGCGGCTAGCGCTGGTGGTAGTGGTTGGTACCTGCTTGGGCGTGGCTGGCTGCTTTGGTACGTTGAATCTACTCTGAACAACCAGATTGCTTCCATCAGTCCTCGAGCCGTACATGAATGTGATCAGTGGGCATTAGTTTTAGACCTGATGCAAATAATGGATGCTTTAGCTTGTGAAGTTTATTGATATAATGCCTGTGTACCTGTATATCAAAGTTACTAGTCCATCATCAACGCTGCTTCTGCTCCAACAGACTTCAGACATCGGATCTCGTGGGCACCGGCAGCTTCCGCCGCAGCCTCGTGCAAATCTCGACATAATCAGCCTCTCCCTCTGGCGTAATCTTGCCGTGTCTAATCAGGAAATCAATCATGACGGCGCACACATTCGTCTTGAACTCGCCAGCCAGCATCCGCTGCTCGACCTCTTCGCAGCTCATCAGCACAAACTCCTCTACTTCGCCGTCGTCTCCCAGCCGGGGCACTTCCTCGCCCTCCCCTGAAAGCTCCAGGTCGTACGTATACAGGATCTCGGAGTGGACCAGCTCTGACCGAGGATTGCGATTCACCATTGTGATGACTCCGGTCGTTCGGACTCGCGGACCGACCAACGACAGCGGCAGTGAGGCTTCCTCCATCGACTCTGCGAGGATGCAGTCGAGCGGAGAGTCGCTTGCCTTGACGCCGCCTGCAACTGTGCTATCCAGCATCCCCGGATAGGTGTACAGCGTCTTGCTTCTCCGAGCGACCCAGATGCGAAGCTCTCCGTCTGCCGTCCTTGTATAGGCCGTCAGATGCGCTCCTCGAGTCCCGATGCCGAACAAGGTGGCGGCAAAGCGCTCAATCTGGACAAACTCCCTCGCTCCCGGGACGAGGAAGTATTCGCTGTGCATGCCGTTCAGCGTAGGAAATATCCTGCCTTCGATGGCTGCATCGACAGCTTCCTGAAATGCCGCATTGGCGTGTGCGGACAACGAGGTGCCGGCAGGAGGAGCAGAGAGAATAACCTGGCGCTTCTCGTGATTGATGGAGAAGACGGCAGGCCATGGCATGCGGGCTATGGTATTTGGGTGGATGTAGCCATGGACCCGGTCATCTGGAGCCAGGATTAGGCGATAGTATGGATCGCAGTTCTGCTCAAAGTCTAGAGGCACGCTGGACCGAGCGGGAGTCTGAGTCAGTAGTGATGCTGGTGATGGATGTGCTGCAAGACGACCTTACTTGTCAAATCCGGTGATGAGATCCAACAGCCCGGAGGATGTCCGGGTGGTCGGCGCGGCCATGATGTCGGATCCGAGCTCGGCGACGGAGGTGATTGAGAAAAGATGCCGGGGCCAGCCACTCAACCGCCGGATTGCAGATGCCAGGATGGAGCCTGTGCGGAAGATTCACGGCAAAGCGGGCCGGGTAAAGAGAAGAGAGATCTTGATTGCGTTGATGGGTCTAGTGACTGCGATGAGAAAAGATGGGACCCCCCCTCTGGGGATGGATCTCCAGACACGGCGATGTCGGGCAGATGGCCGGTACGCTATCAAATACGGTACAACGGATCTCGGAAGGATGTGAAATAATTACGGCCTTTTACTGGTGTTTATTAGTCTGCCGTTGATTCACTGATCAACTCCTTTTAGGCTCCGATACAAGCTTTACGGCTACAGCCTTTTGCACTAGAGCAGCCAAGGCACAACATGCACTTCTTGTGCGTCTTTATTGGAGATCAGCGCTAAATCTCGCTTGATGGCCTGGCGTTTGCTGCATCTCACAAGCCTTTGACATCACAGAGGGGCAATCTGATCTGCCAGTTGGGGCTGCATTTCGATTACTTATCGATTGAAGCTGGTTTCCTTTTCCGTCTGACGCCGTCGGCTTTTAAGTGGCCTGGTGGCACGCGAATAGGCAACCACACCGACATATTGCGACTCGGGCAATCTCATCATCAGCACGGGGGCATTTGTCTTTGTCTCTGTTGGATCGAGCTGTGACTGCTACCATGCTCTAAGAGTGTATCGACGATGGAGAAATTAGACGCCATTTTGAAGCGGGATATCGCCCAGGGTGATGACACCAAGAACAAGCTGCTGGGAGCTGCGTTTGTGGTGACGAACCGTGATGGTAGGCATCTTTTCAATCAGCCCATATGAACGGCACTGTCTTGCCATAAGCCACTCTTGTCTGAATGAAACCAACTAAATTGAGAAACCAACATCAATAGGTGTTATTTATTCTGGCTCCGCTGGCCGGACTGGCATGGATGTTGACTCGACCAGGTTCGACGGTGATACACTCACCTACGGGGCTTCTCTGACCAAGCTCCTTGCCGCTACCTGTCTCATGCAGCTGGTTGAACAGGATGAGATGCACTTCGATTACAACGTTCGGCAGCTTATCCCCGAGCTGAAAGAGATGCAGATCTTGCGGGGCTTCACTCCCGAGGGCAAGCCTATACTAGAGGACAATGATAGACCCATGACACTTCAGTACGTGGCTTGCCTCTACATATATACGTCACCCGGGTGCTTTGGGCTAATTAACCGTCATGATACAGTCAATTGATGACCCATACTGTCGGTCTCCGTTACGATGTTGGTGATCCTAATTTACGAAGGTGGTCCGAGGCAATCGGCCGGCCAATTGGAAAGACGATACGCTTGAGTAGGGACGGCTATAACACGCCACTCTCGTTTCCTCCCGGCGACGGCTGGGCATACGGCTCTGCTCTTGACTGGGCCGGCGTAGCGCTGGAGATGACCACGCGCCAGACGCTGGGGGAATACATGAAGGAGCACGTTCTCGAACCGCTGGGAATGCGCCATACGGGGTTCCGCGTCAATCAGCTTCCGCACACGGCAGGTCGAAGAGCCCAAGTCACGCTTCGCGACGGCGACAGCGGCACTCTTTCGTTCTTCGACGTCGCCCCGGAGGAGCCCGAGATGGACAGTGCCGGAGCCGGCATCCACACGACGGCAAACGACTACGCTCGCATGCTGCGCGCCCTGCTGCAGGCCGAGCCGGGGGTGCTTTCGGCCAAGACGGCGCGGGAGATGTTTGCGCCGCAGCTCAACGAGGTGCAGAGGACGATGCTTCAGGATGCTCTCTATGACCCGCAGAGCAAGCCCGCGTACATTCCCGAGTTTCCGGACGGCGTCAAGCTGCAGTATGGCTTTGGAGGGCTGCTGGCGTTGGACGACCTCCCCGGGCAGCGGCGCAAGGGCAGCCTCTCTTGGACTGGGGCGGACAACTCGCGCTGGGTAAGTCTTTGTTCCTTTGCCTTGTTATCGATCTTGTGTCAAAGCCATTTGTGTCTCTGTCTGTCTGGTTTGAGCATCTGTAGCTGACTGCGTCATGTAGTGGATCGATCCGGAGTCGGGCATCGCGGCGGTGCTGACGGTGGCTGTGTTTCCGTTTGGCGACGAGGTTGCGTGTCGACTGTGGGCGGATCTAGAGCGGACTGTCTATGGCGAGCTTGTCCAGTAAAGAATGCGTGATGAATATACGAAATACAGCATAAAGCCGGTGTCTTGTCTTTATTGGCTCTCCGTCTCAGATCCGGTTAATGCATCTATCCGGCTCTCGATTATGCTACTGGTAACGGGGTGAACCCTGCAGCGCAAGCTCCGTAACAGGCGGCTCGACATCGCTCAACCCCCGTCTAGTGCGCGGATCCTCCGCCTTTTTGTCGCTTTGCGGCCTCCACGATGATCTGATCATTTCCCTCTCCGCGCTGGAGAGATGGTGGTATTGCATATTGCATACGGAACTGCTGTCGGAGAAGAGCAGCAGGGTTGCCGATTTATCCATTGCAGTGGGTGAACATGAGTAGTGCACAGTACATGGTACTTCGTAATTCGTACCCAGAATAGATTTTTCTGTTCTAAGCAGCGCGGCCTCTCGTATAAGAAGAGAGAAAGAGAGAAAAAAAAAAAAGATGAATGTACCTGTTAGCTTCTGCCTGGTGGCTCGGCGGCTTCCAGCGAATGGTCCGTAGCGGCTCCGCAGCGTCCCACTGCCCTGCGTCGTTGGGCCTCGTAGCGCATCTGGGCGCTATAAGTTGCAATGTAGATTTTTTTCTTGATTGCACAGCGTCAGATCTCAATGACAGAAGATTCCCAAAGAGCGGCAACTTTACTTGTCAACAAGCCCCTGTGCGACGTGACGTGACGTGGCGCAACGTGAAGTGACGTGACAGCAAAGACAAAGGCCAAGTCAAAACGGCAGAGGCAAACTCTCTCTCTGTTTTCTCGTACAAGCTCTCTCGGGCCTACAAATACGGTCTGACATGAATACGAATATAGCTGCCCGCTATGCCCAAACTGGCGCAAACACGAGCCGTGACAGGCAACTGGGCCTCGCCAAATGGCATCAGGCGAGGGCGCTAAGGCGGGCCTTCACAGCCCCCGGGGCAGCATTAACGGCTTTGGAGCATCTCGCGGCCCCTGGCGCTCTGTCGTCTCGTCTCGTCTCTCGCCTCTCTTCTCAACCTCCAGCTTCTTCGGATTTTCTTCTTTCTTCGTCCTGCCCTCGACACTCGCTCTGGCAAAACCATGACGCAGCACTAACACACTCGTTCAGTTACTTTGGCTGCCGTCGGTTCTTGCGTATAATTGCCCGATTTCTGCATAGCATTTATTTTGTTTCCTCTTCTCTCTCGCTAATTCCCCTGTGAAACTCGTGTACGGAGCCTCGTCTCGTGAACCAGCCCTTCCCTGGTGCTCTGCGCGGCACCGCCGGTTTTCTACTTCCTGTAGCCTCTAATCATGCGCGCGACGTCTGTTCTGACGGCCGCCTTGGCCCTCGCCTCTCATGCCTTCGCCGGCAAGATCCGCTATCTGGGCGTTGCAATCCCCGGAATCGACTTTGGATGCGACATCGACGGCAGCTGCCCGACGGACACGTCGTCTGTGCCGCTGCTGAGCTACGAGGGCGGCGATGGCGCGGGCCAGATGAAGCATTTCGCCGAGGACGACGGCCTGAACGTCTTTCGCATATGTGAGTGACCGTTTCCCGCTTGGATGACCCGGGGTGTGTGCTGATGCCAAAGTGCAGCCGCAACATGGCAGTTTGTGCTCAACAACACGGTGGACGGCGAGCTGGACGAGCTCAACTGGGGATCCTACAACAAGGTCGTCAACGCCTGTCTCGAGACGGGTGCCTGGTGCATGATTGACATGCACAACTTTGCTCGCTACAATGGCGGCATCATTGGCCAGGGCGGCGTGTCCGACGACATCTTTGTCAAGCTCTGGGTCCAGATTGCAAAGTACTACCAGGACAACGACAAGATCATCTTTGGCCTGATGAACGAGCCTCACGACCTGGACATCAACCTCTGGGCCAAGACGTGCCAAAAGGTCGTCACCGCCATCCGAAAGGCCGGCGCCACCTCGCAGATGATTCTCCTGCCCGGAACCAACTTTGCCAGCGTCGAGACGTACGTGTCCACCGGCAGCGCCGAAGCCCTGGCCGCCATCACAAACCCCGATGGCAGCACCGATCTGCTGTATTTCGACGTGCACAAGTACCTCGACATCAACAACTCGGGATCGCACGTCGAGTGCACAACCGACAATGTCCAGGCCTTTGAGGACTTTGCGACGTGGCTGAGGCAGAACAAGCGTCAGGCCATCATCTCGGAGACTGGCGCATCCATGGATCCTTCGGTAAGATGTTGACCTGATTGATGTTTGAAAGGACGGCCGGATGAGCTAACACGACTCCAGTGCATGACTGATTTCTGCGCCCAAAACAAGGCCATCAGCGCAAACAGCGACGTCTACATCGGCTTCGTCGGCTGGGGCGCCGGCAGCTTTGACACCACTTACATCCTCACGCTCACTCCTCTCGGCGAGCCCGGCAACTACACCGACAACAAGCTGATGAACGAGTGCATCATGGACCAGTTCACTCTCGACTCAAAATACGCGCCCACGCCAACTCAAATCTCAACCGCCCCCACGGAGACGCCCACCGGGACGCCCACCGACAGCAACAGCGGCTCACCTTCGTCAACAAACGGCATCTTGAAGGAGGGGAACCCGGCCCCCTCCAAGTCTGCAGATCCCGTCACCAAGCCATCGCCCGATACCAACGCCTCGGACGACGGGTCGGCGGCGGCGGCGGGTGCCCAGGCTTTGACCGGCACCATGTTCCTGACGGCTGCCGCTTTCTGCTACATGTTGATGGCGTTTTGATGATTTTTAATGGCATGACGTGAAGAGATGTTTGATATATACGAGTACATACACTAGAGCTTTTATTTAATACCTCATGTAGAGATGCATATAATACTGGCGGCCCAGACCGCATTTGACATATAACAACTGTCTGCATGGTGATGTAGTATAAGTCCCTCCTGAGTTGCCATCACGCGGCGGTGCGGTTAACATTGAATGGGGTGAAGTGACAATCCGATTGTCCAGGAGTCAATGGCATTTCAACGTATGAGTGCTGTCTCTTTTGCACTTGGCGTCATTTCCACGTGTGGTGTCGGCGGAAAGTCTAAAGCCTCCCTTTGGATTGCATGAACAGGCTCTATTTTTAGATTTGGTCGCAGCCAGTGTGACTTCTATACAAGTGCCGAGTGTCCTTTGGCGAAGAATCGCTATATATTGTTGAGATAGAGATGAATTCAGAAATCACACCTTGTTAATATCCGCAACGGAAGATGCACCATTCTGCTCCTTATTTCTAGATGGTGCACACAGTTGTAGGTGAATGCACATTCAAAACACAGCATGCATCGCCTACGTTGTCATGGAGTGTGTATAGGTCTGTATACGAAGCGGGCATTCCAACCTAGGGGATATGGTGTAGGGGTATCACGTCTGCTTTGCATTGTTCAAACGAACAGCCGCATCTGCAGAAGGCCCGGGGTTCAAATCCCCGTGTCTCCAGGCTTTTTTTTTTTTTTTGTGCTTTTTTTTTTATATCGCGCGTTCTTTGATAAAGAGAAATGATTATTTTGGGTCCTGAATTTTAGTGCGGCGGCGGTATTGTGGGGGTTTGGCCGTGGTGGATACTTGTGTGGGGCTACTGATTTTTTGGAATTTGCGGAGTGGAGGGAAAGCATTTATAAAGTGGTGTATGATGTTATTAGTCATAACAGCTAGCGGCCAAATGGTCTAGTGGTATGATTCTTGCTTTGGGTTCCCGACTCAACTGCAAGAGGTCCCGTGTTCAATCCACGGTTTGGCCCTTCTTTTTTTCTGTTTTTGCGACTTTACACCTATGTGCTGTAGTTTATGTGCAATACCATTATTTTTGCATGTCGAGATGGCATTGAAATAATATCTCGAAACGATAGTATTTCCAGCCAAGTTTGAAATGCTGCCTCGTGTGTATTTCTAATCATGTCCTCACATGACACTACAAGACATTTCCATGTGCATATCTGCTAATCAATGCCATGAGCATGCTCAAATACGATGAGTAATTGGAATAGGAGGCTAAGTATTAGATATCTCAGCTTGAACTATTGCTTGAATCCCATCACTTTGCGCAACTCCGTACATTCTCCATCCCATCGGCCACCTCCGAACCTCCCAATCATTGCTATTCAAAGGTTCCCCGGCGATCGGTTGCGACTTGCACTCCCTGGAACCGCGCCGGTGGGTTCGCCATGGAGTATTTTCTCAACAAGGAAGGCTCCAAGGCCCCGAGATGGATGGGTGGGTTTGAGGCTAATCGCCTAGTATGAGGACTCGAGATATGGCGCGCGTTTGGCGGGATGAAAAGGGCGGTTGCTTATAGGCTGGGCGGTACGGGAGGAGCCATATAAGCTTAATTGGTGGCAGATTTGACAAGTGCCTGTTGTCTTTGCTTTGTGGCGGGGATGTTTGGATGGCTCTATTTTTTATTTGAGGATGCTGTTATGGCCTCTAGATGATTAAATAATCCTCTATGGTAATCTGGAATAACAAATGGTAGCGAGCTGATAAAATGCTCTAGATGGTGGACAAGGTGCAGATTGCAGGCACTATGCGGATGAAGCACAAGTCCCCCAAAAGAAGCACCTTATCTGAGGCGCAGCAAGCATCCCAGATTGGAAAGTTTAGAAACCATTTCCCACTAACAAAGAAACCCATTCTCAGACACGCCCTTCTACAAGCCCGTTGATACTATCTCGACGGCTCCGCGACCGCCGATCTGCTCGCTGGGCATATTTTTGGGGCAGCTCTATTACCGACCTTCCCAGTTCTGCAGCGTGTCCCGGCACACACACATTGCACATGGCCGCAGGTGCACGCCCTGAGTGGTTGCGCGCGCGGCGTTTGGACTGGTCGGCTGCGAAACTGCCAAGAAGAGCCAAGAAAGGCGGCGGCGCGGAGGACCAGGGGGGTTTGGATGACGCTGCGTTGATTGGGGGGAAGCGACTATTCCGACCTCAAAGGGGGACCGAGGAGTGGTGAGTGCACAAGAATTGTCGTGGGGATAGGAGGTGAGCCTTTCTGCGGATCCGCCGTGATATATTAAACGATGGTCTTGAGATAGCATGTCTTGTGTCTAGTGAGTTGTAGGTTTAGTGTTACCAGCGTCCGAGATGGATGTGTGAGACATTGGACGCAAGGGCGTTTATTGCGGTATATTAATTATAAAATCTGGTCCTGTCCCGAATTCCATTGTCAGTCCGACTCTCCGTGTACGACTTCACTCCCAGAGCATACCCTTTCCCTCACGCTTGATCCAGCCTCTGCTCATACTCAACCAGCAATCACTATGAAGTTCCTCAGCATCCTCTCCCTCGTCGCCTTCGCCAGCGCCGCTCCCTCAACTGAGCTTACCAAGAGAGACACTGCTACCTGCGGCAAGGTCTTCTACAGCGCCAGCGCAGTCAGCGCTGCTTCCAATTCTGCCTGCAACTACGTTCGGGCTGGCAGCACTGCTGGAGGGTCGACATATCCTCATCAGTACCAGAACTTTGAAGGGTTCCGCTTCAAGGGGCTTCCTAAGCCGTACTATGAGTTTCCTATCCTGTCTTCTGGCAAGACTTACACCGGCGGTATGTGGTTCTGGCTGCACATTTGGGCTCGTATGTGACGTGGAGTGAGACTAACTGCTAATATAGGCTCTCCTGGTCCTGACCGCGTGGTGATTAACAGCCAGTGCTCGATTGCTGGTATCATTACGCACACTGGAGCTAGCGGTAATGCCTTTGTTGCTTGCACTGGTACTTCTTAAAGGTGAAGGAGGTTTGGATGGAAATGGGTAATTATGGTGTGAGGGATGGGAACACTTTGGAGTCCAGCCACCTACTCTGATGTCACACATGGCTGGGAATTGACTTGAGATTCATGATGTATATAGCCACTGATAGGCAGATGCGGATATTAACAGCGCATAATTTTGCTAGTTAAAGGCAAGGCATGTACCTTTGGGATCAACTTCAGTGTACACTTTTAATGGATCGGAGAGCAGCGTCCTTATCTGAGCATTAGCCTTGACTCTACGTGATACAATGCGAGGCCGGGGCATATAAAACGTTTTCTGACACTGGCAAGCGTATTGTTGAACGATACTCCGCTCTTGGTTGCCCAATGCTTTGAAAGTTGTTGGCGTGGAACAAAGACATTGTTCCAGTTGTGTCTGCGCCTCGTCGGTGAAATAATACCCTCTCTGGTGATGACGAGGATTCAAGCTTTCTACATTCCTCATTCGAAATCACTGTGAGAAGAGACCACAACCTTTCCAATACGAGAGCCGGGAAATATTAAGGTACGAACCAATGATTATGACGATTCGCACCGTGGGCACATCATTACCGGCATCAGTTTCGGTGCGAAAGCTGCAAAAGCCGTTTACCGCCGCTCTTTTGGTATATCAAGCCCAAGGCAGAGTGCCAGAGTGGTTAATGGGTATGACTAGAAATCATATGGCTTCGGCCTCACAGGTTCGAATCCTGTCTCTGTCGAATCATTTTTTTTCACAATGCTTTTCGTTTTTTTATCTTAGGTAAGAAGGTAGCATCTTTTGAAGTGGAGAAGTATCTTTTTATTTGCAGGTCGGTTATGTGAAAGGTGGAATATATCTCTGATAGGATCACGTATCGATGAGAGGAGCAATCGGTAAGTGGAGATGGCTCGGCGATTCTGCATCCACAATATTGGTCGGATCACGCCGAAATCCAAGCAGCCATGCGGGGGGAATATCTACACGACCAGTCAAATTCTTGATTTAAGCTCGCTGGAGCATTTCAGTTGGGCTAGCCCATAATTCTACACAGCTCGTGAAGATATTTTTGGTGTTCTCTTGTGTAGCGTTTGGGTGGGCTGGGGGAGTTTGCCTACCCTACACCTTTGAAGAAGATTGCCTCTCTCCAAATTCGTCATGATTTGCTCTATAGCCTTGGGGGGGAGGCCACATATTGTTGATATTGTGGGTAATTGGGCTTGATGACTCGGATGATATCTGACACTGGTGTGTAGGGCCATGCGTGATGTGAATTGTCAAGCGTGTAGCCAATTTGAATATAAATGACAATGCTCCCAACAAACTACGACTTTGGTTCAAACAGTATTCCTTCTTCTCAACCGCCCCGTAAAGTAAACCAACAAGCAAAACTTCAAATTTTCTATCAGCCAATATTTTCATAATAAAGAAAAAACTACACATCTACTGCTACAAAAGAATCGGGTTGTTCCTCGACTGCTCTCAGCAAAGCTTCACGACCTAATCTAGACGAGCTAAATTAGCAAAATTGTCCCCACAGACCTGAAGTATGGATCTCTGAACTATAAGGGCTTTCCCCTGGTTCTCGCACCTCCGAAATTTTACCACTATATTCCTTCCCCCTTCAATCTGTTCAAATGGCATGGCGTATATATCAGGAGTAGTCCCTGTTCTTTAGTACAAGTGCCGGATGGGGAATCCTCAGCTCGGCTGATCGAGCTGTAGGCCAATCAGGGATCGACATCTCTTCCGATGGTATTCGACGGCCGTCATCGCGGAGTTCCGCATTATCATCAGCCTAAGCCTATGCAAGCTTCAGCCGTGTTATTACGTCAAGTTGGCATCTGTTCACCAGACCTCACTTCTTATTACCGTGGAAGAAGTCTTTATGTTGTGACCTTTGTACACTTCTCAGGCCACGCCGAGACATGAGCACCCTGGAATATTGGTCAAGCAAACCTGTGCCGTTCTACCAACTTGCGTAGGTTATAACCAATCGAAAAGCATGCCCGCAATACAGGAACATCGATAAAGAATAGCGGTGATATTGACACTAGTATCTACCTCTTAGAGGTTGTTTTCAACCTTAGCAATTATAGTAGCTTAAATGTTCTAGTTGGTGAGACGTAATCTCCGGAGCTAGATGCAAACTGATCGCCGCCACATTTTGTGCGTAAGAGAAACGGTTGATCTTGACCTTTAGAAGAACATAATTAAGATTTGTCTGGTTAAAATTGGTGTTAAACGTGGCATTGCAGCTTGTTCGAGTGCTAGGTGATTGAAGAACCCCTCGGCCAGGAATGCTTCGTGGCTTCAATTGCCCAACGTCTTGTTGTTGCATTTGTTCTCTTGATACAAATTTTACCTCGTATCAATGTCAAGTCGCTGATAGCATCATTATGAAGGCAGGGACCCCTCGTTTAAATAGTCGTCAACTCCTTATTGGCACTCCTGTTGTCAACTCTATTAGCTTGATATCAATCACAACAAAGCGTTTATGATGTCGAATTCCTCCGCATCGATAACACATGCAACAGCAAGCTTACTTACTATATTTAAACGGGTGCTGGTTTGTTTGCGGTGTAGCTGCTGTATGCTCTTTGACATGTTACATCTATAGTTCACTGAATGTTATAAAAGGTGATCGAAGCCCATCTGAAATTCTGGCATCTCATTCCTTCTATTACGCCGCACGGAGAAGAAATTTGCTGTTCATTCACCCTGGACAATCTCAGCATGTTCTTCAATATCAACCTCTTCGCTGCAGCAGTCCTATTTGTATCTGCAGCTCTTGCGACGGATCGACCGGGGTCTTGCCTCTTTGCGTAATGAAGAGGTTCAAGTACAGCAACTTGGCGCATGGCGCACCCGCATCAGCTGTCGGCAAATCGGAATGAAGTCAATGCTGAGAACTTCTTCTGTCACAAGCATGCTATATTGCCGCTATTGCAGTTGATAGAACGAGCGTCGGGCATTGCCTCGTGTCCAGCGTGCTTGAGAGTTATGAGTGTGCACTGTCGTTTATACAAGGCATGGATTCATCAGAAACACCATTTGAGGATTTCTGATGGTCAGCGTTGGCTCAAAGTAGAACTGGCCGACCGAATCCATGCTCATGCTTCTTATTACGGCGGTATGGATGAAGATGGTGTACAATCAAAGGCTGCAGATTTTCACGGTATTTACGAGGCTGCTGCCTGAGCTAGATGGATATTATCATCGCGCTTCCCCACTATCACGATTCTCTGCGCTTTTGACTGGAGACTATTTGAGCCAGCCAATCGGCAACTCTAGCTAACCTTGTCAGTTGCTCTATACGGTTTCGAACTAAATTGCCGTTACATGTATTCATATTTATGGTGTTGAAAGCCTGCTAAGGGCTCCAGTCCTGCCTGTAGGACGACCCGCTTCATAACGCGATTTAGTGCATGGAACTAGTGGAAGATAATCATAAAATGCCATCATTCCTTCCAAATTTCTAATCTCAAAGTCAGTCAATCTGCAACTAGATTTTCAAAGTCATCTCAGTTCGTTCTTTCATTTTTCTTCGCCTGACGCCAAAAAGGGAAGATGACTGCCTTTCAATATGCCGGCGTTAATGTCCCGTTGGTCACGGGGCAACAGCTTGACTTGTTTAATATGCCGCCCCTCTATCCGATTGGCCTGCCGCGAGGGCGAGGCGCCGCATCGGATATATTGCCCATAAGAGAGGTTGCTATGATGCTGCTTATGGAAAGCCTGACAGACAAGCCGAATTGGCATGAGAAAGTGTTTGATGAAGGCATTGTGCAGAAATGGCGTGAAGAGGCAATGACTCAGCCTGAGAATGGCTTATTCTCAAGGATTATGGAGGGGAAGTGGTATACTGAGGACATCCCTTTGCCCAAAAGCCGTATCATCTCGGAAAAGGCCTTTGAGTTTGTTCGTCTAATTTCCTTCCTAGTTTTTCGTAATAACGCGATGATGAGGACTAACAAAAGATGTGCGGATTGCATAGTGCATTGCCGAGTTGCGCAACAAGGCTGCGTACTTTGTCAAGACTGGCATGATCCCCACCCTTGACTCGGCGGGCAATACCATTGTCAAGTCTGATACTCTGATCAGCAGTGGCCTTCGTGATGAGTTGATCAAAGCCTTTGAGACACTCCGAGCGGATCAGGCTGCGAATGTGGATTGGCAGCCTCGAAGCAATGACATGGTACAGAATCTAATTCACCCCTCCATGTATCCCTTCGTCTATGGTATGCGCCCGTTTTACTTTATTTCTCATACCAGACACCGCAGTAGGTATGAGTCTAATCGTATGCACAAACAGGTAGATCCAAATTCCTTGACGAAGAAGAGGTTGGCACTGAAAATGCCCTTGAATTCAGCGGAAAAGGCAGAATTGTGCCCGAAATAACAGTCCTCCCGGATTACGGATTGAGATTTATCGACTTCTTCTGGGAAATGAAGCACATGGGGACTGTCCCTACTGACTTTCGTTCGAGCCTGTACCAGTGGCTCCCCGCCAATGTCGGATTTCGCGAAGACGGAACGGCCAAGATTACCAGTTATGTCAATAATTTGCATCCAGGGAAATACCCAGCCATATATGAGGCGATTGAGCATGCCATTGATGTGGCTCTGCCAGCGTGGGAACAGTGCCTTAGGGAGAACACGGGGTATAGGGAGAATATAGTCGCAGGAAGATCAAAGTCTCGATTCCATTTGCTAACCGACGGGGAGTAAGTCTTCCATGATAGTTATTGCGTTCGAATGTGTAATGGAACATGCGAGCTGACACCATCTTACCTAGTGATGAGGACGATACCTTGTGGACAAGGACGATGCAATACAAAATACCGCGCGTAGCTCGTGAACGGCGCAGCCGGTATATCTACGGTAGCCCGCCTAAGCCTAGCATTGGGGAAAACATGTTGCCTGGTGAATGGGCCGAGGGCCGAGACGCCATCTTGCCAGAACCAATGGAGTTCGAAGAGATTGACTATTCTCCTCCTGAAAGACTCCGCGAGAAGTTCAAGGAGCATGGACTACAGGTTATTGTGAAGATGGCAAGCATTGAGCTGACCCCTGAGAAGCCTGACTTTCACAGCGGTTCATGGCATGTAGGCTACTTCTCATATCCCCTTTCCTCTGCGCAATTCATACTAAGTGCTTTTTAGGTTGAGGGTCAGGCGAACGAGAAGATTTGCGCAACGGCACTGTTCTATCTTGATAGTGAGAATGTCACGGATAGCTATTTGTCGTTTCGTGTGTCGACGAGAGACGATTTGGAAGAGGTAATGGACCACGGCCAAGACCAGTACAACTATCTGGAACGAGTCTACGGCACCAGCCTTGGAGACGGAGGATCTTGCTTGCAGAACTTTGGAGACGTTAAAACCCCGCAGGGACGGCTCCTGGCTTTCCCAAACGTATTGTAAGTTGAACTGCCTATATTGGTAAACTATCTAGGGCGATTCTTACCATGCTTGCCTTTTTCCCTTTAGCCAACACCGGGTATCATCGCTCCGACTCAAAGACCCCACCAAGCCAGGGCACAGGAGATTCCTGGCATTGTGGCTTGTTGATCCTCATGAGCGTGTGATCTCTACTGCGAACGTGCCTCCTCAGCAGAAAGACTGGTGGGTCGAGGCATCAGGCGGAGGAGATGCCGGCGAGAAGGATATCCCAGAGAGCCTTTTGACGGTGGAAGAAGCTCAGGAGCACCGGCTTAAGTTGATGGATGATCGAACCAAGTATGAGACGACGGCGGAGAGAACTTGGTCCAGATTTTCCTACAACTTTTGCGAGCATTGAGCGTATATGCTGAGTATAGCAGCCTAATACCTATCTGTAACATCTTTATATCAACATACATAAACCTCATCATTGGCACTCTATACTTGCAATCGTGCTTTAAGCAGAACAAACAAAACATATTGATCTTTCTGTGGTTGGCGGGGTATCGGACGCGGGGCAGCTGTGGCTCAGCGCCTAGCCGCCGTGGCTGACCATGGTTTCATCGCCCACATTCGCCACTTTTTGAAACTTTTTTTTCTGCCAGGCGGGGTGATTTTTATGCCTCAGGCCCCGTCCCTCCTGCTAGGGCTCCCATAGTGGGGTTGCATCAATACTGCGCATTCTTTGTGCAATCTTTTTTCTTGCGACTCCTCGTAGATACCCAACAATCATCTCCAACTCTCCACCAGCCAAACGCCCTTTTTTCGTCCTTTTCTCTCCAGATACCACAACACCGCAGCCATGGGTTTCACCGATCTCCTCACCGATGCTGGCCTCGCCCGTAAGCGAAATCACCGCACAAATGCGCAAGCGCTCGGCTCTACAGACTTGCTAACAGAGCGTCCATAGTCCTGAACAGCTGGGTTTCCACCCGCTCCTACATCACTGGGTATGGCCTTTTCTCTTGCGCAGCGACAGCGATGCGTTTCCCTCGTCTCTGAATTTCGAAGCTGCTATCGCATACATTTTTTCTTCTTCATTGCCTTCTGAGTCACAATCAGTCGATGAGTTGCATGCAGCAGCCTAGCCCCTCTTTCATGTTTTTTCCCACCCCTCAGTGCCTGCATGAACGAAAAAAAAAAAAAAAAAGTCAAGACACCCCTCACTAACCCCTCCCCCGCCAAATATAGCTTCTCTGCCTCTCAAGCCGACGTCGCCGTCTTCAAGGCCCTCAAGGAGGCTCCCAGCGCCGACAAGTACCCCTCTGCCGCTCGTTGGTACAAGCACATCGCCACATACGAGGATGAGTTCGCCACCCTCGAGGGCGATGCCAGCAAGCCCTACACCGTCTACGGCCCTGAGGTCGCCGAGGTCACCCTGAACCCCGCCAAGGCCCCCGCGGCTGAGGATGATGATGATGTCGACCTGTTCGGCTCTGACGACGAGGAGGAGGATGCCGAGGCTGCCCGTGTCCGTGAGGAGCGTCTGGCCGAGTACCGTAAGAAGAAGGAGGCCAAGCCCAAGATCGCCGCCAAGTCGGTCGTGACCCTGGATGTCAAGCCTTGGGGTATGTTTATAATCAGCTGTCTGCGTTGTCAATGCCGGGGCTCTTGGCTCGGCACTGCAACGTCCTTCCTGGTTATTGATGCTAACCATTTCAACTACAGATGACGAGACCGATTTGGCCGCCATGGAGGCTGCCGTCCGTGGTATTGAGAAGGATGGTCTGCTGTGGGGTGCTTCCAAGCTGGTCGCCGTTGGCTTCGGTATCAAGAAGCTGCAGATCAACCTGGTCGTCGAGGATGAGAAGGTCTCCCTGGATGAGCTCCAGGAGGAGATCCAGGAGTTTGAGGACTACGTCCAGTCTACTGATGTCGTCGCCATGCAGAAGCTGTAAGCGAGTTGAAAATCTGGGTGTTGCGATGTTGTGATACGATTTTATCATGGGTAATGATTGGGAATAAGAATCTATCAGTGTCTTACATAGTTTGTTATGCGCTGGGTGAGGGACGTCAAATTGCCCTCTCGCATAGTCAAGGATTCTCAAAAGTAAAAAATACAAATCCATAGACAACAGCTCTCGTGCGCACCGCTATTCTTTGGCATTCTGCGTGTTTGATCTGTGTTACCGATACAGGCAAGAAAGCTTCATATGCTTCGGACGGAAACGCCAATTGAAAATATGCAGCTCTGGAGAAAGTGTAGACACCGCCTACGCCCAAGTCATATTCATTATAACTCTATTGTCTATAGTTTTACAAGGCTTGTCTTTGAGAACCTCTATTCCCCTTACCCCTAGGAAGGAACCCTATCGGCCAGGGCCCAACTAGTTGTGATTGTAATACTCTTACTTGGATAAGATCTTCTTGAAAACCCCAAAGGTTGCTCGGTCCCTCACAGGGTCGTCTATCGTGCGCATTGTCGAATAAGACCAGTAAGGCACGAGGCATACTAGCCATACTAGCACCCAAAGGTACCCCAAGGCGCGCTCGATGTGTCGAGGGAGCTGTATGGGGCTGAAGCTATACAGCTTGAAGACTATATCTTCTGATATGATACCAAGTGCCTGACTGCTGAAGAAAATCAGCTGTCCAGTTTCAGAGCCCTCAGCCTGGTGGTGTAGGATTGCAGATAAAAAGAATGCAAGAGCCAGCCGCGAGTAGCGCGAGATCAGGTTACCACGGGGGATAACCAAATCAACAATCCAATCAGCCGGCCCACTAAGCGCCTTGCGCAGACCTTGGTGATAGTAATTGCTGGATACACTGGATTAGCGGGTCAGTAATACGACTAGAAGGGGCTGAAACATACCCCCAGAATCTTCTCACGGAATACGCCTGACTCGGCCAGCCCTGCCAGATGGGAGGCCAGCTCTGTGGCTGGTCACCACAAAGGACGGCAACAACTGCTAGAAGATTGTAGAGTCCGATTACGCCGAGGGCTGCGCTGATGAGATAGATGACGGTAGTTATCACCCGAAAGCCGACGTCTTCTGAGGTTGCCCCCGTGCCGGCAAGCAGATACGAGATGGTTTGCTTCTCTCTCGTGATCATATTTGGGTCTGGCGGAGGACCGGCGGTGGAGAGGTCCATGAAGAGATAGCAGGCGGTTAGAAGACTCAGTCGCCTAAAAAGGAAACGCACGCGCCCGGGTATGGAGCCATCTTTCGTTGAGGCTGGGACCTTGATCTGCCACTTCGTTCCGATGCGCCGCCAGTTGAATGGTAAAGTGGCTGCTCGAAATGCCTGGCAGATGGGCTTTCCAGGATTGGCTAACTGAAGGCCGGGGTCTTGAGGGCCGACATTTGACACAATAAGGATCTCGAAGGCGTTCAGGAATGTAGTCCAGGTTGCGCCCAACGTGATAGATAAAAAGGCGCGATTTGGGAAGTATTCCAAGAGGCTGAGCTGGAAGCTGTAAGTTACGGCCGCGAGCAGAGCAATAGCTGCGGCGCGGTGGAGGGAATGTGGCGGCAGGCAGAAAAGAGAGGCTTCAAAGATAGCAACGGCACAGAGCAGAAGATATAGGGGTTGTGGGTGGACATGTGCATCCATTGTAAATGGTCACGAAGTGCGCCTTTTGGGGATCTTGTCTGACGAATATCCAAGTTCACTTTCATGCTGTGCCGTGAATGGAATCCTGAAGCCGGAATCGATTGATGAAGACTTCAGCCCCTGACATAGACCTTAGTGCTTACTCCACCTAAGCCTGGTAGGGTTAGATATATATAAGATATCGATCCCAGAGCTAGCCAGCCCAGAGCGTACAGTCCAACGGGGAGATGTGCATATATATGTATCGCCTTGTAGCTGGAATCTAAAACTTGATCAGAATCAACTAGCAAGCTATCAGCATACACTGCCGGCGTAGCTCTGCAACCCCCCATAGCTATACCAAACACATTCCCGGCAGGATCGCTGCAACACAGGTTTACTATATACCACCACAACAACTCAACTGCAGTTCCAGCTGCAAAAATGTAAAAAAATATACAATAGCTAGTGTTCGCTGGTGGTCACCTACTTAATGCTGATCTACTGTTGATGGTTTGTTTGTACAGGAGTAGACGGGATCCTGAATTCTCTACTGCCTAGGTATGGTATGTGGCAGTCTGTGTGGTGGTACATTGTAGCATTTCATAATTTATGTTGTTAGTAGTCATCTGTCTGACTACCCAAACAGGGAACCAGCTAGGCAGACAGGAAGATCATTCTGATATTGTGTATCATCACATCTCTGTAGGCACCAATAGTGTCTGTGGAGCACGGACTCGAATCTGATGGCTGACCCAGCTCTGCATCCTTGATAGCTGGGTCGTTGCAAAGCTTACACCCTCAAAAAACTCTTGATCCCAGACTGCCTGGCTAACTGGATCCAATGCTCCCAGATTACCCTCGATAAACGCGATGTAAACGTTCACTCCTCGCAATGCTTCTAATACCTCGTACGGCTTGGGTTGACTCATATTTGTGAATGAGAAAAGAGTATCTCGCAAAGTCTGCGCGCCATGCCTGTCACGAGTACAGCCCTGTCCAAATTTTTCCAGCTGTGGTTCCAGGCGCTCATGAATGCTTTTACAAATCTGACTAAGAGATCGTATGCCAAAATGAGCCTCCGCATCAGCCATGAAATGCATTAAGAGCTTTTCAAGAATCTCGTAGAGGAGAGACAGAGCATCGCAAGTTTCTCCTAGCCAGCATTCGAGGCCTCGCGATAGGCCGTCATAAGTTGCGCTGGAACGCGTTGGATCCTTCTTACTGGCTTTGCGTACAGCAGCGGTTTGCATTTCTCCAACTTGCGGATCTTTCGACTGATCCCTTGGTGATTTGGACTTTACGACGGCCACCGCACCAGCTTTGAACGTCGGCTGCTTCGAGATAGGGTCCCACTCGGCTGGGGAGACAAAGTTCAGCAACAGAGCAATAGTATTCAGGACATGAAAACAATACGTACCAATGGTCAGTTCATTAGCAGCTCGAGCTCGACCATCTGTCGAATCCCAGTACCCAAAGTGAAACGGTATGAAGACCTGGCCCTCAGCAATCTTTCCTACTGTTGCTCTAAGCTCAACTTCACCTCTCCTGGATCTGACAATTGCCATATCACCGTCTTTTATGTCAGCCTTTTGTGCATCCTTCTCGGAAATTTTGACTTCGGGTTCTCGGCAAGCTTCCTGAAGCGCAGTCCGGCCAGTTTTGGTTCTCGTATGAAAATGGTGAACTTTCCTTCCTGTCGACAACCTAAGCGGAAAATCCTTGGTTGGCTCTTCATAGCTTGGCCTATAATGACAAGCCTTTAGAATGGCACGACCGGCAGGATTCAGTTGCCTGTAGTATGCTTCTGAGAATGGCGCGCCGGTTTCCATGTCGTGCCCATAACTCTCACAGTAGTTAATATCTGTGAAAAACACACCATCTTCAAACAGACGCTCTTTGCCGTTTGGATACTGGTCGTTACAAGGCCATTGAATACCGGAACCCCCAGACAGCCTTTCGTACGATAATCCCGTATAATCACATGGTCTTCCCGCTGATAGCCTCTTCCAAGCTTCAAACACCTCTTCTGGCTTCTGCCATGGCAAAAGGTCGTCACCATACTTGTCTTTGAAGCCCATTTTGCGACCATAATCGAGGAAGATCTCAAGATCTGATTTTGCCTCGCCGGGCGGATCAACTGCCTTCTGAGATAGATGCACTGTGCGATCAGCATTTGTGAAGCACCCTGTCTTCTCGCCCCACTGCGCTGCTGGCAGAACTACGTCTGCCAGGACCGTTGTTTCAGTCGCATAAATATCCTGACAGACCATGAACAGGCGTGAAGAGGTGAAAATATCTCTTATTTTTGAAAGATTCGGTAAACTCACCAACGGATTCGTTCCGCTGACCCATACCATACGAATGGTACCATTTTCCATGTACTTCAGCATGTTTTCAATGTGACTGGGCTCATTCCAATGAGGTAGATTTATCTTGTCCACCTTCCATAATTCGGCTAGCTCATCCATATGTGCTGCATTTTGGTGATTCCTGAATCCAGGGAACTCGCCATCACACCCTGTCTCGCGATTATTTTGGGCTGTTGGCTGTCCGTTCATTTGCAGCACGCCAGAGCCTGGCTTCCCTATCAGGCCGCGTAGGAGATTGATGTTGTTTATCTGGCACGCACTTGCCGTCGCTTGATTGGACTGATATACTCCTTGGAGGGCCGTGGATACCAGGCTTGAGGTTGTTCCAAGTATCCGTGCTGCTTCCTCGAGCTTCTCGATAGGCACTCCTGTGATAGCCTCGACCCTCTCTGGAGTGTAATCGGCCACTGTAGTTTTGAGCTGTCCCAAGCCTACAACGTGTTGTTTGACATACTCTTCATTGACATAGCCATGCTTTATCATCAAATGCTGGATTCCATTGAGCAAAGCTAAATTTGTTCCGATCCGAGGAGCCAGGTGCACAGTTGCCTTATCAGCTGTCTGGGAGTAGCGCGGATCAACTACAATGAGTTTAGGAGGGCGATGCCCCTTGAGCCTGTCAAGAACTCTAGACCACAAAACGGTTTGAGTTGCAGCCATGTTGTGCCCAACCATGAAAAGGCAATCAGTATAATCGATATCCGTGTAAGAGCCTGGCTGGCCGTCTGAGCCAAAAGATTCTCGCATGGATGCGGCCGCGGTTGCAGTACAAAGACGTGTGTTCCCATCCCTAGATTATCAGATGGTGATAGGACCGGAGGCAAGACAAAAGACTAACATGTGGAGCGTTTGCAACCCAGCCTTCCCTATGAGAGCCAGTGCATAGTACTCTTCAAGGAAGAGCTGCCCACTTGTATAAAAAGCTATGCTATGGGCCGTTAAATGGCTCATGCATTCTCGAGATTTGCGCACAATGAGCTCCATGGCTTCGTCCCAAGAGGCCCTCTCCAGAGTACCATTTTTGCGAATCAATGGATGTGTGAGTCGATCTTTGCTGTGAAGGGCTTTCCATCTATTATTGTCGTTAACGGCAAAATGCATTTAGATCACACTTACGGAGCATAATAACTTACCCATGTAATCCTTTGGGACCAAGTCTCCCCTTATTCACACGATCTGTAGCGCGACCTCTTACGCCCACGACGTTTCCGTCCTTGACTCCTATATCCAAACCACAACCGTTGCTGTAATACATCAGAATACGTCATTTGCTCGCTTGTTGAATGGGATTGTGCCTTTCGTTCTTACCTGCACAATATGCAAGCACTCTGAACCCATTTATCTGGTTCCTCGTCGGCAGCCATGTCAACTCTTGTAGGCCATTCGTGGACATATGGTGTACGAGGCCCCCAAATATCCTCAATGGAGTCACGTGTGCGAATGAGAGGTCGTTCATACGAAGAGGCCATGGTGAAAAAGGACGCGCAGTCAGCCGATGTAGAATACGTGAGGGTGAAGGTTCCGACAGTGGCTCGTATGCAGCTAAATGAGCAAGTTCTCAGGGTATCCTTTCCCACTTCCTTCTCTCTCTTGAAATCTGATGTTTTATGCGATTGACATGTGTTCTACATTGAATCAGGTGTTTTGACGGCTGGGCCATCGAGGGCGCCCTTGAAGTCTTGATTGCATCATGATGCAATACTGACGGCACATAAAGCTCGCACTAGTAGCTTTGGAAAAGGAAATGTAGACGGACGATTAATGCTCCCTTGATCGATTTAATTTAGCTTGCACTTACTAAGCATGTATTTTACGCCCATTATCTTGGGTTTGAGCCGATACTGATGCAGCAAGAGTGCTAGCTGACTGACGTCTTTTTTTTCCTCTTATAAACAGCCATCAAAGCAATCCAACTGCGCCTCCGAATAACAGGATATAGATAAAATTACCCTTGAAAATGGTTGTAGAGAGCAGCCGTTTCAAGCCGCTGATACTTGCTGGTGGCAAGTCAAGCAGACTCGGAAGGCCCAAGCATCTCTTGAAAACACCATGCGACAAAACACTTATACAACATTGCTTTGACTTGCTCCGGATTGTCTGTCCAACTTCACCGAAAATCTATATCTCCGTTGCTCAGGAAACATACATCACTCCATTCATAGAGTGTAACATTGGCGTAGCAGAACCAATATTTGACACGAACCCTAACACCACGTCGACATCTGCAGGACCAGCTACCGGGTTATTGGCTGCGTATAAGTCAGACCCAAGTGCTACCTGGCTGGTTCTTGCTTGCGACTATCCACTCATCACAGTTTCGGCGCTGGAGCAGCTCTGTGAAGCATATACCCCGCCTGCTACATGTTTTAGCAATGCAAGAGGTTTTCATGAGCCTATAGTAGGTATTTGGAGTCCAGAAGCGCTCGCATGCTTGGCTAAAAATGTGTCAAATGGAGTCCATAGCCCAACCTCTGCCTTAAAGGAGTTACGCTGCTTGACTATCTCACCTTCTGAGGCCTGTGAAGACTGGCTCTTGAATGTCAACACTATGGAGGACTGGCAGCATGCATTGGAGTTGATGGCTGAACGACGACGAAACTTTGCGCCATAGCGGCATATTTGAAAAAGTTTAAGACTGATCAATTGAGAAAGACATAGGGTAGCATGATACGACGTCTCCCACAGCAACATCCTGACCGATGGGAATGTGAACCCAACAGTTGGCATAGATATATGGCTGAAGCCTTGCTGGACTTTTTGATCCCTCCAAGTCGACTATTCTATTCCCATCTACTGTTGTTCGGAGATTCCCTGGCCAGAAATAGTCCAATTTACAGTCAGATGCTATGAATTTCTCCTTTGCTGTGGTTGTATTATGTGAATGTCTTGCATTTGCGGTTACTCTAGCTGAGATTGGTTCTTCTGGTGCTCTGCCTTCTAATTGTCGAAGATAGGGAATAACGAGGAATCTGAAGCACGCTGCAGTAGCACCTGGATTACCTGGAAGGCCAAAAAATGCTGTAGGCTTACTTCCAAGGTTAATGAGCGCAAATAGGACGGGGTGCCCGGGTCGGATGTTTAGCCCATGGAAGATCACCTTAGCTCCGCACCCATCCAGTGCAGCTCGTATAAAGTCAAACTTGCCAATGGATACAGCCCCAGAAGTGATGAGGACATCCCATTTATCTGAAAGAGCATGGCTATGAAATGATTGGCTTAGGGACTGAACATCGTCACTAAGATAACCCAAAAAATCTGCTTCGGCACCGTACTCTGTTGATGCCGCCTGAAGAAATGGGCCGTTGACGTCCGCTATGCTGGCACTTTTCGTCACAAACTCATTGCCTGTTGACCAGATACCGACTCGTAATTTTCTCATTACCTCTGTATCCTGAAAGCCAAGAGAAGATAGAGGCATAATATGAGAGCTTGAGATGCGTTGCCCAGCTTTAACGAGTACCTCTGAGCATTGGATATCGTTGCCAGCGATTCTGCGATGGGCGTTGGGCTGCACAGGCTTCGTAACAATAATAGACCTCCACTGCTCCATGGAATTTGAGTTACCGTATATGGCTATCGTGATGTCCTCAACCCTGACGCAGGCATCCAATTGACCCAACGGACCTGCTCGATCTGGAAAGCGTCCTCCAGTCATGATCTCTGCACAAGGCTCCATACCATACGCAGCAATTCCAGAGTCGTCTAAACATCCACTTCCGGGAGTAATAGTTCCAATAACACGAAACTGGACAGGGTGGGTAAGAGAGGCGTCCTTTGTTGCGAGAGATGAGACGGCAAAACCGTCCATGGCCGAGGTGTCAAACTGTGGAGTGCATTCCGGGCTGATGCAATCAGTCAGAGCAATCCGTCCGACCGCATCCTTCAGCGGAACCCGTTCTCCAGGCTGGTTACATATCCAGCGGTCTCTGGTCTCGTTGGCCGCATGTTGCAATTTTTTAATGGCTATTAGCCATGTCTCTACGCTTCCTGCGCTTGGTGACATGAGTATAAGCTATATCATACGACCAAATTGCGGCTGAATGTAATCCTAAGCAGACAAATCTGTTTTCATGGAAGTCGAGCTATTATTATGCTGAAGCAAAACTTCCCTTCGTAAAATGGCGGTATTGGGAGCCCCTATGCAATAGCATGACTTCATCGTGATGGGTAGTGTACGTAACGACCTTAAGAGGTTCGCGTCAGGCCTAGGTCTGCGGTAGTACTGCTAGCAAGTGCGGATCCCCACGCACCACCATTTGCTAAACATGAGTTGTATCCACCATAAAGACATAGGTAAGCCTTGATAAGCTCGCAGGGGGTGTGAAAAAGACGCGAGACACACCTCTATACCAACTCGAAACTGGATGATGGTTTTTTCACCAGTTCGATAAATAAAGAATCCCGTTGACTATCAGCTTATAGCGTTATGTGCTAATGGTAGACTTGACTTTAAAGTTATTTTGTTTTATTTATTCTGGTTATTTTCGAACGATTCATCAAGTTATTCACAGCATATAGAGGGGGGTGTCTCGCGTTTTTTCTCTCTCCATACCGCATGGCTCAGTAACAGATGGTTAATCTCCCAGGCAGCTTTGCGTTTACAATCTTTAGCCCGCAGTTATCTTGGCTTCAGCGTAGTACACATCTCGGTATAGTTTTAACTGATATCTTCTAGAGAGCTTGATGCTTACCCTTGCACTGGCCTCGAGGATCTTTCTTAAGGATATACATTAAACAAAAGCTCCATGCACTCTAATAGGATGGGCCACCTAACCATGTCGCAATTCTGGAGAAGAACTAAGTTTAATTACAATTACAGTACTATAAAGTAATAGTTGCTTTATTGTAGTGGCTATAAGACTGTTATTCATACTTCCCTTTATAGTTATAATTGAGGTATCTGCTATTCATAATTACATCATCACAGATATCATCCATGCCTAGGGATATTACGTTAGATCCATCGCCCCTGGACTCTAGAAGTGGCAGACTCTGAGCCTCGATAATATCTTAACGGCGACCCTGGATTCTCCAATATTGTTGTCTGTAGTAGGGTGAGTTTAATCCAGTGCTATATAAATATCCAAACAGCTATCTGCCATTGCTATAAATTCACAGACGGGGCTTTCTTAGCCTACCTGGCCCTGGAGTGAGCTTAGGAGCCGTATACTAGCTATATATGGCTTTTCTCAGACTTGATTTCAGTGTGATATCTAGATGAACAACCTTGATGGACACATACAAGTCTGTTGCACCTCTGTGGGAGTCGGCCCTCATTTGTGAACCATAATGGCTTTTTTTATCTCTTTCTAACTGCATGATCCGCACGAAGCGTGGCGAGCTGTATACTACATGATCATGACGGCTTGGCCTCTAACGTATTCTAATAAGAATGACTTGAATGACCAGTGATTATAGTTTTTTTAATTGGAAGCCAATATACAATCTCGTGCGCATTTTTAGCCAACGTAGAAGGTGTCAACCTGCAAGGGGACCCTACTCCGATCTGTCTCTATGGATCTCGTAGATTGTATACATAAGAGGTCCTGCCCTCGTTCATGTAACTAGCTAACTAAGACTTTTATCAATACACATATAAAGCCATCTATCTCACCATTCGAATGGAAGGCACAGTTAGAATCTTTAACCGCGAAGGCCATTGACAGCCTAACCTCTTCCCAGTTTGGCATGAATCGTGTTAGAGCTTTCATAACAATGATGTTGGAGTCTCATGGTAACTAATTGTTCGAGATGAGCTTTGTTTACTCACTCCTTGTCATCTCGAGAATTTGCACATTATCATTATGGCAATTCATGTATAGCTACTAGGAATCGCTCAGATATGTCTAGCTGATTCAATTATCCGCCGGCTGACAAATCTTTTCCAACACCTTCTGCGGGACACCCCATCTCAGGCGCCATATCCCATCGTGATCTGCTCCCTTGACAGCCGCACTACAATAGTCGATGACATCTCTACAATTCTGCGCGTCCCAGCATCCATCAAACCATTTTGCTCCCTTGGAGTGTCCACCCCCAATCATGAAATCATTCTCTGCGTAAAAGACATCGACTCTAAGCCTCCTCCCCGAAACACGTAGAGCATCTGCCAGGCGAGGTATGAGCGTGTCATAGTCCCCCCAGTCGCTCCATCCAGCCATGCCGCCCCCCTTTTGCATGAGAAGTATCGCGTCGGATGACGTTCCCTGTATGCCCTCGCTGTATATACGTTTGATAACCGCGGGCCAGAGCTCCTCTTCTAGTCTGGCCTCCTCATCTAGAACCGCGCAGCCTTGTTGGGGCGGTACTGGCATGAGTTTAGTCACGAAAGATGAGCTGAAGCCGAGCGAGGCGCCTACGAACGGGCCGATGTGATTATTGATGAGTCTTGCAACTTTGTCGACACTACCAATGACGCTGGCAGGGAGAGACTGGATGATGGACATGCCCATTGAGCCTGTATGACAAGGCAGAATCCAGGGCCCTCCGATGGCAAGGTACGGCCTCTCTGGATGAAGAATCTCGGGGTGATGCAGGAGCATGTCCAGGGCGTAGATGAGGCCTCCACTATGACAACCTACAGAAACGTACTGTATCCCAAGATGCTTAAGTACTTCGGAGACAACCACTGCTCGTAATAAAAACAGGTCAGTTCAAGCCCATCATCGTGATTTGGAGTGTTCAACTCACCCGACCATAAGCTCATCCTCTGTTTCACATCAACCGCATCGGTGCCCCCGATACCAGGTCTATCGAGGTTTAGAATCCGTATTTTATGTTTTTTGGCAATCCCGTCTTTGGCTGCATGCGCCAAGCGCGAGCCTAGCAATGGACCATAAAAGAGGAAAACGTTTTCCTCTTCAGGATGCACCTCGTTACGATAGCCGTAGTCGGCATACGTGACCTTGAATGAGCTCGGGCAGCCGACAGCTGGATCTACTGACAACTCAATGGTCTTGTTAAATCGCGGGTCATTAATAATGTCTGTATGATGGGCTGTCATCCTTGTGGCATGGACGTTTTGTGAGGGCATCAATAATAAGTTATGATACAGAATATTGCAAAGAGATATTGTCACGGCTCAACACCCCGCAGTAAAAGGGGCGGGTTAGTCTGTATCCGTTACACAGGAACTAGCACGTGAGTTGGAAGTTTTGATGTTGGATGCTGCTTCATACATGAAAGAGTATCCAAAGGGGTCTCACTGTGGAGCATGCAGGGAGGGTTGGTCGTTTTGGGTCCCCCTAGGAGCCGTAGCAAATAAGATGCAATTATGACAAGGCCGCGGGGCAGTCCGTGAGTATTCACTTCATAATGACTGATAGATTCAGGGAGCCCTTCATGGAATTATTGCTATCCAACCACTGCTCACTGTGCATCAATATAGTGGACATCCTCCTCTTTCAGTGGAACCTTGTAAATCCCGTTGCTTTTCGGGAGGCCTAAGATAGGATGCTTTACGCCGCCGCTCTCCTTTGAAATCTCAATCATCTTCTCATACTCTACATGTGCCCAATCCAATAACTTGTCCCAGTTACGGCATTTGTGGGTAGTAGAAAAATTAGGCCAAGGGAGAGGATATCCGGCAATCCAGTCAAAGGTTATGAGATTAGTATCGGCTGAGCATTGGAGGGAGAGGCGGATGGAGTCAATACAATGTGCTTAAATAAAATCGCGTCAGTCTCATTATTCAAATCTCACTTCAAAGGGAGATTGGAATGGAGATGCAGAATTTGGGTGCTCACCGGTATGTGCTTCTAATACTTCGCCTTCCTCTAGTTCTGCGCGGTAACTTTCTTTATGTATCATCTTCCTCAAATGATTCTGTGGGGTTGCGAAAATTTTAGTATAAATTAATAGGATATCGAGATCCTCTCCAAATGTCACGCAAACTGCATCTTCATTACATACCAAGCAGTGAAGTTGATGAAACACGTCTGGCAATGCCACATATTCACCGTTCGGGAAGCTGATTGATGTTTTACCTGTATATTTAAGCTTCTCTTTCGAAACCAACAATCCATTCACTTGATTCAGAGTCCAATGTCAGTAAACAGATAGTCTTAATTGCCCATTTCAAATCCATAGTACTTTTCGACAGCTCAGGTTGCATCTTACCTTTGGAACGAGATTGGCAGTAATTTCTTCCCAACGAGCGTCAACCTCGGGCCCTTGGGAAGCAGTAAATGGAGTTCTTGCTCCAAGGGAGAGATTCCATGTCTGCCAATGATACTCGGCAACATCGATATGTTGAGCTGTTGTAGTCTTAGGCTGGTACATCTGTAGGCTATCATAGGTGTAATGAACTAAACTTACTATGAAAAAAGTCTCTGAGGGTACAGTCCACGGCCACTTCTGGAAGTGACCTAACAGAAGAGTAGAAAATAATATTGCATGAGAGAAGTAGAAGATGGAGAATCCATGGCCAAATTATAACAGATGAGATCCATGATCGACATGGGGAGTGTTGAATGAGCGACTCTATATAGGAATTTTTGTTGAGATCAGTTTCAAGCTCTTCATCTTCAATTCTCGTTAAAGGCATTTTGAAATCCTCCACAAATGGGTATATAACCTATAAATGTAAAACGTATCACGTAAATGCGGAGTTGCGTTCAATTGAAAGGGGAGCCCTATCAGGCTTCTAAGGTGCGAAGAGAGCAAATCTGGGTGTGAACTATACCTATTACATATCTCATATCTGTTTAGCAGGCAATATAAATTAATACCTTGAGGCCACCCAGGCCTAGATGAGTCAATTTCATCCAGTAAAATTCTATTACATCATCGGATGAACAGCTATCTCCTAGCAGACATACCCCCAAGATGTTACACCGACGAACAATTCATCAGCAGGTGAGTAGCTCGACTAATCAGTTCTAAGAAACTGAGATATTTCAATATATTACTAGGAACGGGTGCCTATCTGAATGCAAGCATCCTTCAATTGAAGTGATGGTCAACTACTCATACGTTGTACACTAATTTTATCTCAATCTACTTTAATTTACAGCCAAGTGTTACAAAGAGGGGGAGTTGATGGTTACATTTTTTTAAAACAAGTGGTCACTAAAAAAAAATTGAGACTGAAGCAAACAGGTCAACAGCAGCAGTAATGCGACTCAGAATATAGCTAATGACTCATATCTACTTGATGTTTATTCGTTTCGTAATTCGCATCTACCTGTATGATATCAGGTAACATACTTATTCTAAAACATATAGCCATATGTATCAGTGGGAGAATAGGAACGACCTTCTCATATACAGGAAATACAGAAAGGTTAGACATCAATGAAGCCACTACAGCTTCCCCCCTCCCTAGCACTATGTAGTTGTGGCACATAAGTGTAACGCGACAATACGCATAGATGAGCAGATGGCAGATGAGCGGTGTGAGAGCAGCCGCAAGGGCGAAGCTCTTATTGATTTACAATCATTTGCTATAAGAGTATCGGGGACGCGGGTTTGTTCTGGTAGTATTAGCATTACGAATATATTAGATCTCACAGCTCCATTCCCGTTCTCCCAAATATCTTGACAGTTGGATATACACATTTTAGATTGAACGCTCTGGTATCCTTATTTTCAATTGCTTCCTCAGACATGCATACTCTATCTCTTCTATTTTCGGTTCTCACAGCCTCAATGGCGATAGGAACCTTTGGCCTCCCAGTGCCGGCATCTACCGTGGAGAACAAACAAACACCGGATAACAGGGCTAGCCCTTTGGTGAGAATCTGCGATACTAAGTAACATCTTACAGATATACTAACCATTCACTGTTACAATATAGTGCCTGAGTTACGGGTCGTACTTCTGCACGCCCAATACTGGATCCCAGGTATGCAACTTGAACCATTTAAAAATCTAGCAAATACCGCATACTAATAGAGCGAGAAAGAGGAAATGAGTATGGCGGCGCGCTATTTCCGGTGATTATCTAGGGCTTCAAAGCATCAAGAGCGGCTGCCTGGTAATTTGATTCCGGGCACCGTGATGGCGTACGGTATATTGCACCTCTTATTTGGGCTGTTGTAGAGTTATATAGTTTGGTAAATTACGATTCTATGGTATTTCGATTAGAAGACAATCGTCAAGATCATAGCTGGAACATCCGCTGGAGCAATTCACCTATTGTGCTATTCCAAAGCTTTTTGTCAATCATGAAACATGACGAATGTCCTAAATTACAGAGATAAACCACATCCTATGTAGCCTTGAACTTCCTTTTCTCTATGTTTTCTCCTTATTTGAGGACCACCTGTCTGCTCCCCCAAATTGAAGCTATTTACCGGCAAATTAGCAGTCAAGTGGGTGACCACTAGCGAATACTGGTGTTATATATATTATACATTTAACCAAAAAAGTAAAAAACCGATGTGTATCATCGCATCTCTGTAGGCACCAGTAGTATTTGTAGAGCTCGGAGTTGAATCTGATGGCTGACCCGGCTCTGCATTCTTGATATCTGCGTCTTGTAAAGCTTATATTCTCAAAATCTCTTGATCCCAGACTGCCCCAGTTTACGTAATGTAATGTTCACTCCCCATAATGCTTCTAATACCTCCTATAGCTTGGGTTAACTTACATGTGCGAATACGGAAAAAGTATACCGCTCTGCGCTATGCCTGTTATAAGTATAATACTATTTAAATTACTCCAGCTGTAGTTCCGGCTGCTTATAAATGCAATTATAAGTCTGGCCAAGAAATTATATGCTAAAATAAGCCTCTGCATTAGCCAAGAAATGCATGCAGAGCTTTTCAAAAATACTATTGGGGACTGAATTAGACATCGCACTTCTCCTGGACAGCCTTTGAAGCCTCAAGTCAGGTCGGCTTAGTTTTGAATAGGGATCTACTTTGCCAGGTACGTAATGCATGTATCCCTACATACGGCCTAGCGCGGGGTCTCAAGAGCCTCAAAAAACAGAGCCGCAAAGGTATATTGTAGAAAAACAAATACACAACGGACGATGCTGAAAGATCAGTAACTTATCGGGCTTATAAAAAAGCAAAAACATACAACAGCCGGTGTTCGCCAGTGGTCACCCACCTGACTACTAATCTGCCTCTCATTGGCTTGACTCTGGGAGAGCGGACGGGATCCCGTATATTCCAATGGATATGGTCGTATGTGGTGGGATGACCTCAACGCAAGCTGATATACCACAACCGCAACAACTCGACAATAATTTTATCATAGCAAAAATGCAAAAAACATACAACAGCCGGTGTTCGCTGGTGGTCACCCAGCCAACTACTAATCTGCCGGTTAGTGGCTTGTCTATGGGGGAGCAGACGGGACCCCGAATTCTCCACTACCTATGGTCGTATGTGCTAGAGACTATCTCATTGCAGCCTATAAGTGACGTTTGTAAAGACAGCCAATGGCCTTAATACAACTGCATTCATCATTATGCACTCTGTAGTTTAGATACACATCCAATTCTCTATGCGGTATTTAAGACCAATTCTCTGGCCTTTCTTTGTATTGTTGTTCGGCTTCAATCAGCAACTTCTCACATTCCTTGTCTACAGTTAACAGTGCCTTTCCGGACTAGTGACCCGGCCACGGACGCTTGGCCCGACATACTATTAGTATCTGTACCTATGTTTTTTTTTGTCAATTAACAATGTTGTTGGATTCGCTCCCTTTAGTATTAATAGCTTGAATAACAGTTAGATTATTGCTGATAATGCAGAGAGATCTATAGTGGTTCGTCTTCGGTCCATGCCTCGCCCTAGGTACACGCTGGATGTTACATCTATGAGGCATTGGGCCGCAACACTATAATATATTGGTAGCCCGATCATTTAGGTATTTATGGGGTTTTTTCCATATGCAGGAGGTATTGCTATCGGTCTGCATAAAGAATATCACACCGGAATAGATACCCTGAGGCAACACCCAGTTACTATAGCGCAACTAAGCCTTGATCTCTCCATTGGCTAGAAGTCTATTACGAGATCAGGAAGGAAGGCTAGTGATAAAGGTCTGGAGCTTAAACGAGTGGCTAGGCATCTAGATTCTGAATATGAAAGGATGAGTTTGTTATAGAACCAGGAAGGAAGTTCAAGGACCTTTGAAGGACCCTAGAGAATTATATGGTTAACGGCCTGCATTCAGGCGCACTCTCATCCTTTCGGTAGGGAAGTGAAGGGCTTTCAATAGCAGTGTGAAATAGTCTAATGCAGCACTCTTGGCACTTTGGTACATTACAAATTCCCGACAGCCACAAGGCATGCTGCATTTTCGTGTTGCGTTGCCGCGTTGCCGCAAATTGCCGTGAAGGCCGCGCAATGTGCCGCGATATCAGAGGACTTCTGGAAGTCGGCAGAACCTAGCCACTATAGCACAGTCGTATTATTAGCTCAAGTCTCACACATGGACCCTGCTTGTATTGAATCGCACTCGGTGATTTGCGTATCCGAGCGGCCGCACGACGCCCTGATTTGAGAGATACGGGGAGTTCATGTGGCCCCTTGACTATGCAGCCCACTGAGCATATTACTTTTGTTCTACCAATCGAGCATAAGAAGCTCGATATCAATTGGAACTGTAACTGTTCGGTTACAAGAAGGGCGCATCTATTGTATAGAAACTAGTGGTTAGCGATCGTACGCACCACCCCATAGTTTATTAGGAAGTGCCTTTTAACGATCTGGCACACAACATCCTAGCACCACCCCCTCATTCTGTGGGGGAAGTGGACTTTTGCTTTATTTTTAAGCAGGGATATGAAACTATATTGTAGGCTTTTATTTTTGAATACCTAGTTGTTATGCGAGAATCAAACCTTTATCACTGCGCAAGCTTAGTTGTCGGGCCTACAAGAGAAGCTGGCGGAGTTAAAACCGTGGTAGAAGCGACGGCACTATTGCACAGCAGCTAGCAGATCAGATTATGTCGTGGCATATCCGGATGGAGATAGGCTGATGTGTTACTCTCTTCTAGCCTGATACGTTATTCTATAACAGTTACTTGTGAAAATATAAAAAGTCGAGCCGACCTATGTCAATAGTTGCGGCCTTCAATGCATAGGAAGAGAGTATGTTAGTTATGACGCGACTAAGAACAGTCGTTGTGGAACCTGGAAAAATATGACCTAATTAGAGAACCTGTAAGCTGATGTCAGCAGTGAATGACTGGACCGGGTGGTATGTTCTCACAATATTGGCCAGCTCTCCTGCGAGGATAGCTTTGATGAAAGTAGTCAAATAGGTGAGCAGCAATAAGTCAGAGGATAAATACAAATGAAATAGTTGCAGTGCCAAGCAACAAAGTATAAAAAGGGTATCAGGCACCTTCAGAATCTGAGATTTATTATTCAAGCATCCTGCTTTCAAGTCATTGCAAATTTGGCCTTATCACGCCTCCAGGACCTATCAGCGCAACTGTGAGATATATACTAAAGGTCCTTTGCTCAACAAATGGCAGAGTGTATCTAACGAACATAGGTAGACAAGTTACTATAAACGTACTTTATAATGAGCCTGTGTCAGCTTACCTCTTTATCGCTGCTCTACCTGCTGCTGTTTCAGCTGGAGGTCTCCTTTTGCGGACGTGTTACTGGGAGGATTCGTGTGTGACAGAAGAGTTTGATATCTCAAACTCTCAAAATGGCCAATGCTTCAACTTCCCACAGGGCATGTCTGCCTTTGGGATAAATGATGCGAACGTCTATTGCCAACTTTATAATGGAGGAGGTTGTACTGGTAGTGAAGTTGATACTAACTACGGACCCTGTGAGCTGGCCCCAGGTGGAGAATGCGGATGGAATAGCCCGATCGGCTGGTTATACTCTGCTACCTGTTGGAACTAGAAACTGTATTTGGAATGATGAGAAGCGGTCAAATTGCGATCGACGAGAGCACTGTGATCATGTATTCTCAGATAGGCTTTAGCATATTCAGAAGCATATAAACATATACTAGGGATTTCTGAGAGCATTGTTGGGTCGTGAAATGAACCACTATATACAGGTCGCCAAATGAGCCAATGCTGCCCTAGACGGATAAGAAAGCCAGCTTTCTCAGTTTCTTTATATGTCTTAACATATACGGAGTACGCAGTATTGCATTATATCTTTGAAAAAACCGTTCAACCACGCAATAAATCTGCCTTATCTTGGATTCTTGAGGAATGAAGTAAAAATGCAAAAACATATAACAGCCGGTGTTTATTGGTGGTCAGTCACATAACTACTAATCTGCTGGTTAGTGGCTTGTCTATAGGAGAGTAGGTGGGATCTTGTATTGTTTGATAGATATAGTTATATGTGTCTAGATATATATATCAAATCAGCGAACGCTAATGTTATAGACAGTGCAGTTCAAATTTATTTTTCAATAACCCGAGCGATGAAGGCGAACTACGCTTCACCGTACTAATGCGCAGCCCCGAGTTAAAATGGACAAATCGCAGAGTTGGCCCTGGGAAGACAGACATCCCTCGATGATGATATATGTGTTTGCATTGTTCTGCGGAATGTGTATGCTAAGAAATGGCTAAAGGAGTACAACAATCCACGTGCGCTAATGAATTATTTCTTCTGTGAGGCAACAGACGCACGTAGCAATGAGACTACAACAGCCGTGGGAACTCTGTCAACACGACTGGCCGTCTTGACCATGGCCGTGTTCCAGTACGACAGCAAGATGCAGCCCAACAATTAAACATACCAAATCTTTGACAGGGTATTGAGTCTATTGTTATCACGGATTATAAGTATCTTAAAAATTTACTTTGGTCCAGAAACTGAACAAACGTTATGTTTAATGTGAGCCGTTGTCCAGCACTCCAATTCGTCATCCAGCACTGTAGACTTTTCGGTCAGAAATACTACTTGTACTTATATATAGATTTCGAAGTTTTATTTATATATATATATATATTTAAAAAAAAACCGAGTTTAAAAAAGGCTGCTAAAAGAATTGAGCGCCAGGAAAAGTAGTGGCAAAAGTCTGGACTGGAAAAGCTCTAGAAAAATACTATATACTTAAAACTAAGATAAACCAGTAAATTACAAGATAGGCATTGAGATAAGTATCTGGGGTTTATTAATACCTATATAGCTAGAACTTTGACGTTATCTTTATCTTTATTTTTATTTTCCGCGCAAAAAGAATTGTTGAAAAGTTACCGGACCGAAGAAGTTGAAGGCTGCAATCATTTACTAGTTTTCGAAGCCGAGAGAGGCTGGCCAAGAGATCAAAAGGGGTGATTCCTATGCATCGCTATTAAAAAATGGGCCACAGGATTTGCCAAGGCCATTGAAAGAAAGGTAGGCAACCTTCTAGGGCAGTTCTCCGCTCTGAAGATTAATGACGTGCTGTTGCTCAGACCCATGGGCGGCTTTTGCTCAATACATTGTTCGACTTTCACTTCCGCCTTATAGTCTGACCAACGGATGCAGAGTCTGCTAGAACGATACCTGAATTGGCAAGGCAAAGCGAGAATGGTGTTGATTGGAGTTACCTCAAGGGTTTCAACATGCGGTGGGAGGAGCTCTGTCCGCTTTATCGGGATGTCCGACAACGTGTCCTTGTATGGATTGATTGTTGAGCTGTGACGCAAGAAGAGATTGACGATAGGTGCCTGAAGATCATGCTGGGGAAGTTAGTTTCTGGGGAAGTTAGTTTCCATAATATCATTTGGACCTAGCAATGTACAAGCATTATCAACCACATGCATCAACCCACAATATTCAAGCGGAGGAAACTATTCAGCAAACACACTGGCTCTTATCCAATGCTACTCTTCCAGTCCAATCAAATTGAATCATCATCAACGTGGGGGACAATGCGCGCGCTCCTGTGCTCAATAGATCCATGTGGAGATTGTACTTGTCAATCCCATAATAGGAGTGTATTTCTCTCACAGATAGCGCATGTTATTATAGTCACTTGATTGCTCTTTAGTCAGCAATGGGAATGATTAGGACACGAGGTGCAGTACATATGTCTTCCTCAGAATAAACTCATATATTTACATTGAACTTAATACTTATAACAATATCATCCTGACACAACCTATAATTTATATCTTATTTCTAATAATAATCTATACATGCAGGATTAAAAATCATCATTGTATTATCCACTCTTCTACAGTCTCAGACTACAATAAACTCCTTCCCTAAAACTACATCTCGATCAAACACATCAAAAGCTACATAGCCTTATCTATAGACCTGTGAAGAATAATAACGCATCCAACCAACACTCCTAATCCACAAACGCTCAAACCACCATACAATCCCTCCACAAGCCCTCCCCATTTAGAATGAAGATAGAATCCGTTTGTATATCCTCAAACACACTAACTCACACAAAGCGCATGCTACTTTTAAATTCACTCATCCCCATTTGCCTATAAATCCATGCCCCTTCCTCGTTTCATCTCAACATACTGACTCCCCTTCATTCTCAACAACAACAACAACAGCAGCAACAACAACCCTTCAAGATGCGTCTGTCTTCTCTCCTCGTGGTCCTTCCATTGGCTTTTGCCCTTCCTCAGGCCCCGGCCGTCGAAGTCCGAGCTGTCGAAGCCAGAGGCGATAGTTGCAGCGAAACGCGAGACAGCTGCCTAAACGGCTGCAGACCCACCGGACTTGGCTATATCTACTGCGTGAGCAACTGCTTCGCCGCAGCTAAGTGGGTAAGTCACAAACCTTCCCCTCAATTTCACTAACCCACTCGCATGTCCCTTCAGTAAGACTAAAGCCATGAGCAGTGCGAGGTGGCCGAAAACGATGACGATTAAGGGCGATGCTCCAGAGGAGAGCTCCTACTAGAACCATCATTCCGGCGTCCGTCCCACATCCCAACGACAAACCTCTGTAACGCTTAGGCGTTGACGGGCCTTTGTACAGATAGTCTAAAGTAGTAAATACCCATCTCCCAGGGCAATGAAGTATATATATCTTTAGTTTCTACTCGAATTTTACGATAAAGCAAAACGGATATATAAATAAAACAAGAATTACAACATTACTTGGTTTTGTGGAAAGTCTCTTCCAAACGAAAACTCCCTTGTTGGCCTTCTTATTCCATATTTAGTGAACCAGTTCTAATAACACAATATATGTATTTATGCAATCTCTTTATTTTGATATTAATAGGTTTATTCAGTGATTCATAACATATCATAGTGGTATAGGCGATTATAGGGGGAATACATAAGGGCAGAGTAAATTAACCAGAGCTATATAATATTGCCTTTACAAGAATATGCCCTTAGTAGTGTATGGTTTCTAAGTATAGCGTGGAGTGACCCCTGTACAAAATATATATGTAATAAAATATAGCTTTACAGCACTGATTTGGCCTCCTAGGACTTCCCCGCTTACCTACTGCTGTATGCATTGTAACCTAATTCAGGCGGTTTGATCATGTTTCAGGGATTAGCATGTCTGCCTGGATACTACTAAGCAAGTCATCCGGCCGTTGACCCTATTTACCCCTGAGGGTATACTTGAGGAGGTAGTGTCGAATCTCACATCATTAGTAAACTTGGCTCATCTTAAGTTCGACAACAGCATGCTAACCAGATAGGTAGCTGATCAAGAAGCTTAGACTAAGAGACAGCGAATTGACCGCTCTGGCGTTGTACCGAATTCTCTACTACTTATGGTCGTGTGTGCTGAGTTGAAGAAGTAGGATGCCTTATATGCTATATGATATGGAGCCTGAATGATACTGTAAGTTTCCATAATCGCGTAGTCACGGTGGCTCTCCTTGGTAATGCTGAAAACAGACCCATCACACATGTTAGGTTAAGACAGACTCTTCAGCTATGGCCCATTCTGGAGGACGGAAAATTGGTATATTGCATCTAATCAAGTCTCGGGACTTACGCCATAGTCACTTTATAATCCAAGATAGCTCGGCCAAATAGAGTGTAAGCGTAGATTCGAGGCGTAGACTGGATCTCAGGGATAAGTATAAAAGAATCCACCCGACATCCAGAGATCATATCATAGCCAAAGTAAAAATCGACATCTACGAAAAGCCCTCCAGCTCATTTTGGGTCCAGTCCCAGAGTTGCTGTGCCGCCCCCTCGTCCATTCCAGCTTTCTCCTGTTCCCGAGCCTTACCGATGGGCACATATAGCCGACAGCTTTCCACGCCAATCTTATCAGCCGTAGCTGCCCAGAGAATGCTATTTGCACCACTCTGAGGTGACAGTGCTAGAAGCCCACCAAGCGTACTAGTATACAAGAGTATTCGACTAATATAGCTCACACTATTTGAGAGATTTGTGTTCACAATACCAAGATGTACGACCACACTTCTCATAGAGGGATACTTCCTTGCGATTGCCAGCCCATACAAGGTGTTTGCCAGCTTGCTCAGCCGCTTTCTCGTCCCGGCCAGAGAAGTAAATATGTGACGGAGCGTGTTTTGCAAGAGATATAACACTCTGCTTCCCGATTCCATCCGTTCCTATGAAAGCATTAGCTGAATATTATCTGGATTTGGAGGAAAACTTACCGCCGGTTACAAGAATAACCTTTCCGCTGAGATCACCTATATCGACATCGGGATGAAACTTTGACATCTTATAAAAGCTATTGTAGTAGAGAGACGAAAGTGATGAAGAAACTAGTAGCACCCAGACAAAAGAAGTCCTATTGGTATACTTTATACTGTATATATTGCGGGTTGTTCTCACGCTTTGCAAACCTACCAGTAGTTACTGTTGTTTAGGCGTTCGGCGTAATTGTCTCTCCTTGTCTGAGATCAAACATCATCACTTACTAACCTATATTTGAGGCAACGATGTGTTTACGAATCAATAGTGCCCAGAGGTTCAGCTAACTAGCCAATGGTGAGATGAAGCATGCGTGGTTCAATTGATGATTACTGAGTGAAACTTGATAATTTACTAAACACACAAATGAGGCGCAAGACGTCCGCATTGTTCCTCTACTTTAATACGTCTCTGATACAGCCTGATGATGCAATAATAAAACTTCCTTGCAATTGGTTCTGTTATACGTTGAGAAGACAAGTTTTTTATATCTATTACGACGTGGTGGCTGCCTTGCGTGACCATAACCCTCCAATGAATTGCCCTTTTGCTTGCGTAAACAGACACAGACTAGTTTAGCGCACATAACCTCTCTTAACACAAACCCAGAATGCTATTTTTTGCTTTCTGGAAATCTTTATAATTGTGCATCTCCATAAACTCATGTCGCCGCTCTAACATCTTTATTCTCTTGTCGCTGTTCTCATTCACGTTTGGGAATTCGGACAAAAACTCTTTTTAGGGTGACAAGCTGGCAAATAATCAACGAATTGTTTCTTCGAACAATTATTGTGCCTCCACCATCATACTTTGTCTTATTGTTTTATTGCCCAATGTCTCCACGTAGCCTTGCTACTAAATACTTTAGGACTACTCTATGTAAGTTAATAGAGTGCTGCAAAAGTTTTGATTTTCATTGACAAAAAGCAAATCTGGTCATTTACACTCCATCTACACTTCATTTATCTACTAGAGCACTTAGAACGGCCAAAAGATTTACTCTTCCAACTATAATAGCGGGTTCACTTGCCACTAGGCCGAGTCTTGAAAAAAAAAAGCCTACGCGAGAGGCACAAAGATTTCGGGTGGCTTTAGTCGACCTGAATGCCTGAATAAGGTCTTAAAGGGGGCAAATGCTAGCTAAACTGGATCACTGACGCGAAATACAAGAAAGACTGAAACTACACAGATTTGAAGAGTGCACTTTCGCTTGTGCTATCGAGCAGAGTGGCAATTACACCTGCTACTGGTGAGTAGCCTGGAAGGCAAAGCTTCTTGATTTAGACCATTTTCATTGTAGAGGGGCGGATTCTCGGCAGGCATGTCAATCAGCCCAGCCTCCATATTCTTGTTGTTTGTTTGAAATGCAACATGTTAGTCTACCCATCCGCCAATTAGATGCTCCCTGCCGAGGCGGGCCCTTGCAGAAAAAATTACTTGTAGTTACAGTGGCTGAACCTTCTTAGTTGCCTGTTAAACCAACCAAAGCTGTCAGATATAGGCTCTTACATCTTCCGTTTGTTGGGGCAGCTTCGCTTGATGAGAGGACCATCAAGGGGTCCGACGGCAAAAAGGGTAGAAGGAACTCGGCTCTGCCATGTCACAATTAACCTATAACTGTCAGAAAACTGAGCGATATTTACGAAAGATATGAGGGAAGTTGAGATATTTAGCCGATGCTGGCCCCATAAAGTAATTATTAACTGAGGTAGCTCCCTGGAATGGAGGCATCGTCGCGATCGCACCAACATCCTTCGCCTACAAAGAAGAGAAGGGACTGGTAGACAATGCTGCAAGAGCACGAGTAAGATGGGCTAGCAGTGTTCTTTCACGTTTGCTAAGCCCACACATCTAATTTGCTTTCCTGGGGAAGCGATCTACCGGCAGTTACGGGGTACAAAAA
Organism: Trichoderma arundinaceum; assembly: GCA_025919625.1. NCBI lineage: Eukaryota > Fungi > Ascomycota > Sordariomycetes > Hypocreales > Hypocreaceae > Trichoderma > Trichoderma arundinaceum. Next base: position 795,491 of record JAMQTF010000007.1, on the reverse strand, counting down.
CTAGGTGGCACTATATGCCGCTATGACATAACGGTATTATTATGGTGGGCCGGTGACCACAAATCTAACCAAACAGTGAATGAATCTAGACAATCTAGACTGGGCTTCAACCCCGAGTGTAGTGCCTCACCGTCGACGGGAGAGCATTAAAGGCTCTGGCCCTGGTCTAAGTTTGATCCGCACAAATATGGAATCCCAAACCGTTGGAGATGAAGCTATTACCCCATACTACAGTGCCAAGGACGTGCCGAGATCCCGTCCAGGTGTGGCCCAAGCCTCAGGCACCACCCAATCAGCGACTGCCGAGACAAAGCCTACAACACTACCGAAGTCTAATTGATGACGCCAACTTTATCAGAAGCAAACGACAGGCCATGAGAGGCTTGCTCTCAATAGCTTGAGGGGATTGGACCTTGAGCCGGAGTTGAGACAAGCTTTTGGCGTCGAAATTATTGTCTCGGGTGCCATCGCCGCTCATGTGTCTTCCGACCCCTGCCAAGCCAGGACTCCCGTCGGCTCGTCGGTCTTTTTCTTATTTTGACAATTTCAACTTCAAATAGAGTTCGTCCCCGTGACTCGGCTCAACATTATTATGATTTTCTTTCATTTCATTTTTTCACCTATTTGATAAATATCCATCAATCATCAAACATACGCTATGTCACTTGGGTATGATGCAGACGCTGATAGCTACATGCGATTTACATATAGGTTATAGATACGTACATATATTACGGATCTAAGCTGGCTTCTGGCACTACTCGCACATTATAACTAATGATGCTCCCCGCTCGCCTCTTTAGCAGCCTCTTTTACTCGATGAATCTTTCATTCATAGATATTTATGGTGATTGGTACATTGAAATCGAGGTCACCGATGCAAATTTGGAACTGGAAGTCTGTAAGACGATGACTGGAGCGAATACTTGGACATTAACTTACTCCGTTATTATTGTTGCAGCAGATAATTGTTTCCGTGCAAGCGGTGGTGTTCGAACAAGTGTGGCCTGCAGATTGTCAGAATTACTCTCCTGAGACGGAAAAAAGGATATTTCATCACTTACCACCGTTACCATTGCTGCTGCAGCAGTATGGATTGCCTCCGGAGCAAGCGTTTGTTTGAGTGTTTGTGTTTGTGCCACAGTCACTGCCTTCTGTAATCCAAATTAGATCTAGCATCTTTCAAGAGGCTTCATAACTTACTGCCCATCTTATCGTTGTTACGGTTGCGAGATGGGAACTTTGGAAACGGAATGTCCGCCATACTAGGCATGCGAGGCTCAATGGCTCGAGGTTCAACCGTGGGCTCCTGGACCGGAGATGCCACGACGCTGCTGATGGCGATGAGAGCGTGAAAGACGATAGAAGCATGCATGATTTGAATATAAATAGTGATTGTGGTATATGACCAGCAAAGAGAAGCGGCAAAGAGTAATAGAGCGAAAGAAGATTCACAAAAGTTTGAGTGTGTTGAGTAAGGTGGATGACAATGGGAGAGAACGGGCCTATTTAAGGAAAAGAATTCTGTTTTGATGGACCATTTCTATGTCTTACCACTCGAGAAGAGGCTAAGATAGATTCAAATGATAACGAGGACTAGTGAATGTCCAGAGAGCTAGGCGCTGCAGGATCTACAAACATGACTGGTCACTTATATCTTCTAGGCTCGTATATGTATATGCAAAGCAAGGAGTTAAAAGCCACAAACGGTGGCCCGTGAATATTGCAGAAATTGTTGAGTGCTTCCAACGGCAGCTCGTCGGAAGCGACATTGTTTGACGTCTCCAATGGCGTAGCGCGATGGGCATTTCAAAATCGTTCATAACCTGTGATTGAATCATCATTCATGCAAGACCAGCTTTATGTCTCAGAAAGCCAGTACAATGGCGCGTTACCATAGATGCCAACACGTCACTGTCATCATCTTCACACCTTTTCCGCTCAGGCTGGTAGCTTGCCGGATTCCCAAGAGGCCTAAACTCTACAGACCGACCCAGGCCAGCCTAAATGCAGCCTCTCAGCCTCTGACCCCCCCGCGTGGACCAATTACGTGAATATTCTGGTACGGAAAGCAGAATATGACCTTAAATAGCTTCACTTATTTGTTGAGGCCGGCGTTTGAACTGCACGAATAAGTTCAATAGATGCATGTAAATGCGCCAAGTATTGGAATTTTAGTTCTTTCCGCTCTTTCAGTTTCTAGCAACTTCGTATTTATCTTACTTTGCGTTCTTTCCAGGGAAGAAGCTGCCAGGAACCCTTGCAAGGCTTCATGGGTCAAGAGTATAAGAAGGCCCTCTCCTCCACCTTGACGCTTCCCGTTCACTCTCAGACATCACTAACACGTTCATCAGAATAACAAAGTCTACTCTTCTCTTTTAGATCAAATCACTTTCAACCATCAATATGCAGGTTACTTCTGTCCTTGCTTTTCTTCTTACTGCTGCTACTGGCGCTTTCGCAGCTCCTGGTGGTCATGGCGTCTCTCATCCTCCTCCTCCACCTCCTCCCCCTCCTCACCCCCCCATCAACCAAAACACCAACATCAACAACAACTACCAATCTAACAGCTGTGGCAATGGTTCTTCGCCTTACTGCTGCAGCGCTGAAGCTGATGGATTAGGAACAAACTATTGGAAGTGCTCCGGCCTTAACGATGTGTGCAACGATGTCATTGTTTGCTGCAACAACAATAACAACAACAACCAGCAGGTATGTCATGCAACAAATCCAACCTCAGCTGGCTTCCCGATTGCTTCGGGGTGCATTGTGGTCCGTAAGCCGTCGCTATGTATATGTATCATTGACCGCCAAATATAGGGACATCAAAACGGCAACAACAATAACAGCGGCAATCAGGCTTGCAGTGCCTTTGGACAACAGAAAGTTGTCTATATCTAAACTTGCCTACAGAAACCCAAGGTTGGCAATGCCATCGAGTTTGCCCGTTTCTTGGCCTCAAAGGGCGGACATTGTCTCATGTTTGGTTGCTGTAACGGATTTGAGATATGAGAAGTAGCATGTTGAACGACAGAAACTGGTTCTCTTCTATTTGGGTCGTAGTAGGGTGGCTCCTCTGGGGTAATCTTTACGATCTGCTCACTCTCCTTAACCCTATTTAAGTCGGTATAGTTTTAACAAAACAAAAAGTCACAATTTGGTTGCTTTGCTACTTGTCTTGTTTGCTTTGTGATGCTACATTTGAAGAAAACTACCTATCATGCCTCGCCAATCATATCGATGAAACCTCTTTTGCATCTTTAGTGACAAATAAATTAGCAGCCAATCTAACAACTGGGGTCATAGCTTACCTATGATGCCATTTTAGAGGTTGGAGGTTCTAATTGTGGTAATGTAAACGGTGCTTGAATTAACAACGGCGAGAATGGCTGCGAATGTCCTTCGATCAATGATGACCAGGACGGGTGTTTCATCAATCCGTGTCACCAAAATCTCGTTGAACATTCTTTGATCATTTAGTTCCATGGCGTCCCATCTAGAGTATGGAATTCCAGCTGAGTATGATGCCCATTCACAAAGTTCAATGCGTGCTATATACTGCGATTGTGACTTTCGACCTGAGAGTGCGACGAGGCACATTGGCACCGCCACTTTAGGCGAATGCTCTCAGCCAACCATTCGGCGTCTAATATGTGATTCGTACAAAGCACCGTATCTCTGACTAACCGTGTGCCTCGCTTCCAGCCTGACACGTGTGTTCCGGCCTGATCACCAATTTTACGGCCTGAAGCAATTATCGCAATTCTCTGGTTAGTATACATTTATTTCATGAATAATTAAACAGTGAAGCACAATATGTAGCTTGTTGCTAACTCTAACACGACGCCAAGGAAGGAGTTAACAATCGAGAGTGCTCTAGAAGAACAACGCGTCTACTTTTGGTCTGGGCACTTGGTGATATCATCATGGCTCCTTTCCAAGTCATCGATGACTATTATAAAATTCTGGGTGTAATGCAATCAGCAGGACACGATATCATAGAAGCAAACTACTAGAAGCTTGTATTAAGGCACTATCGGGATAGAAACTCCAATAATAGTCAAGCAACAGCTCAGTTGAAGTTGGTGGGTTATACCATATTGTGTGTGCAACAAAAACAACCACAATTAACATTATGTTTATCTACGGCTTGAGAACGCCTACCTCACCCTGTTTGATCCCGAACAACGACGGCTGTACGACATCCAATATGTCTCCATTAAGTCGCGACATCGAACGATCACAAATGCTGAGAAAGGCAACACATCGTTGCAAGTAAATGGAAAAAGCCCTGAGGCTTCCCGAATATACAAGGTGAAGATGGATAAGGTGGAGGATGAGCTACAGGAGTTATGTAAACTAAAGAGAGCACTGGGACACGACTTGCTCTGTGCATGGAGCGCGTGTCACAGTATTCAAAAAGATCTCGACGAGTTACAAGCAGAGGCAGACAGGGACGCACAAGAAGAGAAAAAAGAGAGCAAATGGGTTGGATATATTTTCTCCACGAGACAATCAGAGGAAAAGAAACAAGTGAGGCAACGGCGTATGGTTGTCAACCTGGCAGCTCGAACTCCACGAGAAGCAGAATTAAAGATCCACAGGGCCGGTATCCCCGTTACTCAGCTATCTATCGACCATGTCGATGCACAGATACAAAATAAGCTTACTGAAAAGGGAATATTACACCGAGAAGCCCTTCAATTTGCGGAAGCTCAGCAACAAGAAGCTGCTAGAATAACAAATATTAGGCGACGGCAAGCTATGCAAGATGAAAGAGAAGAGCAGGCACGCGCAGAGGCTGAAAGAATACGAAAAGAGCAACATGCTAAGCAGATGAGAAAGGAACGAGAGGCTGAAAGAGTACGACGGGCACAAGAAGTCAGAAAAGTTGAAGGGGAGATGTGGAAGAAGGACTCAAATACAAGAGAGGTGATGAAAAGTGGGGAAAAGGCATATATATGGAGGAGGACCAGCGCAGAGAATAAAACAAACGGAAACCCAGCGAGGGCATCAGCGGGCGGGGCTTTCACCTGTCTACATAAGCCCTGGTAAAATCAAGAAGAGGGACGACATTTGTGTGAGCGATGCTTAACTACGACATCTCATTATGCCTTTCGCTGCCCAGGTTGTCGTGTTGTTGCGTGTGCTGGATGCCGTAACATTCTGAGGGGACGAGTACAGTTGTAGGCATGCATATACCAATTGTACGTGGAGGCCGAATAAGCTCTGGCTGGATGTGTGGCAGAGGGTTTCCTGTCTTATCGCTAGTCTGTTGATCATGTTATGACGAGAGATTGAATCATTCAAGAGCAATTTTACACTTATATTGATGGGCTAAAAATGGAATGCAAAAATTTGTTTAAAATTTAACTTCTCTTGTCAACTAAGGTTACCTGTACGGAGTACAATAATCAATTCAATAAATTGCACAAAATTGCTCGCATCAGCCCATGAGCTGTTCGCTTGGTCAAAGGTGAGATCTTGAATATTACACAAAGAGATATCTACTGTCTTATCTCAATATCACCGGCTCTGGACCAAATTGGTTGACCGGTTATTGTCTCTAGACTTATTACTTCATTAAATGTGATGACAAAGCGGAGAAGAACCCTTATCCAATTCTTTTAAAGTAGTGAGTCAGAAAGCAAAAGTCTGAAGCCTATTACCACCTTCGGCAATCAGTTGCCGAACTGCTACCTATTATCACCAGCTGAGAAGATTTGAGCGAATATGTGACATCTTTAAGCCTTTACTGATTAGCTCACCTGGGAAGTAACTATTGAACATTATTCTGTTTCAAGTGTAGGTAGAAACCAGCCCGAATATACGTCAGCGGTCCATATTTTTTCAGCATGGCATGGCGCAATAGGATTTGTTTGTAGATAAGCGGCTTTTATCCTCTTGGACTTCCTGGCTAGATAACTGCATCATGTGTTCAAGGTAGCAAAAGGATACAGGGAATTCATAAATTGTTCTTTAAATTACGTATGTATGTCATAAATGACTAAAGATACCACTTAACGGGGCCATCTTCCATCTACCACCTTCACCATGGACATGGGTAGCGACGTTCCGCCGTCCTCTGCGGCGCTGACCCCGGCCGGCGTCGACTTTTCCAACGAGACACAGGCATTTGGCTTTTTGCAAGAGATTCTTGATGACTCCATATTAGGCGCAGTCGGCAACCAATACGCACGGTATTTCTGGTATGGAGTTGTGGTGGTCATTGGCGTGGCGAGCCTCTGCAACATTGTACAAAGATCTGTGTTGCGGATGAGGTGAGTTTTGCAGATCACAGATATTCTATACTCTGATGAGGATGCCTGGCACTGACAGGACGAATAAGACTAAGAGAAAGCGCGAGAAACGGCTCACAGCCGGCAAAGCCCACGAACCTCTTGACCCAATCCATCGCCACCGCAGCCGCCCTCCTTCGAGAGCCAAGCTACCTCCAGATGACGCCTGTAACAGCATCAAATTGGGTTAAAGTGCCTCCACTGGGCCATGTCTACATCGTCGCCGCGTACTTCGCCTTCATCCTGGCCCTGACGTTTATCAACAACAACGTCCCTGGCGCACAGCATCTCCAGGCACTGAGCATCCGTGCTGGATGGCTCGGAGCAGCGCAGGTGCCACTACTGGTATTGACGTCAAGCAAGACGAATCTCATTGGCTTTCTCGTCAACTCTTCCGTCGAAAGGCTCAATGTCTATCACCGATGGTTCTCGCGTGGCTTGTTATTGTTGGCCACCTTGCACTTTGGCCTGCAAAGCCATGCCTGGAGTCTCTATGGCCTGATGACACTCGAATGGCAAACTGACGAGTGTCCACCAACAGGCATGGCTGCATATTCCCTCTTGATCTGGATGAATCTGACCTCACTGGCGCCACTGCGGTTCTTCTCGTACAAATTGTTTGTTGTGCAGCATTTGCTAGCGTATTTCGGCTTTATAATCGCAATTGTCTATCACCTGTACGGAACTTCGTCTCCCTATTCGACGAATTACATATACATTGGTATTGCATTGTATTTGGTAGGTCAGTTGATTCGCCTTGTGAGAATGGCAGTTGTCAACATTCGACCAAATAGAGCGACTTTGACGCCGCTCGAGGGCGGCGCGACCAAGATCCGGATTTCTAGCCGGCAGATTAAATCATGGCAGGCAGGATCATACGTACGCTTGTTCATGCCCCGGTTCAATATCGTACAGGGACACCCAGCCACAATATTGTCCACCCCAACGTCACATGGCGGTGATCTGATATTCATTCTGGGCTTGTGCGGTGGCTTTACTCAGCGCCTCCTCGAAGTTGCCCAGGTCAAGAAGCGGAAGTCTACGCATCTGACACTTATTGATGGGCCGTATCCAAGTCCACACGCGGATTTTGCCTGTTTTGACACACTGGTGCTCATTGCCGGATCAACGGGGGTGACCTTTACCCTCTCAATTCTTCTAGATATTGCACAGCGTGCCAAAATGCACAAGGCCCTTCCGCTTCGAATACTCCATTTCACCTGGGTCATCAAGCGTCGTACTGGGATAGCCTGGGTTTCTGAGGAGTTGCGCACAGCGTTTGAAATGCTGCAGGAGACGGGCATTGAAACGCTCTGCAATATTCACGTTACATGTGACGATGTTGCTGGAGAGAGTCATATGGCTTCTGATCCGGACCTTTCGTTCGCCGAGGTGTACTTTGAACGGCCTACATTCCGAACCTTGCTAGAAAGACACGTGAGCCAGGCGCATGGAGAGACGGCGGTTTCAGCCTGTGGTCCGTTGGGACTCTCGGTTGCGGTGAGGTCAGCCGTTGTGAGGGTGAGTGATGATTTGGCTGTGGACAAGGGGAGCGGATTGGCAGGGATACACTTGCACGTCGAGAATTTTGACTAACCATGAATGATGTGCGCTTCCGAGGCATGTCTTGGTCCACATTGCTCGTGTTATTTGCCTCTTACAGCCCGGGGTCCCTATGAATGCAAGCATACTAGTCTGGATTCGCGTACTCCGTTTAGTCTCGTATATACATGCATGCTTTGATAGGGCTACAATAACCCGGCGGCGCGTAAACACTCCGATAGAGTTTTCCTTAACGGAAAGAAAAGTGACTAGCCACGTATCATGATACTTCCATCTATCAAGCCACTGTCACTACCTTGTTCAAAATGTTCCCGTTTCGCCGTTTTCCCTTGATGTTGCCCGTCATGGAGCGCTCAAAGCCCCACCCACGGAGTATCCTTGCTGCAAATCCGTCAAAATTTGTAATATAGTATCCCGGAGAAAGTGTATTCCACCCATATTCTTCGTGCTTGTAGGCGTAGTGAGCATAATCGTATTGAGTGCGCTGCATTGCTGCTACGGTGAATTGGGAAACCGACTGGGCTCTCCCATCAATGAGCGAGTGAACGTGAACATTACAAGGAGGATACAAAGACATTTCAAGGCGTGGAAGTGCCATTTAAAAGGAATAACGGCCTTGGTCTTGAGAGTGGCGCCAATTTTTTAACTATTAATATGTAGTGGAAATAACGAAGCGAAGGGACAGAGCCCCTTTCGTCGCTAGAGCATACGCTGGCGTGGCTAACATATACATCAAGACGGTCAAACTTTGAGATTACTTGTTGGACAGCCGTGGAACTAGACGTATCAGAGGCAATAGCTGGTGCAAAATATCAATATCAATATCAAATATTGCCATTCTATGGTCGTATCATCAAGATTTTGAGCCAAGGGGCGCACCTGGATGTGCTTTTGGCATAGCTGTGGACTGTCAGCATACAATGCTCTACGGATACACGGGAGTATTTCAAGGCAAAACGTGGTGCTCTAGAAATTTTAATTTAACACAACATAATTGAAATTCGCAAGTTTCTAGAAGCATACTACTCCATATTATGTCTCAGTCTATCCATCCTTGAATACATAATGTTTCCTCAACGGTAACAGAACCGAGATTTATGCTCTGCTCTTGAAGCTATTTGGCCGTATTATGTGTCACAAGCCCATCTAGCTAGAGATGATAACATCTATCCACATATACAACTCTTGGCACCAAAGACGACTGTCAACTGCGGTTCCGGCTATTTTCTGACGTCATCTCAGGTTCCCAAGCTGTATTTGTACTCACCCGACGTGGAGCAACCCCATGAGAAGTAAAAAGGCATGTTCTGTCATGGTTGGGCCGCAAGATTTGATTTGCCAAGTAGCTGATGTTGCAAGCTAGGGAATATTACCCGCTAGTAAAAGTTACACGCTAGCAAAAGTTGCGCGCTAGCAAAAGGCGACCACTTAAACTTGAGGAGATGACCCCATCGTTCGCAGAAACAACGGGCTGGTTACATGAAAGTACTCATACTTGCCTGTAATCTCCTGCAAAGGGTCTGTATGTATGGGGTACTCTATTCCCCGCGACTCATCACCCTGACAGCTCGAACTAAGGCAATCCCTTCAAGTATGTAGCTCGGATCCCCACCAACTAACATGATCTACCCGGTGTCACCACTAAACTCGACATGGGGAACAGCTTTCGCGATAGCTAGGAATGAATGGCAGCCAAGTGAGAACAGCCATGACTGTGTCTGATAAATTTACTAGGAGATGCAGGAGCTAACAACAACCCTTAGTCAATGCTTCGGACATATTTCCTGCCCTCTGTTCGTATAAGAACCTTGGCTTTCCCTGCCAGCTTCTTAAGTTTTCGATGCATCTTCTTCAACACAACGCCCCTTATTAAGCATCATCCAACCCGGACAGTCTTCTTGTTTCTAGAATGTCATCAGCATACTTTCTTCAGCTTAAGATGAAGCTATCACTGTGTTCCCTGATTTACGCCCCGATGGTGTTGATGCTGTTGCTCTATCAAGGCACATCGACCTTGGCTGGTGCATCATGCTTTCCTGTTTGCGCAATCGCCTGTTGCAAATGCGCGGGTCTATTGGGTATGGTAGCAGGAGTTACAGGACATGCTGGGGTATGCACGGTAGCCTGTGCCACGCTCGTCTGGCTTGAAATGCCCATCTCAGCCGTCCATGAAGGCGACCACGTGCTCACCACGGTGGAAGGTCAGCTTCTCACCACTCGCGTTGTTCGCAACGTGCGGTCGAGGGGAAGTTTTGACTTCTTCAAGTTCGAGGTGCGGTCCAACAATACTGTTTCTACACTGAAGGTAACACCTCAACATGGCATGCTTCTCATCGACCAGCTAGGAGAGATGCGCTTCTCTTCCCCCGCCGACATCAGAATCGGGGACGAGATGCGGCCTAGCGAGGGGTCCGCATGGAAAGTTTCGCGCATTGGCCACTATGTGGGAGCAGAGAAGTTCGCGCTGGAGACCACCGAAGGCAGCGTGCTCACGTCTGGTCTACTCATATCTACTATATGCGAAGAGGAAATCAGCGCCGGGGTCAAGGTGTACGATATCATGGCCGGATGGAAGGCCAGGCATCAATACAGTGCCCATCCATACTTGCGAGAGACGCCCGGTGAAGCTGAAGACACAGTTGCTTAGGGAGTGGATGGCTGAACGGCGGCGATAGAGAGAGAGAGAAAGTCTTTATATGTTCATGGACTAGCTGAGAGAATCTGGGATGTGCAGTGCTAAATTGACTACCATTTTACTACTTTATGATTGTTCTTCCACATCACACTGAACTTCAAGATTGTTAGTCATGAGTACCTTGGAATTCCCGTTGATGAACATTTGAGAGTATCCCTGTATTTTTTTTTAATTGAAAATTATTTGAGTGCTCAATATTTTGAGGATAGTTTTATGCCCAACGTTTTATGAAAGTACCCCTTATCGCCTTTCAAAATTAAATATTTCCAAAAATCAAGTACATTTTTGGCGCAAGGGTTCAATATCAATTCTTAAAAAAGCTCCATATCATTACCTGATACTCTTTCCCTTGTATAAAACTGTATGCTGGATTGCCTCACCGATCGGCAACACGAAAAGCAGCTAGTTAAAACATGGGACCCACTTATTGTCGCAACATAAACCTGATAGCTTAATCGGATCCTTCAAGACTGGCGACATAATCGGAACTATATGAACCTAACTCACGAATTGTAGGCTGCAAAAAGACAAGAGAAAGACTACCGACCACGGAGGGCAGCTTCAATATAATTGGGGTGGGCTATTCGACACAGCTAAGGATTTAGCCAGTCTCTCTGTATGAGACCCTGCTCTGAATTATATACTCTCCCTACCTAGGTAGAGGCCAGCTGGACCACCGTCAGCTGGGAATCCCGCCAGTGGCGGCCGAAAAACTAAATAAAATCGACTGTGGACAGTGTTATGCGGCTACGTGTGCCTAGAGGCGTTGCTGTGACTTCTATCATTGGCGAAGTCAGGTGCGCACAGATGCACCCAGTACGTTACGCTGCCTCATTGGCCGAAGTCCCAGGATTTGGCGTCATCAGCAGTGTCGAGGGGATGAACAGAAGCTTCGTCAACCATTGAAAGTTGCGGAGACCTACATAACCATGTGACACCGCCCTCGCATGCTTTAAAATAGGCGTCAGCCTTCACATCTGCGGCTTCTAGCCTCTCGTTGGAATATTATGCTACCACTGCTCGATCCGGCCGCGGCCACGATGTCGAGCGAACAAGGGAAACTGAGAATAGATGATCATCCACCTCCTCCCATTACCGTCCCTCCGAGTCTCAATGACTGGATTAACTGGCGTCAGGTTATTACACACTTGTGGCAAACATCACAAACTTACGAAGAAGTGAGGGCAGTCATGATTCGTGAATATTGTTTTATAGACAGGTATGGGACTTTTCCCTCTTACGCTGAGGAGCCTTGACCGTGCTTTCTAGTTGCGAGCGATCAAAACTGACGTCGCTCTTATCCAGCCTCTCGTCATTCAAGAGCCACCTGAAAGAATGGGGGCTGCGCAAGAGTGCGACAAAGGAAGATGTGTTTTACCTGGCCATGGTCATTAGAGATCGAGGTCTGGATGAGGTTAATCCAAGCCAGCGGCCGTTGTTTTTTCTCCACGGTCGTCAGTACCCTTATTACTGTGTTGCGCGAACGCTGAAAAGATGCGGTCTCACGTTAGACTCTTTTGGCACAACACCTCCCAAGCCCTCTCATATCCTGGTTGTCGATCCCGAGATACCTCGCTCTCCTGCCACGCCTGCAGAATTTGCGTTATCCGAGAAAATTCTCTTCCAGACTCATTACATATATGACGATTACCTAGTTGAGACAAGACTGGGTTCAAGTGATTTAAAAAAGTGTCAGAGCGCCTTCGGATGGGCACTGCAAGCAGTCAATGAAGGAGACTATATATGTGCCCAGACGCATTTCAGCAGTTCTTTACATTATCTGGCAGAGGCATTGAATCAGAGATCCCAGCACCTTCTGCCTTTGATCTGTGTCTCAACTGCACTTGCCTATGCTGAGCCCTCGCATCTCGCAAAAGGCTTTCTCGACACATTTTTTCGCTGCGCTTTGGACCTGGTACGCTATTACTGTGGCGAACAGCATCCGTTTGCCATCGTTCTTGAAACTCTATCAAACACACAATGGACAGGACATGTATGTGTCATTGCGCTCCGAAAAAGCCTGGATTCTCTACATGCGAGAAATCGTGGGCATATTGAGACTATAGAAGAGATAGAGATTATGCTCAGCGATACGCTCCGAGTTCTTGGAAAAAAGGCCGAAGCTTTATCACACTGCCATAAAGTTGTTAAACACAGGGAGAATATATATCCACTATATGATCCCAGAATATTAGGTGCGCTCAACAATCTTGTCAATTGCCACTTTCGCTTTGGGGACTTCCAGGACGCAGAAAGCATTCTTTCTTCTATTATTGGGGATGATTCAGGCTCTCAGTTTAGGTGGCCTCGTGTCTATCATTTCTTCGAACTCATGAGGCTTCAGGCTCAGGTCATGGTTGCCCAAGGGAGACATCAGGAAAGTGAAAGGTTGCTCGGTCGGGTAATAAGGGAACTTTGGTCCCCAGACATCGACCTCGACAACGCAGAAGCCATCTTGCACTCAATCGCACGCATGATGAGCCAAGTTAACAGTTCTGAGGCAGTCAAATGGATTAGGGCATGGATCCCTCAGGTCAAAAATATGATAGCTCAACGGGCGCCGGATCGAATACGGGAATGCCTGAACAGCCTTGTGGTCGAATACTACATGGTCGTCAGTATTAGGCAGCTTCACACGGAGACTCGGACTGAAGACCAATGACAATAGCTTGCCTATATGGAGATTATTGATTCACTAGAGTCATGAGGGGATGCTTAGATGATTAGTCTTGAATGTCTAGTCCGATGAAGTGATTGGATTGTATACCACATCGTATGCATTTATTCAACACCAGCTTCTCCGCCCATCGAGTAGTTTGTTTTAGATATCCTTCAACTTACTATACACCTGTTTTACCATTGTAGCAACTGGTCAATTGTGGTATGTCCCTAGCTAGGTGCATCCTGTATACTCATTTGTCCACAATTCAATTCAACGTAATTGGTACTGGTACCATGTACTAACAAAATTTGCACTCTCTGATAATTCTATACGGCTGTTGTCCATGTTGCATTGAGGTCTTCTCTTTAATATGGCGTTAAATTAAGCGCCACTTCTAGAGCTCCAAAATGTTACCGCCGACTGGTACTTAAAGGCGACGAAGTTTCTAAAGTTTATTTTAATGATTTCTCGACCTCCTTCTTTAAATCCTCATTGAACTTATTCCAAGAGCTTGGATTAAATTCCCTAGAGCGCCACCAGAGCGACGAAAGCGTAATTAATACCCCCTGGAACTCCTCTTTATGGATAAATGTCGTGCTTCCCGGATTTATCTCACTTGGGATGAAATGAAACTGGTGTACACCTTTCATAAGACCGAGTAATGATCCCTCCCACTGAAAGGAGTTGACTGAGTTTTCCTTATGCGAATTAGTACAGTTGACGCAATTATTATAGTTACATAGGCATACTGCGACAATTGGTTGCATGGAAACTCCATTCATTTTGACCTGTAGGCTGTCACCGGGGTTCAAGTCTAACGGCTGCTTGCTGGAGTCTGCGGGTTGAAAATTCCATCCTGGCTGCCATTGCGCGTACCGAGCAAAGTCCATGAACTGGAGGTAGAAACTTAGTATTGTTTTTATCCACATTGAAGTTTGGCTACTGCATATAGATACGCACCACTGATCGAACATCAGCTGGCGTCGCTGCAATCTCAATTTTCGTGGAGACACTTAACGTCGGACTCATGGCGACTATTTTGCAAACAGGTTTCCGAGGACGGTTTATGACAGAAGAGCACTGGCTAAAACCAACAATATTTTGACGATAATAGGACGACTAATAATGGAGCGAGCCCTCGATTTACCTTCATCTTGAAGGATTCAGCATATGACGGGGCATTCGAGCTTTTAATAGTGCGACTTCGTTGGATCTTATGTCAGCCCCCAATTCGGGGTTACGTTTTACATTGATAAGAATTCAATAGTATTATAAGCACTATTGAAGAGCCAAGAGGCTATCGATCAATGCTAGCTTTGCATCTATAATTGTTGCAACAGCGCACCGTGGCTCTTCTGCACAGGACAAACGCCTTTTCTCCGTATCTAGGCATTCTCAGGTGAGGAGGCGTGTAATGTCCTACATAAAACATCATTCTTCAGAGAGGGAGAAATACGGAGAGTACTGCTAAGAAGAGTGCTACGATCTGGGTAATGCTCTGGTATCATCTAAGACGGCCCATTACGTCTCCGGCAAGACGGACGAATTTCTATCGTTTCGGAGTTGGAGTGGGGCCCAACGCCGGAATTCGAGTGGGGCCCAACGCCGGAATTCAAGTGGGCCCGCTCAGGGAGGGCTCATTCATCTATAGATAATCTTACTGCTAGCACGCGACTGCGGCCCTTTGATTCAGCCGTTCGCACAGGAGTTCCGACTTGGCGGGATGGCCCCGGAGGCGCTGTATATACCCACAAAAACTAAAATGAGAATTCTGACGCCAATGATTAGCTTATTTAGGTATATCACGTTTATTGACGAATGCAATAGACAGCTAGATTATAAAAAGAACGTTCATGGTTTTTTACTATTCGTCATAATTCTTGTACGCTATAGAAGTGATGGCTCGGATGCGCTCGAAGGAATAGCTGATCGTTACTACGTGTAATTCCTTCCGTTGACTGATCCAAATCCAATTCTATAAACAACTGCCGTCCTCTGTTCGAAGTAACATATAGTGGCCCAACACAGTTTCATATCTAAATCCATATTTTAATAAAAGATAAATTGAGAGATTTTATGACCACTTACACTTGGGTTCCATGATCAGAATTTCTAGCAGAATACCTTACTCGTCGTATTCACCATAGTTCTTAGTCCAAGGGATGTTGCAACGCTTGGTCACTTTCCCGTCAGCATCAACCTCATGCGCACAAGCACGCTCTTCAAGATCGCGTTTCTCATCGTATTCGCCGTAGTTCTTCGTCCAAGGGATGTTGCAACGCTTGGTCACTTTCCCGTCAGCATCAACCTCATGCGCACAAGCACGCTCTTCAAGATCGCGTTTCTCATCGTATTCGCCGTAGTTCTTCGTCCAAGGAATATTGCAACGCTTGGTCACTTTTCCATCCGCATCAACCTCATGAGCGCAAGCGCGCTCTTCAAGATCTCGCCTCTCATCATATTCACCATAGTTCTTGGTCCATGGGATGTTGCAACGCTTGGTCACTTTCCCGTCAGCATCAACCTCATGCGCACAAGCACGCTCTTCGAGGTCTCGCTTCTCATCATATTCGCCATAGTTCTTGGTCCATGGGATGTTGCAGCGCTTAGTGATATTCCCGTTGGCATCAACCTCATGAGCGCAAGCGGGTGCCGGCGCAGCTAGGCTGAGGGTTGCGAGGGAAAGAATAAGAGGTGCGCTGAACTTCATGTTGTTTTCAAAAATTGTAAAGATTGCAATTGCTTGATGTATGGTATGAATGGTTTGTTGTTGGTCAAGCTTGAGTAATGAGCTGCTCTGTTAGATCAAACTCATCAAAAGCCCATCTTATGCTCTCTTTATATACTTTGGCCCCTCAGATTTAGCCAATTTAATGAAGTGTATGAAATCAGAATTTGAAGAGAACTTTTGTCTCCACATGTGACTTTCGTTACATCGACTCCCACGTAGTAGAGTTAATCTGAGTATCTCTGACCATGTTACTCCGTAGCAGTGCTCAAAGCTTCATTGCATTCAGGAGCTCTACACACACCTTGGGTATCAGGTGGTCATTTTTGAACAAGGGGGCATCAATTCACCGACGTTTCGGCTGCAGTCGTAGCAGCTAGAGTAGAAGGATGCCGCAGTATTAACAAGTTTTACGTAAAATTTTAAGACGATGATCTTCACCAACTCAGATTATGGCCGTTAGATAAGAAATATGAGATCTAGTATACAGTTGTGGTTAGTCATTTTAGTAACCTGTCGTGATGGTAGGATTCGCAGCTATCAATATCTCTCTGCTGGAGACTAGGCGATTTAGCTGCTATGATGTATTACCTTGCAAGACATAACTGTGGGTCTTTCTTTTATGATAGCCTGTCATTATTATAGAGCTATCTTATTACCTATTTGACTACAGCAGCGTTTACGTAGGGGGAAGTCCAATGCCGAGCCCCGGCATGCAACAGCTAATACCGAGACGACGTATCTTGAATCTCAAAATCCTTTGGCTAAGGGAGGGGGTGTGGCTTATGACTCCTGGCACGAATGAAATAGTCTAACTATTCTTGGCTCAGAGAAAAGTGATTGACATTACGTGCTTAGCCTTCCGGTGGGTTCCGAAATAGATTTTTACATGAAAGGCTTGTCAACGACACTTGACTGCACATATTATCGGGCCGTTTATAGATACAGATAGCCCAATAGCTTCCAACCGAAGTCTAGCTCTTTGCGTGGCGTGTCGTTAGAGTCGGTGGATGGCTGAATATCCGTGTTGCATAGGATTATCATGTAATAGTGGTATAGTGTATTATTCCAACCGAAAGGTGTTCCTTATCTCGATGTAGAAAAGATTGGCTACGGTGCTGGGGAGGCCGTAATGGTGTAGTGCCCTTGGTCTGGTTACGGGAATTTGTGAGTTTTTAGCACGGCAAAAGACCAGGATACATCCGAGGCGCTATCGTGATGTCAAGTGATAAATCGTGAATATTCATATGCTTGATGGTATTGTTGAATATGGTGAATTACTCCATACTCTATTCAGGGGAGAATTTACGGGTTACTTGATAGCATTTGCAAACAGTTTTTAGGTGTAGATTTATGTCTAGGCTGGTGGTACTAATACGAATCTCCAATGTGTTTATTCTATAGAGCTGAAAACTGAGTGATCTTTGACCCATTGAACTAGGTCAGAATATACACGGCATTTTCGAGGAAGCCCCCTTTCCGTTACTTCCCCCGTCGTCAGCCTTTCCAGCACATACGGCGTTACATCACTGGAGCATATTAGTACCATCCGTAGAGTTGAGATGCAATGGTCAACATGGTGCCGACGTGTTTTGTCTCCTCCACTGAACGATGGCAGTTTGCTATAATCCCAATGATTTCTGTAAATAAATTGCCTTATGAGATTCTATGCCATCGGATTTTCCCAATTAGCCCATAATTCAGACCATAATTATGCGTTCATACATACCAGGCAGTGTATTTGATGAGCACCTTCGAGCAGACCACCAACACCACCACCTTGGTCTTCACCCACAAGTCGAAAATCTCCCGTCATTGAGGACTTATTTAGACCACCGAGTAACTCAAGAGGTACACTAAATGCACCAACTAAAAAAGACGTTAACTTATGTGCGACCATTAAGGATCGGGGCCACCTACAATCCCATAGCTTTGCCCATGCCGCCTCTGATGCTGAAGAAGGGTATCCGCTGTATACGTCTGGTTCGAAGTTTTTAAATGTAGTCCATTCGTATCGGACTGCCTCTAGAACAGGACCTGGAATACTCCGGTTCAAAATATTAGCCAATTCTCAGAAACGCCATGGCATGGAATTGCACATACTCGGAGGAGACATTCGCCGCGTGCACTTCTCATCGGAGACGTGGCTTGACACTCTCTCGATAAAAAATGACAGAGACAAGAACAAACAGAGTGATGCGAATGCAAGAAATATTCGCGCATGGAGCACTTTCGTTCTATCAAGCGCCCTCAGTTCATCAACAGACTGATCAGCGAACTCTTCATCATCTGAGGGTGTTGCAACTGATTGATATCGCTGCTGCCTCGCAAGTCGACTTCGACCGTAGTTCCACATATTGATATCAACTGGTCAGCAGTTATAGTTTTTATTCCTATCAGAAAGAATGACTAAAATACTGCGCCGATGTCAAAAAAGAATATTCAGGTATTGTATGAAAATCTTCTATTACAATCATTCCAACAAGAGAATAAGTTTGCAACCGGAGAAATCTCCTCTCCTCAAGGCAAGGTACCTGTGCAATCCTAGGCCTCTGATCTTTGCCATAGTAATCCTGATTAGGATTCGGCCAGGCTTTCACAATCCTGGAGCCTTTTAGGCGCACCCTCCCCACAAGATCTCCACAGATACTCCCAAGCACATCCACCACTGCCGGGCGGGGGTGTATTAAGGCTGTCAGTTTTCTTCGGCAAGTGGGTATGTAGCCGAGGGTGCACATCTGACAACGCAGGATGCAGAATAATACTACCTAGCCCTTGTCTTAGGATTTCGCAAAATGACAGAAAACGGTGAAATCCATTCCGTAGGTGCATTGCGACCATACGACTGCTCCCCACCTGCATACAAGAGTTTCACCCCCCCCTGTCGTATTACGTTACTTACATATCTAGGAAGCGCGAGAGGTCATTAACCCGAGCGGCCGAAGGATACTACCGCAATAGCGAGCTCGCTACTTGAGAGTCATGGTGGCCTCCCTCACTATGTCGTTATCGTTGTGTGTTGTCTATACTATTGCAGTAGGCATTGCCACTAAGTTCGAGTACACCTACCGAGCTTGATGTCGTTCCATCTGCTTGGGAGCCCTCAGTTTCAAAGTTGAGTCGCAAACCCTGAGACGAAGGCTCAGTTTATAATATTCCCCCAAGATTTCAAACAAACGGAAATAAGCAGAAATTATCGAAGAAGACAATACAATGCAAATATTCTCTATACACTGGAGATTGCGTTGGTTCCCTCTGCTTCAGCGGTCATCAGAGTCTCTTGATCCAGCTGAGGAACATGACATGCTTGAGTCACAAGATAGGGAGAGCATCTCCAGCCTCAATAAGGACCATGTCTCGACCCAGTGGGCTGGGTTCACAAGCAATATATCTATAGTCATGGTTGACCTGATACTTTTCTTCATCCCTAGCTTCTTTCGGTCGCATGGCGATACTGGCGAGCAGTCGCGCAATGGTGATGCGTCAACTTTAGCGCTTGATGGGCTACGAGGTTACGCCGCTTTGGCCGTGATGAATTACCATATTCTATACGCATATCAACCCTTTGTCTTCTATGGCTACGGTCTCTCCGAAACGGCGGCTGCGCAATGTGCGCGGCCTGAGGATATGTATTATCGGAACAAATGGTTTCATCAACTCCCCATACTTCGGCTTGCCTACTTGGGGACTTGGCCAATATCTGTCTTTTTCGTCCTTTCTGGCTTTGTCCTCTCTTACAAGCCGCTGTGTAAATCTAAAGATCCATCTTCTGGCTTTACCAAGGCAGTGAAGTCTGTGGCCTCCAGCCTCATTCGTCGCCCTATCCGTCTCTATGGGCCTCCTCTCCTTGCCAGCTTCATCACGATGCTCGCGATACAGCTTGGTGCCTACGAGCATAGCCGCAAGATAACAAATGACCCTAAATGGGTCACTGTCATCAATGAAGAACACCAAGAAAGACTTGGTTCCTTCAACGCGCAGCTGTTGCACTGGCTTAATCAATCATGGAGAATGCTCTATGTTTTCTGGTGGGGAGACATCCATAATCACTATGACGTACATCTCTGGACAATACCCGTAGAGTTTAGATGCTCATTAGCCATTTTTCTCATCCTCCCGGTGTATATGATGATCAAGTCAATTATACGATTATGTTTATTGGTTGCCCTGATTGTCTATGTTTATGCACTTGATCGGTGGGATGTGGCGCTGTTCTTCTCTGGTCTCTTGATTGCCGACACTACTATTGAATCAAAAACGAATGGTCATTCATTAATCATCAAAAAGACTTTTCAAAACTGGCTTGTGGTGGCTTTGAAGGTGGTGCTCCTAACAGTGAGCCTTTGGATGCTGTCTGCCCCGGATTTCTGTGTCTCAGAAACTCCAGGGTTTCGGGTCTTGGGATGGCTGATTCCATCATCAGACCCAGCGCCGAATCGATTTTTGCCAAATTTAGGCGGAATACTTCTTGTTGCTCTGATCACGCATACTGAACAGGATTATGCGACGATATCATGTTTGCTGAACTCACCTATCCCGCAATATCTTGGTCGCATAAGCTACAGCCTTTATATAGTCCACGGTCCTCTAATCCACACCGTTGGATACGCTGTTTTCCCGTTTTTCTGGTTGGTTTCTGGGACTGATGAGGTTTGGAGATATGTTATAGGATTCATATCAGGGTATCTGGTTCTGCTGGGAGTGATACTTTGCGTTTCCGACTTCTTCTGGAGGGCCGTAGATCGGACATTCGTACAATTAGCTAGAGCATGTTTTGCTTTTGTAGCTCAACAATTGTAGAACAGAAGCTACATGTATATGGCAGAATTATAGAAAAAGAGATCTTTTTACACAATTCGTGGGCGAATCTTCTTGATAAGATCGTGTATTCAAATTTTAGTTATTACTAAATCGTAAACTCTAGATTACGAAATTTCATTCTGATACTCCTCGGTGTTTAACTCATGTTCTCCAGCCCACTTCCAAATCTTCTCAAAATTCCGGCACTTGTGTTGGGTATTAAAATCAGCATCAATTCCCAAAGGCCTCCTCTCGTCCGAAAGCATCAAGTAAGGAGTCACGTCAGATGTGCATTTCAAGAATATCAGTAGACTGTTTATGCAGTGATCCACGTGCTATGGAAATGGTGAGTAATATATGATTTACGAAGCTTGAAGCATTCTTACCTCACGAACTTGCTGAGGGGTTCCATCAAATGCCGGTTGCTTGCTGTAGTCGTACTCGTCTCGGTATGTATATTGCCTGATGAGATCTAAGCAATGAATTTGATGAAATACTAAGTGTGAACTGTTAATACCTTTCACCTGCTGTATTCTATTACTGCGACCTACCTTCTAAGTTTCCAATAATACCGCCTCCAGCCTTGGGATTGACTCTCTTCCAATCTACTTCTCTAGACTTGTTAAGAATATTAAGCTTATCCAGTGGTATATTCACCGGTCCAACTTTGATGGTGTCGGTCAATATAATATGCTCGTGAAGGTGATGCTATAGACTTACAATTCCATAAGTCAAGCCATGCCTTCTCAAGTTCTGGAGTCGGCTTCCCTCTGTAAATTGACTTTTCGTTGAATTTATTTTGGAACTGGATGTCCACATATTCCACCGCTTCAAGTGCCGGCGCTGTTTTTTTCACGAAATTTTAGTATTCTAGCTCTCATTCCATTTATAACCACCACTCACACCAGACAGAGAGCTTTCTTGCACATTGCTCCGAAGTTGGCTCCTTTGTTATAGCTGCAACAAGAAGGATAAGAACCGAAATAAAAAGGAAGGTTGTGAAAAGCCAAGCAATAGGGCTAAACACATGCCAAGTCAACGATTTGAAAGGATGATGGGCTTTCTTTTCCAGTGAAGTGGTACAATTATCTTCTTCAACATCACCTTCCGCCGCAACGATGCTGTATCGATATCCGGGAGTCATTTTGAGGGCACAGTTGGGGAACGGTATCAATAGCAAAATGACAAAGATGGAACGAGCGAAGACAACAAGACGATTGCTGGACAGGCAGGTACAGGGAGGAAGACTGAGCCTCTCGTGCGACGCTTAGCTCCCTAAGCATGAACTACGCTTTCCTTCTTCAACTGCCGAACATATGCCCAGGTAGATTAAGAAAGCACAAGGGGCGTTCTGAAGCTAGAGAGTCCAACCCTACCACGGGGTAGGCCCTTGGCTGTTTGGCAATGTGTCACTATGTGATGGCTAATCCCAGTGTGTTGCATGAAACGGGACATGATGCCAGCATCAGGTATCTACTTGTACTCCATAATTTCCACTCCATATCGGTGAGAAGTCCTTGGCGGAATCCTTTGGCCCCGCTTCCCAGTTGCTGCTTACCGTACCTGCACCGAGGCATAGATATGGTTGTCCTTTAGAATTAGTCATGCCCGTGCTAAAGTCACCCCCCTCCATCCATCCCTAAAGAAGCCCATCAGATCCCATGAGATAGATGAGTGGGGCCTGCAAAGGAGGCACAGAGAAGGCTTAAGTTGCCATATTGAAGCACATGCTTGAATCCCGCTCGTCCGCGAGTAAATTCCGTTTTTACCGTCAGCCTTTATGAAGCCATATGAAGTAATACAGCTAATCGATGCAGTGTGGCGGTTCTTTAGCTCCAGCGCCCAGTGCCATTCTTGCTCGCGCGCCGCCCACGCCCAACTTCTGGCATCTGCTTCTCCTCACACACTTTGCGTTCAGAATGATGAAGTTTAAAGATCTGTTTCCCAACATGAAGACCAATTCCACTGAAAAGGTGAATGAACAGTACCGCGATGAAGATGAGGAAGCTCAATCATTTCTCTCCAATGGCAAAGAAGACAATCAAACCAAATCGATCTCTTGGCGATTTATAGAGGATGGATCATGGCCTTGGAAAGTTGCGACCGCTGTGCTTGCAATCTCCCTTGGTCTCTCACTATATCTCGGCCAGCGAAATCAACCCAGAGATTTTTATGAAACGGGTTTTATTACTGAGCTGCGTTAGTACTTCGGATATTTAAATGGCTTAATAGCAAATGCTAACGGCTACAGAACCTGCTATTCCGGCTATCAAGCTAAATAGGCGCAAGTTTTATGGAAACATCATCGTCAATTCTTCGAGCCAGTTTGAACTCATGCTCGACCCTAATGGAGAGCGCTACGTCGGTCACCCTACTGCAGAACTTGATGCAGCATGGGATCGAATTGTAGGTAAGTCATTGTTGCTATCAGAACTCTCTTATCCGGTCGCCAACAGGTGTATCTAGGCTCTTATGTTGCCTTGACGGCGGACGAGGCTAGTAAAGTGCAAGGTGAAGTCTCTGCGGAAGGCGGCAAATTTTTTGTTGTTCCACACGTCCGACACAGTCTACACTGCATCAACTATCTCCGAAAGGTCGCATACGACAAGTACTATCCGACTATTCGCACTGAGAACAAGTCAACAGTTCCAACCTTCAGCATGCATGTTGGTAAGTCATTGCACTAAAGAACTTATGTCATGATTTTATCGTCAGTTCGTGTATTAATTGCAAGTAGACCACTGCGTCGAAATGTTGCGGGAGACTGTTCAATGCCAAGGTGATCTCACTCCCGTGCCTCATGTATGGTCCGTAGGAAAGCAAATGTACTTAGCCGACACTTCGTTGGTACACACTTGTAGGGACTATCCCGCTCTTATGGACTGGCAAGACAAGAGAGATACAGCTTGGAAAACTGGTGAGATACACAACTGACGTTAAGATGGTTCTTAAGCCTCTCATGCTTGATATGTATATTGATGGACGATTTTAATTGAACAAAGATACGAGATTAAATTTCAAGATATTTAGGCTAGCATTTGCCGCGTAAGAACAAAGCAACTTTTCCATAGCTATGTTATTTATGAAAATACTTACAATTATGAAAACACCCGGTTCTTTCTATGGAATTCTGCTGAGCTGTGTAACACCGTATGGCTTCTTCGGAAATTCCGTAACCTGATGATCGTGTGCCCACCTCTCGACAGGCCCCCAGTCGGGGCACATACGCGCGACGTTGAAGTTCGCTGTAGGTTCTTTCTTTCCTTTGACCCAGTCATATGACACAAGTCCCGTGTCGCGATCACTATATAGAGGGATGAGTACTCAGATGGCATACGCTGGTGTATAGGTATACAGGTCATTGTACAATACGTACCACTCCAATTTTTGTCTCAGTATCTCCACGCAGTGGTCCACCCGTTCGTGCCACTCGCGAGGATCCTCTTCGTAATTGGCTTTTTCAGCTGGACATGAGTCCATATAGGACGCCCTGAGGAGGTTGTACAGGCAGTGCAGCTGGTGAGTGTATTCGAATGTAGCGAGATACCGCCCATCATCAAGGCGAACCGCCTCTTCTGTATATTGGGGCATCGAGGCCTTGAATACCTCTTCATCTACCCCAAACGTCCAGACCTTCCAGTATTTTCCCCACGCATCGTCAACACCCTTCGTAGGCGGGCCTCTAAAGGCAGATGATTGATTAAAGGTACCATTCACACGCACAAAATGGTGCGTTGAGATATCTTCATTATCCCAGACAACGTCCAATGCTGCGGTGTACGATTAGCTCCATTCTTGAAATGTGAACACTGAAACTATCATACGGGGTGCCTGTAGAGGTATTGATGAGGAGCAAGGTCGTGCTGCTGCCTCAAGCCCGAGCTGCTGACATGTGTGCCAATTCGCCCTTGGGAGCAGAGCTTGGGTAATGATTGATCCCAGGATGGCGCCGCCAACAAAGGGCAGCAAATGAGAGACGCAGAGTTTCCTGCCATCCCCCAGCTGCATTTTGTTGATACAATTTGAGCAGTTGACAATACTCGGTACAGTGTATAGAGTATAGTATTGAAGGGAAGAAAAAAAAGGAAAGGATGTTTATGGGGGATGTATCAGGCTATATACGTAGACTATCTAGACACACCTATATATAGGTCATTGGTTCCTGCTTTCAATTTTCAATACAGTTTATGGTATTTTTATGTTAAGATACTATCCAAATTCTGTATCTTTTCCAGACAGTTGAAATAAAGCCAATTATTTTTATTCCGTATTGTTGAGACTGTACAAATTTAGTAACTTATACATTATGCTGCTCTCTATCCCTCGTCCATTCCAAAATTCTATCGAAATTCCGACAGTAGTGCAAAGTGTTAAAATCGGGTGACTCCTTTTGTGCCTTGTCAGGAGTCAACATGATCAGATATGGTGTTGTGTCACCAGCGCACATGAGCACCTCCCTAAGTCTCTGCACACAGCCATCCACTCGGGCCATTATTTGTTTCTCTGTGCCTCGGAATGTATCTAAGTGAGAATAATCATAGTCTTCCCTATACGTGTGCTGCCGCAGAAGATTCAAGCATCCTAGATTTCTAAAAACTTCAAGATAGGCTAAAACGCCATTATTGCTTTCTGATAACACTAACCTGGTCTCCTTTCCGTCTAATCCTGCTAGTTTGCTTGAGGGGATAACAATGGGATCACCTTTATTCAGCTGTTAATCCTCAGTTTCTCACAGACCGTGAAAGTTTACACACTTTGCAGCGAAGCATTCCATGCTTCTTCTAGTTCCGGAGTCGGGATGCCTCGGTAAATTGACTTTTGCGAAAAGCCATTTTGGAAGGTTTCCCACTTGTATTCAACCGCATCCCACGCGGGAGCTTTTACATATCAGTACTATGAATGATCATTGATTTATCCACTACTCACACCATGAAGAGATGCTCTTAGCGCATTCTAGATCTCTCAGTTGTATTCTTTGACTAGCAAGAAGGAGCACCAGCGAGAATGCGAGAAAGGCAAATGAGACACCCAAGTAAAGGCTCTTTGATGAAAACATGTCTGCCGTAGGCTCTACCAATCTTTGCTAGGAGGAGGACAATCGTTGTAGAATACGCGTCAGGGAATTGGACATGCATCTGGCAAGTCTTTTCTGGACATTGACGAGTCTCAGAAACATTTTCAGTCTAAGCCTGCCCTGCCTTGTTGCTTATGTCACTTTTTGATTTGCACAGCTTTATCTCATGCCAGCAAAGGATCGTCATCCATGTATGCCATGTTCAAAAGTCCCTCCAGCATCAATACCCGATGCTCATATTAGTGATAGAAATAAGCGAGTATCTTCCATCGTGGCACGTTTAGGCCAGCAAGGCAACGCCACCCTTCTTCCGGGCTGACAAACCTTTATAAGGGGTGTGTAAAGACGACAGACAGATCTGCCGTGTGGGGCCCTTAGCGCGTTATTCCTCTCGATCCCGTCGAAGGATCGAAATAGCGGTATCCATCCATCTCGCACACACCCCCCACCCGCCCCCCAGCCAACCTCTTCCTCCCAATGTAACCTGACCCAACGCCGGGTCAGGCACTCCGTGTACGTATCTTTCTCGGCATAGCTGAGATATCCGGTCGGTGGCAGGTTACAGGTCACCGACGATCTGATACGTATTTCCAAGGTTGACAGGGCTACGGAGTGCTCCGTATGGTAGTCAGATATGACAGATATCTGGAGGATGCTGCAGAGACCTGATGACAACACTAGATACGAGAGCTGCTAATCTGCGATTGTTGACTCATGGGTGTTGACCTTCCTAAAAGACTTGCCTAGACAACCGCGAGCCCCATCGTCCCGAGGCCTTGCTCGCCAATGCCAATGCTATTCTTTACTCTGTGCAAGTAAGTTCAAGGCTGAGTATTTTCTTGTGCTATATGGGAAAGATGAATCAAGTCTAAGCACATTTGCTGTTGTTCAACAAGTTCTCTATTATTTACTAACTGGCCGGTATGTGAAGCTTTGGTGTGATACTTGAACAACTGTAGTTTGAACTTGAGATTGCTCGACCTTTGTTATAAATAGCGCAAGATAGAGCTTGTGCACACAACACACTATCTCTTTTTTTATTTAGCTATATATCGTTGCTACTGCTAGATAACTGATAAATCTATCTTCAAGATTAAAGAAATTCAGGATTGAATCAAACTTGGTTGTTGTGATCTTTAAGAAACTCTGGTTCCTCGAGCCTGCTGCTCTTCAATTCTACGTACGAGTACGCAATGGGACCCGGATCTTCAAAGATTTCTCCACAGTGCTTCACATGGCGCTCGTTATCATATCTTGGCTCAATCTTAACCCCCGTAAAGCGTGCTCGTTGCTGTTTCCTCCAGTAGTAAAAGCAGTGCATGAAATGCCAGCGGGTAGTTGTCCAGAAGAATCCGTTAGTATCTGCTAGTCTGCCAACTTCATCGATGCTTAATAGCCTCGAATGCTCTGCATCTGCCCAATATTGCCAAGTCCCATTCTCACCATCACCAATCTTTTCAAACTCAGCAACTAATTCACTGTCTATGCATTGTGGCGGTAACCAGGCGGCGGCAATAATATCGTATTTGCAGCCCATTGCGCGCGCCTCAGCCGTACTAGAACCGCAATCGCAGCTCGTTCCCGTTGAAGTAGGGCGTGATTGCTTGTATAATGCAATGGCGGCGGCTAGAGAGAGGACCACCAAGAGGATATCCTTAATAATATTGAAGATACACACATAGCCGAACTTTTTTCGTCTCCGGGCTTCAAGCATCACGTCGTTCTCATTGATGCCTGTCTCACCAAGATCAATTCTATACGAATAGACTGTGTCATTATTTGGAATTGGAGATCGTTGTTCAAGAGAAGCAACGAGTGAAACTGAACAAGGCCAAACTTACTTTTGGTATTCATGTACCATTGTGCAATCAACATTGGCTGCTGATATTGTCGATGGAGAGGAATGGAAAGGCGTGAGACCGTCAGTTGGCACTAAAAGCAGAGAATTCCAAGTATCTTCAAGTGCCGTAATAGAGATATGGGCCCGACCCTCATAGAGATGAAATTGGGAGCTCAAACTATTAGTTCGCCACCTCAATTCGACGCGCCTAACTCGGGGCGCGTGACTTGAGTCAAGGATCAGTGACTAGGATCTTGAATAGTACGGTGAGCTTTAACTATAGTAATCCCAATTGTGTATTACAATTAAATTATAGTAATAAAAGTCCCAAATTCAAATCTCCAACAAATTTTGTTATTAATACACTATACACTTCACAACAATTCAATGATAATAATATAAAAATTCACACACCCCCCTAACAATATTTCGCTTTTCTATACTTTGCAGGGACTAGGCAAGTATGAAGGTTTGTCTCATGCAGCAGGATTGTATCCCATGTTTATTACTTCGTAGAGAAACCCACCTTCAAGTTCATGCTACCCCAGGGGGTTAGAGGAGCGTTCGAAGCCTACTTGCCCCAGGGTGAATGTAGAAGGGCTTGAATTGCCGGCTTTAGCAATTCCGTATGACACACATTCACCTGGGTCACTGTGTATTTGCTGCCACACAATTTTTATAGTAGCTCTAGGTTGCTGCAACTACATTTGTGCAACATATAGAATAAGCTACATAGGTATACACCTATAGGATAGGCAGCGTTGTATACGGGTAAGTAAGAATCTAAAAAAAAAAAAAACTTAGAAAAGTCTAATTTGGCTGATTATTGTTGAGATAAATCAAGGTGGTTCAGTTAATTTTACTTTGGAGATATCTGTTGTTTTGGTGTGTAGGTTGCAACTAGAATTAGGACAGGGACCTGATGAAACGTAGATACATGTGGTGTCCCTCACACATGTTACCTTTCCCAAGAAGTAGCTCATGATTCTCACTATTAAGTCTTATATCTTTCTATGACCTTCTATTGGAACAAGCCTTCCAAGGTCTGGAACAGGCCTCGGTGGGAGAGTGCTCTCATAAATGCTCATAAACCGAAGCAGAGCCTCTTCCTCGCCTGCCTTGGCAATCAGACAAGTGCCATATGCTCGACCATTGTATGATAGAATTCCAAGCGGAATATTTGCGGTTGGATAACCTAAATGAAAAGTTTCAATAAGTTTCATAATCACATCACATCTTTTCGTGGTGCACACCTGCAGCTGCGCCATGAATCAAGAGCGCAGAATCTGTGGGCGCAGCAATGATGTTGACTCCTTCGATATCGAAGGCATTGTCTAGAAGTTGTCTAGCTTTTGCCCGTAAACCCTTCTTCAAGAACTCAATCTCCTCTTCCGCATCGGCATTACTCAAGCACCTATCGAGATCTTGCTGGTCGGGGTACGCTAAGGATTGATTATTAGCCTTATGTGGACATTCTCTGAAGGCTCACGTAGCTTACGGTGAGGTAGAGCATTATCGCTGTGTTCTGCATTAAACCTAATTATGTCAGCGAGCGAGTGTACAGGCGATTCTTCGTACTCTTTCAGAAAGCTGTCGAAGGTTCTGTTCTTGCAATCCCAGACTATGTTGTCAATCAGTAATGTAAGCAGGAACGCATAAGCTTTTAGCTCCAGCAATGATTCATCTTACATGCAATCGGCATGAATGCCTCTTTGCCGTCAACGGTCAATTCCGAAACATCGGGGACAGCAATGGGATAATGAATTACACCTCCCGCCTCCTTCAACTTAGAGACAGTCAACTCGTAAGTATCAATCTACCCAGTGTTAGCGCTTAGCGCTTAATGAAGGAGACCAAAGGTAGACATCGATAACTGACCATTTCTTGTGCTGTACCTTCATGCTGTCGGCACATCGAGTCGCCCAAGTTCCATATTCTCGGATCCACGAAGCCTACTGACAGTCCTTCCCAATTTTTTTGACCAGCCGAGGTCAATTTGCGGCCCAGGAGTAACTCGGCTAGAGGCACAAGATCGCGGGGCGATTTTGCAAGTGGTCCAGCGACATCATAGAGCTCACTCAGGGAGAAGATGCCTCTCATTTCGACATCACCAAAAGTAGGCTTAATTGCGTACAAGGCGGCCCGTGAAGCGGGCACCATGATGGAACCTGTAGTTTCGCTGCCTATAGATAGAGGGGCAAAGCCAGCAGCCACAGCAACGGCTGATCCCGTTGATGAGCCTCCAGGTGACTGTGCGCATTATTTATGAGATGAAGAGTCGAGGGGAATGGTGAGGAAGAGGGGAATCAACGAACAGAATGGCCTAGGATCGTCTCATTATCCTCGATCTCGCCAACGTACGGAGACAACGTCTGGCCGCCAAAAGCAGACCATCCAGGCATCATGGCCGAGGTCTTTAGGCCACAAAACTCGGTAAGATTGCCCTTGCCCAAGATGATAAGGCCAGCATCTACCAGCTTTTGCACCAGCGGAGCATTACCTTTACATTTCGCTTCTGCTAGTGCGAATGAACCGGCGGTTGTCGGCATACCGAGTCCTGGAGCCGTCATTATGCTATCCTGAGCCGGAGCACAAAAAGCGCATCAGAAACAATGGTACCGGTTTACGATTAGATCTCATACCTTCAAGACAATGGGTATACCATGGAAAGGGCCACGAGAAGCCCCGGCAGCACGCTCAGCATCGAGAGCTGCCGCGATATTTCTAATGGCATCTCGAGGTGCAAGCGAGATGAAGGCATTCACAGAGGGGTTATAAGCATCAATTTGGGCGAGGTATGTCTCAACGAGCTGAACACTTGTTAATCTCCCACTAACTAATTGGTGTTGCAGCTCGACGGCTGTCGTAGTCAATGGATCAAACAGAGAAGTAGACATGTCGGATGAGTTGAAGGCACGATGAAGTGATGACAGCCAACGTGTGAAAGCGGCACGAATCTTGGGTTGCCTTAGAGGGCAGCAGTATTCCACTTTGGGCGAAATGGCGCAATGGTATTACTTCGTACGTGGCCTACTTCGTACCTTCAATGTCTAGCATGCAATTAGCGGGGTTATTTCCCTGTGCCTTGTACTACTACAGGCGGTGTTGGTTCCAGGCTGTCAGCCAACATGTGCTGCAGGAGAATATCCAGCCTGTTTGGTGTCAAGTAAGGATTTCAGTACGGAGTAGTATTATGCCGAAATTGCGAGTTTGCTAACCTGTATTGCACCTAGAGATGCCTATTAGTGGGGTGCTCCTCTGATAAGGCTGTATTTACTCAGAATCCTACAGAGCAGTAGGCCTAAGGTATGATCTTCAATACTACTAGTAGGCATATGAAAATCAAAGCTACCAGTGCTGTTAGTAATACTATTCCTTGGGATAGGAATGTAGAACAGCGTCAGTGCCTGTATGGAGGAAAATGTTACTCTCCAGGATCTCGGTCGCCACGGCTTATGCTGGGTAGCGCATAGTGCTAGCCATCTCCAGGATCAACAGATCAATCCAAAGGGGTTGTATGTTATACACGGCTGATGATGTTTGTTCTGTAACAAAATACCTGCGATGCACCCTTCCTTCTCTGGGCGTGTACGAGCAGCTAAGCAACTCCTGCGGTGTTTAGGCCAGATTATGAATTAGACGCCCGGTGATCTGGTATGATGAAGGACAGGCAAAGTAGCAAAGGGGTGCACACTAACCCCACAGCCTTGCGGATTGCTGCACGGAGTATGCATTCCCTCACAAGTCTCAAACGTGGATCCGTCCATCTATGAATCTTATGTTGATTAAGGTAGGTATTAAGCTGGCGTAATAACGTTAGCATGCTCCGATACGCAGGAAGACCCACAGTCAACTTTTAAAAGCTGCAATACATTACTAGTTGGATGCGATTAGCGTGCCTTTGCAGCCGACGTTATGCTCTATCTGACCAATGCGCTCTATGCAGCAGGAATATTACAAAGGGAAGGAAGGATTTCATGCACGTGTCTGGCTTGAATAGAACTCACCGTAAAAGACCGGGGCATTAGCTCAGGTTTAGCGAGGATGGAATCTCGGAAATCTGCAGCCTGACCATAGTTCTCATCCCCGAGGTCTGTGAGGATCCGGAAGACCCTCGGACGAAACTAGCAGAAGGTTCCACCAAGGGGTGTGGGCATTAGGAAAAAAATTGCTAATTCATAAGGTTCTTGGTCGACATGGGGACTTTTGCTCCATCGGCTCATCTTATCCATTTCCTCCCCCTCCGAGGATGAGAAGCAGGGCTTTTGCGGGGAGTTACGTCTCACGTTAAACGGTGTTATCGCCAAGCTTGGCTCTTTTCAGGCACTTGATAGAAATATGACCCCATGGTTACGTACTCGATGGGACTTTTGAGATGTCGAATGTTAGCCTCTTTTTGGCGATGAGTAAGTGTCATCAAAGTTAGAACCTAGCCATGCGTAGTTGCATCATACGGGGTCTTTTGTCCGCAAAGCACCACTTCGTGTAGCTGCCTGACGGCTGTGTGTCAAGGGGAGTACACAATCTGTGAAAGGATTGTTGGGGGTCCATTGACAAGTAGGATTAGGGACGAGCATTTCTGCAGCCAGTCTTCAGCATATACAGTGTTTAGTGCTTAGAGATTGGCAACATTCAGTTTGATACCTGGAATGCTTTTTCTACGGGCACATTGATAACAAATTTTGACCTCCTTACTATTGCAGCTTAATCATGGCTGTTCTTACACTCACGATAATGGCATTACTTTGCCGGTCGGTGCTTGGAATTCAAAGAGCATTGAGTCTTGACCAGCAATGGGCAAACCATCAGCGATGCATCGATATGAATGGCGAAAATTCATTCCAGCCCACTACCGCATCTTCCATTGTCGTGACGTTGGATGCTGCTGCAGAAGGCGTAGTGAGTGTTGTTGTGTTTGAGCTTGGAGACGAGCATCTGGGAGGCATTCACCTTCCCGGGAGCCAGGACGTAAGTTATCATCGTCCGGTATCTCAATTCAGAGCCATATTATTCAGCCTCCTGTCTAACTTCACAATTCATTCACTAGAAGGAGGTTCTCTGTGACCCCAATAACGTGGAGCGGAAGCTCTGCACGGAAAAGGAGATTGGCGCATTTTTAATATCAGATCATGCTAGAGCGAAAGCAAAACATCCCATGATAACCCGCGCTGTCAACTTAACCAAGCCCATCGCGATTGTATACCCAGTTCAAGGCCCAGGATACTTCTGTGTTGCGACATATGGCTACTCGGCCAAGTCGTACTCGGGTATATTACTAGCTATGGAAACAAACTCAATTCTCCCAGCATTCCGAGAAAAGTTGCGTGTCGCCTACATTTACTTGATGCCTCTATGGGCTTTCTTGAGTTTTATATGGGCTCGCCTGATTACGGACATGGCGTTAACGCAGCCCATAGACCCCTCCATAAGTGCTCTAGGCATCATATCAATGGCCCAGGTCACAT
Source organism: Trichoderma arundinaceum (assembly GCA_025919625.1). NCBI lineage: Eukaryota > Fungi > Ascomycota > Sordariomycetes > Hypocreales > Hypocreaceae > Trichoderma > Trichoderma arundinaceum. The sequence goes on along the minus strand of JAMQTF010000007.1, from coordinate 762,365 downwards.
TTCGATGGGGAGGCCTCCAGCTTGTGAAATCCAACGCAGCGTCTGTCCTTCAAATTGTTTGGTATTGCCTCGAGTTAGGCCAGAACTTTCTCGTCATGTGTATCATTCATGAGTTAATCACTATGTGTGGAGCTCTGCCATCTGGAAACAAACGGTCAAAATTCCCTAAAAGGATTCTTTCATACGCCTACCTGGCCATTTTCTCCATTATTTTCGTTTTTGAATGTATAGTGGACTCTACCACAACAGTCGAGAGCACTCGGCCTACCCTTGTTAATATACTCATCGGGTCCTACTTGCTCGTTGGCGCTGCGACTGCTGCCTTTGTTCTTGCAAGACAGCGTCCTATTAATCATGAACTTGAGGGAGATTCTTCATCGACATATAGTGGTAGTCAAAAACCACTTGCTTTTGTGCTTGCGGCGCTATGTATTTTGATCATCGCTATTGTTATTTTCAATACGTGGGCAATACTGAAGGTCGAGGGAGATGGTGTCAAGTTCGCGCACATGTTCTGGCACAATCGCTTTGGACTTGTTGATATGCCATATGAGCCTCTGTTTTTGGTCTTGGTTGTGGTGCTGTTGGGGTTATACACCTATCAAGCACAGAGGCATGAGGCAGTGGCTGGCTTGAAAAACAACGAGACTGAAGGTTTGATGTCCTACAAACCTGTATCAATGGAATCGACAGACTTGGCGGGGTCGGAGGGAGAAGAGGAGAAGTAAATGGATGTAGTAGCAAGATCGTATATGTATATAGCATATGAGGCAGGCTTTTGAGCATAAAGAGATATCATATAAAGAGGATAGAAAATGTTGAAAGTAGAAATTGGATCTCATGTGCAGACTCTATTCTTATATAATTATCAATATCTACTCCACAATCCGTCCGGGTCTCCTACACAGCATTACACTCTCCTTGGCCTTGCAGTGCGTGATTCCTGCCTTTTTGAATCTCCAGTTTCCCGTCTTGCCCTTCAACAACGTGTTTGCTAGGATGCCAATCGTGCGCACCTATCGAGCGTTCGGCAGCCCATTCAAGGATTTTCTCAAAGTTGCGACAGGTGTGTTGATTATCTACTCGAGGTCGAAGGCCTTGTACGACCTCACTCCATTCGAAGTAGACAACGCTGACATCTGCCTGGCAGATGAGCGCTTGACGGACTTGGTCCAAACAATGGTCTGTGAGCATGCAAGAATAAGCCTCGCTTCATCGACTAATCTGGAACACGACAAGACGTACCAACATGCAGCCACTTGCAGTAATCCACTGTACCGTTGGGAAAGTAAAAATGCTTGTCATATCGGTCCCGATATAGCGCCATTCTCACAACATCCAAGCAATGCATTTGGTGGAAGATGTCAAGCGTCATGATATATTCGTCCTCTCTGCCTTCCAGTGGGAGACGTGCAGTGCGCTCTGGCAAGAGAGAGGCGGTGTGTGCATCAATCGCACTCAACATCCCAGCTGCAAACAGAATAGAGCATCAGTGCCAGTCGAATGGAAAACAATCCTGAAGAAATGAAAATGGTACTAACGCCAATATAAGGATGACCAGTTGTCGTCGATTTCATCCGTTGGCCAGCCTTGAAACTTTGTTTTATCTTCTCCTCTGCTTCTGTTGAATAGATGTGGAACATACTCTACCAGATCATTTACCGGTGCTTTTTGCCGTTTAAGGTCAGAAAGGAAGCCAGATTCAACATTGACGGGGCGAAATATGAACAGTTGAGGGCTTACAATATAGTTGCAACGAAGGGTCGTTTTGCGTTCCACCGGGTACTCGGTATGTTCTTAGGAGCAGTCCGCCAATGTTCAGGAAAAGTGCACAGAGAAGGATCCAAATAATAACCCAAGCCACTCTGTTTCCTTCCCTTTGATCAAAAGGCAACTTGTATGGTCTACCGCAATGCGAGCAGCATTCTTCTTCTTGGTCGTTTTCGGGGCTGCTATCGAGCAGCCCAGCGCTTTCGGTGTCGACAGTCTTGGGTAACATTGGGTGGTGAAGGCATATACAAGTGGACAAGCCAGTAGTGAGCACCAACCACCCGGATATAATACAGCACTGGACAATTTCGTGAGCGCTGAAAGTTTAGGGCCCCCGCGGCTTTATAGTGCCCCAGCCATAGCGAGATCCCCGCTTAATGGGCCTGGGACATGCATGGGGTAGGATTTGGTACTGTGTACTTATGGAGGATCACTTGGATCCATAGAAATATTGTGATCAATAGACAGGTACTGGGGCATTCCAAATCTCACTACAACCCTGAGCCTGCATGTATCGTACTATTTGGGGGGGGGGGGGGTGGGGTCGAGTAACCACACTAGATGAATCTTGAAGACTTGAAAACGCTCTGACTTAAAATAATGAGAGCATGGGCTCAGAGAATGGCTTGACGGGGACTTCGTATAGGGTAAAGGGCTGACAACTTACATAACATAACAACCTTCCGGCGTCTAGTAAAACTGGCTAGCTATATGAGTATAAAGTGAGATGTTAATAGAATTAAGCTATATTGATATGCATAAGAGATGTTATGACAGCAATGGCCTCGTTAAAAGCCTCTAGAAGGAAGAAAGAAAACAAACAAGAATAAACGAAATTCTAGAAGGATTTAAGTCCTCACTCGCTGTATGAACAATTTCCGCTGCTAACTGTATAGCAGATTTTAGTCCGCGGCGCAGTATGGGGTAGAGCAGGTTACTCATAATATCTTTCCCCGCCTATAACAGCTCGTTACGAGTCGATTTTCAAGGTCTAGGCGCGCCCTATTACCCATATGACCAGACTTATATATATGTCTTTATATCTATATGTGCCTGTATTAAGCATTTTTGAGCTTCAACATCTAGAAACTTGCCTTCTCGATCTCCCTGATACCTTCACTGTAGCCGGCTGACGTATCTCTATCTATATTTAGGCACTTATATGGTTGCTATGACATAACGCAATATAACTAGTTTGAAATGAGTCAAGGGACAAATCAATGGCTTTGTCTTGTTCAAAGAAATTACCACCATGGCCTGTTAATGTATCTCGTCCACAGTGCGACATATGACATTCCATGAAGATTTCTAAGCGATTAACATGAATAGAACGTATGTAGGAGAAGGGAGAGGCCGCGCGGGGCCTTCGTAAGTATAAATAAATATAATCAACGTTTGACAAGGGGAAGCGTAATATGTAGTGCGAAGGAGACGAGGCTGGTATGTCGAGAGCATCGTCGTATACGGGTGGTGAAAATACAAAACTGCTCGTTTTATGGTCAGCCATTGTCATATTCTAACATTATAAGAAAATAGTAATTAGTCATATTGATACTTTCAAAACTCGAATCCATGTACCCGTATGGATGTGTACGTATCTGGGCTATTGACCCTCCAGTTGCTTCTTGAGGCCAGGCCATGTGGTTCCAAAAAAGGCAGATCCTGAATTCTGATAGCTAATTTGATGTGCCCCGTATTTTCCACTACTTATGGTTGTATGTGATTGATTGCTTGTAGAATTGCTTTCTATTCAGATATGGATACAAGTTACAAGACTGTTAGCGAGACATGTATAGATAGTTGCATTCCCAAGCACATTTCTACCCCAATTCCCATTATGTGGAGGCAGAGTTCTAAAGAGTAGAAATATTTACCTATTTGTATAGTCTCATGGTAACTTCTACTAGGGTGTGGTTTTGCTGATACCCCTGAAAGTTTAACTATTTGGACTCACCCCACCAACTTTTAACAGACAAGCCTCCTATTGCTAGTGGATGACAAAATTAGGCTTGTTCAGTTCCGTGAACTTATATACATTTTGCGGGGCCGTAGAGAATGCTATTCTGGTTCAAGTGTTGTAGGAGCAATAACGTCTCGTCGCTTCGTGTAGATAGAATAAGGCATATTGTCCTCACAACGCCAAAACTCACCAACAAGTGGGGATTTCTCCGTGCCGATTACCGTCTAATATATCTCTAGGAGAAATTAAGCAGATTTCTAATGAAGGGCATATTAGGAGAACACCATAGAACGAAGTTGAATAGCTTAGGAAGGGCTTCAAGGGCTTCGAAATCGGACCTATATAACTCAAATTTGGACTCTATGGATGTCAAGTATGGAAGATGGTGAGCCATAGTAAATTGATTTGTAGGACATCAATTTTAGCACTACCTGAAGTCGTTTGTACTCGTTTCCATGTAAAGTCGGTTAATCATAGAACGAGAGCAATATGTCACTACAAGTCTCACGGTATAAATATGATGTAGATGACCTCTATCTTGTCTGCGGAGTAAACTGGGTATATTAATACTCAGCAATTTGGTAGGGTCTTGTGTTCTGTTACTGCAGGAAATGAATGCAAGGATTGTAATAACAGGCAAGAATTTGCGCCACCTACATATTGCATCATTCTTCTATGATCCTTGCTCATTCAATACCATTAGCCTCATGCTACCATGTCGATTGATAACCCAGCAATACAGGGCGATTCGGACCAGCCGCGGGTCCTAACAGGAGAGCGAATTCCAGATGGTTACCAGAGAGGTACAGGATCTTGATATGAAGCCGCGCAATATGTTACTACGGTCCTTCGTCATCTTCCTGCCCGGTTTCCGCTCCCTGCATTAGCATCACTTCTTCGTATTTAGCCGGAATCAATTAAATTGGTCGTAGAAATACCCATTTCGGGGCTTTCAATTCCATTGTATTTGCGACTCTTTATGCCGAGGTAACATCTTTAAGCGAGAAGCTTATGTGTTGCCTTGTAAATACCTCTAGTAATTACCCATCTGGATCCTTCCCCATCCATTAGTGATATCAGGTCTTTTGACGATATATGAAATACTGCATATACCCTATTGATATAATGCGAAAGTGAAGTATATAAACAGATGCAAACTTCAGAATAGTTAAATACGGTTACTATATCATAATTTTGGCCTTCAAGGTACAATATTAATCACACATCCTGACATACTTGCAGGAGTAGAACAGCGATTCTCATAACCATTATAACGTTATGTGTGGATCTTGTTGCCCTAACACTGAAACAGTAGTTTGCCCACTGCTGAACGTAGCTTAGTGCATTGAGATCAGGAGAGATAGCACATATATCTAGTTCAACGCCATTGGATACAATTTACACTAAGTTATCCTATATTTCACTCATATGGAATCTATAGCTTTTTGCTTATATTGGACCAACCGTTAAGGTTCCACTGGGTCCAAATATCCAAGCTTGACCTGCAGGTAATCTATACAATTACGGATTAGTACCTTGCTGAGCAATTGCTGAATATCCTTGCTACTCCTCGTATTATTTCTATGTGATCTACGTAGGTGTTTATGTCCTTCATATGATCATACCTTGTTATGTAGGTATGTATGAATAAGATCCCAGCTAGCTATTCGAAGTAAACCTACTACCGGCCTTTCCAGCTGCTCAAAGGATGTGCACTAGACTTAAAGGTGCAACACATGGCAAGGATATACACCGCCATTGTCAAAATCATCGATATTGGGTCACTAACCTTCGGCTCGACGAAGTATAAAGAGCCTCCAGCAAAGCTCTTGGTTTAGGAGAAGTCTAATAGAAGATATCGCATTAACCTTTTACTCACATCTATTTTGCGCAGAGGAACACATATTTACAGAATGTTTCTACGCTCTGTTGTTGCTTGTTGCATAGCCCTCTGTTCGGCATCCAGCCTCTCTGTTTCTGAGCGAAAGCGAGATGCGGTTACAGCACAACGTGCCGCTTACTTCCTTGATAATAACCCCAAAGGGGCCTCTGTCGTTTCCTTGAATATTGCAAAAGAGGGTACACTTTCCCATCCCATCAGAACTTCTACCGCAGGGATTGGATCATGGGCAAGGTGGGTTATTCCGAATCCGCCTCCTCCGGACAACACTGGGTTTGCTGGACCGGACAGTCTCTACTCTGCCAACTCGGTTGTTGTTTCTGGAAATTTACTTTTTACCGTCAATGCAGGAAGCAACACTGTTTCGTTGTTCACAATTGATCCAACTAACCCTCAGCATCTCGTCCTCGTGGGTAAACCTGCCAATACACTTGGTGACTTCCCAGTCTCTGTGGCATATTCTCAGAAACTGAACATTGGTCAGTGCGAGAAATCTCTGAATATTAATACCAGAAAGCGCTAACCCTGTGCAGCTTGCGTTCTCAATGGTGGAGCAAGGTCTGGAGTATCCTGCTTCTCAGTTGATAAGTCCCGTGGTCTTACTGCATTAGACAGTAACCTTCGCTCCATAGCTCCAGCCATTAATCAAACTACACCACCAGCTGGACCTATACTGACTGCCTCGGACATCATGTTCAATCCTTCTTCGACAGCCCTCTTTGTGTCTACCAAGGGCTCTCCTCCTTCTGGTGGGGCCACTAGCCCAACCCTGGGATCAATCTATGCATGGCCCGTAGTTGGAAAAGCGGTTTCTTCTACTGCGATTATTTCAAAGCCAGAAGGCGTCATATTGGACTTTAGTCTCACGTTTCTGGGGGCGGACAATTCCATTTTGGTTACAGATGCCGCTGGCGAAGCCTATATTCTCTCGGTATCCTCCGGCTTGCAAGTTGCAATTAAGAATAACGTCGTGCTCCCGCAGGATGAGGGGCTCGCTTGCTGGGGAGTCTATGTGCCCAGTCTCAACAGCGCGTATGTCATTACGGCCACACACCCTAACATCACTATTGTGAATCCTAGCACAGGTGCTGTTACGGGCACTATTGTCTTGCCAGCGAGCGATCAAGGACTTTTCGATAGCGCAGTCGATAGAACTTATTTGTACAGCCTAACCAACACTTCAAACATTGCTGTGGTGGACCTGGGTGCAAGCTCTCCTAAACTGATCCAAGATCTGGACCTGAGTTCTATAGGACCACGGAAAGGATGGCAAGGGATGGCAGTGTACCCGAGCGCTTAACTGAAATGTCCCAGTGGAGATTGGGAGGGAACACGTTCAACACATGTACTCGACCTTTTTTTTTTTTTTTTTTTCAATTCTCGTCCCTCTATATTGGTCATTGTGGTTGAAGTCATCATGTGGACGGGGTATGGGGATATTATTACCCATAGTTCTGTTCTTATTGAAGTATTCTTTGGCAAGCTTGGCCGATTGTTACCTGAAATACCTGTGACTGGAGCAACAAGCATGTGGTGTAGCTAGTTCACGGTTCTAGCCGGGTTTGTTATCATATCGCATCTCTGTGCTCGCATTGTTCTCGCCAAAAATCTCCCAAATTACCAAGCTACTAGATTCCAAATTAAAAGTAGTTTCTTGTTGTGTACCAAATACCTTGAACATCGAGTGGAAGATGTTAGAGAGTAAATAAAAGTGCTAAGCCACAGAATCTGGAAGCACGTCATCCAATTGAATATTAATCATCTTCTCACGACGTCTCTACTTACAGGACTTGGTCTCTTACGTTCATCGAATATCTTCCTGGGCTCTGGTATTCTATCTTTCAAACATTCCTTTTTCATTATATACCATATCTTGGTAGCGAAAAAGAATTGCTGAACTGGTAAGCAACTTTGAAGTGTCTTAATAGTCACTGTGTAGATTTATTTTATCCTTCTTTTTTTATTCTGTGAGCCATGCTCGTTCTTAATTAGGTCGGTAGCATCCATGCTAGGCTCCTCAACATCAGGAGCCGACATACCAAAACGAAGATTGTTAGCCATGTGTGTATCAAAGGCGTCGAGTGCCTGTTGTTGCGGCTCAATGTACTCCGGAACTTTGATGAGTACTTTTCCCGAGCTGCTTGCCAGCGCTGGCAACGAATTAGTCATGTCTGAACTGCCAAAGTGAAATTCGGGCCTAAATTCCTCTGTAATCCAGAACAGTTTTCTGCCATCTGTCAAAAACTGGATGATCTATAATCAGCGAAAAGATTCTTGCAGAAGGAGTCCTTTCAACTCGATGATACGTTGTTTATCGTAAAAGGGGCTGTCTTGCCGATCTCTTGAAGAAAATTGCTCTCAGAATCTGGAAAAGCTGTGCCTCTAGTCAGTTATTGACGCATCGTACTAGGCTATCGGGTACTGTGTAAGTAGATCCTACTAGTGTTACATGTTGTATTAACATCGCCTGCAATGATTGTCGCATGGTCTCTCACGAAATTTCTCGAGGAAGCACGAGAACTGTCTATTCTTTTTCGCATCGACACAAATTACGAAATCATACAATAGGCAACGGTACACGCATGTTGACGGCTAAGGCTCAAACACTGTTATGACACGCGCCTGGGTGCTACATACCACAATACTTAAACGTCTATGCCTTTGAGGATCCGATACCTATGTTAAATGCAACAGTGCAATCCAGTGTCATTTTGGCTTGAAATATAAACAGCGCCGATGATTGGTTGACTGGTAGCGAAGTTAAATGGCTCCAATTCAATTCTAAAAGACGCGAAACGGAACACTTTGAGCAATAACAAGAATTTGATTAGACAACAGTTTTCCCATTAATCGTTATCGTAAATAACTTTGAGATTATTTTCAGTCCAAGCTTGACACCAGCCCAGTTTCGCTATGACCATCAATCGATGTGAGCGAATATAGAGTCCACGTGTAAGTACTTGGACGAGACGGCTTATACTCAATTAATTGCATACATTGGGAATTTTAAGCACTGCTTGCATTTATAGGTATAACATTTGCCCATACGTATCACAAAATAATGGCATACACACATTATCCATGGATGTAACAACTAGTGCGGGCACTTCTGGATGTGGAATTCCTAAGTTCCCAATTTGGAATGTAGAGATGAAGAAATTGAATGAATGTCTCCTAAGCATCTGTCACCTGCTGCGTGCTCCATGATCTCTCGGAGTTAGCAGCTGGGATATATTAGCTATCTATATGTCATGCTACTGTTATTTCAATACCATTCATTTGTTTTATATAGGCTAAAATAACACTGTGCTTTCTTGAAACTTAATCAAGGTGATAAGAAGTCTTTCCCCGCGGTTCCTTATCAGCCGGCTCAGCTTAATCAATTAATAGTGAAGTTTAAGTATGTACTTAATTGCTTCTTGCTCATTAAAGGAAACGTTTAGCATGTTTACAAAGGGGGTGATAGGGGACATATACCCCGTTCGCCGTATTATTATAGTTGTTAATAAACTCCCTTGGCATGTTGCTGTACACGGTCTAGTCCCACACTACTCTCTTACTTCAGGTGGGCCTAGCGACGCAGAGCGATGAAGCTTACTTCATTACAGAGTATGTTGGGGTCATTTCTGACAAAAGAAAGAGACATTTAACTTCACCGCTCCTGTCTCTTCATCCCTAGTCTCTCTTATGACGGCTATAACCAGCATTTTGAGTGACTGCGATAGCTGCAGCTCAAGGTTCTGTGAAGACGGAGAAATTGTCAAGGCTTGGCGCTCAAAAGTCCGCCAGTGGTAGAGGCTTTACCCGCCAAGCATCACTTGATCGTTTGTTCGTATAGAAGTCGTTCTTACCGATACGAGCCAGGGGTTAGGAAAATACGAAAATTCGGTGAGATTGACCGCTCTGTTGCTCTAACTATTAACATGTTAAAATTGACAGTCTGCAGAAATCAGAGGCGCTCTGCCCTAAACAATTATATATAGGTCTCGCTCTCAGCGCATACAAGCATTTTTTATTTTGCGAAGTATCGACTTCTCTACCCTAATTTACGACTTACCCAAGATTCTGTAACCATCAATTACTACCATGCGCCCCGCAGTCTTTCTCGCAGCAGCTCTGAGCAGCTTTGCCGTAGCCGCCCCTCAAAACGAGCCTGAGCCCAGCGCTGACATTGGTGTCATTTTTGTGTATGCCGACGGTACTCAGAGCGAGCAATTGTGGGTTCCTGATAGTATCTCTCAAGTACCTCTCAGTATGTTTTATTCGTCTGTTAAATTTTATCACCCCAGAGGACAGAATTTTAATGCAACATTCTAGGTAGCGGAGGTGTTGTCGACAATGTTTTTATTCTACCACCATTAGGCCCTCAAATCCCTCCCAGACGCGCTAGCGCATACTGCGCTTTCTTGGACGCTCAGAGCCAAGGCTTGGGGGTTGGCGTGGTGAATGGTCCCGGTATAATTGTTCTGGAAATTAAAGATACTATTGAATATGTTCAATGCAACACTATATGATCAGGTCTCGAAGGGAAGTAAGGGCGTGGCTAGGGCAAGTTAATAGTGCACTTGGGCTCTGCCTGTGAACACAATTATATAGGTTTGCTTAACGTATCATAAGCGAATTAAACATCTAATGGGGAAAAAGTCTCTTACTAGAAATTTGACATTACCTGTAGAGTGCGCTGGTTGAAGACCGGTACAGTGGTAGAAACTACAGCAGCGATTGCCAAAAGTCGTCATCCACAGCCATCTTCGGGTAAACTGAGAGATCCAATAAGTGCCCTAGAAGAATCATCAACCCCCATCTCCCGATTGGCAAGAATATATTCTATATTCGTTATTGACGTAGTTAACATGATTGGTCACGCTTCTATTTGCAACCCTCCTTTAACCAAATGATGACACGCATCGATATTAATAGAGCTCAGAGGAGATATTATATGTTAGGTCTAGACAAGGCACCTAGTGGCCTCTTTTATGTCGAGTGTTTATCATTAATGCTCGTTGCACACTGATAGACTCTGATGGCAAGCGATAAATCCGCGAAAAAAAAAAAAAGGTGGGGGGTGTTCTTCTAAACTGCTGGTTTGAAATCGACAATGACGCAACGGTTTCAATTAGTAAATGGGAAATCTCGTGGTACAGAAAGATCATGTCGCATAGGTAGTTATCAGCTGACGTCCATTACGGCTACGAGTCCTCCGACCGGCAGCATTGCTACAAACATCCCTTCGCAGATAGAGTGCAAATATTTTGCCCACACAATTTTGCTTTAAGCTGAGCCAATAATATCGATCATCAATTTCTAGAAAGAACTGCTTGATCCATCTTATGTTAGGTGTTCTGAGCACAGAAGAACTAGGCGGTGCGGGTAGCCGCGACGTCCATCTTGGTTCAGCAAGGGAAGAGATATAGCGCACTTATTGTAGGAGAAGACCAGGTTTGCTGCTTGTGTTTGCGGGATTCGAATGCTAAGCATGAGTTGCTTCTTTCTCAGGTTATAATTTTACCAATCCTACTGTAGATTATTAAAAGCCTACTAGCATTGCTTTACTCCGTCCCCTTAGCCATTTTTCAGTAGGCGTCTGTTTCTCTTACCTATGATTACGTTAGGCAGCAACTTGCCGCTCGCTTATCTTGGGTTTTATTTAGGCGTTTTTTCGCTCTTGATTATATATTCGCGGTATTCCAGTGCCCGTCTTACTGGGCGCAGCACAGTTGAGCCCACTTGCATAGGCACAGGCCGGATGCTGTAGAGTGCCTTGCCATTCGTAGTGCATTTCCGAAAGGCGATCGCCGTAAAACCCTTAATGTCCGATGAGGGATAGCAAACCGAAAGTTGAAAAAGGGCGGGAAACTATCAATCTCTAATATAAAGTAACAACTATTCTCCACTTACGTCGATACTATCTCCGAATTCTCAACCTGCCAGGTTATAGACACCTAACAGCAAAAGAAAAAAAGATGCTAGTGGAGCTCGATGTCGGACACCAGCATAACAATTCGTCCCCCCATACTACGCTAGCCTCGCAAGAGGATACCTCGACAGCACCCAACTATGTCCCAAAAAGTAATGAGGGCACCCAGAGACTGTCGACTCTGTCCCAACTACAGGATGTTGAAGATGGTGCCCCTGAAAATGTTGGAGAGGCCTACCGTTATATGCCACTGCCAGGTCCTCGGCATATTCGCCTGCTCCGCCTACTACCCCATCGGAATGAGAGCGCCCCTCTCCAATGCCAGCTCTTCGATTACCTCATGCTAGATTTAGGAGAGGGGCCGCATCTGTATGAAGCCTTATCATATGTTTGGGGAAGTTCAGAAAGGCCTAGTTCTCTCTTAGTCGATGGACAGCTCATGCACATCACAACAAACCTGCATGATGTCCTCCTACATCTCCGGAGTCCAATGATTGAGCGGATATTGTGGATAGATGCTGTTTGCATCGATCAATCCAGTATCAAAGAGCGCGGCGAACAAATTCAGTATATGGCGGAGATCTACTGTAAAGCAAACCGTGTGATTGTATGGCTCGGCGGAAACACAGACAACAGCGACCAAGCGCTTAAAAGTATACGAATGGCTGCGGATGAAGAGAATCAGAGGCTGTCCGTCAGTGATTCAGACAGAGAGGCAATTCTCGCTATACTTGAACGACCGTGGTTTCGGCGAATCTGGGTAAGGTGGGCAAATTTCTTGGAAAAAGATATAATGAATCTGACATGCTATGTAGGTTCTTCAGGAAGTAGCTGCCGCTCAACATATTGTCATCATGTGTGGCCGCATGAGGATTGATGGATATGCCTTCTGCTTAGGGTTACCATCACTGCTTCCATACGAAGATATCCCGAGTCACATACGTTCAGTGACCTACCTAATGAGGGGTTCTATATTTCGACCAAAATACGAAATTGATCCATTGGGAGGTATATCGTTAGACATACGTTCTCTAGGTGGGCTTATCGATATGTATCATACTCATGAGGCTACTGAGCGTCATGATAAAGTCTTTGCTTTGCTGGGTATGAGTTCTGGTAATCCGACCAGTGCTGGATTATCATCAAACTATAGAACTCCTTGGGAAGAACTCATGAAACAACTTGTTAGATTCATACTTGGAACACGAGTGCTTGTCAAAACTTGGGCTAATCACCAGGCGGCAGTCATGCTTGCCAAGGGCTGTGTTATTGGCATAGTGACCTCGGTATACGGAACTATGGACGTTCGCCTTGGCGACAGGCAGCGCGTAAACACCAAAATAAGAGATACGCCTGGGCCATCGTGGGTCATTCAAGCCACGGCGAAACCACTCGAGGTTGGTGACCTCATCTGTCATTTACTCGGAGCTTCAAACCCTTTGGTTATCAGACCATGTGAAGATTACTTTTCAGTAATCATGATTGAATTTACTCTACCAGAAGATGACAGAATGGGGAATACAGACTCCGGAGAGCTAAAGCAGCCTGGAAACTCCTCTGTGCACGATTTTCTGCTTGTATGGGACTGGCATGCTTCTGACGAGAAGACACCGACTCGAGATTATGAGGCGTGGTTGAGTAACCGAGCGCCTGAGTGTACACGTGATGAATCGGGCGATTTCCCTGATAAACGGACTCGTTTATGGAATACAGCTCTAGTTATGAGTGATGCGGGGAGCAGCGAGAAGGCTGTCATCAACACGCTTCAAGAAATGAAGGAGACCTACACGAGAAACTTTGGAGAAGCAGATCAACGCACGCTAACATGTATGGGTAAACTCGCCTTGGCATATGGGAGAACGGGGCATTTATGGGAGGCAGAGATCGAATTTTGGCGGATGATTTGGAACAGAAAAAATATTCCAGAGGGAGACCAGGACATCATCAGCGATTTAATTAACTTTGAAGCCATGTGGAAAAGTGAAGGCCACTTTCAAAGAGCCAAAAACTTTGAAAAAACAGCGGATTTAGTGAAATCGATCGGGGGCCGCCAACTTACGGCAGATGAAGTGATCAAGATTGTAAGATCAATAGACCAAGATTTGGCAGTCCTTCTCATTCAACGAAGGATCAGAGAGAGTCGACCCGCAAGAAGAGTTACCACGGAAGAAGAGGAGAGAATTAGTAATGTCCGAGAAGCCAACAAACCCTTTGGCGAGAGAGGGTTTACAGTCAAAAACATGGAAGGGTTACTAACAGAGGCGATAAAGAAAATGAATATTGAGGCAACATATCTTCTACTTTGCCAGGAAGAAATCAGGGTCAGAGAATCAATGCTCATAGCGGCAGTCAAGAGTGAGTATGATTCAGTGTTGTGGTGTCTGCTTGGAAGAGAGGAAGACGACATCCAGATTACAGAAAAAGTGGTTCTGGAAGCAGCAAAGAAGAGTAATGAGTCCGTATTACAATATCTACTCGAAAGACAAGGAGACAAGATTCGCATTACAAAGGAAGTAATCATGACGGCAGTCTGGAATGAGGAGCGATCAGTACTCGTCTATCTGCTTGGGCGATGGGGCGATAGGATTCAAATTACACAAGATGTGGTCATAAAAGCGGCAAAGAACGAGCACTTCCCAGCACTTAAAATCTTACTTCGGGAAAAGGCAAACGAAATCGAACTCACAGAAGATGTAGTGGTGGCGGCAGCAAACAATAGGGAAAAAACGGTTCTATACTCCCTACTACAGGAAAGAGGAAGCGAGATCCAAATCACAAAAAGAGTGGTTACGGCGGCAAGAGCGAACGATAATACCCTAGCATTGCGGTATATACTTTATCAAGGAAAAGAGAGGTTGAAGTCGATAAAGGGTTAGTTGTGGGAAAAGCAGAAAGTCTTCGCACCGGTAGGACACCAAAATTTGTCTACTCTACTGCTGTGTAGCAAATATAATTATAGTTGAACATTATATGTATTGACAAGTACAAATTTATTGTCCGTCATTCAAAAAAGTAGAGTGCTCGGTTGTAGTCTCCGCTGGATTTGCAACATCATTAGGATGTAAAAACAGGAAACTGGTTGAGCTTGTTGCCAGCCATCAACTCTACGAAACCACCATGGCTTTGTCCCTATACGTCTCGTATTTCACACCGTATCTCATGCACAGTGGGAAGATAAAAAGAACGACCTTCATCTGTATAGAAATACAACACTAGGAGTACTCTGATTATCACAGACCAGCTACTGTACTCCAGTACTCATTTCATCATGACTAGCAGATCGGGCAGGGATCCGGATTCTCCAGGTAGCTGTGGTCGTATGTGATCGTAACAGGTAGCATGTTGGGTGATATGGCATGGCTACCCGGCACACTACATAGAGTGGTGCCAACATTGAGCTGCAGCAAAGAATGAGTCTGGAATGGAGTTACACAAAAGACGAAACAAAAGAACAAGTAATCGAAGAACCGCGGGAATAGAGCAGTTTATCAAATTGAAGAGTTGCTAGAGCGTGTGCCGTTCTTTGCTATCGGTTATTAGCTACCTACAGATTTTGATGTTAAGCAGATGTGAGTTGAACGAATTGATTATGCGTGCTAGTGGAGTTTATGTGATTTTTTTGATACCACTTTGTTTCGTTAAACATGCGAACATGCATCATGCGCTATAAATCAATAGCAGAAGAAGCAGTGTTCAATTTACAAATGCGATGGGACTCGTGCACCTTTTCGCGTTCTGCCCCCCTGGTTGCTAGACACAGAGTCGTACCTGTGCTCCGTAAACCCGCGCGGTCCCCACCCTCTATACATGGCGTTTCTCCGCCTCTGGAGCACGGAACAGATTTGAAACTCGAGCAAGCAGAGGGATCTAGCATTTCAGGCCTCTTTAAGCGGCCCATGCATGGTCTTTTCTGCGGCAGCTCAGAAGGGGTCGCATCAATCTATCCACTCAAAAAAGGATTCATGTTCCCCATTTTTATAGACAAACATAACATCTCATTGGCTACCTCGCATTGTACGCATTATGATTGGCTTGGTGCTATATTCAGTGGGCCCCCCTGTATCGCCTCCGGGAAACTTGGAAGCCACGGTTGGAGAAGAGTCCGCACTGGTTCATTATGCTGGTGGATGGTGTTTTGCGGATTTAATGTATAACGGAGCCGAGGATGGAAAAGGAAGCGGAGATTAGAAATATAGATGTGGTGATTATGAGGAGGATAAAGAAATATAAGAAGGAAGCGAGTTACTCGTAGAAGTTGTGTTTTATCTCTTCAGTCAAACAATCATATAGCCTCTACCACTCTACCAATTCTCATCTATAACTTGTCTCTCAAGCCATACATATATACATACATACACACACACATATATATATATATAGATATATATAATGTCTCGCTACGCTGCTGTTCATGCTTGGGATAAGCTCAACGGAGCTGGCGATGCCCGTCCTACCGCCGAGCAGATCATCAAGGATGCCGGCAAGGAGGATCTAAAAGGCCAAGTCATCATCATCACCGGCGTCTCTACCGGAATTGGTGCTGCTAGCGCTAGAGCACTCGCTGCTACCGGGGCCACACTCTACCTGGCCGGCCGAAGCATTCCCAAGGCCAAGGCGGCGCTCTCAACTATCGCCGATTTGCCCAATGTCCACTTCCTCGAGCTTGACTTGGCGTCGAATGCTAGCGTCAAGGCCTTTGCCGCCGAATTCCTCAAGCAGTCTGGGGGCAAGCTCAACGTGCTGCTGAGCAATGCCGGCGGCATTTTTTATGAGCGCAGAGTCACTGTTGATGGCTATGAGCAGCAGCTCGCCATAAACCATCTGGGCGCCTTTCTGCTATTCGCTCTCCTTAAGGATGCTTTGATCGCCAGCGCCTCTGCTTCCAACCCTAGCCGCGTGATCAACGTCACCAGTTACGGACACCGCCTGGGACGCATCCAGTGGGACGACCTTAACCTCGAGAAGGGCGAGTATATACCTGTCGCCGCCTACTCTCAAGCAAAGATTGCGAGCATCTACACGGCTACAGAGATTGACCGTCGATATGGTGCTCAGAATCTCACCGCCTGGAGTGTCCACCCCGGTGGTATCGTCGAGACTGCCTTTTTGGAAAACAGCGGCGCGGATAAGGAGACCATTGATAAGATGATTGAGAGCTGGCCCGCCAAGATTTTCAAGTCCAACGAGCAGGGCGCCGCAACCCAAGTGTGGGCGGCCGTTAGCGACGACGTCCTGGCTGACGGGGCTAGGGGGAAGTATTTGGAAGACTGCTCCGTTTCAGTCCCCAAGGAACAGACTGACAAGGAAGATTTCAGGGGATATGTTGAGCACACCTACAACGAGACTGATGCGAAGAGGATTTGGGAAGTTAGCGAGAAGCTGCTCGGAGTCAAAGCTTAGGGTAAAAGATGGTTGATGCTTGAAGGAAGATAAATAACAAAGGCATATACAAATATCTATACCGAAGAAACCATAAATTATTATATTCAAGTCGTTTGCTCTGTGACCGCAGCCAGATAAATGTTCCTGAAATCATCTACTCCAAGGGTCCCGGCTCATAAGGCGTCCAATAGTTTCTTCGACGCCCTGTTATCTCATCGTATGACACACAGCCGGGGTTGAAGTGATCGACGCTATCGCCAATCGGCCACATCGCAGTGAAGAGGACCTCACTGTCGGCGCATAGCTGCGGCTTCTTCCACGTAGTCCAAGCAAGGTCATCCACGAGACTACGAGAAATGAGGCGGCTTTGATTGACAGCTTTCTCCATGTCAGTGGTTTTTACGCCTTTCTTGATGAACAATGCATCGGCTGAAGCATTTGAGCCGGCCTGGAGGAGAATTGACCGCATGAGGTAGAGATCGTTACAGATATGCTGCATGACGGCTTTGAGAGCGGTATGGATTAAGTCGTCCTGAAAAGTCCAATCTTGCTGAGAAGGCAGTGCAGGTCTCAGGTAGTGTGCGGCACAGCGATCAATAGCTTCGGCAGTTCTGTTCCTGTCGTCATCATCCGCCAACAGAGTGATGTCTCCTGGGAGTCTCACAGCTTCGTAGTATGTGAGCGTCGCACTCTCAAGCTCGCCGATGAATACATCCGTTGATACGCTGGTCGAGACCAATGCTGCTAATCTCTTGGAGAAGCGAGAGACAATCATGTCTACAACTGCCTGCCAATTGACAACATACTTTCTCGGCTGAATAACGACACCCTCTAGGTAGGCCTTTATATCCATCAAGTGCTCTTTTTTTGTTGCATTTAGTCTGATAAGATCCGGTCGATCTGGGTCAGTATTGGAGATGTTGATGGGGAAAAAGAACCCCGATACCATGGATGAGAAGTCCATTCGAACACGGGCACCTCCAAGCCCATCATAACGCTCCGCAGCGGCTCGTGACCACAAATAAGGTACCAAGAAGCTGTCACTCGCCACCCGATCCTTTGCGATCAGCGTCCGAAGTGATGAGTCGAGCTGCAAACCGGAGCTGAAGTTGCAATATATGACCTCGAAGCCAATCTCCATGCGCATGATTCCGTCCCAGCCCCATTTGGTGACCAGGTCGCACATGGTCTTTGCGCGGTAGATTTCTCTTCCAAGAGTGAACCACTCGGAGCTATTGCTAGGGCACAAGATGCTGTCTTGGGAATCTAGCGTTCCTATAGGGCTTTTGCCTGCCGATGTGCCATCTAGATAGAGCAGCTGCACATCGCGCGTTGTCTGGTAAGTCTGGAAATAACCTCTGACTCTCCCTTCAGGGTCACTGTCCGGGACACTGTCTGTTTCTGGCTGGTCAAGGGGCTTTTGCGCGGAAGACCGCTGTTGAAACTGCTCCTCCTCTGAACGGGGGCGACGGCCCCCGGGACCACCCTCTGGTACTCTAGCGAAGTTCTCTGCGTGTTCAACTTCAAAGGCTAGCCACTCGGGGCCCTCAGGGGGCTGCTCAAAGTAGCCCCCATGATAGAAGGCAGTTCCGGCCGGGACGACCACAGGGATGAAGCCGAAGCCGTTGTGATTCAGCGAAGATCCCCACTGGCGGCCGGCAGAGTGAATGGCGTTGAAGATGTGGTTGGCGTTGGCCTTTGCGCTTTCATGATTTGGGCGGATTGGTTCTGCCGCTTTGACTGCCGCAACAGAGGCCGCCAGCAACACGAGGAGCTGCATGGCGATGACAGTCATTGCGGGTGACACATGTGTAACGACTCATCTCATGGCGGAACGATTTCCAGCCTCGGGGGATGAGCACAAGTGGTGCTGACATTACGCGTTCCCTGTCGACCAGGCCTATTCCGCGCAAGCGGCTCGGGATGATGACGGCGGACACGATTGGCTCGCTAGGGCCCTTGTTTGCAACCACTGCAAGGAGCGTTATCTACAGCGAATCAACATGAAGCCTTTTTTCTATTGTGGTAAGAGCCGCAAAAAAATAGGTTTGCCGAGACACAAGCATCAAGGTCGTGCGTTATTGTAGTTATGGAGTTGTCTTGGCTGTATGCGTGTACTTTTGCTGGCGCAGGACTTCTGGGGCATGTAGTCGGCAAATTACATGCGCTTGGGCGAGACCAGGCATCAATATAGCTTCGTTTGGTATCGAGTAGTGCTTGCATGGTGTTGTTCACTGTTGTACTTGCGGCTTCGATATACGCTTCTTGATGGCCTGATGCGCAAAGTTGGTTGTCTAATATTGTACAGTTGACTGCCTTGAGTTGTTACCGGACGCAATTCAGTGCCCTCTTGATTACCAGAAGCGGTGACTACACCCCTAGAATGAAGCCCACCCTACCTTGCTCATCCTGTTGTTTGCGCGTTCGATTCTCGTGATGGAATGGCTCTCCTGTATCCATGATTCTGTTTACGACTCTGCAGCTTACCGTCATCTCGCCCTTGTTCCACCAGAGGGACAGCCAACAACAGCCTGCATGAACCACGCTGGGGATTGAATGCATTCACCACCTATACCCAGAGAAAGCTGGAGGCAGTGAATTGGACAACCTACTCAAAACACCAATAATGATACATTGATTCTGTACATTTCGCTCGGACTGATGTTTTACCGTGCTTCTCTCCAAGGCAACTGCCTGCCAGCTGCCCCGACCTGCGCCTTCCTCCAGTAGCAACAAAGAAACGCGCACCAAAATGTCCAAGTCACTTTTCCCTCTCCTCCTCCAAAGATTGTTTCGTTTTCCCTCTGATCAAGGATCCAAAGCTGGCCTGTGCCACGCTTCTTTGTTTTATCTGGTACTAAGGGAAACTCGTTTGCGCTCGCTCTCTTCATAGGGCTCACAGTCACCGTCTTCTTTCCATTCAATCTTGTCAGGGTCTTTCTTCTCCCACAGGTAGCGTCACCATCCGTTACGGTGCAGCTAGGCTCTGATAGCAAGCTCGCCGTCTTACGGTATCGCCATCCATTGTATCGTCTCAGTCCAAAGTGCTGACGCATCCAGGCTTTAACAAGGAGAAATGGTGGACGTGGCCGCTGAACATGGCCGTCTCACCCCCATTTTTGCCCACGTTAGAGACGAATCTATGAGCCAGATGGAGGGCTTGAACCCAGAGCGTGCAAGGCGATTGCTGCAACCGCGCTCTCCATCAATGTCGCCCATCATATCAGTTGGTCCTCAAAAAACAGGTAGCAACACCCTCGCTCTTGGCGGGGCTGCCGCTCATAAACCGACAAGCGTCAAACAAGAGCTCTCTCCATCATGGAATGGGGGAGCTCAGGCGCTTGTGCATATCCCGAAGCATACGACTTCGGTGATTGCGGGAAACAAGAGGTCTCACGATTGTCTAGAGGACGTGGAGCCGTATCAGCAACAAGAGTGGTGCTTGAATCCTCCCACTCTACCGCCTCGTAAGTTCATGTCTGCCGAAACTGCCTCTGCATCTGGTCGAAACTCAACTGCCTCACAGCTCCGCCACCAAATCCTCACACCGTCTATCTGGAAAGCCTTCTTAAGCCACACTGCCTCTTGCTGACTGTCAAGTCGAGGCGTGGTGATGGTAGCTACGTCGTTGCGACCCAGTATCGCTCAATATCGAATGCTGGCCTGCTTCTGACAAGTGTGATGCAATGCCAGCTGGATCTCCCTATTCTACAGCTGCCAGCTCCAGGTCAAGTGAACGGGGGGCTGGAGCGGATGGTTGAAGGGGAGCTCCTGGAAGAGATCTGGTACGACCTCACTCCTGAAGCAAAGTATGCCTATGCGCGTCAACTGCGTCACATCCTCAACAACATGCGAACTGCTATCAGTCCGGTTCGCAACGTGTCAACTGCGCAAATCAAGAAGAGCTTGCTGGGGTCTGCTTTTGCAGGCCCCTATTCTCTCATGCTGGACCAGCACGTGCAAAATACGTACTGGGCGGTCCGTGTAAAGCCAACTTGCCGTCAATTCGTCGCTTTCTTGGCGTCATCGTTTGTCCCATCCGTTCCAGCAAATGTCGTCACTGCTCTGACCTGTCAGTTCCGGCCGGACTATGCCATCCGCTTCACCCACGGTGAACTAAGCCCAAGAAACATCATTGTACAGAATAGCAAGATAGTGTGCATTCTGGGCTGGGACAGCGGAGGCTGGTATCCGGAGTGGTGGGAATACGTCAAGTTCTTCGAAGCTCGCACGAGCCACGCAAATCAAGACTGGTATGACTATGCTAACCATATTTTTGCGGACGCTTATCCAAACGAGCTAGTGGCGTATCAGGGCATCGCGAGATGCCAGAGACAGTGAAGCTGTCCAGAGAGATGGCGTGGCTAGCGCCATCGCTCTCTTTGTGTTTGTATGTTCTTCATGTTTTCATACTCGTTTCAAGCAGATGCTGTGGACCAAAGGGCCTACATGGCCGTGTGGTAGCTGAGGTCATTGCTGCATACTTGACAATAAGGATATATATATAATAGGAAGGTTTGGGGGATGGATGTTATCGAGTGTAATGTATCCGTACAGATAGAAAATCAAGGTGCATTATGTGGCAAGTTTGCTTGGACAAATAATTTGCGTTCTTGGTCGCGTTGCTAAAACATTTGGAAATGAGCCACTGCTTGCCCTTTTCATACTCACTCATTAGGTACAGATGAGTCAAAAGTTCCATGCTTCTCGGACACGCTTCATCATATTTTTAAGCCTACTGTGAATACATATCGTAGACATACAACAGACTGCAATATGCTACAAACGTCGGTTTATTTTACAGCTTGTTTTATTCAGACCACGACACGTCGTCTATTTTCCGAATCGCTTGGCGACGGTTCCCCAGTTGATAACGTCCCAGATGGCGCTGAAGTACTCGGCCTTGCGGTTTTGGTACTGGAGGTAGTAGGCATGCTCCCAGGCATCGATACCCAACAAGGGCTCAAAGTTGCCGGTGACGGGGTCCTGGTTGGCGCGGGTGACGAGGCCGAGGTTGCCCGAGGACTTGTCCTTGACGAGCCAGGCCCAGCCAGAGCCTTGGATGCCAGCGAGAGCGGTGTTGGTCTGCTTCTTGAAGTTTTCGAAGGAGCCGAAGTCCTGGTTGATGGCAGTCTTTGCGTACACAATCGTTAGTCAGACGCTTTGGAGTGAGAAGAGCGAACGAGAAAGATATATACCAAGAGCTGGCCCTCGGGCTCACCACCGCCACCCTTGCCGTTGGGGGCGAGGTTCTCCCAGAAGAGCGAGTGGTTGACGTGGCCGCCACCGTGGAAGTTGAGCAACGGGGCCTGGGCAGCGGCAGCCTTGGAGTCGCCCTTGGACTGAGCTTCAGCGAGGGCCTCGACGGCAGCGTTGAAGCCGTTGACGTATGTCTGGTGGTGCTTGGAGTGGTGGAGCTCCATGATCTGGCCGGAGATGTAGGGCTCGAGGGCGCCGTAGTCGTCTGGGTTGCCCTTTCTGTCAGCCATTCTGCGCAATTCGGACGGCGATTGCGGCTTGCTTCAAGGACTTACACGGCAGATCGGGAAGAGTCGCCTTGCCGCGGGTGAAGCTTGTGGTGGCCATGGCGGCGAGAGGCTTTGCGGCACGGGCGCGGAGGCCGGCGCGCAGGAGGGGCGTCGTGCGGAGGAGAGTCGACGACATTGTGTTTCTGCCGATTGTCGATTCGGGTTTGCAGCTATTCGTGGGTAAGCCTTTTTGGTTCGCGGGAACTGGAGATGTCGTGTGGATGAGGGGCAGGGCGCGAGAGCTTGAGGGGAGCTCAATTGGGGAGACGACGATGGAAAAAACAGCAGAGAGGGGCTTCCTTCAGCTGGAGAAAATACAAACCGGAAGCTCAATGGGGAATTGCAAAAGGCCGAAGGGCGCTTACCAATGATTTGCAGAGGTGACGAGCTGCTCTGAGGGAGATGATGTCAAGGGGAGCGCGGATTTGGAGCTGGACGGCTTCGGCTGCGAAAATGGAGCTGCGTCGGATTGCCGAGCTCTGGCGGAGCTGAGCTGAGCGCATCGTTTCGTCACTGCGGTGGGGAACCACTAAGAGGTAAGCTGTCAGAGTGTGGGTGAAACAGGTACAGGTACGGGTGCCCGGTAGCGGGGTAGGCTTGCCAATGGGGGAGTTTGGATTACCGATGAGGTACTGGTACAGCAGCACCCCATAAACAAGAAACATGTTATATGGGTGGACTCAGAGTTCGTAGTCATTGGGTATGGGGATATTGATGTTATATAAAATCGCCCGTCCAATATCGAAATTTCAGTTGCTAGAGAGCTGTCATAAACATAATATGACTCTCTTGGTACCACCGTAGCTAAAATCTGGCTGCAACCACGTCTTCAACTCAAAGCTCTACGACAGGTCAGAAAATAATAAGTTGGAACGTTTAGTGATTTCTGGCTAGGATGCAGTCTTGATACATGGAAAAATCGACCATGGATCTGATGCTTCTTGTTCGCGAGTCCACAACATCACCAACGCAGGATAAACTGGCGACTGTAATTGAACGAAGCTTTGAAGGTGCAGACATATTTCATATCACACTAACAGCGGAAAGATGGATCTCAGAATGGTAAAAAAAAGAACACAATATCTGGAACCTAAAAAGATCCTATGGTGTCTCCTCTTATGGAGGTCAAGATATCGTTAAGTGGCTTAAGAGTCTTGGAGTCTTGGCAGGCCCACACCAAGTAAGTTAAGTATTTGTCGTCTACATACATACAGATAAAGCCTACCGCTAGCGATCTACGCAGCCTCTTAAATTCCATGTTATTCTTCATCATTGAGGATTCTGTTCATTTTTTCAAAAAACACATTCTATCAAACTCGGCCATGTCTAATCTTATACAACATCTCAAGGCTAAAATAGACTCTCTATACTCTATACCTGCATCAGAAAAAGAATTCTCAAATTTTAAACATATTTTTCTTCCGTAGAGCTGTTGATGCTTCCTTTGCAAGAGCATCCAGGCTTTGAAGAACATCAAAGAGCTGATCTCTGCTTAAATCAGGAGATACCGTACACATTCGGAGGTTTAGGGCTTTGTTTAGCCTTGTTGTTAGCGGTGCTGCGATATTTCGTTCCACCGCCAACCGAGATATTTCTGCATTTACTTCATCATGGTATTTTTCGAGATCCAAACTTGGATCAAGCTGTGAAGCCGGAGGAATATAGCGGAAGTTGAGAATTCCTAGCTGAGCCGGCGAGACTATTTCCCAATTTTCAAGCAGCCGTAAAACTTGCTCTGCAAATTCTGCGAGATCCACGCCATGGTCAATCATATCTCCAACCTTGTCGAGACCCAATCTTTGCAGGGTAAACCATAGTTTCATACCACGAGCTGGCCTAGACATCTCAATACCACGATTCCAGAAGTTGACCTTGTCTGAGGAAGCTTCCTCGGCATCTCGAATGTACGATGCACCCGTGGCGAAACTTTCGACAAGATTGCGCTTGTCGCGGACGAGTACGAGACCGCAATCGTAGGTTTGGAAAAGCCATTTATGAGCATCCCAAGTCAAGCTATCAGCTCGCCCAATGCCATCAGCAGCGTGCTTGTGCGATTTGGAGAGAAGTATTGATGCTCCATAAGCACCGTCGACGTGAAGCCATAGGTTTTCGGATTGAGCCACATCAGCAAGCCCGTTCAAGTCATCCACACCTCCAGTGTTGGTGAGTCCGCAGGTAGCAACGATCATAAACGGTATCAAGCCCCTTTTCCTATCGTTTTCAATCTCTCGCTGAAGACTCGTAGGCTTGATGCGGTAATTCGAATCGCATTCAACGCGTCGGATTTGGCGCCGGTGAAAACCTGCCACGACCACCCCTTTTGCCACTGAAGAATGAGTCTGTTCAGAAACATATATAATGGCCTTTGGTCTCTCTTCGAACTTCAACTTGGCGTCGCGTGCGGTTACAATGGCGGTTAGGTTGGCTACCGAGCCTCCAGACACGAAGATGCCACCAGCCGAAGGTGATGGAAAGCCAGCTTGTTCGGCTAGCCATTTTATGAGAGCATCCTCAACTGTGCTAGCACCGGAGCTCTGATACCAACTACCAGCCCCAACATTAAACATGGTGGTGATTATGCTTCCCAGAAATGAATTTTCATCAACAGGGGACGGAATGAAACCGAAGAACTTTGGATGGCTCATTGCAACACTATGGGACATGATCTGGACCATGTCACTTATGACCTGATTCAGTGATGATTCCTGTGTTCCTGGTATTGTGGTATTTCGCATGTCTCTCATCTCGTCTTCGCTCGCTATATCGACAATCCTAGACGACAAAGCTAATTTCTGTGCTATTAAGAAATGACTACAAAGCTCTTCAATTAGTTGTATATGAGTCGCATTGGGTGATGCACCCTCTTCGTCTCGGTATAAACTGAGATTTGTCATTGCAGCGGTGATGTGAGTTTTGCAGCCAAATTATTTAACAGTAAATGAGATGTGCCCAGTTTCTGGAGAAATGATTGTATATTCTATACGGGCAAACATATATAGATGTACTACTGTGAACTCTCTTCTTTATATACGACACGCATCTATGAATATTTTCTTTATTCTTAGATGGAGTCTTTTTTTTTCTTCATGCTCTGTGCTTGTGTGGGTGCCTATATCCTATTTGACATCAGCCGCAAACATGACAGCTGAAAGACGAAACTTCGCAGCTGAATTACCAGCATTCTTCGTAGGACATAAGCCTCTTTCTCCTTTCAAGTATAGGCGCTCTTTTAGCGCAGAAAGAACATCGAAATACTCTTCGTGCATGCAACCAATCCGCTCTTGTAACACCTCAACTGGGAATTACGCGTATGCGCAGCTTCAAGGCAGAGCAATGGCCTACATAGGATTGGGCGGATCCATCAAAGGGGCTATGGCGGCTAAGGGTGGAAAACCCAAACTAAACTTATACGAGTCCATGAGATTCTCGACCCAGCCTAAAGATCCTAGCCAAACAACGTATGAATCGTGCAATTAATTCTACCTCAGGTCCCACACACCTTAGCGACGAATAACGCATGCTCTTGAGAATTCCCTTCTTTTAGTGGCCAGAAGCCGCTCACAAGGCATATCTGAATGAGAAGTTCTCCTTATCTGACAAGTCTTCAAGGCCCTTATCAAAAGTAGGAGGCCCATAGAGGCGATCCCGCTTCTTGTTCTCCCTATCAAGCCCAAAGCGAACTGCTTGCGCAAGGAAGAAATTGATCGCAAAACACACCAAAACACCCGTAAAACTTTGGCCAAACTCGGGAGCAAATTTCCTTTGGGAGGCATAGCGTTAGTACCGTATTGTATTTTTGAGAAAATAATCAGCACGCATTTTCATGGCCATTACTTACTGGTCGAAGCACAAAGAGCCTGTAATATTGCCCAATGAGTACCCGATGAATGTTCCGGAAGCATATACAGCTTTCTTTGTATAACCGCCCGTATTTGAGGTGCCCAAACCAATACACTGAACCCAAGCCGACGAGAAAAAGTTGATCAAATAAAAGCCGAAAATCTTCCCACCTCTGCTGTCATTGAGTTGCCAACTTGAGTGCATGTTAGTGCTCTGAACCAAAAGAAAAAAATTGACGCGGGGTGGTCTCAGCATACAGTAGTGAGCAGCCAAGAATGACTGGCAGGCAGGACAGCGAGATGATGAAAAACCGAGAGTTCTTCCAGTGTCTACCAAGGTAGCCTGAGCCCAAAACGCAGATGAAAGCCATGGCACCGGTTGGAAGGTTGAGTAAGAGCGAAGTGTAAGCGTCGAACCCCATTCCATTAAAAACAATAGACGCAAACTGTGTGACCACCGCGGAACCCGTGCAACTCAACAAAGATAGAATAAGAATTCCCCAAAATTGGAACTCGAAAAGTGCTTCCTTGATTTGATATAGTTTCACGTGCTTATTCTCAGTGCCTGCGTTATTGACGCGCGTGCGCTCGATGATGCGCGCTCTCTCACTCTCCGTAAAGCCTTTGGCACGCTGTGGGCTATCGGGAAAGATCCAAAGCAGTGCGATACCCCAAAGGAACGATATGCCTCCTGCAAATAAGTACATTATCTGCCATGGCGCCAATCGACTGCTCTGGATATGGGCCAAGCCAAAATTGATGACCGGCGATATTAATAACGATCCACCGCTGAATGAATACCATATGCTGGATCTCAAGATTTGTTCCGGGTGTGTATACCATGTGCCAACAACAAGCATGAAAACCGGGTTAACGCCAGCCTCAACCACGCCGAGGAAGAATCGATTAGCGATAATGCCGGAATAGGTCTTGCATGCAGGTGTTGTGAGCATGATAACAGACCAGACGAGTGCCAGAATAGAGCAAACGCGCTTGGGATGGAACCGTTGTGCCAGCAGCGAACCAGGATACATGCCAGCTATGTGGCCAAAATAGAATACCACAGAAACCCAAGAGAATGACTTGCCTTGCGTTAGGCCAAGGTCTGTTCGCAATCCGAACACAGCTGCTTGGCCGAGCAGGCCTTTGTCCCAGTACTATTACGGGGCTTGTTAGTTGTCTCGTATTCATAGTTCTTACACCAACAAGTTTGAACAAAAATCTTGTTAATGAGACGAAGTCCCTTACCTGAAGTGCATATGTGACACATAGCTGGGAAACATACAATGTTAGTAACGTAGTCAAGTGCAAGTCAAACAGTTGAGACTTACCACTGGCATCACACGCCAGTCAATTTTTCTCACCAACGCCCGATCCGCATCCCCATCAGTGACAACGGGCGGGCTAGCATCGTTGACCGCCTCTACGGCGCTTTTGTTTTCCGTAGCCATTGAATCACTGTTATAGCAACAATGCAATATGAAAGGAGAAGAAAAAGTTCGGTGCCCAAGGATGCTGATCCTTTGCCTTCCAGCCGCGCTGGGTAGCCAGGCTAAATACATGGAAAGTCGGTACGTGAAAATTCGCAAAGGTCCCACCCGGATTCAGCGGGATCAGCACTAGTAGATCCAGTGGATTGGTTCATGATTGCTAGAAAGCTTCTTGGTGTAGAGCACGCTTCACATGCCGATCAATAATCCATTCATTTTAAGCTACAGCTCTCTAACTGCCGTAGGAGTTTAACCAGTTTAGTTGCGAAGCATGCTCTTTGAGTACCACCCCAACCTCTCCATTTGATGGACTGAACCGTCATATCTGCCTCTATCTACCAGAAGACTTTATAATATTAAGCATGTGGTTGAGGGATGGTTGATACAGACAAAACAACACCCAAGCTCCAAAGAGCTTGAGCTACCAGCGAAGAAAAAGTATTGTTGCTTCCGCCCCGCTCTGTAATTTTGTATTAATAGTAAGCACTTAGCAGTTAATCAGCCGAGTCGTGGCTTCAGGTACATGCGGGAACCTAACTTGAGAGGAGCACCACGCAGCCTTACGGGCACACTATCACAACCTTGGTTAATTCACTTCCTCACATGGTCCTTTTTTGGATTACCCGGCGCATGTTTACATGTTGGCGACTCATGTAATGATATTAGAGGGGGTGCTTAAAAAACGACCAGTACCCTGCATTTGGTCCTTTGAATAGACGAGCAGAGGACCGGTGGCTTGCTAAACTCTATACAGATAAAGGTAGTGAGCTGGCTTTCGGCCCCACACCCTTTCGCATTGAAGCTATCCTCGCGGAGGGATCACCAACCTCGGAATGGACTACCGTGATGGTTTTATCGATACCCGGAGGGTTTTACCAGAAGAGGCTGTTGGATAAAACCGAGCATTGTAGTTCTTCCTGGGAGGTGATGCAGCATTAAACCTATGTACATATACTCTAACTTTGTCTAGCCCGTGGGCAATTAATCTTTATGCGTCGTCTAATCAATGTATGCTTTCAATCCTCGCAGTCTTTCCTTGGCCGCCTCCAGCACAGAGTCTGGTTTACATACAGCAAATCGCATCCACTGCTCTCCGATATGTTGGTTAGCTGGTGAGTAAAACTCACTTGGCGGAATTGCTGCCACTCCAAGTTCTTGAATCAGGAACCAAGCCAACTTGAAGTCTCTTGGACGATCAAGAACATGAGAGGGGAAGTTATAGTTCTCTGGTAGCTTCACTTTGCTCATGTTAACCACTACAAAGTAGCCACCTTCCGGCTCTGAGTACGGCATGTCGAGCTCATGCCATATCTCATTAAACAGATCCATCTTAGACTTCATGTCAGTGATGCATTCGTTCCAGAAGCCGTTTTCTTCAGCCTGTTCGAATCCTAAGCAATCTGTTAGTGCTTATGTACATTGAATCAGAATCTGACCATGGCCTCTAGCATACCAATGGCAAACGCCTCTTGAAGTGGTGATGGTGAGCAATAGCAAATGCGTGCGTGGGCTTTCGTAACGTATGAGACGAGATCAGGTGGTCCCATAACCCAGCCTGTACTCTCAATTAGCCTGAATCAGAAACATTACTTATCTTATCTTATGATATGTCTTACCAACTCGCCAGCCCGTAGCATAGAAATTCTTTCCGGCGGAACTGAGGGTCAGAGTAATTGCCTCAACCTCAGGTGACATAGTAGCAATGCGAGTAAATGGAACGTAAAATAGTCGATCATAGACTTCATCAGAAATTATGAGAATGTTGTTTTTAACACAGACATCTGCAATTAGTCTCAGCTCCTTGGGGGAAAAAATCTTCCCCAGAGGATTATCTGTCGAATAGGGTTAGCAACATGGCAATGATCAGTACGCTGGGCGTTGACTAACGAGGTGTGTTTAGTACGAGCATTCTCGTTCGGGGAGTTATAGCATCCTGGAATGCGGCAATGTCAAGGGACCATTCGCCAGCTGAGTGTGTTTTGGTCATGCCTGACTTCGGTGGCTGCAATGGTACAGAAACGACCTTGGCTCCAGCCATCTCAATGTTGCTGATATATCTATATCAAGTGTCAGCATCAATATGTCGTGATCTTCGGCAAAATGCTGGGATAGCATAGAGAAGAGCGCGTACTGGTCGAAGAATGGCTCCAGCAACAAAACCTCATCGCCTTCTTGGAGAAAAGCCATGCAGCAGCTCAGAAAGCCCTCGTTAGCACCGGTAGTGACTGTAATTTCAGTTTCTGGATCCAATTTACGGCCCCAAAATGGAGAGTATGCATTCGAAATGGCCTCCCGCAGACGGAGACGGCCCTTTGGCGGCGCATACTGGTTGCAGTCCAGGCGCTCTACAGCACTTTTCGCTGCGTCAATCAGAAACTGCGGAGGATTGTAGCCGAAAAAGCCCTGTCCCATATTCACTACTGGCTGCTTGGGCGTGGATGCGGCTGCAGCATTAATGATTGACCTGTTGACGGCTGGTGAGTCACGATGAAGGCAAGCGCTCGGATGAGGCTCAAACTTTACTCACCACACATCTTGCGTGGTGCCTGCTACACGCGGAGCTGGCTTAATTGGCGACTTTGTTCCGTTTCTTAATTGGGTCATTTTTATTGTGTAGCTCGACTTCTTGTCCTTTCAACACCTCGAATGTTTTCTTAAAGTTTTCAAACCTTGAAACCGGCCCTGGCGTTGCAGCGTCAACCTTGGCTTGCTTTATATCTATCCCACCTAGCTTGAAAAGACGCATGTGAGAGAACAAGCTTGCGTCTAAAATCTTACGAGAGTGGATTCGTTTTGCCATCATTATATTCTCAGGGCGTCGCGCACTTGCGCCAGCTTACCGACCGTGTTAACTTGTTTATACCATGACTCAATGCTACTGGAATACTTCGCCCACTATGGGGTGCAATACATTACTGCGGGCAATACCAAAGCCAGTGGAATGTTAACTCTTGCCCCTTAACCCACTAAAAACAGGTCTAGACACTGCGTATTCGATACATATTTTTATCGGGTTTTCGTCACCTTTGCAACTAGCTTCTTCTAGGTTCCTTCATTGGATAGATAGCCGCTAGCCGACTTACTGTCCACCCATAAGGGCACATATCGGAGTCAGAATGGAGGTGAAACAAATCCAACAGGAAGCCCACGGAGCAGCTGAATGGCAAGCTTGGAGATCTATTTAATGGAATAGGTCTTTAGTTTGTGGATTTTCGCCCCCGTGGCTATCTTTCAGGAAACACCGATCGCTGCTCCGATGACAAATTCTGCCACTCTTATTCCCATTCTCCAAAGAACGGCTGTGGCAGATTCCATCTCGTACTGTATACGAAGTGCCCGCTTTCATCATTGCTCTCCTCTTCTAGCTTATTTCTCACAGTCAGCAATCCTCAGGCAAAGGATGTATCGTACCTTTGTTGGGCAACCGCAGTAACACGTTCAAACGTAGGAGACTTGAATGATCGGAGCGGAGCTAATACATACACAAAACTCCGATTGTCGGCGTTGGGGTTTTTGGGCAGTGAACCGGGTCCTCGGATCGGGTATTGCGTCTGACAAGCTCCAGTTAATTACCCTCATGCATGGCTGGGGCGAACCGTCTACTCCGAATAGCGAAGCCACTTCAGTCTAAAGTAAAACGCGATGGCCCAGTATGTTCGGCACATTTCCGATTACTAATCAGCCACATACGTGCTCATGGCTTTTGTTACACAATGGCATAAGGCTGATAGTTGAAGTCCCGCTCCATTCATCACAAGCAGCCATTCCGTCTCGTTCTAACACAGCTAGTGAAGATCTCAAATCCTACGTAGCATTCATTTTTCCAGCTACGGCTATTCCCACAAAATTAAGCCCTTGTCCCACCCTCCCGATTGGCAATGCTTGGTTGCATGTGATGCCAAATTTGGTTAGTATTTTTTTGTCTTCAAATCGACTGTCCGCTGAGCTAGCTCTGATGAGTTCAAGCCGGTAAGATTCCTACCTTAGGAAATCAGTCCTTTTGTAATCGCCGCATGCACTCCGTACAGTCAGTGATCATTGCGATACTCAGACATCGAACAACCATTGTAAGGCAAACAGACAAATGGAACATGGCAGCGGCACAGAATGAACAGTTCTCCCAGTGCGCGTAGGATTGATCATGCCGAGGTTTACCACTGGATGTCAGAGGGGCTTCTGACAGTTCGCGACGTAGCATGTCAATCGGTATATAATAAAACACTTGGCTTGATTAGTAGAGATATGACTAGCCATGCCTCTTTTGATAACTACACTGCTGAATACTCTACGTAGCCCCATGAATCACCAGGTATCAGAACGAGTCCCTGATAATCTTGGGTGGTTCATATTTCTTTTTTGAGTGATCAAAATGCACGAATTTTGTACATATCAAAAGTTGATCTGATAGATTATACATACCGAGTGCTGTAAGTTAGGACAGCCAATTCTGCTACCACTAAATATGGTACCGGGGTCAGGCATAGTTGTTTCCATTGAAAAGCCCACCGTAGCCAAAGTCAAGCCACGGGTATAATGTTCTTGAGATCGACATCCCGCTCCGCGGATCTAACTATCCCCGTGGAGGAACCTTCGGAAAGAGGATCTAAATAGCTAGTGCTCCGGAATCTCCGTAAGCGCCCGGACATTCCCTTATCCCCTCGCAATAGTCTTACTATACACTAGCCTCGCTGCTCAACTGATAGTCACACTACGAGGCTGAAGCAATGGTATGATACATAATGCTACATGTCGCAAGTAAATTACCCTATTAAGATAACCCGGGCAACATGCAGATGCCGATATAGGCAGCCAAATATGTTTCTCAATACTCCATTCTCAATTTCGCCGTATTTAGGTGAGCCTTTACTAAATTCATGGTGGATTGCTGACTTATTATATCAATGCTACCAAAGTTTATTCAAGTGAATCTGATTTATCTTAATTGCCGATATAAGGGTTTTTATACTCTGATGCCAAACTGGTATCCGGGTTGCATCTTCTTATACAAATAATTATAGTCATTGAGGAAATTGCATTCAAGCCCATAAATGATGTTAAAGTGAACCTCTGGAACAAGAAACAATGTAGTTTGTGCGAAGGAGGAAAAGTTGACAAGCTAGATTCACCACTGTGTCAATTGCTTCCCTAATACTTGACAGTCTCGGTGTTTGTTATTGCAAGAGAAGCAGATCCTAATTAACATAAAACCCCAAGAATATCTATGCTGTCTCTTATTTTCTAGGCTGATGTAGGAAATTCACAGTGGAATTTCGAAATCTCTAGAGGCTAAATGGGCTTCGTCCCGTATTTTCGGAGTGCTGATGCCTCAACACACTAAGCACTAACAAGCGCCACACATGCGCTAAATTCTGATACGTCCTGCGATTGAGTTATATCCATTACTTGATCGGTAGTTTGGAATCATTTCTTCCATGTACTTGTAGCCATTATTCAGTATGGAAATGTGATGCATATTGAAGGATGAGAGGGGGATAGTTACACCACCGCACATCACATACCAATTATAGTAACTTACCAGAGGTGCCCTCTTTCCACCACATCTACCTAGGTACTCACTTCAACAAACCAAATTCACTCGAATATCGCCGCCAATATTGATCATATTCATGCTAGCTACGCTTGTCGATGTTGTCTTCCGTATACATAAAAGAATGGAAATATTGTCATGACCTTCACCAACTGTCAAATTCATAATCCTTATAGCGGTAGTTCATTATGCCATTATTCGCTCTCCTTAACAGCCAAGCCTTGAATGACATGTCTCCGCTGGATCGACTGTGGTTAAAAATAAAATCAGGTGTACGATTGTATTAACTGCGACTACATCTAGACACAATCTTCAAGATCTTTGGCTAAATACGCATTCCAGCTTGCCTGCCTTCAAGATCTGCTGATTAACTGCATCTCGGTAGATTGCAGTCCCATCTTCGCCAGGGGCAAACTTGAAATCATAATACCAAACGGTATACGCCAACACAAAGCGTAGTACAATGATAGCCAACCTCTTTCCTACACAATTGTAAGGACCGAGCAGGAAGGGATGATATGCTCGCTTATCAATCACTAGATCAGGCCGTGTAGTCCACCTTTCTGGAATAAAACTGTCCGGCTCCTTAAAATACTTTGAGCCTATCATGAGTGATACAGTTAGGATTTGTCAAACGGCCATAGCAACACACTTGGGTTACAAAAAAGAAGGGTTGTATTCGGAAATATACTCACTTCTTTGCATAGAATGTATCGGTACATACACCAACACATCACCAGGAATAAACACACCATCTACCTCGAGTCCCTCAGGCGGTGTCATTCGAGGACCGTTGGAACAAGTCGGGTTATCCAATCTCATGGTCTCGTTAATCACTGCATTTAAGTATCCCGCATCGGCCTCGCCCAAGTCAAGATTAGCGAATTCCCCGGTCACAGTGCGTCCATAGAGAGGCTCCAGTTCTGAACGTAGTTTCTTTTGTATGGAAGGGTCGCGTGCCATGTGATAAAAGGCAAATGCCAATGCGGCTGCGATTGTGTCCGTTCCTCCAACCATGAGAGCTTGGGCATCTGAATAAAGCATATTATGGTCATGCATAGCCTTCGGTGCCTTTGCATGATGGTCCTGAAGAAGATACTTCAATATATCTTCATGTGCGTCATCTGCATACTATGGTGGTGGTATAAGTAAACCAGTCTGTACGGATTGTGCGGTAGATCATAAGTACCTTTTCTCTCTTATCAACCATCTTGCAAGCCAGCTTTTGGAACTCAATATGATCGCTACTACCACCAATTGCGTTCATCAAAGCAATCGGCCACCACATCGCGCCGAGCCTGCCAATGGCACCTAGCGTTTCTTCGAGGTAATGTAGCATGGGATCTTCTTTGCCAGCTTTGATAGACCCAAAGTTGATGGAAAATCCCATGCGTCCCATATTCTCAAAGGGTACCAGAAGGGAATACAGCGAAGTATTGATGGGCTGGTCCTTAACACATGCCAGTTTTTCTAGCCATTCATAAACCACTTCACGAGCGTAGCCCTCATAGGATTCCAGAGCTAGGAGTGCATAAGCATTCATACTGAGAAAGATATTAAAATGTGAGAACTCACCTTTCGAATTAAAGGCCCTGTCCCAGATCTGCCGCCTCCAGCGATGCTCCTCACGATTCAGTATGGAGTCAAGGTTCGGGCAACCTTCGTAGTGCACAACTTCGTAGACTGTGTCTCGCTTTGAACACTTTGAACCTGCACCGTGTATTTTCTGTTGAGCGTCGATTGATAATATTATGAGCTCATTTGGGCCTGCCAAACAAGTCAGCACAATCTTTTCATGATTACTCTCCAGCATGAGACTTACCAACGCGCACTATACTTCCATATTTCTCGAAAAGTGCTATGTGCTTAACGTGCAACTTTCCATCCCGAGCTGTATACGGTCCGTAGAATTTCGTGAGTTTTGCTGCGAATGGGCCAGGGAAGTGCCTCAAGCGATGGAAGAAGATGCGATATATCGTGATACTACTGAACAGTCCTACAAAGTAGAACACTGATATAGTGCCAGCATGAATGGCTCCTTGTAATGCCCCTTGTAGATAAATGAATCGTGTCCATAGCAAACACACTGCGATCAAGTAGAATGCAAGAATCTTCGGCGCTTGGATTGCCTTGTGTCCGTGGATGAAATAGAGAAGATGAGAAAGAACGCCCCCCGATGCCGACGTGATGCAGAGCAGCTCATACCGCATGTTTAAGAAATAATGGGCTCGCTAAGTTAGTATTCAATGATGAAAGGCCAGAGAAGGTATCACACCGAAAAAGGGGCCAAACGACATGAAAGAAGAGAGGATTCCGCTGCTTATGAGACCTAGGAGCTATGCGTCCTTAAGGGAAAGCACGCCTACAGCTATGCGACCTGCAAGGATGGATATAAGCATGGTGTAAACTCAATGTTAAAATACTAAATTTAAGTCCGTTTGAGATACGGAGTATAAGCTGAGAAGATGCAACGATCCAGCCACATCCTTGCCATAACAGGAGCGAATCTAGAGACAGGCTAGTCTTTTATAAGTGATTGCTATTAGCCCACTGAGGGGGTTGAGTGTATGTGGCGCCACGCCCACGGCTGCTAGGGCTTATTCAGAGTCCCTACCAACATCATTTCAACAGCTGCCTATTCGATAGTTCAAACGTCGCTGCAATTTTCTGCGCAGCAGCTCACGATTTGAGATGCAATGCCATCTGGCCTGTGAAGCAATGGTCTGGAGGCCTCTGCGCGCGTATAAAGTCTTATCTACCCATTAGCTACACTCGGCACTTGAACAATTGAAGCTAATCCTGTGATTTTCCAACGGGCAGTCGTGGCTTGTCCCAACTTAACAGCGCGCATTTATGGAACCTTGATTCCCAGCACCCATCACTTTAGACAACAATTCGATCGACTGGCAAGGGAATCAACATGATACATAAATTATACCTGATTATATAGTCAGGCGCGTTTCATATGTGGAAATTGTGGCTGCATTCAATACAATTCAAGGATTCGGGGAAGGACGTCAATGAAGAATTATTAAAATAAAACATCTTTATCATGCTTACCATGTAAGACGACTGGGGCGAAGAATAGCAGGCTAAATGTACATCTCAAGCAATATCCAAACACTAAAATACCACATCGATCTGGAGGCGAACATGCTAATTCGAAAGGGAATAGAGAGTGTCTGCATAGTGCGATTACATGAAAATTGAAATACTTCAAGAGAGACTAAAGCTTAGTAGGGTAGTCCAAAGGTGTTTGATATGCGCTTTTTAACAAAATATTAAGTGAGAGAACATCTTCAACGGCTCAGTCATTTTCAGCTTACAATTGAAGTAAAATATAGTTCTGGAATAGCTAGGTAACCCACTGTCTTCACATTCACGTCGCCGAATGTTTTTGAATCAAACTAGCATCCTTAATCTGGTAGCCTGACTTAGAGGTCTGATAACATTATGAAATGGGAACGTCAGGATTCCATTGTGTTGTGACCCACATACAACTAGATAAGTATACATGAATCTTCAACCACCATAGAAAAATGGCTTGGGATATTAGCTAATATACCATAAGGTCAATCAATATGCCATAGGTAAGATGGTGGTCTTACTTCGGGTTCATAGTGCCATGCGTCAGAGCACTCAAAGGTTTAATGACGCTGACGCCATCATGGCAAAAGGTTTCCTTATCCTCTGCTCTAGTTTAAATTTGAAACTCTATATAGGTGAGCACATAGGATTAAGCAACTCAGAAAAATATCAGAGAGTGCCTCATTCGCTTTGAAAGTCTAGGTGATCAGTTATAGCAATTACTAGGCTATGCACTACTTTGAGGAGCGTGGGACTTATCACATAACTTCATAGGTCTCCATGGCCTCATCTACTGCGCTCTGCCCTCTGACGTATTAAAAGCAACGATTGTGCTTCATATCCATAAGGCACACTGAATCGCATGATTTCATAAGCTATCTGTGCTATATACTGTGATCAACCTTCTGGATTTGATAGCCTCGTGGGGAGTGGTGTACACCGTGGTACCGGCACACTGAAAGGGGATATCATGCACGGGTGGGAACCGGATTGTGAAAAAACTATACTCCATCTATCGTCTGTCGTGGTGCGGAATCGGCTCAGAGTACCAGTGTGATAATCGACTTCTCTCCTAAGAATACAGATATGATTGCCTTTGATATAGAACTTGCAGCTACCATATGCATATCTATGGAATCCGCATTTAGCCAAAACACAAATTATAGTCGCATTACCCTAAATTAAACTACCAAAATAATCGGACACCTTCATGGTCACAGAAGCAAAGGAAAAAGCGGCCCTATCCGTAATAAGCCACCATTGCAAGCATCCATTATCCTGCATGCGAATTTAGCGGAAATCGATACAATATCATAATATGTAGATGGGAGCACATAGAGACAGAATTTTGGTGCATAACAACGAGAGAGGCGCACTACTGCTCAAACAGTGATTACATTATAACTTGCTGAACTTCATCAAATCAGCTATTTCCATGTCAAGAGCCACATCTCTTTGCTGTTTTTGTTTCACAACTAGAATTTGTTCCCATACGAAGCTGGTATTTAGCACTCTTCCTGAAAGATGTAGGGTAATATTAGGACATTTTCGTCCTCATTGCTAATATTCGCATAATACTTGATAAATCCCATGATCTCTGTCCACTCGCACAAAAAGAAGAAAGAGATTGCTGTCAGCGGACAAAAGGAGCTAAAGGAAACTGCTACTTAGAGGCGTAATGGCTGCGAGGATCCAGCGGGACACTTGCTAACTAAATGCCTATATAAGGGGGAATTGATTCCCTTTATTTATACAACACAGGATGAATACAGTCCCTCTCTACTACCTAGCTGCGATTCGCCTGCTGGACTATCGCGTGAAAGTCACTTGTATTTCTTCACTCTTCTCTACACTGCCCATTTCTGACAACTGCCCAGTATTACCGAATATAGCTACTCCCGCCAATATAGCACCTCCAGTCACATGAATTCTTTTGTGGCAATTAGTTTCCTAACTGCTTAAGGATAGACATTTTGTACCTTTTTTTTTTACCACAAAGTGGTGTCATCTTTAATTCCGCGCTCCGCAGGCTATGGTGAGGAGTCAGGAATTACAATCTAGCATAATTCCGACGCATATGACAAGATGCTAGTTGCAGGATCACCATCTTAGTAAGGAAAAGTATAACATTGATATGCAGGCAGGTTGAAGATGATGGATGCAATATTATTCATTTTATTGGTCATTGATCATTGTAGAGGTATCATGCACTGACAAAAGAAGCATCATGTGGGAATACAATGAGTTACTGTAATCTAGACCAGCTTCCTTTCGGGACTTTATGATTGAAGTGAATATCCATTACGGAATCAGCTGAACTAAATGGCATTGATACCATAGATTCCGTCGTCCATCTGAATGAGATTCAAGTAAATAATTAAGGGACTAAAACTCTAAAAATATGCGTTATAGCAATCCTCACCAGAGGATTGATAATTCATTGATCAGATTTCTCTGATTCACGTTAAATTTGGGCATTCCATGTATTGTTTCTAACAAGTACATGACCACCAGCAGCCACATATAATCTGGTACACCACTAGCTTCTACAGTTGAGACTGACATGGACTCCTCTTCAGCTAACTCAGCACTCTCAATATACTCCACTCCGATCAATTCCGTATTTCCGTAGAGCGCAGTCTAAACTCCAAATCAACAACATAGAATATATCAAGTAGCCACCGCAGCGATCCAAACATCTTTTTGTTGCCTATCATGTGCTGTTACCCCATCACTAAGCCCAGCATATTCCCTGCTAATCACCATACGGCGATCGTCTTCAGTAAAAAGTTTCTCGTCAGGGTGCAATTTGGCGGGTAGATCAGGATCAGCGAAAGTTGCTTCCAGTGAATCCATATCTGGGTGAATAACAGTGACAATAGCATCGCATTCAATGCTAGTAACAGCACCGCTAAATAATGCTTTGACCTTTTCCTTGTTCTCGCTAGTTATGAACTGCTATGGCCCAGTTAATCGCTTATACGTTGTTTTCCATGGAAACTTCTTTCGAATGATATACTTACCACTCCATAATAGAGAACTCCGTGTCTACTAAGGATGTCGGCGACCATTGGAATATGAACTTTCGTGTAATGTTGTTCAAAATCCTCGTCGGACATGCCTTTCTTTTTCGTAACTAGGAAGGTAGCTTTAACGCCTGCTTGGAAGCCAGTAGTCATTTTCTTTATAGATCAACAATCGTTTTCTTCTAAATTGCTCATGTTATTTAGCATGGGTTTTGGAGTCGTATAAATAGACTTTTTAAGTAGCCCTCAGTGACGCGATTGCCCATACCAAACCGAGTTGCAACGTTCAGGCTGCGCTAATCGTCTATATTCTACGAACCGCACGATTTGCATATCAGACGAGCCATCGGAGTTAGAAAGTACCCCAGTCCGAAAAGAGGAATTGAAGGTCAGCATATTGCTTAAGCGAATGAGCGCTGTGAATCCCAAAGTATCCATTTGGTCAGATCACGACATTCTGTTATTTATACATCTGGCAATTTTATTCTTGAAATACTTCTATTGAATACTAAGGAATACGGAATATAATGCTCGGCACACGCTAGCAATTGCCGATTAACTAGATGCCAAGACGTTTCTTAATTCCACTACCTCCCTCAGCTCGATCGAACCTTTATTCTTCCACCAAACATCCAGTCTTCATGTTAATGTGATGTGACCGAGTTCATTATTTCAGCGTTTATATCACATATAAGTTAGTTTATTGAAGATTGGGAAGATCATAATCCAGCAATGTGTTTCAGTAATGTCATTAATGTGAATAATATTGTAGCTTTCATGTGCTACATCATAATATGGGCTGATAAAGTGTTCTTTATCAAGTAATAAGCAAATAGTTGTCCCGCGTAGAATAGGGATACTGCCAAAATGATTAATAGTAGCATTATAGCACTAGACAACTCATCAAGAGGTCCAAGTTTTATTTGTTAGCTAAATATATCCACTCAACAGTGACACCTTCCCTATGAGCATGTTGGCGTTTTAAACAATACTAAACCACGGCAGCCGCGAAAATAGAATTACACTGTACACGAAAGACTTTAGTCAGGACAAAACTCAGGCTTGCTCGTCTCTCTGTACTCGATGATGACTATTTTCGTGTCAATTTGGGCGTGGGTATATACAAATATACAGACAGCCTTGTCTTTAGACGGCATCGTATACTCTGACAGGCAAGTATGGTAACAACTACTCCATCTCTCCTATTTGTGGGCTGTAATAGGGTACAGTGTTTCGGAATTCATATCCATACTCCCAGAGAAATTCATTAAGATCGTATGAGTAGATACGCTCTGTTTGAATGAGGGTGGTGATAAAGAGGACGACCGGCAGGTTGTAGGAAATGAGTTGGATTTATGACATGTGCAACTCCTCCTACCCGGGCTCAGATGATGCGTTTCCCTGTCATGGTCGCGTTCTGCGCCGCCGAATGTTCGATAAATTAAATCAATGCTAATCTTACCTATAGAAATTGCCCTCCTCCGGGAAGCTGAGCCAGACTCGTGTGGCCACGCGAAGCCCGAAGCCTTATGCGGTAAGAATGCTCTAGCTTTTACCAAGACAGACCTTAGTAGATATGAAGTGATGGGCTGTATGCGGCAATTCCTGCATAATAAAAACAGCGATCCCGCACTCAAATTTATCCCCCTATGAGAACCTTAAATGGTTTCTAAGTTGTAGCTAGGGAGAGATTTGCAGTTGGATGA
Organism: Trichoderma arundinaceum; assembly: GCA_025919625.1. Lineage (NCBI taxonomy): Eukaryota > Fungi > Ascomycota > Sordariomycetes > Hypocreales > Hypocreaceae > Trichoderma > Trichoderma arundinaceum. The sequence continues at coordinate 721,212 of JAMQTF010000007.1, read as the reverse complement.
ACGATATTTCCTGCTTCAGGTAATGGGACCATGACGTGACCGTCCATTCAGATACCAAGGCTTTGTCTATCTCTCTAACTTACGGTTGCGATTCCTTCGCAGGTTAGAGGCAAGTATTGCAGTTGTTCCCTAATACGCGCTTCATCTTGTTGAAGTGACTACTGTATTTTATCATTTCCATTTGTTGAATTTATATAACTCGCTTCCAACCATTGCTAAACGTTTAAGCCTCCTAGAAATCAACTCTAAGTTATTGTTTATATTCAATCCTTTACACCAAGAACTCAAACAACTCCATATTATGCAAATAGGCCCTTCTTGTTGTCAAATCTATATTTAATCATCCTTCCAGAGGAGACTTGCATGTGAATGTGTTGATCTGCGGTGACGTGAACGCCTCGATCATGCCCTCAATCGCTGCATACGCACCAAGTCCACTGAGTGCCAGAGAACCGAGCGTGTAGACAAGGAGGACAACGTTCAGCCACCAAAATCTGCCGAAAAAGCCACGGATCCATCTCTTCACTCCCGAGTCCCGGCGACGAACGATTCCAGTTACCGGGTCAAAGGCCTCTTCTCCTCGCATCGCGTTCTTCTGCACAAAAAGTCCGAGACCGATAAATGCAGGGAATGTATACGTAAACTGCACAAGGCAGATTGCAGCAGTAACGCTAGTCAAGCCGAAGAAGTCGGGGATTGAAGCGGCGATGATAAAGGCGATGATCCAATAAATTGGAACTATGACAGCCCATAAGATTTTGCCACCAAGGCTGTGGAGCGGAGGAGCTCTGAAGAACTCCAGGAAAATGTTATTATAAATGACCTTGATTCCAATATTGCCGTACAGAGTCGCAGCAATGATTCCGCTAAGGACGGCGAGCATATTGCAAACAGTTTGCCAGGCATAAGGCGATAGACCCTGATACGCGAGCTATTGTCATCAACGGTTAGCATGGACTTTCCCTCACTTCCTAATTCTAAAGATAAGCTTACCTGATTGGCATACTGTCCCTGGTAGTAGTACACGAAAGATCCATAGGACATGTAGCAGGCATAGATAAAGAATTGAGCACCCCACATGGCCTTAAGGAAGTCTCGTGGCCGTTGAAGCTCGGCCATAAATTCAACAAATAGCTGTGCACCACCATAGGCGTAAACACCATTCATAAGGCCGTTGATAGAACCAGTGAAACCATTGGTTGAGGGCGGAATGCCGCCATGTCTTTCGATGGGGGGATAAGTTCCGTTGGCGTATGGCGCAACCGACAAGCCTCCCAAGGCAGCACCAGCGGAACCAGCTTGGGCAGCTCCATAGTTAGGCTCACTATGGGCCATTACACCCATACTGATGAACATGATCATCAGGTTGAGAACCACGGCAAAATTGGCCAGCAAGCCCAGTTTGCTCAGTGTCCGGATCTGGCCAGAAAAGAAACCTACAACTGCCCAAATCAAGCAGCACACAACATAGCAGAGGCGGAACTTGGACACCTGTGAGATGGAAAGGCCATTGCTGATAACGATGACACCAACACTGATGGTCAGTTGAACAGCTTGGAGAAAGTTGATCGAATAGCGAAGCCAAGGCCCCCAAATACGGAATCCGAGATCACCATAGTTCTTAGCCGGAAATTCGTACGAGTCGACGTTCAAGAAAGCCTTCCAAAGGAGATAGCCGGAGCTAAGTCGAGTTAGCGGATAATAGCAGCAAAAGAGATCCCCATAGAGACTTACAAGCCAGCACATAGTCCAAAAAGTGTGAACAGTCCGATGCCTTCGCCCCAACCCATAGTACCGATAGAGAAGCCGACTCCGAAAGGACCCAAAATATCAGTCGTGATCAAGTAAAAGCATGCAGCCGCACTGGCGGAACGCAGAGCCCGGCTTGCGTTTGTCCACTCCAAATCCGAGATTTCCATTCGATTGCCGTTGGCGCTGGCATTGTCACCTTCTGCACGTGGGCTATCTTGAGCCTCTTTCGCGTCGGGCTGTACTGCGTTGGGCTGCAGCCCCTCAATTCTCCTCGCAGCTCCTTTTGACGGGAACAACGTTTCTAAAAGGGTAGTGGGTGGTGATGTGGCAGCGACTGCATCTTCTTCTGCCCGCGCCTTCTCCGCGTAGTACATGTATTCCTCGAGAGTGACATTGACATCGTAGAGAGCACGGTGTTGGGGTTTAATGGCGGCTGAGACAGGGCCACGAGGGGCTTTAGAGGCATCGTCATGCCCAGACGAGTAGCCTTCTTTCTCAGATGCCATGATGATTAGAAAGTACTGAAAGCGAGCTAGATGCGGCGCCCCGATAGGATAGCAGGATGAGGAGAGTGAGGGTCAAGATTGGGCCTTATTGCCCCAAGAATGGAGGGCGATGGATGAGACACTGATTTGGCTCTTGGAATCTTGCAATAAACATGGAGAACAACGGTCGCAACCTGCTGGGGAAACAAAGACATTCCGGGGATATATGAGTATATTCGGGGGTACGGTATCGGTCGCATCTCTGACTCCTCTGCGTTGCCACAACCTAGGCTAGTTTGACCCGCAGGCGGGAAATATTTCATGATCCCGTCTTTTGTAGCCCGTGGCAATGTTCATGTCAACTATGCACGCCCTGTTATCCATTCTGCTGATGGCCCGTTGGCGATATGGATGTATTGACCGTAGATGTGCTTACCAACTAATCCAGTTAGTCTCGAGAAACGCCGAGTTAGGCTCGACTATAAGAACTTCTGTCGGAAAACTTTTTGGACCCACAATAGTGACCAGTCAAGCGGGTATCAAACAAAACCGAGACCGCAAATGAAAACACACATACAACTAGGAATATGAACGCCCTTGGCAAGGAACCAGTGCGGTCAATATGTGTGCAAAATGATGGTTTCGTGTGCTCAAACTTGCTTGAGTCTCGGATTTTTTGTTAATATCCGCTTGCCAGTATACCCTAATCAGGAAAATGCGATGCGAAAGAAAGGGTATGCTACTCCGTACTGCGTTTCCAAAGGTACATACTAGTTATGGACCACCGTGCCGAGAAAGCCGTTGTACTGAATATCCATGGAAGAAGATGTCGCCGACCTCGGAAAAATCGATTGTGGCCAATACGCCATACGGGCTGCCTGAGAAACTTTTTTTTTTTTCATGGAGCTTTAGCCCTGTTTGACTTGACATGACTAGTTACGCCGAAGATGGTTCTGCGGAGAGGCGACCACTCGTACGAGTGCCCTTTTCAAGACTCATGACATGCGTTTCTAAAGTATGACGTTAGTTACTCCAGGGGCTTCGAGCTTGGCATCTAGAGATCTGACATGGAACACTTCTAGAAGCTCACGTACTTTCGGGACCCTTAGTCAAACATCTTGGATTCTTTTTTTGGTGTTTCTTAGCTAGAACTAAGCGCACAAGGCTAGTTCCCTCACGGTGATCTGACGTTGCCCGCAGACGAGCAGAATACCCTTAACCCCCTTCTGCATCTTCCCGAATGTGCCGTCGTCCGCGGACCGGAAAGCCAACACGTGGCTGCCGATGACGACATGGCAGAAAAACACTGCAGTGGCACATCCGGCATGACAGCTCGCGCTTGAAAACCCTCCGAGGGATCAAGGGCTAAGCCTAACCAGGTTGGCCGTTTCGGTTGACAGGCGAGCAAAACCAACTCCGGCACGGAAATGCCGAGTCGATTTGGAGCGGAACTAAAAACAGTCCGGGCTAAGGCCGAGATCCACCTTCCGGGTCGCCCCACTTGCGGCTTAACTGTCCTAATCGAACCTAAGCAGGGCTGAGCCGCTCAGTCATTGTTGATCGGACACGAAGGTCATGTTTCTATATGGTAATTGATACGATGTATCAACTGCTCCCCAGGTCAATTATTACGGCTCATTTATAAGAATCGTTGTCAAGGAGTACTATTTCTCAGATTGACGAGCATAAATTGCTGTTAGCTCATGGAGTAGCGCAAAGCATCGTATAGTCTATCCCTTCCCCGAACCTATGACTCTTCCACCTCCGCAGTATCCGTTCCTTCGTCTCGAAATACGAGTCTTCGAAGCTCCAGTCAACCCACGGGGTTCTTTCCCCTCAAATCCAGATGGCAACAAGCAACCCACTTCACTCCTTTTGCCTTTGTAGACTTGGGCTGCCGTTATACATTGGACATGAGTCCACGCGATAGGGTTTCAAAACTCGATGCATTAAGCATAGGTAGGCAACTAAGGATGTCATCAAAGGTGCTTTAGTCCTGCATCTATCAATTATTGCCACCTTCCGTCTTCGGTAAACGGACGAACTGAGTAACAACCTTTCTCCTACTCAAGTTAGTGAGAAGCAACCCCAAGCATAGGTAGTGGAGAATTCGGAGTCCCATCAAGTTCTTTATCATGGTTCAATATCTTCTATTTTTTTGCACCCATCATTTCCAAAATTGGAGTTACAAAGTTCTGTCTTCTGAGGCTATTGAGCTTACGCTAAATTACCTGTAAATATTGGGCGCGTATAACTCCGTTTATCATACAAGTCCGATGCCCGCTAAAAGCGTCCCGAGGGGCAAGCAAAGCTGCTGTGTTGATAAATGGCATCCTTTTCAATCGCAGTTAACTAGATTAATCAGGCCTACTTCTCTGAATTAAGGTCATTCCGTTCAATCAATGGTAATCCGTCCGATTAAGGCTAGCTAGATTGATAAAGGTCGGTTATTTTTACTCTCCGGGACGGCCTGCAGCGAACTTGGCCTGCAGCGCTATTGTCTACGAATCTTTTAGCGAACTCTGTTCTATCGGAATGTCACGGTACCGACTTCAAAGGTGCACAGTAACAGCACCAAAATAAAATAAAAAACCCCGTGTTAACAGTGCATCATGGGGGGTTAGAGCTGCTAAAAAATCCAGATCCGATTAACTGCTACTCAAGATTTCTTGTAAATGTGACCGGTTGGCTTTTTTGCCCATTAATAAAGCAAATCTTGAAGTTGCACTTCACTTAGTTTACAACTTCGCAAAGCTACATGAATGGGCATTTGCAGATGCTGTATTTAAGTGTGGCCGGGAAATTGGCACTTAAAGTTTACGTGGGGTACCCTGTGTGAGGTGTATAATGTTCTCCCAGGACCTCGTACCCGTTGTACGCGCGGCCGTTTTAATACTATTCGAGGCGAATTAGGTGACACACAAATCTCGCAAGTTAACAACCCCAGAATCCTTAGTAAAGGCATGCGTTTTTAGTCGGAGACGCATGGAATATGAGGGCAGCGGGAACTGCTAGATGTGAATGGCGAGGGGGATATCTATCAAGTGGACAAAGTATTCGGTCGGTGGGTGAAAAATAAGTTCTTCCTTGTCTGGAATAATGGTACAACTGACTGGGAAGAATATCTGGACAGGCACTTGCTTTGCGACTTCAAGAAGCAGTACCAAGGATTCAGTGAAGGCGTTGATATTGATATTATCGATATGCAGGCTAAAGACAGTAAGCGTGATTGTCTGTTGTATTGGCATAGACGCTCATAGAGTAAAGATTCTTGAGTGGACGAGAAGCTAGTCAGCCTGGACTCATTGGCTTCCTGGGTGAACGCTACTGCCCTGCATGCTCTCAGTCCTTTCCTATGCCTCTTGATAAGAGAGATTGGGGGATATAAACGGCTTGAATTGGCACTGAGCAGTTTAGTTCAGAAATACAAAATCTCACCACCATTCCAATTAAACATCAAAACTATCGAATCGATGGCGTGCCACAATCGAATAGGCATAGCTTGCAGATCTATTTCATTGGAAAGAATGCAGTTACTACAATAGGCTATTCAATAAGTCCTTTGACTCAGCCAAAAGTGTATTCGTAACCGGATCATGCCTCGATGGGTTAAGCAACCACTTTACATAAGCAAAACTTGAGGAAGTCACGCGTTGCTCTAACCATCACCAAGTCCGGTTGGCTCAGTAATATTATAGAAATATCTGTACTGCTATTAAGAAAGGTCACCCTATCCTAGCTTAGACTATTAGTGGAGAGGATGATACCTTGACCTAGTTCTTTGGAAAGGCTGACGAGAGCTTTCTCAAAAATGACGGCATAGCAGTTATAACTATAATTACTATCCGGATATGCCTTGCAGCTAGATATTTACCTGAACGCAATGTTTGGCTAAAATACCAAGATCAGGTGTTTTATAAATAGTTTAAAGCTAGGTAACTACTAGTGAACAACTGCTGTTGTATATATATATATACGTCTCTCCCTTTTTTTTGCAACTATTTTTTCCCCTCAACGTCGTCGTCCCGCTTGTGTTTATGATGCTAGGTAATAATGAATTGTCATTCCAATACCCTGGGGGTTAATCACAGAGAAGTTTTGAAACTTATTAGGTGTACTATTTTTTAATGTATATTCCATACTATAATTGCTTCGCTATAATGTTCAGGTCGTCGCCAGCAGGGCACAGTGTTCCGGTAAATAACAAAAAATCAGACAGATATTTCACCTAGCTTTTGTACCACTTTTTCAATATACCGAGCCCCCACTGCAATTCCATCTACGTCCTGAAATTCTTTCTCATCTCCAAAGTCTTCATTGTTCTGGTCCAAGCACGTCAGGCATGTCTCCACCACTTTGCTGTACTTGTTGCCCATCCTGCGTCTCAAGGTGCCTCTTGCTAGTTGCAATAGCCTGTCTTTGACTCGTTCTGGAGATTTCAGCAGTTCAGATCCACTCATACCACTATCATCTGCTCCTAATTGAGAGCCCAGACTGGGCGGCCGAATGTTCGTTGTTCCTAAGGAGGTTCGACCTTTCTCCTCGACTTCGTCATACTCAACGAAACTCCTCCACAATCCAATCTCAAGCAGACAGACACCAACGCTGTATATGTCGTGTCTCATGTTGTAGTCCATCTCTGGTGACTTACCCTGCCGATGTGGGTGGCGGTACAGATTCTTCTCCCAATCATCGTCGCCAAGACGGTGCGTTTTGCCCTCGGCATCGCGGAGAACATCGAAGCCGACCAACACAGCTGTTTCAGAATACGTCCCAATTGCATCGTCTGCCCCAACGTTGGCAGGTTTGTGGTTTCCTTTGCTGAGGATGAGTATTGTCTCGGGCCGAATGTTCTTGTGCACAAAATCATACAGATGCACATAACTGACCGCCTTAACAAGTTGTCTCGCAAGGTCGAAGCGTGCCGATAGAGAGTCATGTTCGCTGCTTAGTCCACCAAGCAGCCGATGGCGCAGGCTCTGTGTATGCGGATGCGTTGAGGGCATGCGGAAGACGAAAGAGAGGCTTGTTGGAGGTATAGCTGTGCCAATCTTCGTGTCGGAACTATTCGAGTCCTCCTCGTTCAGAATGCCCTTACATTGCAGCAGCCCAAAGGTGAAAGGGTCTGTTTGTTGCAATCGCCTTGCGAAGTTGCGAATGTCGCGCAGTGCAGAATTGACGTTTGCCCTGGAGGTGCAAGTGATAGGGTCAAGCACCACCAGTTGGCCGGAGTCAGCTCGACGAGCCATGCGAACTGGGCTGTAAGCCAGACTTTGGACGCTTTCAGTAATGAGTCCGTCTGGAGGTAGAAATATAGTTTTTTGTGTGCTATCGATGTCCATAGGTTTGAGTGCACGGCGCAGATGCTGCGCAGTAGGGATAGCTGCTTTTGTCTCCTTGTGCATCGAGACAGACTGTTGTTGTGACATGAGGTAGAGCTGCTGGTCCACCTCAGGCCCAGCAATCTTTACCATCAAAAACCAGCTGGGGTCAAAAATGCCCTGCCAGACCTCTAGATCGCTAATTGCCTCGGCAAGGCTATCTCTCACAAATGCGTACTTGAGTCGCCTGACCTCAACGATGATGGTCTCCTCGCCTGCACCATTTGGTAGAGTGTCAGGCTTCTTCACTAATCCTGAGAGTTTGGTGTTAGCAGCTTGTAGCTTGTGCAGTAGGACGTCCAGCGTCTGTTGCTGGACGTTTTTGTGCCATTCATTTAGCTGAGGCTCCAATCTGCGTACAAACTCAAGTTGCATCTGGATCTTTAGCCAGCAGGCCTCCACGCGTACAACGCTCTCATGAAGCCGAGATTCGGCATTTGCAAATGCTTTGCATAATGCGACGAGCTCTTTTCCCCTGTGATAAGTAGTATCTATTGTGCCAATCAGGCCGAGATCGCCAAACGGGTCAACCATTTTGGACGATTTCCAAAGCAACAAGCGCAGTCCAATCAGCGAGCCATCCAGCCAGGGATGTTTTATGTCGCAACCCTATCAGATATACATACACATTCCTACCTGCTTAACTATATATGGGAGTTGCAATCGGCAGGTAGCGTGAGGCTGAATTGCAACAGCATAGCCGCCGCACCGCCTACATGTAAGAACCCCGCTCTTGGATCCTCCTGAAAGCCTTGTTCCGGCAGCAAAGGATTCAAGTCGTCGGAGCACTCCGCTTATTAATAGCACATGTACTCTTGAGTGCCGGTTCTCCTCTTCGCACTCAGACCTGAAGTACCGCCCGAACCCCCACCTCATGAGACCAAAGTCTGCCATATCGACTACCGGTCGGTCTTTAATCTATTACCCCTGCTGTCTATTAGGTGCCACGGACATTCTCGGACGCCGCCGACGGATCCTCCCGTTGGGCCGGCCCCGCAATGTCACGGTTGCCGGACCTCGTTCGTGACACCCGCCTCAACACTTCTTTCCAAGATGACTTCACAATCCACCACCACGACGACTCAGACGACGAGAATAACGCTCGATCGACATGGCGGTCGGAATATTGGAAGGTTACCGCCCATCTGGGCCACGGCGGTTGCGGCGACGTCTGGCTGCAGGAGTGTGTCCGTGGGAAACGAGGATACGACAAGCGTGCCGTCAAGATCATTCCTCGACTAAATCTCAGGGACAAGAAGGACAGGTACATGGCTGAGCTGGAAGCTATTGCCAAGTTCTCGCAAAAACGTGTAGGCTGGCGTGTTTTGTTATTTCTTTTATAGAAGGGAAAAACTAATTGTCGTGCGCGCAGTATTCAAAGTGCTTCGTCAAACTCCTTGGGTGGTACGACACCGATTCTAGTCTTTACATCGCCATGGAATACTTTCCTCTCGGAGACCTACAAAACTATATGACCGAGACTGGGCCAATAGATGAGACGGATGCACGAGAGATATCGTTCCAGGTGCTTGAAGGGTTGTCTTACATGCACCGCGAAGGGTTCGCTCATCGGGACATCAAGCCTGGTGTAAGTTGTCCATTTCCCATTCTATAAGGATGACATTACTTATTACTATATGTGCCTTTCAAGAATGTGCTTATCAGGTCTCAGCCACCGAGGAGTAAATGGTGGGTCAAGATCAGCGACTTTGGCATAAGTAAGCGCATTGAGGCGTCGACGAAGGCAGTATCAAGCGTCAGGGGCACAATTCCATATATGGCTCCAGAACTCCTCTGGCACGAGCCAAGCACTTTGAACCCTATTAACTTCCAGGCGGCTGACATGTGGGCATTTGGCGAGATGGTCTACCGCATGCTAACCCAGACAGCGGTTTTTCCTACCCAGAATACACTCGTTAATTATCTAGTGGCTACAGACTTGTTTCCCACTGAAAAACTCAGCAATCAGGATGCAAGCTCAGACGCCACCTCCTTCATTCGCTCACTAATGGAGCCTCGCCCTGATAAGCGCATCACATCGGAGAAGGCCATGGAACATGCCTGGGTGGCATCTTTAAATGACCATTATGCATATGTCTCTAGACTGCCAACGCCCACACCATTGTACGCATTCCATATCCAACTTCCCTAGTACGTGTACTAACCCCTTTGAGGGATCCATCTCCTTCAATCCTGCCTGCCCCATCTACCAATCCGAACCCTTGGGCCACAGTATCGACCCATGGTTCCGACGGTTCGTTGCTTACCGGCAATCAAGCAAGTGCAGGAGTTCCGGGAACAAGCAATGAGTCATATCTAGAGATTGTGTCCCCCCCGCACAGCAGCAAGACAATTGAGATGAACGATTATTCAGACACGTATAGCGCTGCTGGGGATGCTATCTCTGAGCCCGCGTCTCGTATATCTGAAGTTTCTGCCCACCCTTCGACAGTTTCTCACGCTGTGCCATTATCACCACCACCACCTCCTCGGCAGCAGCAGCAGCATAATTCACAGGCTCCTTCTCCAAGAACGCCTTGGCCGCGTATTCCGAATCACGAATCACTCCCGCCTGTCCGACTACCTTACGGTCGTGCTCAGCCTGTTCACGATGACAAGATGCGTGATATGCCATCGCCGCCTCCCCAACAACAGCAGAAGCAGCAGCAGAATTATTCACAGGCTCCTTCCCCAAGAATGCCTTGGCCCCGTAACCCCGACTTTGAAACACGTCCGCCTGTCCGACTAGCGCAAGGTCGTGCTCAGGCTTCCCAAGGAGCCCGACGGTAGACCCCAATTCGCATTTCCTAACTAAGCGCCCAAGAGATGTGCTAGACTCCAGCTGCACGCGGTGTTAAACTTCATTTAGCTCTACCAACGAGGAATATTTAAGGCCTTACTGTCAAAGGTTCTTTGGCAGCGAATGCTCCAGTAACAAGATGTTCCTATGGGAGCTGGGAATCCTGGAACCGGTCAGAATTGACGATGAATATTTCGCTACGCTAACAGAAGCACCACCAGAAGGTAAAGATTCAGAAAATAGGCAGCGCCCAACGACAGCCCAAGGTCGCGGAGGCGGACCAGACAAAACTGGTAACTAAAGACTCAATAGAAGTCATCGATCTTCGTCCTCATTTGGAAAGGAAAAAATGCGATCTCCTCGAAAAATACGAGACGATCCGGGACGGACGTTATCATGATGATGGTTAGAGGGAGAAGAGAGACCGCCAAGAGGCTCGGGAACCCGAGAGGGCCAGGCCCACCCCGAAGACCCGATTGCCCGGAAAAGACGTCTTAAAAAAGAAATGCACGAAAGGGTTGAGTGAGACCTATTAGTCGACTAGTTGGGCATCTATTGGCCAGCAGAATCATCGAGTACATACTTTGATACTTACCCAAACAATTAAGAAAAGGAATACGGCAAGTACGTACGCGAAGTTGAGCAGAATTGTGAGCTTATGCGCAGGCATATTAAACGCGAGAAAGAGCGGCGTGCAAAAAAGGCCCGCGTAAGGTTCGTGGAGAAGAATTTCAGGAATTCTTCAAGTTGACTGATGAAGAGAAGAAGGGGAGCGTCTAATTAGTACAAATTAGATAATGTTAGATATCACTCCTAATTTTAAAGGACATTGAGGTCTTATAAAAGGGCTCTTTAATATCTATTCTTGCTTGAGTGGCGACTGTCCGCCAGGTCGGTATAAGTCAGCGTGGCTAAACTTCCAGCATATACGACCATAGGTAGCGGAGAATTCGGGGTCATATGCTTCCCTTTTTTGGAGGTTAATGAACTTCGTGCTAAGATATTTACCATCGTTAGCTCATCTGATCCAACTAAATAAAACGGTGCTCATAAAGTCACCGTTTTGTACACAAGCAGTTCCGGCATCGGTAGTGCACCTACATTTCGATATCTACGCATAGCAATCTATTAGCTCACATTTCCCCTCTAGTACAAGCATTAGGGTGCAACGAAGTATTAAATTTAAGTCTAAGCAGCACAAAAGATGACTTGCTTCAAATTTCCTTAGTTAATCATGCTACTTTTTCGGACCGTTTGTTTCCCGCTCCTTGAGAGGAAGGACAGCCTAAGAGGTTGTTTAATTGTCCACAGATACTGGCTGCCTTTTTCTAGGGGTGTAGGCTTCCTTCCCAATCTACTATTCCTAACACCACGACTCATAATATGCAACAGATGTACCTTTAAAAATTGTGTCAGATTGCAGCATGGGCGGCAGTATAGAGGAAATGGTGAAAACATGTAGCGGGCCAGGCAAATACAGCAGACTGGAGGTTTCGAAAGGCAATTACATCTTTCCTGTACTCTGATTCTTCCTATATCCTACTCTTAAATTCACAATACCATGCCTATGTATCGGACTCTCCCCCCAGCGAGAAGCTTTGCCCAACAATGGATTCACTGAGTTTCCAGAGTTTAGCTGCCAAGTCGGGGTCGCTAGCGTAAGCTTCAGCAATACCATTGTGACAGTCTTCCAAATATATCGATGATTCAGCTAGTAGTATTTGTAAGCACCTTATCGAGATGAAATATGCAACTACATAGGGGAGATTGATTGAGGCACACCGTTTAGTGATGGGTCGAAGGCGGCAAAAATTGAAGTTGCGGCGCCCTGGTCAAGAGATTTAATGGCGGGTACGTCCCCTCCTGCTGGCGCATTCTTAGTGGAGGCCTGCAGTTTAGACAAGTCCATGTGCCGGATAAGATTTGTCATTATAGCTAGAAAAGAAATTGTCAGCCTACATAAACATATCAAAGGCATTGTCCATCAGGCGCAGAGTCGTAGTATACTTCCTGGATGTACACTGAATGACGATATCCCACTCTCGACTAGATTATTCCGCAGATACAGAGAGAAAAGAATATTGGCTGTCTTGGACTGGCCATATGCTACAAATTTCTCATATCCGTTGCTCCATTCCAAGGTCTGGCCCCGGCTCTTGTATGCTTCTTCATCTGCCTGCTCTTCCGGAGGGATAGTCTTGTTCTCAAAGTTCCAATCACTGAATCGAACCGGCGAAATGCGATGGCCGTTGCTGCTGAGGTTAATAACGCGTGTGTCTCCTTCGTTCCTGGAATCTTTTGCTGCAGCTTGAAGGTTCTTGAGAATCAAGTTGGTGAACAGGAAGTGGCCAAGATAATTGGTCGCAAACTGAATTTCAATACCGTCTTCAGACAGTGTGCGATCTGGCACAGCCATAATTCCAGCATTGTTGATGAGAATGTCCAGCTTCGAAATGCGAGAATTAACGTCTGCTGCTGCAGCACGAACAGACTTCTGCGATGATAGATCCATCAACACTGGTTCTACAGCTGTGGATGGATATATAGAATGAATATCAGCCATGACAGAATGGATGTTTTTCATGGTGCGCGAGCCAAGGAGTAGCCGCTGCGGCTGTTGTGAGGCAATGGCCATAGCCGTAGCAGATCCAAGACTCCCGGGGCTTATGCCAGTGATTAAGACTAATTCATAATAGTAAGACACTTGTCTCGAAGCGTGGCAGTCATATTTTAGAAGTAGTCTTACCAGTCTTGCCGCGAATTTGTGTTGCCAGAGCCTTTGCAACTTCTGTTGCTGTAGATTGGGTGTTGAACATCGCTGGGGTATACAGGTAGTCAAGAAGAAGAGGGTGAGATGCAAATCATTTTGAGCGAGGTTACCAGACGAACAAATAGACGTATTTATATTGTTATCAACTACGCGAATCGCATCCAGCAGCAGTTTAGAGTCAGTTCTCATCCCCTGTAGAATGTATCATGGTCTCTCAATACAGATTGCTAAAGACACATCGGGGGCTCCACCGGCAAGATTCATCTAACTACTATCTTGATTAGACCGATTATAATTGTGTCATCATTCTCCACTGCGGCGTCTATGTCGAATCAAAATTCGGTCAGCACAGTGAACAGCTTCGACCTGCGAAATCCTCCGTTCCGCAACCCCCCACCTCATACTAAGCCACTTGTAGTAGAAGTTCTTCCCGGGTGTGGCATTAGCCCAGCAGAAAATCGGTCAGCATCCCCATACGATGTCCGGACATAACCGTCTGTCCGTATGAATGACGACGCGTTCTCGCAGCGATGAAATACCATCCACGATAACACCAGAGACAGATGAGCCCTTCTGGTATGGGGACACAACCGCGCAATGCCTCGCAAGGCGGGAGAAATGACGGGGCCGAGGTGGCGAATCCTATAGTTCGACGAAAGCTGCAGAATCGTGTGAATCAGAGAGTTTCTAGTACGTGGTTGCCACTCCATTTCTCCGCTATGCAATTTGTTCCCGCTCCTCACCGTCGAGTAGGACAACGGAAGCTACGACGAGAGGAACAGGCAGGGATCCAGCGGAGGTCCCGAGGGCGACCCAGGACGAATGCTCAACCTGTCAATCCCCACGTCTCCTCGATGCCGACGTCGCAAAGCACCAGCAGGTGTGTTGATGGTGAAACAGGCATTGAGCTCGTTGGACTTGCGCCAGGAAGCTCTTCGCCTTTGCAGCCCACCTTCGTATGCTCCCTTGACGGGGCTCAGACCATGGAAGTCATTAATCAGCTGGCCTACACTGTGAACCGTAGCCTCTTGCAAGGCAATCCAACATCTGACTTACTCCTGTCTGTGACACAGCTTAATAGCTTCCGGGCTATAAGGTACAACATGGATGCACTTAATCTCAATCTAGAGATAATAAAAGATCAAAATGCAATCTCATACTTCAATGCACCAGTTGCAACATTCAACATGTATTCCGTACCACCGAGCCTTCACCCAACAAGTCTCCAGAAATCTCAGGTCCATCATCCTTACATAGATCCTCTACCCATTCCATCGCTCCGAGATGCTCTCTTACGCTATGAGGGGCTTTACAATGACTACGATTTCTGCAGGGATATGATTGGGGACGTTGGGAAAGCTGGTATTATAGTTTGGGGAGAACCTTGGGATCCGTATGGCTTGGAAGTGTCAGAGAGCTTTGCTAACAAGTGGTTGTGGCTGTTGAAGAGTTGCCACGAGGTGCTTGTCTCAACAAATTACTGGCGGGCGCAGCGTGGAGAAGCTGACTTGTTTTTTCTTTGACAATGTCCAAAACACTACTGGATATGGTATATCACAGCTCTCCATTTCGCTGTCATATCAACATTATAACCCCCCCCCCCCCCCGGCTAGTTCTGTTATAAAAGCTTAATGCAGTCTCAATATAGAGGTTATATTCATAATCAGGATAAGAGGGTCAGCAAAGCTGTAACAGCTAGTTTCATAAAAGGGCTATTCCTAGCTTTTGGTTCAAAATCCAGAACCTTTCCTTGGCTTGATTCAATTGGCAACTGCCCATGAAACTAATTCCTCGAGATCCAGGCTATACTACTGGTAGAAGCACAGGAAATATGGCCGATGAAGGGTCAAGACAAAGCTCAACATGCGCAAAAAGGCCCGAATTACAAAGCCCAAACACAACGCAACAGGCTTCAAGGCTGCAAATTATAGTTCAATGACTCGCCCAAGTCAGATAGGCTGAAGCAATGCTCTGTCGAGCCATAAAAGGCAGCGATAATCCTCGGAAATGGATTGCACACTCCTTTCCACAAAAGAAATTAACGAATAACGCAACGCAAAGGTAAGGAATCTGCAGTAAAAGACAACTCAACGGCTGACTAAAAATCGCAACCATCCAAAATGGCCAAAGGGGACAGAAACCGCACGCAGTCTCAAGATACAGTATAATCAGAAGCTATACTTCCAAGGTTTGTTGTAATATATAGGATGTATTGGCGAAGCACGACCACATATCATCACCCCCTAAGCCGGAGCGCCAAGTAGACGGCGCAGAGATTGGCCGTTTTTTAAAGCCGTCGCGTTGGTGGAACGATCACGTAAGGTGGTGACGGGCTTTGCAATGGTGCGCCGAGACTCTCTTATTTATACCTTGACTTGCCCTGCGTGTGCTGCGCACTCTTACTTCCGCTCGTCGCCTTCTTCTACACCTCTATTTCTATTTAAGGCCTTTGAGTTAGCTTTCGTTTATTGCTCGAAAGTCATTCCAGGCCAAATCCCAAGTAAACTGCAAATGGAACTAGAACAGCTCCGCGAGAGTTCAGAGCTACCTGCACCGTGCTCTACACCGCACGCCGCGAACACTTTGATAGCCTAGAAGAAACGCCATGGACTCGTGCAACGCAGGAGAGAGCAAATTCAAGGCAAATTGCCTCACTAGCTTCCCAGCGACGTTGCCAACTCCGCCGCTGCTGTGGCCACCATGTGAGATAAACTGGCCGGCCAGCTGCGCCAGGCCCGAGTTGGATCCCTAGCCGTTCTTACCATTGAGGAGGGCATTGACAGCCATGCTCTGCCGCGAATTGTCAGTACATACCTCTACCCAGATCAAGGAACCACTTACACCAAGTCCTCGGTCCCTGTTAGGTCCGTCCACGCTGCTGGCGCCGTCCCACTGCGCGATCCAGCCTGCGGGCAGCTGCGGCGGCGCGAACGTCGGGCCCTTATTGCTGGGGCGAGGTTTGACTTGGAGACGCGCAGATTTCACGCAGGGCAAAGTGTAGATTGGCCTGATGAGAAACGTAGGCGAGAGAGAGAATGTGGATTGGAGACCTGCTGAAGAGTTATTCGGCCTCTCAGTCTGGAAGGGTTGTTTGTGTGACTGCGATGGTTGTTCGATGACTGGGGCCAAGCAAGCGACTTTGATGGCGAGACACTTGCAGTCCGAGGACAGCGGCCCTGCTATACTGTCTGGCCAGCCCGAGTCGAATCGAGTTGAAGTCGCAGCAGCGCTGAGGGGCGGAGTTTCCCAGGGCACCCTTTTTTATTAAGATAGTCGTCCATGACACTGGCAAGGCCCGTGTCCTGCCTGGGTTAGTTAGAAGTCTCGCAGATCCCTATAATTAACATGCAAGTGCTTTAAATCTAGTACTATAGGCAGCTTGTATGTATATATAATAATATAAATAAATAGCCTAGTTTTCTTAACTTTATAAGTTTATTATAATTTATATCTATATACTAGATATAGGGGTTCTGTTTCCTTAAAAATATAAAAAACCAATATTATAAATACTTCACAAGGTCTTGAACCTAAGATGTTTTTTTTTTTTTAAAAAAAAAAAGTGATATCCTTCTCATATTTACTTCCTTGACTGTTAGATGCCACCACAGCCCGAAGGTGTAAAGTTGGTACCAGCCTAATATATATACTAATATGCCAGCGTGCACTACATGTGACATGACTTGTTGGCCAAACTGCCGTAGACTCTAGAGAAGGCAACGCGCGATTAAGATAGGTAATTAAAGATGTCGCGTGCTAGAGTCTTGCTTACAGCCTTTATGATACTTCATCTTAATAGATTTACGCAGCAAGATTTAGTATATGCATTTGTTTACATGGCTTTGTGAACCCGCACTTTGATTGATGGCACGTGACCTTAGTACCGGTCCCGAACCGGCTGGTCAATGATGAGCGTTTCCCTCGAGGCATCACCTTGCTCAGCCGTTTGCTCAGCCGTTTGCTCATTATCTACTCAGGTTCAAGCAGCGACAGCTATTGTATAATTTAATCTTTTTTTGTCAATATAGATGTCTTTATAGAGTGGTTGTGGGTGGTTACTCAGACACATACGACCATATCCATTGGAATATACGGGATCCCGTCCGCTCTCCCAGAGTCAAGCCAATGAGAGGCAGATTAGTAGTCAGGTGGGTGACCACTGGCGAACACCGGCTGTTGTATGTTTCTTTCATTTATATCTTTTTTTTTTCTCCGTTTGGTGCTGTTATGCCGTAGGATAGCGTCGCTGAGCGGTGCCGAGGAGATCTCGAAGTGCTATGACCTTTCTGACAGCTAGCCAATCAGTAGGCGGTAAAACGACTTACAAAAAAACCATGCAGAAAAATACAGGAAGAGAAACAATATCTAGTAGAACTAATAAAACAGTTCTATAAAGGAGGGTATCTTTTAGCAAACAAGAAAAGACAATAGATAAGGCTTGTATATGTGGGAAGAGGATTTTAGATTGGCCCAATCTTTATTTTATCTCTAGAGGTCGTAGAGAAAAGGATAATAGAGCATATCCTACAAATTTTCCGTGAAGTATTCATATTCAGATATGCTGAGAGTCTGTTCTGAAGTAAGATGCGGAAACAATTTGCTAAGCTACGCAGCCAATGGGCATATAAAATGGCGAGGTTTACGGAGTACAAAGGCAGAGGAAAGTAAATACTAATGTTATTTATCTACGTGAAGATCTCCCAAGGATGTGACGTCCGGTCGACTACAGCCTAATATATATCAACTTTTCAAGTTCTAAAATTGAACCGAGTTGCGGAATACGAAATCTAGTAGAAAGCCAATACCGAGATCAGCAGGCTGATAAGAGAGATGGTAGTGAAAGATGGTTCATTGGTTGATAGAAAACGAGCACTATCCTTGATTTTTGTACCATAGCACTCACCTGCTACGGTGTATTTGAGCGTTTAGTGCTCCTGAATATCACTACGGTCCCCAGCTTCGTCCGCCAATCGGTCAACAAACCCGAAGAGTCGCAGACGCCATAAGTACATGTGGTGCAGATTCGCGCGCCAGCCAGCTTCCGAAATGTTATGACCAGTGATGAGAATCATCATAAAGAACGATTCGATGATACTTGGAGGAATGTTACAAATCAATTGCCCGGTAAGGGTCCATCTCATTGCGCTGGCTCCAATAACAAGGCCTATGACAAGCATGATACCCAGTATGACGGTAAGCTCGTGGGCGCAGATAAACCCCATTTTATCAGAAAGGCGATAGTTGATGCTGTAGTCGACCTTGGTTTTCTCCGGCACAGGCACTCCAATTTCATCAGATAGACCTGCATCTTCAAGTTTGGTCTCTTCTAGAGCAAGCCGTTCATACTGATGTAGCCGGTGCTGAACGTTTCGGAGGACGAAGCCGTCAATCAACCCAATCAAACCGGCGTAGGTGCCGATAAATAGCCACCAGTTATTATCCCAGTGCATAACAGGGCCGATGCAAGCCCAAACGATCAAGACAATGACTAGCAGTGCGATACCGACGAGAGTTCCAACGACATCTGCATAATAAAAGATGATTCGCTGGAAAGTACCCAGGTGAGGCGCAGGAACAACGACTATGGGATTTGGCTGAGTATCACCACTGAGAATGCGGAGCTTGAGCTCGACGTCAGAATCGACCTTGAATATGGAATTCATGCACTTTTCAACATATTCATCATGGCGTTCACGAATATTGGCCAAAAAGGTAAAGATCAAGATCATTAGCGCCGAGGTTCCAGAATTGATATAGAGCTGCCAGCGGTCACTCCAATTGCAGTACTGCCCGAAGCCCAGCCAGATGAAGATGCAAATCCAATATATGCAAATAGTACCAGAGTGACCTAGAACCATCGCAATAAGATTAGAGACGCGACTGATCCAGTCCTCTGGTGGAAGGTTGAGATCGAATTTGTCTGACTGAGAACTCTCAATCTCCGGAAAAGATGGCTTCTTGTACCGATTGCTGGCTAGAACATGTCGCAGCATACGCTTCTGGCTCTGGACTCGAGACATTAGGCTTGCGGAGATTCGTACCTGCCTTTCATAGCCATTGAGTTGTTGACGCATAAGAAGCGAGTCAAAGAAGTAGCTAATAATAGCTTGCACGTCGGAGATGATCGCAGCCCAGTTGTCAGACTGGCCGTAACGAATGCCAAGGAAAGCCCAAATGAGGAGACCTGAGATCATGATGAAGAAGATGGGCTGAGAGCCAGATGCCTTGACAACTCTATCAAGCCATCGGTCAAGCCTATCCTTCTTCGCACGATCGACATAGCCAGTGATGTTTCTCGTAGGTGTAACTTGTTCTTGCTCATTACTAAGGACGGCTTTCCCCTCTTCAGAAGCAACAGAGTTAGAGAGAATGTACTGTGTTGGTGCAGCATCCTCAATGGCTCCTTTGGCTCCAGGTGAAGAAAGGAAGACTATTATTCGCTTGAACATCTTCAGAGTATTTTGGAGGAAGACTCGGTAAGGCTTTCCTAAATAATTGCAAATTGTATGTTAGATTTATTCAACTACCGCCAAACACCTTGAACTTACTCCTTCAACCTAACTATGAAGCCTATGATAATTCTTGGAGTGATTTCAACTTTGACGGCCTGCAATCAGGCTTGAGTTATTCATGCCGATGCCGCAACTGCCATCAAGTCCACACCCATCGACCTAAGGCGGCCAAAGCTCATCGGCAGGCTCGAAAGAAATCGAGGCAGGCAGAACTGGCCTCGTGCTTAAGATAAGATTTGCCAGCGTTGTGGTTTCGTGGCACAGATTGGACCACGAAGCGTTGAAGTTTTCGTATTGTAGACAGTTAGGGGCCTGGACAGCCAGAGTTGGTTGCTGACAACTGGAAAATTGGTTCGAAGAAAGTATGAGAAAAGGCGTAAACAGAAATGCTACACAGAATAGGGTACTGTACTATTGCTTCGAGGTAAAAAAAAAAATCGCCAAGAAAATTAGTTTATATATCAGACTGTAAGTACCAGTGGACTATGAGGATTCTCAATTTACACCACTAGCAGCGCACGACAGCGGATAAGCGGCACCGTCACATTCAGACCCCAGGCCTCTAGCTTCCCAAAAAAAAAAAAAAAAAATCTTTTCTTCATTCGTCTCAGCACAATTGTGTGAGGCATTTTGTGTTAAAAAAATTCTCGGTAGGGAGCCGATGGGGGTGGCTATGCCGATACTAGCAACCCAGCTCGCGAGTAGTTCCAACTACTTGCGCGCATTCTGTTGGATAGACTAGCCGTTTGCAGATTATTTTTACCACCACTTCGCTTCTCTGCTATATCATAGCTATGGCATGTGTTTTTATGGCCGGTGAGTAAGATGACGAACAATTTGCAAGCATTGCCCCCCTTACACATGTTGCTATCCACGAAGGTCGAGACCCAAGCCGCATGGGCCAGACGGATCAGACGCTCTAGTATCTGCTATAGTATCGGCATTCCACCACTGATATGATGTAATTTCAATTGGTGATGATTGATGGATGTGTGAGTATCCTGTTGTCGAACATGCGTCTATGAAAGTGGGAGACGTGATATCAAGGGTTTCAATCTCGCAAGCCATTGTATTGCTTAACAAATCCAAATAGACCAAATACCAGGTGAATTGATGATATTCAAATACGTAATAGACTGATATAGGCCATTTGAGTTCACTAAAAGGCCCTCTATATCGAATAAACAAACAAATATTCCCAGGTTATTATGTTGCAGACAGATATGCCTTGTACATCGGATTTTCTGTTATATAGGGGCGGGTTTAGAAAATACTATGCCCATCTGAGTCAGATCCGGCATAGCGTCTATTTAGTTTATCGGATTTAATGTCGTAACTAGGCAGCATTATGAAGTATTTCACGTATCTTACTACGAGAATTTGACTCAAGTGCTTATTATACAGGAAGATACGAGCATTGTTAACTCTGAGACCAGTAGGAGGCCTCTGATATGGATCTTACAGCCAAGATGGCCATTAGTCAAAATTAGGTTTAGGAAATTAGGTTCAAAGCTAGCAATTATCTCGGGCCAAGTATTATTCTTCAACTGTACAGTGCAACTGAAAGCTATTTATTCACAATTTCATGTCAATGTGTCCAGCAGGACACATTTTACGGAACTATTTTCGGCGACTACCCAACGTTATACTTATCACCAGCATTGGGGCGAATAACATTGAGATCAAGCTAGTTCATGAATGCTTAATAGTTGAGCGCTATTATATAATGGATATAAAAAGCATGACGCAAAAATAGAAGCATCATGGAAACGTGGATAAGAAATTGTAAATCGTCTTCTGTTTCAATTCCTGCCAACCTTGCGTATGTAGGGCAAGCCCCGATATTCCCCCCTCCTCCACATTTTTGCAAGCGACCTACCGCCCGGACTGTCAACAATCATCTTTACATCGAGAGTTTTCCGGGATGTGATTACGTAGAACACTACGCTGAGGCCATCTCCAGCTTCCTCGGCATTCAGCAGCGTCAAGGAGGTATGTTGGTATCTCCGCCTAGGGTGTCTTTCCAACCAGCCTCCTGCTCCGATACCCAGAATGCTCTTTAGGCTATAAATATTCGAGAATTTCCAGAGGCGTTTGATGCTGTTCTCAGCATAGTCCATCGTCTGGAGCGGCTAACTGGCCCCGTGGATTGAGCTGGGGACGGCTGCTTTGCCTGGACGGCGCGGAAATTCAATGGCCGTAAAGTGGCATTATTGGTGTTTTGGCCCGAGTTTTGGGGCGACATCGCTGGAGAAGCCGTACACTATCTTGCGTCTCAGTGTGGTGTGCGTGAGGTTCTCTACCTCGGCAAGCTGAGAAGCGTTAAAGAGGAGTCAGTTCAACACTTGGCTGGCAACTAGAAGACTTTCGTACGTGCGTGGCCAAGTTGTGGAATGGGAAAACGTTCTTGAAAATTCAGCTGCACGTCTGGCTCAAGCCTTTACATTTCCATGGAATCACATAGTCTTGGGATGAGCCTCCTACACGAAACGAGGAATTGGCTCGCAACATTGCTGAGTTCTGTTGACTGTGTGGACCCCGAGGTGGGATGGGTCAGGCAGCGATCAAAAGTGACATCCGGTTCGAGTACCTTCATATCATTCCGGATAATGTGGCCGAGAAGTACGAGGAAAATCTCTCAAATGAGAGGATGTGGAGTGTTCTAACAGGGAGGTCTAAGTTTTATGAAGTCGGGCAGGATGTTTTGAGCACAATCTATCCTCCGTCGTAGGGACCCATTGAAACCTAATTGTCTTCCTTTCACCGTTTTTTGAACTCCTCAGTAGAAACTAGGTAGTGTGTGGTCACGTTTTGCTAGGTCCATCGCGTCCCAGAATGTTCCCTGAAAAGTGATAAATACCACGATAACCTGCAACCT
This sequence comes from Trichoderma arundinaceum, assembly GCA_025919625.1. NCBI lineage: Eukaryota > Fungi > Ascomycota > Sordariomycetes > Hypocreales > Hypocreaceae > Trichoderma > Trichoderma arundinaceum. Next base: position 698,634 of record JAMQTF010000007.1, on the reverse strand, counting down.
TCTCCTCTCCTTCTCCTCTTCCAACTGATGCATCACGATCTGCCCTAGCTTGGCATCCTTGTGAAGAATGATCCCGGCTGGATTCTTTACATCTAGCAATGCACCAAGAGCGCCTTCGTAACCAGCATCCACAACACCCGCTGTGAGTGTGGCGCCGGACCGCCATAGTGACGACCTAACAAACACCTGGCCCATGCAACCCAACGGGACGGAGACAGTCTCGTTGAACTCAACAAGATACGCACCGTGGCGTAGTTTAATGATCTCGGTTTCTTTGTTGAAAAGTAGCTCGGAGGTTTTGGCAGCCTGGCGATGCGAATTATCGAAGTCAATTGTGGCAGGTGAAGTCCATGTCAAGACACGACGCAAAGAGAGGTCGACTCCACATTGGTTGTAGCTGTTGCGTAGCGGATCGTAGATTGCGCACTATGCCCTGCTTCACGATTGAAGCCCCGCTCATTAGCATTGTGGTTGATGGGCGCGGCAATCAAAGCCCAGAGAAACAAAGAGGAATATGTCTTGGAGTACGGGGAATATTATCATCGAGCCGGACGAGCAAATCTAGCTGTCTGCGGGGTGCTAAAAACATACAACAACGTTGAAGGTTGAAGATTGGAGTTTAGTCGAGCTACTGTACGATAAGGAATCTATAAAGCACAAACGGGTAAATGCCTATATTTAATCAGGCGCATAGTCACATGATAAAACTCGAGTTATGGCATTTCTGAACAGAGAATTTGTGTATCAACAGGTTATGAATGCAGAATATTGCGTAAATACAGTTACATGACAATTCAAGCATCAAGGTGAAGCCTCCTGATGTGTGACTGGTGCAGAGCTAGCGATGGCAAGCACGAATACAATTGCCCGCTATCTATGCCGCAGGCGGATTAGTCTAGGCCAGCCTTATAATACATGCGATCTGCCACCCTTTTTCATGCACTATATATATATAACAGAAGGGAAATTGAAGGGTATGCTCACGGGTAGCAGTAAATTGAAAGAAGTGACCTCATCCCAGCGCCGAGCGAGTTCTGGGACGAAGAAGTGTCTCCTAAGCTGACGGATATTATACAGCTGGAATTGCTCAAATGTAAGAATCCTAAGCTAAAAGCAGTATATAAGCTGGCTTATTGTCCTGACTTTGGAGGCGGAATCTAATCTTGGACAGGTTTACGAAGATACAAATGCTTAGGTTTATGTTAGGCGAGAAGCGAAGGCGGGCATATGGTGATAGATCGGGGGCATAGTGGTTCTCCTTGCGTAATATAATTTATAGTATGTTTTTTTAGAATTGGAAATATTGATATTTATTTTGCCCCTGGATCATAAGTTGAGGTATCAATGTAAAGGAAGTGTCTATAGCTGTACGCTTGTGACCAAAGTTTGATATATCGACTGATATATCTAGAAGTATTCCGATTGTTATAAAGTCCGGCGTTTAGTGGCCAATATTTTAATCACTCACGGTACTTATCTGAGAAAGGGGGCCTTTCTCCTACTGATCAATTCCTTGCATTGAAAGCAGTCTTAGAGGCCAAGGGTTACTCCAGTGGCGAGTGTGTCTGCTCCGTATTTTCCCACGAGCTGAAAACAATTAGAAAGCCGATAAAGTCTCCACTTGGTAGTAACGTGGCAATCAATGAGGAGCCCAGGTTCATCCGCAGCTCATTCGTCAAGACTAGAAGTAGTATCACAGCCTTGTCTCTTGGCAACTGAGGGGGGAGATTATTGATCCCCGGCATCCTATGCGGCCTGGGCTTACCTGCAGCTTTTTACCCTCTTATGTTCCGTAAGGTGTCAATAGTATATTCGTTTAGCTAGAATTGTGTCCTACTTTTCGTATAACTTGCTGATTTGTGTAACTCTATTTTATACATGTAGCTCTGCCGTATAAATCCGCAGGCAAGCAGAGCGATTCTTGATGTTTGTGCATGCGCGAACCCCGCCCACCAGGTACCTGAATCTATCCTGCATGCGGGTGCAGATGAATTCCATGTCTCAGGTTACGCCACCTCTGACCCAGCGCCGGGCAGCCATTGGATAATACTGTACTAGGAGGTTGGGCTGTGATGGGTGTCTTGATGCCCGACAGTTATTTTTGCGCCAATATGGAATGTACGAGCACCGTGGTCTCGCGGATGCCTCAATGCACTGGAGCTTGGATGTGTCCTCTCTTGCGTACACATACACGACGCAGGCTTTTGATTTCCAGTTGACATGAGATATCCCTTTGTGCTACCTTCATTTGCTATTGAAGTTGTCTTTACAAGCGTCTGCCTGATAGGACACACAATATGGCCACAAACAAGAAAGAAAGAAAGAGGGACCTATTAAAACCGTCTCACTGGATTAGACGATCTAGATCTTTATCTCGAGCATCAAGCGAACGTCGGCCTATTACATACGCGGCAGTCAGTATATCTTCTCACTCGGAAGTATTTCCAGAACCATCAAGAGTCTCGCTGCCTTCTCATACATCGACGTCTTCTTCACGCCATAGGCCGTCTACATCTCTCGTAGACTCTCAGTCCCTTGGCTTTCATGCAACCCCACCTTTGTCAACAAAATCATCAACGCCTCTTGCTTCAGAATCTGCTGAGCCTCCAGAATTATCCGAAACCACTGAACTACCGCCAACTCCGCTCTCAGATCTCTGGAGTCGAGCATTCCGGGAGGCTAATGATGAAACCCAAAAATGGCTCCGAAAATATGCGCTAGATTCTACAAACCTTGCTCGGAAAGGTCAAAAACATCAAATAAAAGAACTCATTGGCCTTATTGAGAACAACAAGCTATCCGAACCCAAAGATAAACCATTTAAGATTGAAATTGGAAATCAGACAATCATTTTCCGGGAGTACATCGCTGATGTTATTGCCTTTATTACTATGATCGGCGACGCTGCCACCGCTTTTGCACCGGCAGAGGCCAGCGCCCCGTGGGCGGTTGCAAAAGCAGTTCTCAAAGTAAGCTTTCTCCCTCTTCATGTACACTCTCTACTCTCTCTAGTCTCTCTACATTCCAAAAAAAAAAAAAAAAAGTATCTCAATACCAATATGGCAAATAAAAATTGGCATTAAGTATCCGTAGACAATTTAAAACTAATTAGTTCTAGATTCCAGTCAAACAAATTGAGGAAAAGGTCGCTCTTCTTGGAACAGTGCAATGGTTTGCACGCATTGTACGCAGAGGGCAGATTTGGGAGGCTCTATACACGGCAGAAACTACAGACGAAGGAGCTATTCATAATTTACACGCTGCGCTATTTGAGGTATACAAGGCCGCTCTAGAGCTATTAGCCATGTCAGATATCCTGTTTGATAAGGGAACCGCCAGACAGACATTATCAGCCATCTTAAAGCCAGATGGTGCTGATGGACAGGTCAAAGTCCTATTCCAAAAAGAACAGCAACTTGATCGAGAGGTTCAAGCTTGTGAGGGCCCACGATCTGCTTTGTCATCCGAGCAAACAAATGACAGAATAGAAGCCCTGAAGAAACAGCTTGATCAATTATCTTCGCCGCTTTCTCGGGTTGATAAGGGAGTGGCTAGTCTTCTAGCTAAAGTGGAAACAAAGGAGCTGGAGAAATGGTTAGATTTTATAAGCGAGGAGAAGTTTGGGAAAAGCCACGCTGCTGTTACAGAAGCTAGGATAGAAAACACCGGGCGTTGGCTATTGGACAATAGAGATTTCTGTGCTTGGCAGGATGTACCTTCTTCTTCGGCTGTATTATGTCTTAAAGGGAGTGGTGAGTTCTCTGTCGAAATTTATTTCTTTAACATGTATCAAGGCAGTTATCTGACACAAATAATTCAGTTGGTACCGGTAAAACATATCTCACTTCCAGGGTGATTGACTATGTGAAACAGACGCTGAAAGCGTCACAACATGATGAAGGGTTTGCCTATTTTTACTGCAACCGAAACGGACCATCCATGCAAGACCCAATCGTCGTCTTGAGAAGCTTTATTCGTCAGCTAGCAGGAAAGGCTTTTAATGAACCTGACTTTATTCAAAGCAGTCTCATACAAAAGTGTCAGACAGCGAAGAGAGAAGGGAGAGAACTAGGCTACAAGGACTGCAAAGATTTGATTCTGGATTCTTTAAATCTATATTCCAAGACGACCATAATTCTCGACGCTTTAGACGAGACTGACATTACAACATACAACTTGTGCTCTATCCTTATCGAACTGATGGAAATGTCTAGAAAACCTGTCAAGGTTTTCATATCTAGTCGACCGGATCGGGAATACTTGAAAGCATTCGGGAATAAGTGTATCATCACTGTGGACGCCAGCAATCAGCAAGCAGATATTGAGCGATTCCTCTCTAAGAAGCTCTACTCTACCCCATTTTTTACACAAAAAGGACAGGATATCCAAGAGGAAATAAGAAACGTGTTTGCAACACGGAGCTGCGGAATGTGAGCTATACAAAGAACCGTTGCCGTTTGGATTAATTTTAGATCTGACAGGCGAATCGAATACAGGTTCCGATGGGTCTACTTGCAGGTGAAGAGTCTTGAGAAACTTTTTACGAATGAGGCAATCCATAATTGGACTCATAACTTGCCAAAGGATCTAATGGGAACATATGATCAACTGTGGGGATACATCAAAGAGCGGGATGAGTTTGATGTCGCTTTAGCTGAGCGTGCCATTATGTGGGTGTTGTGTTCCTTCAAGCCACTCAATTCAGAATGCCTCTTGGAAGCCGTTCGGTACGTTGCGCAAGGATCTACAGTGGTTCAAAAAGAAAGGCAGACGCAGCAGCAAATTCTATCACTTTGCCAAGATCTCCTAACCATTGATGAGGAAAGGGGTGTGTGGATGCTGCCACATGCCTCTGTGGCCGAATATTTTGAAGAAAAGGGCTGGATGAATTGGAAATGTGACGCATTTGCTTCAAAGGTGTCGCTTGGCTTTCTCGAAAATTTCCAACCGAACAAGATAAAAAAAGGCACGTTTGCAGGTTACGTGCATCGTAATTGGCACGGCCACGTTGGGCGATACGACAAATGGCTAGGATCGATGGAGGAAGGAGAGGCTGACCCGGATCTCGTGGTCGCTCTGAAGCGCTTCCTGGGGTCGCCAGATAAAAGCAGTGCCAACTACCGAAAATGGACCACTAGAGAATACATTCTGCAACCAGCAAACATGGCTGTATTTGCAATGTGTCGATACGGATTTTACTACACCTTGCGCGACTGGTGGATGCGCGGCAGAATCACTGAGCAGATGGCTCTTCAAAAAAATGTTGATGGCTCAAACTTGCTTGAGATCGCAGCTGGAGGCGGCCACTTACCGATCTGCAAGCATTTGGTCAGATTGATCGATATCATGCATCCGGATGCAAAGAGACACAGTGGAGTAATGGTGGAGGCAATCGTGAATGATCATTTTGAGATTCTGAAATTCCTTATAATGGAGGCAAATGCAGACGTGAATTTTACACCGCCTGGCCATATGACCGTTGCACAGTGGGCGGCCATGTATCGACCCAAAATGCTTCAGTGGATGATTGAACAAGGGCTTGTGGACCTCGAGAGAGAGAATGACAGCGGCTACAGCTATGGCAACACCTTGATTGCAGCAGTGGCGCAACCTAATGTCGAATCAGTTCGAATTCTGCTCAGGGCCGGAAGCAATGCGAACGCTGCCGTGCAAAATGGCAGGGACGGGAGTGCTCTTGCCGCAGCAGCAGTATATTGTAGGGATAAAGAACATGTGGAAACAGTCCAGCTGCTCCTTGATTGGGGCGCAGATCCGAACCTGCCCCTGAAAGCTGGAGACTATGGCAGCGCGCTTGAGGCATCAGTGGCAAGAAGCGTTGAATCAGGACGGTATGGGGAGGAAAAGGAAGAAAATCGCAGAAAAATACAGCAGTTATTGCTTGAAGCTCGTGCCGATCCCGCGGCTGTGTTTGAACGAGGAGAGCATGGAAGTGCGCTGGCCGCGGCAGCATTCTACGGACGAAAGGACTTCCTCAAGGCCGTGATTGACCGTGTTGGGACGGAGCGTGTCATCGAAGCCCTTGGCCAGAGTAGACATCCCGAAGAACGTAGATTTAAAGATGAAGAGGATGTTCAGCGCTGGAAGGACACAGCCGAGTATCTTGCCGAAGAAGTGGGAGTGAGTGAAGAAATTCTTCATAGCATCGGCTTGTGGGATGTCGAGCCTGAACCTTATGATGCGTTGTACACCAGAAGTTTTATATTAAGATATACGCTGCTGCAATAGGTATGCAATATGGCAATTTACCATGGCCTAACGGGAGAGGCTTAACGGTAGATCATTCATCTCTTTATGTGATTTATCTTTGTCTCGGGCGATAGCACCCGTATCGTGCTGCTAATTGCGTCGCTCTGTTAGTCAGCGCCAGAAGCCACTTAACGCGTCTCAAACCCAACTTCCGCATCCCACCCCACCAAAGCTTCAAAAAGCCCAACCTCAACGAGGCGCCCAGCAACGCGCCGCGATGCAGACTCGACATGTCCTACTACGACGTTGACGCCATTCTCACCGACGGGGAGGTTTGTTTACAGCTCCAAATCCAGATCAGTTCAAACCAAGACTAACCCTCCCCAGAAAGTCCCCTGTCGATTCGAGCTCGACGTCCCGTACCTCGGCCACCTCGACAACTCCAATGGCCTCAAGCCCGGAACGCGCCTCTCCCTGCCCCTGTGGCTCGCCGAAATGTTCGCGCTCGCCTCCGCGGGAGAAGATTCCAAGCCGCCGCTGACCTTGACCCTGCCACCCTGCCTGTCCGAGCAAGTCCTCGCCGCGCTCAAGGCCGATCCTCGGGCCGTGCCGTTGCGAGACCAGAGCGCGTATTTCTACGGCGTGGCGGTGCGAATGCTGGACCTTTTTGACGAGAGAGAGCTAAGCGCCGTTCTGAGGAGGACGTTTGTGGTGAGAGCGGCGGACGTGGGACTGCACGCACGAAAGGCGGAGGAGTCGGGGCTCGGAGGACAAGGCGAAGAGTTCTTGCGGGGACTAGACGAGTGGGAGAGAAGGCTGTTTAGGAGAGGGCATGAGGGCGTCAAGGGAGCCAAGGAGTGGACAGATAATGTGAAGCGATCATGATGCTGGCGAGCGCTGGTTATGACGATACCCTGGATGCAGACGCGATGATTTGATGCGCATTAATGGTTATATAGAGTACACGGGCTTACATTATTGGGTCCAGAATATTTGCATTACCTTCATGTTACAAACGTATTCATCTTTGATGCAGTTCTTATGCTGAGCACTTATTTTCGAGGCGCTTGAGCTTCACAGTTGTGTTCTCATCCTCTACTGAGCAGCAAAGTGTAAGATGGGGAAACAATGCTTAGCACCGGGTTTCCAAACACAAGACCAGTGTTTCTAACGTAATGATTCAACACTGGCTGTATAGACAGTACACTCTCCATAACACAGTGTTAAAACAGTCAAGGTATTTAAGCGTCTCGACAGTACCGGAAACGGAAGAAATACATTGTGTATTTGCAAACGTATACAGAATCGTCAATTTAATGCTCAGCTAAATCGGATACTCCAACTAGCACATGAATTAATTCAAGATACTGAAATAAAAAGACGCCATTTGCTGTCATCGCAGCACAAGGCAATCCTATAAAGATTAGAAGACGTCCAGGGTAGCAAAAGCAACGGCAAACCGTCCTCAACCCCCTCCAAACAACCCCCCAAGGAGTTCCATATAAACACCAAAAGAAAGTACACACAAAAGTACAGAATATTCAAGGAAAGAAGCGGTAAAGAAGCGGTAAAGAAAAAAATCACCAACCGCCTGCCATCACAGCAAGTACATGTACTTCCTCAGCCTCATCCCAACCCCTACCATTTACCTCAAATATTGATTAAAATGCCAGCTCACTCACACCCTCCCTCCCACACACACACCACACAAAAAATCTCATCTCATCCGCCCAATTACTTCTCACCGCTCCCCTTCCGCCCAATCAAACCCCAGCAACCTTTCCAAATCCTTCGCAAACCTCTTTTCTTCGTCTTTTTTTCTGTCTTGCTTTACGTACTCCGTACTTTTCCCAAAATTGAAAAGACCGGGGCCATCCCTGCTCTTTCCGCTTCTTCCCTTCCCCACCGGCTCCACTCCGTGTTTTCCTCTTTTGGACAACTTTAGTGGTCCGCCTTGTTGTGGAAATATGCCAGGAGATGGATGGCTGCATTGCATTTACCTGCATATGATTGATTGATTTCAACGGTATAGTACATACATGCACTGCACCTTTACACACACCGCCGTGTCCTTGCCACCGAGGCGTTTTTCTCTTGGCAACCAAGACGCTTCATCCCATTGACAATAAAACAATTCATCCCATTGAATACGTAGGCAAGCAAAAACTGGTAACAATCTACAAAGCCCACGGGGCTTCAAACAATCTGTCTTCCCCGTCTCTATCCTACAAGTGCACCTCCAGCAATATCAGTCTAGGTCTATCACAGATGCACTGTTTCCCAAACACCATTGTCCTTCCCAAATAAAGAAAGATGCCTCGTCCATCATATCCATACAAGTCCATTCTCATATCCCGCGCCGCGCAATGTATCCCGCCAGAGTAAATCCAATAATCCAAGCTCAAACAATCGTCTGTAGGCGTCGTGCATCAGACACCTCTTCTAGTAGTAGTAGTAGTGGTAGCAGTAGTAGCAGTCGTAGTCCCAATTCTTCATGGCCCATAATCATCGTACAAAGCGTCTTCTGAATGCCATAGCAGGTGTATACCGCAAACAATGATCCTCTCAACACGAGGTAAAAACGTGAAAATGCCACCGTAAGCTCCGGTGGATCGTTGTAGCCGGAGCAGTTCGACTTGGTCTTTGCGCGAACGGTCCAAAACGTATCCAAACGACATTCCATAAAACAAACACAACCAAAAATACAAAGACGGAAAAAACTCGAGAAAAAGACCAGATGAAAAAGAGTAAGAAAAGTAATAAACGAGCATTCGAGCCATGTCGGCAGCGCAATTGCCGCCAAGGTGTTCGCCAATGCCTGTATCTCCTGCGCCGACGATGCTTTTTTTGTAGAATTTTATAAAATTAAGCAATTTTTTTTTTCTTTCTTATTTTTGAATCCATTCCTGTGCAACTCGTCCGAGAATCAAGCGTTGATGTCGGTAAACAAATAAGCAGATAAACACGAGCGTCAACCATCAGGGCGCCAATAGTGATTCGTCAGATTGGTTCATGCCCGGTATCATCCACAGCTCATCAAGAGAAAAATTGTCCATGCTTTGAAAAGCAGAAGATGTAACCGAGTCTTGCGACGAGGCAGTCAGGTCAATATCGCTCTCGTCGAACTCGGGCATCATTGCGAATCCCGCATCTGCCGCATGACCAGAGTGATCCATGTAGCCCCCTGACATATCGTTGGAACCAAAATCATGGTCGCCAAATGCGCCATACATGTCCCCAGGATTGGCGTTGCCGCTCATGTGCGTGGAAGAGCCATGCACCACTTCATCGGCATCGAGGGAGAGGGACTCATCGTCTGGGGGATCGTCGCCCGTAACCACCGAGTCGGATCCGTCACTTCGGACGAGAACCTCTTCAAACCATGCCTTGAGCTCGGCCATGGGGGGCCAGTCGCCGCCCCCCTTGCCGCCCCTCCTCTCACCCATGCCAGCCCTTCCTCGGGTGGGCTTGATTCTGAAGTGCGTGCGTCGGAGATGGGCTGCCGCATTGTAATACGCGCCGTACATCTTGTTCGACTTGCAGGCCTTGCACCTAGAAAGCGGGTAAATGACCTGAAGGTCGGTCTTGATACCAACCTCTGCCGGGTCACGACAAATGAATTTGACGACGACATCGGCATGCCTGGCTTTCACGTGGCGCCGAAGTTCATGATCACCTCGAAACCCTTCAGGATGTTCGCTGCAATGGTCGCACTGAAGCTTGGCAGGCCTGGGTCTTTGCCTGGTCCTGTTTTTTTGCTGTGTGGTGCGCCTCCCATACACGGCAAGATGATTCGCCATGTTTCGAGGCAGCACCTGAGGCATGGGGGCAATGGAGGTGGCCTTGCTGGCCTGCAAAACTCGCTCCCGAGCCTCCTTGGCCCGACGCTCCACACAGGAGGCAGTCGACCTTGTGCTCATCATGCTGGCAGTCGACTCCCCCCTTTCCATAAGAGCAAAGGTGGGGGATAGCGAAGTTTGATTTTCCGGAGCCTCATACGGCTGAGAACCGGAGAAGGAGAAGCTGTCGCCGATGGCGAAGAGAGTGCTGTTGATGTCTGCACCCTTCCACGAGCTGCCAAGCTGCGGAAATTCCAGTGCGCCTTGGCCAAAGGCCGGGCCAGCAGCGTGGGATGTGTAAGAGGCCAGTCTCTCCATGTCGACACGAGGGCTGGCGTGAACATAACTGTTCTCCCGGGTCATGGGATGGGACGCCTCAGCAAACGACGACGCCGAGACCATTGAAGGCGGCGCCGATAGCGTGTCGTTTGAGAACATGTCCTGGTGGGACAGATCTGTTCCGGTCGACGACAGGTAGGTCGAGAGGAAGGCATCCGGGGTCATGCCAACATCTGGCAGGGTAGGATCCTCGTGAACTCGAGGAAGCGGATTGATGGCGAGCCTCTCATGGCTGACGCGGCGGCCGTCTGATGCGGGCACTTGCGGCCTCCGTATATGAGCGGGCATGGTGGGCTCTGAGTGATTCGACATGCTGCGATGCATTGGAGGGGGCGCCAATGTGGTCTGCGACAGGACCCGTCTCTGCTGAGGATGAGAGCCGTAGCCGTAGTTTTCCTGGCAAGAAAATGTTAGTATGTGCTTTGTTTTGGTTGTGAAAGTGGGAAAGAAGAAAAAATCAAAAACTCTGGCCCAGACGTCGTGAATGTTTTGCGGGCACGACATGAATGAATGCACGTATGAATGGGGACTAACACGCAGCAAATGAAGCGGCGAAAGGGGGGGGCGTCTTGGGGCCTGTAACTCACATTGACCGCGTATGGCAGCGCTCGGCCAGTGAAGGCGGCGCTGTTTGGCGCTCCTCCAGGTAAGTTTAGCAGCGCGGCTTCAGTCTGCAGCTGTAGCTGTAGCCGGCCTTGCGGGCTGCTGGGGAGTAAATCCATGCTGCGTTCAAAGCCAGGCCTTTTGTCGGCAGGCGTTGAAGATGGGTCAGAAGGTTTCCCTTCCCTCCGCCGGTATGCCGTATTCCAGGTATACCAAGTATAGAGGCGAGAAAGGAAGAGTGTTGAAGAGAGTGTGTGTTATTATACGCAATATAAGCAGGCAGAAGAATTACCTATAGCAGGTAGGTAGGAGGTAGGAAAGTAAAAGAGCACAAGTCGTAACAGCAGATAATGAATGTTTGGCGTGGGTTGGTGAGTCTTGTCAGGGAAGAGATTGAAAGAGATCTGCGTCCGACGGGTATAATATAATAGGTGGGCGCCGATAGGTACAAAAGCCTATACAGTACTCTGTAGTTGCAGCAGTGACGGTGATAGTGTTAGTATATGTATGGTACAAAGTAAAAGACGTCGTGTCCAGATAAAGTATTAGAGTAAAATTATAGGAGAGAGGAAGAGGGAGGGAGGAAGAAGAGAAGAAGAAGAAAAGCAAAAGCAGGTCCAAAGTCCACGAGGTGATTCGGGGGTTGCCGAGAGTTTTAATCTTGGGGGTGTGTAAGGCAATCAGACAGTAGCGCGCTCGAGCAAAAAGCAAAAGAAGGCGATGCGTCAGTGTTTTAAGTAGCATCTGAATGAGCCGCGGCCAGTTGGCTGCGACCAAAGCATGCCCGCCTCGCTGGGACAAAAAACAGCGCTACAAGTACAGCGCTCGTTGCCGTTTAGAGAGCAGAAATCAGCAGCGGAAGAGACCGACAGCTCGTGCCCGCTACGGAGGATACCCAAGGCGTGGTTGGGCTAGTACCTGGCCCGCATGTACCCAAGGCACAGAGTCGGCTGCGCACATGTACCGCATCACCTGGTACTCTCGGCATCAGCGCAGCGCAGCGCAATCCCCTTTGATCCAGGGATGGGTGGGATCGATGCAGACAGATGCAGGAGATGGGATGGGGGTGGAAGAGGATGCAGAGGCTCGAGGCTCAACAGCAGCGGGTCGGTCGCTGAGCTGCCAGCAGACAGCGCAGCTGCTCGGTTCGATTAGGGGGCCTGAGCGCCAGAAGAGCGCCAGCGCGCCCGCTGCGGATGCGAGCCCTTAGCGGCCCTCCAGCGCACAGTGCCAGGAGCAGATGCGCTGAGCCGACGCCAGACAGCGAAGCCAGCGAGCGCATGACGTCCACGCTCGCCCAAGGCGCTCTCCTGGCCGCTGATCCCGCGGTGGCCCCCCTGGGCTGCCAGGCACTAACGCTGATTCGATCGAGGCACAGGTACCTGTACTTGTGCGATGAACGCAACGGGCTGGGACCATTTCTCCGGCAGGATCAAGAATCAAATTATAGCACACACTGATGAGCGCTTTTGCCAGGCCCCGGTCTCCCAGCTCGTCACATAATCGGTGCAAAGGGCCTCGGAATTGATCTGTCGCCCCGGCTGCTGCTCGATTTGCTGCTCCACACACTCCGGACAAGCACTCCTACCGATGCGTCGGTGGCTGTATGGGCATACAAGGTACCTGATACTTTGCACAGAGCAATCGCTTCGTCACTGCTCAAGTCTTGCCTACCCAGTAGCTCGCTCACCCCCAAATCTTGGGCCAGCCAAGGCGAATCCTCATGGCTCTCTCTCCCCTGTGGCGCCCTTCCTCGAGATTGTTTGCGTCTGGTGCCACATGCTGCAGAAGGCAGAGGCAGGTACGTCGTCGGCGAGCCATTAGAAGAGGCCCAAGTTTGCCTGCCGAGACGCAGGACGCTGTACTCGTACCGCCGCGGCAAGGTGCCCTGCATGTCGATGCTCCTGCTAGCACCAGCTCCTGCTTCTCCAGTGCGACGTTTCGATCGGTGGGTGCTAGCAGGGGGGGCTAGGCGTGGAGAGGAGGGTGGATTGTGGGATTGCTGGATGTTGGATTGTTGGATTGTTGGATAGCTTTTGCGATATCGTGGGTCGTTCCCAGAGAGCGAAAGAGACGGCGAGACGGCTGACGGCCAGCAAATCGCCACACCCCACACCACACCATACTGCTCCATACTGCATACGGAGTCTCTGCCACTGCCACCGCGGCCAAGTCACTTCTCCCCCCCTAACAGCCAGACACTAGCTCGTCTGACTCTTTGTGCTTGGGTGATGGCAAGGCCAGCTTATGCTTGTCCTCTCCGGCGGAGCTGCCAGACATCCGCGCGAGACAAACCCAATGATCGGGATGCGGCTATGCGGCTCATACCCGACGCCATGCCTAGCCTACGGTGCTCTAGGGGCGCCGGTTATCGCTGCCACCAAGCGCGGACGCTGAACGCTTCTCTTTTTCATTATGCCATGGCAAATGATAATGGCAAAGAAAGATACAGTCGACGAAAGGCAGCCGCGCTAGCAACCCGTTTCTGTGGCTGGCCAATGCAAGGCAGACGACTGCGTTCTTGGCGTCGACGGAGCACGGAGCTTGTGCTACCGCCTGTTTCTCTCCCCCCTCTACTCCGTGCTGTAAGCTCCAAGGGGATCGGCCAGCGTCGACGAGGGTTGAAGCGTCGATACGGGGACAGGGACGGAGCCTAAGGCCGCGTATCGACATCTGCCGGACCACGTCGACGCGGTGTCGTTGTGTGGGCGAATGCCCCAGCACTTTGTAACCGTGGCATACGCCAAACCAAAGGAGCGAACAGGCGCCAGCTCGATGCCCAGCTGCTGCGGCGTCGACGAACCATATTGGGCCTCGGTGTGGTATTGGCGAGCCAACGAGCCGTGTTCACTCGTACTGTGCCGCCTCCGTAACGGACAACAGCACCGCGTCGTTACGGAGCAGTCAACTCGGGGGCGCTGCGCATGCATCGTCGCCAGCATATTAACCTCTTTTCCCCAAACAACACCGAATCCATCTCTGTCGGTCAGTCTTTACCGAAAGGCCCCAGCACAACAACACGGGCAGCACCAGCACAGCCCACAGCCCGCTATGGCTGTCGTGGCAGGGCAGGGGTCGTCCAAGGAATCAAATCAAGGCAGCAGCATCCATGGCTGGCGCCCAATTGGCCTGCGGCCGGGAACAAAGTGAGGCGGGCTTGATCGGGCTTTGATTAGCGCAGACAGCTCTCACTCTCCCCGGCCAGCAAATCAGATTAGCGCAAGCATTCTGGCATGGGGAGACGACTTGTTCAGGAAATGGGCCAGGCTGCCCGAAATCGAACAGGCGCCACAGCATGCCTTTTGTGTGCACATACTTGTACAATTTATGTGTGTGTTGCATGTTGCATGTTGCTGCGATGCGACAAGAGCGGCGCCCGTGATACTTGTAGATACACCCACTTGCGCTTACACACACACACACACACACAAAGCCTGCCTTGGGTACCGCTACCAGATGTCTGACGCAGAGATTGGCGGTGCTGCCTTGCACGCAATGCTTTCTTTTGGGCCACCGATCTGGCGGTGAGCCAGCATCGGGCATATGTATGTTGCAGCTGCAATCGCACAATCGTGACTGGGTTTCAGCGACGCAGTGAATCCTGTGGTGAGCGTGAAACCGGGAAACGGGCTGGTGTTGCTCCTGTTCCTGGATCGGCATCGGCCCCCCTTGAGCGATTTGCACCTACATACAGAGAGTACATGCCAATGCTATGCGTGGGCTGCGGGTTCTTCGCTGAAGAGGGTCGTGGGTTTGTTGGCGCGACGTGAGAGGACAGTCAAGTTTCGCAGCAAAGGGGGGGTTGTGCCTGGATCAAGCTTAGGCCCAGTCGCCAATCGCGCCCAGTCTCATTCGATGATGACGCTGAGGATCGATGGAGCGCTGGCCATGCAAGGTTCTGGTATGTCGTCTTAGGCCTTGTGGGACTGGCCAGAGCTGGGGGTTGGTGTAACTCTTCCTTGCTTCCATTCTTCTCGCTCTCAGTCGTTACCGCGCTCAACGCGCATGTACTCCGTAGAGTCCGTCCGTTTCAACCTTGAGGCGTCCGCCAAGCAGGCGAAATGCCGATTTCCAGGGACATGGCGTTTTCTTCGTGCATCGGGAGGGCCACCAAGAGAAACCTCTTCTTCTCCCCCCCTGGCGTTCAGCTGCCCGCGCAGCCATTCACACAATCGGGCGCTAGCCCAAGACTCTTAGCACGCCTCCCGCCGACTGGCTAAGACATGCGCGCTCCTCTTGCTTTTGCCAGTGAAGCGATGAACAGAGTCGGCTCTTGCAAATCATACTTACCCAGGTAGGTATTTACAGTGACAATGAGCCGGTGAGACTACTCCGAATAGAGGCATTGAAGTGTTGCCAAGGTGCGTCTGCCATATCGCCTACACGGCCGGGCTTAGACATGATGCCATTCGATGCCGTACATGCTTCGTACTCAAGAGAGTTTCATAGCGCGCTTCTGGCAGCCCTGTAATTCTGATAAGCCGCACAACGTGCCGTCAACGAGATATCAATAGTTTCCTATTCTGCGCAAATCGCAGCCTCAAAACCTCAAACGCCGCTGCCTGCGGATACGCTGCGCTGGCAATCTCAAGGTGAGGTTATTCGGGCCAAGTGCCGAGGCACATGTACATCTACCTGTGAGGCCATCGCATTCCAAGACTGCCTTTTCCCCGTCCAGCTGCCGCTTTGAGAAGTTGAGAATTTCCCTCAAATCGTAGATTCTAATCCAGTTACGGGCCGCCATTAATGCCTCTAATTGCAAAGAGTCAGCTCAGCCGGTCGGAATCTGCCTTGTGAGGATTCAGGTGCTGCTGCTTCAACCGCCGATCCCGAATTGTCTCGCTGGCTATACGAAGCGCTCGAGGTTTACGACATGCCTTACGTACAGGCATCTCCCAATTTCCCAGCGCGATAAGAGATGAAACCACTCACAAGCAACGCAACACGATCCTTCTCATACCTCTTCCGTCACATATCAGCCCCCCCGGATCCCATTGTCACAAGCCGATTGACGGCATTGACTGCTAGTAAATTAGGTAGTCTGGTAAGGCCTGGGCCTGGCGATCGTCAAGCGCGGGGCTGACAGCGCCTTGGATCAGAGCTGCTGGTCCTGGTCCCGTGTTACTAACGCCATGGAACACGTCTAGAAGCCTTCGAGGCCGTGGTCCGAGCGCAATCGGAGCGTCGAGGAGTGCCCTGTGATGCCTCTTAGCGCCAAAGATTACAAAGTTGCGAGGCATTCTGGGCCACGGGCAGGCGTCCTTAATCGCTCACGCTGCTCGTTGCGTTTCTCCTGACCCCCAAGCCGCAGCTCCAGCAGGAGCCCCCCTCTCCGAACTCGCCACGATAGGCGCAGGAAGCGAGATGGTTGTGCTTTGGGGGGATGATGCCAGCCAGCTAAACCTTTTGCCTTAGTACTGGTAGTAGTACTTTGTAGTAGCTCTTGGCTTTTGAATACACAAAGTGGCTCTGTCATGTGAAAGCTCACGGCGGGCTTCTTCTTCTCAGCCTAGGGGTGGCCAATTCTGCTTTCTCCGGGGGGGAAGCATGTCACTCTTGTTTGAGTTAGAGCACATGGGCTGTGACTCAGATTGCCGCGCCTGTCTCTCAAACACCTTTGGTTGCGTCAACTGCGTTATTACACGATAACCTGCATTGGCTGGACAATTCGCCAGAGCAACCACGTGGACAGTGGCAAAGATCCAAGCAAAGCCCGCTCTCGTGCTATGCGTGGATCGTGGACCGCTGAACGCCAAGTCGTGCTTTGTTTTCCCTGATTACGGCACCGTCGTCATCTGCGGATGCACTGGAAGGCCAATCCAGCTCGCTGATGCAGGGGTGCGTCCCTCGTTTGGTTGGAGAGCTGGCGTGCCAGCGTGGAGGTTGTCAGTCAAATGACCCATGGCCAGAACGGTTAGGCCCATTGCAGGCGCAGCCACTTCTGGGGCCGGATTCTTGGGGAAGCAATCTGGGGAAGCTCGGATGCCAGTGGATATCCGATCCCGCTTCGCTTCGCTTCGGGCGCGCAGCTCGCCGACATCCTGGTTGCGTCTATTTCGTCAAACGAGGGCTGAAGATTGTCTTATCAGCCGCGAGCTCGGTTGGTGGTTTGGTCTAACGGCGCGGAATGATGCTACTTTGTACTGCGGAATGATAGACGAGCGGTTGCTGACGGCTTGAGGGCTATGATGAAGCGAAAGCCATGAAGCGAAGCTAGCGCATAGCTGAGGCACATGATCAAGAGAAGCGATTGGATGCAAAGTAATAGGATGATGCAACAAAAATCAAAGATATGATGAATTGATTTTACCAATCTCCGAATTCTTTATCATCCCAAGGCGAAGCTGCACAGTGCCGCGCACTTTCGGAATCAAGGTGCGGACACGGAGACATATCGTCGCCCATTACAAAGTATGCTGGCGATAAGGTGGGATGATGGTCGGCAAAAGCCCGGCTGAACTGCCAACAATGACACAGTGACCTCAACTTGTATGCCCGTTCGGGCGACTCTAATCCGAGCTGGATCGAAGGTGAAGAAGCCAAACTTGCATACGGCCGAATAAGCGGCAGACTATGGCATGATGCGCCGTCTACAGCTCTCGCTTTTGGCGGCCTTGCCGCTGTGCAGGGCCAAGTCTCGAGCCTTTAGCATTCACGAGGATCTGCAGGCGTTCCCGCAGGTACAGCTTCCGGCTCTCTTGGGGTCGCGCCCAATCCCACGTAAAATGTGTATCACAAGCTGATGGGGAAGCAGTTCGAGGTCGTCTTCTCCGACCATTTCATATCGGCAAATGATGCCCAGTCACTACTAGAATACAACATTGAGCATCCTACCTACTCGGCCGACTTCTCGCAGCCAACAATCAGCGATGCCAGCGATGCCGCCGGAGACGATCATGCTGGGCGCTATGCCACCCCTCGCGGCGACTCTCCTCTATCGTACGAGGTCATGAACATGCCGCCGCATCGCTACCTCTGCGCCATACCCGTCATCGAACCGCCGTCCCCAGACAACCAGACCGCGACCGAATTGGCCAAGGCGGAAGAGGCACGCGAGCTCGGCCGGGCAGCCGTTAGCGGCTGGAACCTGCTCAGCGAGCTCGAGGACACATGCCTCTACTTCATGTCGGGATGGTGGAGCTACAGGTTCTGCAACAATCGCGAGATTGTGCAGTTCCACGCTCTCCCCTCGACGCCAATGGGACAGCCGCCCCAGCGCGATCCCCATGCCGCCGAGTACATTTTGGGTCAGGCCCCTACACTCCCCGAGACTTCGGAAACGCCCTCGACGTCCAGCGCCCTCGAGCCCAAAGTACCAGCCGAGCTCCAGGTCAAAGGCGATCAGCGATATCTGGTGCAGAAACTCGGAGGGGGAACCATATGCGACCTGACGGGGAGGCCGCGAACCATTGAGGTGCAGTACCACTGCGTTCCGGGGATGCAAAACGACAGGATTGGATGGATCAAGGAGGTCACAATCTGCGCATATGTCATGGTGGTCAACACGCCGAGGCTGTGTGACGACGTTGCGTTCTTGCCCCCGGAGGAGAGCAAGGCAAATCCCATTACGTGCCAGCTCATCGCCGACGACGAAAAGCAGGCGCCCCCGCTTCTCGATCAACGCGCATCCAAGTATTCCATACCGGATGTATCGGTCGAGCAACTAGAAGAAGAAGAAGAAGAGCGACTGCAAGCAACGGGTGATTCCCCGCTTACCGTCGGCGGCGTGCTTGTGGGAGGACGGAAATCACTTTCCGCAGGCGATCAAGATGGCCAACCGCCTGTCATACTGTCCCCTCCTCGCAACTACGTCAATAGCCAACAAGCGGCGGAGCAGTTTATCAAGGTACTCGTCCAGGCGGCCAGCAAGGAGGACGGCGGCAAGGTTGAGCGGCTCAGCAAGGAGGAGCTTGAGAGCCTCAACATCAAACCAGGCCTGATTGAGGAAATGGAAGAGGAGATGAGACAGCTCGCAGGCGACGACGGGTGGCTGGTGGAGATTGTGGGCGATCTGGACGACGAGCAGAGGCAGCTCCGCGGATACTTGCGCGAAGAGCTCGAGGACGAAAAGAAGGCAGGCAAAGGAGGCAAGGGCAAGAAGAACGACAAGGCGGAGTCCAAGAGCAATAAGAAGAAGCAGAACGGCGGCGCGAACAACGGCCATGGCAAGGGGCAGGAGGACGGCGAAGGGAGCGAGGAGCAGTTCTTCAAGGAGGAACTATGAATTTGGTCCCGTCAAGGGAGGGCCAATAAAGACAATGGCATATCCTGATTCTTTCCGGCGTTGAGGGTTTTGTTTGGCATCATTGGCATCATCATCATTCATTCCGCTGTTGTTTTATGCTCGGCGCAGCAGTGTATTATGACAAGTATATAGCCGTCATTATTATGAATCCCGTCTGTATTGCATGCACTCACGGTATATTCTTTAAGCTTGACGGTTAGTAGCAGCATTGTATTGACATTGGTATCTGCAGCAACGCTGTTCTCTTCTCACCGTGCTCTTACACCTGCAAGGGAGCAACAGCCACGAGAGAAGGGGGAGGCGAAGCACAGAGAGACAAAAGAATCCGCCGATTAGTTAAAAGACACCGTTTTCACTTTTCTTTTTTTTTCCTTCTCTCTGCACATCCCCCCACGTGTCGTGTGTGGCGCGCGTCGTGATTTACCGTGCCTTGTCTGAGGCGCGCAGCGAAAACGATCCGGGAACACGGGCTGGGATGCAGCAGCGCGCTTGCAGGCGTCGTTTGTGGGGAGAGACGGAAGACGTGGAGTTTTTGATGCGTTGTTTGAATCGTGCATGCTTAGCAGGATTTTGGAGGATATGCATCCGTGCATGCCGTGTGCTCCTCTTATGCTCGGTAGAGGTAGGTAGGAGTGTAGATAGTAGCATTACTTTGCACGGAGTAGCACTGCTAGTGCGTTTACCGCTCTTAGCGACAAGGATTGCTTCACCGGTTCAGCAAGGCGGTGACGGGGGATGAAGGGCCTGATGATTATGGAGTGGGATGGTATGGTATGTATGCTGATGGATTGGCTCATGGTGGTGATATTATGAACGAATTGCGCATTATTGAGCTTGGAGTGTCCTGTGAGATGTGTTGTACAGAGTTATACCAGGTAGTGTGATTTCCTTCAGTTCTCAAAGAGGTCAGTCGAGACTATTTTTGTCGTCTCTTCGTCAACGTCATTTTCACGACCCTTGCTCCTTGAAAATGGATGCAGGAACAGGGTACTGAAGAGAGGGGAATGGATCGGTGTGACTTGCTTTGCTTGCTTGCCTGCTTTTGCTTACGGTTCGTGCGTGTCCATCAACCCGGCTTGAGGCCTACAGAATGATCACGTAATATGACTCTGCAAGTCGAACGAGAGACGAAGATCATCTTTGACAGAAGAGGAGTTCACCGGCTACTGCCGCATTAGGAGCCCTACGATGCCAGCCAGCTGGCTAGCTTGGATGGGGAAAATGGGAATTGGGAAAAGCCGGTCAATTGGCGGGAGGATCGGGTTCATTGACCGTCTGTTTGATGCGTTTGTGCCCAGAGGAGCGAACGACACAGGACATGCGGTCTATGCGCCTGGATGGAGCAGCATATGCGCGCCGGGGGTGATACGCAAGCGACATCACATCATCGCGGCATAGGCGAGAAAGAGGTCAAGTAAAATAAAACAAGAGAGAGAAAAGACAGCAAACCCTGGCCTAGGCGAGTGACGAATCAACTGCAGCCGTCACGCTTCTGTCGCGCGCCACGATACAAAGGTGGCGTTGGCGTTGGCGTTGGTTGGCGTTTTTTTCCATCTCGACGCCGCCTTCTGGAGAAAATGGCGTCCGGTCCGCCAGGCGGAACCACAGGGCCGGCTCCAGGGGTCCAAACCCCGCGGGTACGGGAAGCCCAGTGATTGGGCGGGCCGCTGGAGGGCGGATTATAGGGGACCTGTGGCGAATTGAGCAGAAGGGCTTGAGTGAATCAATTCCATTGGATGCGACGCCACACGTCAGTCAGATGGAAGAGAGACTACCGAAAAGAAGGGAAAAAAGAAGAAGAAAAAAAAGAGCGCGTTGCGACCAAAGGGCGGGCCTGCAGGATGCATGCATGCATGAGCCCGTCCCCACCGCCTTTGGCGCCTGTTTCCTTTTTCTGACGGGCGCTGGGCAGTGTTTGGAGGGTTGGAGATTTGGGGGGGTTGGCGTGAGATTTGATGGCTGGCACAAAAATGCATGTCTCTCTGCTATTGAGCGTCATGGACTGAATCTGCCGGGTTGAGCATCGCTGTATCCTGGACTTCGTACGGAGCATCTATATCGTAAGCATCAAAAGAGAGGAGAAGGAAAAAATTAAAAATTGTTGGGCTGAGAGATGAGCTGCGTCTGTCGCTTGCTGCAGGCTCTCTGTCTCTTTTTTTCCGCAAACTGGCGGGACAGCGAGATGGCGGTGGAAAGGGGGCTGGGGTTTTTTTGGGCTGAATATGCGAGTTGCGTGTGTCGGATAAAGAAGATGGAACCGGGCCTCGCATGAGAGAGAGAGGTGGGTGGATATGGAATGGAGACGGGGATTATTATGCAGCTGGAGAAGCGGTGCATGAGTTGATGATGATCAGTTTCATACTGTTTGGCATTGATGCTTGATGAAAAGAGCTCAGTCTATCTATTATCGATTACAGACTCTACACAAACCCCAATTGGCCATGATAGGGTAAACTCTCCATCTCTCAAATACAGAGCATCTTCAAGTCAATTGATCCCTCCCTTGCACTAAAAATCCCCCCAAAAACGCACGGGCCGCGGGCTCTCAGCACCCCCCAGGCACAAGGCACAGGCACTAGCGCCCCCCCTGGCCCCCTAGCGCAGCGCCTGCAAGCCACTCACTGATGCTGCTGGAGGCTCCTAATTACGGCGTAGCCGCACTAAGCTTCGTCGCTGTCTCTCGCTCGCTCACCTTCTCGCCGTCATTCTCCATCTTCATCTCCAGCATCTCCATCCCTTTGCTCCTCCACCCCCCTCGTGCACCTGAATCGTCGATTCCGTATGGACGGCGCTGGCCTGGATTTCAATATTATTACTATTAGTATTATCATTGCCTGCTGCGTCAAAAGGATCGGATCTCGCTTTGCGCTCGCGTCATTCGTCCTTCGTCATTCCTCTGCCAGCTGCATCGCCTCTCCACCATTCCCGAGCTGCATTCCTCGACACGCTCTGCGCCTCCAATTGCTGCAGAGACGTCCGTTTGTTGATGCTGCCGCCTCTACGGCTCCCAGTCATCAGCCGCCGCCTCTGCTGATTGTCGCATAATTTTTTGTGCTGCTTTGCTGTCCGCCTTGCTGGAGATAATACGAGCCTTAAGCGAGTTTCCGGGACGACAGCATTTCCCACGCCCCCCTTGCCTTGCCTTTTCAACCTGCCACTGCCCGCGGCCCTCAAATCTTCGCCTTCTGCCTCTCTCTCTCTCTCTTCTCCTTGAGCGCAAGGTGCCTGCTGCCTCTTCGGATTTTACCTTCTAGCCTGGCGCTGGACTTTCGATACCCCGTCCGCCGAGCGACATCCACTCGCCTTCCTGGACCTTGCACACGCAAATCGCGACATCGACGCCCCCTTGGACTGTGCTCCAAGCGACATGCTTCACCACGACGCTCTCTCGCGTGCCTAATTCTCCACGCGCTTAGTTTTGCACCGCGTCTCGCATCGACCTTCACTCACCTCGTAGCACCAGCATCGGCTGAGCACTAAACCTTCAGGCCCAGTAACTTTGACTTTCGATGCGGGCATCAGTGCAAACCTTCGCCCACTGCTGCGTCTGATATATATATATATATACCCACATTTAGGTATATATATATAATATTACGTATACCGTGTTCGCTGTCGTCATCACTATCCCTTTGGAGCCTGGTTTACGCTGCTTTGCAGCCCATATTGAAAAGATCGAGCCGCCATGGACTCCTCCAACCCCAGGGCCTTCCAGAAGGCTCCGTCTCAGTATCCTCGCGCCTCGTCTCGAACCTCCAACAGGTCGTCGTCGCACGCTCGAGCGGCGGCGGGCGTGAGAAGTCCAGGCCCAGGCCCTCAGTTCTCGCCCTCGCCTCAGCCTCCTCCCCATCCGATACATCGATACCACCATAGCCCTTGCAACGATCCCGTCCTGTCACCGCGATCTACTCCCAGACACACGCCTCAACTATCTCGAGAAGGCAGCGTCGAGTCCGCGCGTACCCAGGCAGTCTCGACATTTCTGCAGGAGAAGCTTCAGCGAGAGCGCAGGGCCGAGAGCGAGAAGCTCAACCAAAGCACTCTCTCGCGAGTAAGCGAGGACCTTGGCGCGCCCGTCGACATCAGCCGCGTAAACTCTCCAAGGAGGAGATCGGTAGCCGCATCGTCGGATGGATCGCGCCCCAAGTCCAGCGGCGGCACCGAGCCTGCCAAGAAGCCCGGATTGGGCGTCAAAGACATGGAAAATGTACGTCACCAATGAGATGAGATGTTCTCTGGCATCGCCTCTTGTTTCCTTCTCGCTAACTGTTTTACAGGTCATCTCCAGCCTCCACAAGCAAAATTTCGACCTGAAGCTGGAGCTCTATCACCGCCGAGAGAAGCAGTCGTCGTTGGAAACGAGCATCGAGTCTCTGCAAAGAGACAAGCGCCAAACCGAAGAGATGAACGAAACCCTGTTGGACGAGCTCGAGAAGCGCGACAAGGCTGTCGAAGAGGCCGTTGCCATGATTGTGATGCTGGAGGCAAAGGTGGACCAGCTGATCCAGGAGCGGAACATGGTTATGCAGGTAGAGCAGGAGGGATACTTCTGCCGCCAAGATCTAGATCAAAAGTATCTCCGGCCGTCCCTCGACCTTTCCATTGACGAAGCTGCGAAACAAGGCGACAACGGCAGGGCCATCAACCGCGTGCCGAGTTTCCTGTCTGAAAAGAGCGAAAACACCGAAAACCTGCGCAGCGTCTATCTCGGAGTCAAGGGCAGTGCTCTCAGCCTGGCACGCGTCACGGAGGGAAACCCCGATGCGGATAACGGCCCATCTAACGGCCTGGGCAGCCCGACCTTGAGCGTTCTCAGCGAGAGCTCCTTCGCCAGTGTGTACGGCAAAAAGAGCCAGGACAGCATATTCCCTCCGCCGGTCGACCAGCCCCTCAGCTTGGATGGCGTTGACGCTGACCTGCAGATGTTGTCGACAAGCGGCCGAGACGTCTCCAAGAAGATGGTGTCCGGGTTCCCACCTCGTGCAGCTTCTGCCAATCATTTTCTCGGCGGGAACCGCTCATCCGGCCCCCGCCATTCTATCTCGGGCGCTGTGGGTCATGCTTCCCCGCTGCAGCAGATCGAGAAGCTGGGCCGATCTCAAAGTGTGCTGCAGGAGGGCTTCCGCCCCGTGGCGAACCAGGGCAGAGATCGACGCCGCTCGCAGCCTCCGCCGACCTTGAGAAAGGTCATGACAGACGGCCCCGGCACCATGCGCCTTCACGATCCAAACTTCCCCCCCACTCCAGACACCATCTCGACATCCACACTGCATCGGATGCGCAACTCCAACGACTCCCTCGCCAGGCAGGACAGCCGGAACGACAGGGCCTCAACCACTTACAGTGATCAGGATAGTCAGTCGCTGAGAGTCTCATTCCGAGGAAAGCCCAATCCTGTACGGGCGGCGGACAAGGGAATGGAGGGTGAAAACGGACAGATCTACGGCATTGCTGTGCCCATGCCGAAGCACCAACGGGCCGCCAGCGAGTCCACGACATCCCAGAAGAAGGAGAACCGATGGGACAGCACCGACTCTGACGAGCAATCCGAGGTCCACTCGCTTCGCTCAAGTCTTGACATCTGGATGAAGGAGAGCAACAAGCCGACCAGAGGCGCCAATGGCGACGTCTCTCCGGACCTCTTTTCCTTTCCCACCGGCCAGTCTCATGGCGGATGGCCCTCAAAATTGAAGTCGCAGGGGATTGGCAACGACGCCGACTACATCAACGAGCTCTTCTCGCTGCGCCAGTCTCTGTTTACGAACACTGGCCCGCCACCACCGGGTAGGCGGTCGAGTCTCCATGCTCGGACATCGTCGACAACTTCGTCTGCCCGAAACTCACCAAGGACTCTCACCCTTACTAGCACACCGGAACAAGACGAGTATTTGGGCCATTCTAGGCAGCAGAGTGATGGGGTGCAGGTGAAGAATGACTTTCACACACCTCTTCAGTCTCCGTCTATTCCACAGTACCCTCACAGCGAGAAAAGGAGCAACTACCCTCCGGTCAGCGGGCCGCGAACCGCATTGAACCGGCTGTTCCGCCGCTCCTTGGCTCCTACTTCGCCGACGAGCACCCCGGCGAGTGCCGTGGACGCCACCTTTTCGGATGCCTTTAAGAGCAACCAGGGCGTTAGTCTTCAGCCTTGGATGAACAAAAACATCGAGGGCGCTTTTGATGATCGGGCGGGTGCAACGCCACCACCCATCATGCTGAAGCCCCGACAGAAGAGAAGAAACACAGTGGGAACCGAAGCAACACCTACTTTTATCCCGTCCTCAACCAGCGCCCCAGTACGCCTTTCGGACCTGGTTGTCAATGGGCGAAACTCACCAAACGTGAAAAAACAGGCGGCTGAGCAATCTACGCCGGCACCGTCTGTGATTGGAACTAGGAGGAAGTGGCTACCTGGGTTTTCGCGGGCTAGTAGTAGCCTGAGGAACAGGGCCAACTAGAGGCTGCGCTCTGCATCATGAAACAGGGGTGGCAGGCGCACACATCATTCATTATCACCATCATGAATTTTTCCTTTGTCAGTGTATTAACATAGGGTATGTCAGCATCAAAAATGGATCGGAGCATTGCTACATGACTCTTGTCCTTGCACCTCGACGGCTTATCATTTTCTTTTTCTTTTTCATATTTCTATTCTGTAAGACATCGGGGAGCGTAACGGTCTTGGCCATGACAGCACTCTTTTTTTTTTTTTTTTCATTCTTCCTTTATTTTGGCCAAACAGCATTGCGCGAGGAGTCTGAAGTTGCGTGTATATATGTGTATTCTATTACGGCACATAACGAAGAACAAGAGGTGGCCCACACAGGCACCAGTCATGATTTTTACTTTTAATGGATGAATGAGACACAATCTAAGACAATACATTTTTTTTTAGTTGTTCACCTCTTGTCTTTACGTGAAACATGGTTCGGTTGTGATGTATCAGGGGAAAAGCAATTGTTTGATTCCAGCTCCTCTCTATGTACAAGTTTCGTGAGCAAGCTAAGAACGCTTCCATCTCTCCCTGCATAGTATCCCTCATTCATACCCCGTAACATCTTCTCGCATGTCATATATACATTGCGTATCATCAAGCTATGTTCAAAATAAAGAAAAAATATTGACAGATAGAATCGAAAATAAGGTCCTTTTTAAACCGAGTGACCATGTTCCCTCGCCGCCCCAAAGAGTTCAATGCCGACAAAGGCGAGAACCCAAGGGAAACGCTGCGATTTCCTTTTCGTGCCCGCTTGCTCTGCTCTGCTTGATTTAAGCCCAGTCCCAAGAGCCCTGGACGCGGCCGGCGTCGAGGCTGCCGACGAGGCCGGTGAACGCGTTGGGGGAGAGGTCGATATCGCCCCAGGCGCAGCCGGCGCAGCGGTCGACGATCTGGACGGTGACGCTGCGGCCGTTGTAGTTGACGCGGATGTTGCGACCGCAGGGGCGCTGGGAGTCGAAGAGGGGGGCGGAGACGGCGGCGACGTAGTCGCTGTCGCCGTTCCACCAGCCGCAGGCGCCGAGGCCGGTGTTGTAGTAGGTGATGTCGCCCCAGGTGGAGCGGGCCTCGAGGTCCTTGGAGGAGGTGTCGGTTGGGGCGGCGGTGGCCAGGGTGGCAATGAAGGGGAGGAGAGTCTTGAAGGAAACCATTTTGAAGGTTGGGGTGAGGTTTTTGTTTGTTTGAGTTGAGTGGGTTTGAAGGTTTGCTTGTTGCTTGTTGCTGATGATGATGAGATTCTACTTTTTGGAGAGGAGGGGAGGGAGGTTTTTATAATTGTCAATGAGAGAGTTTGTTGGGATGAACGATGACTGCTTTACGGTGCTGAGGTTCTGGCATTGGTCATCTTTTGCCACCGTTTGCCTAGGGTTAGAGAAAGAGCATGCATGAATCTCACGATGTTGGTTTGTTGTTGTAGAGGGAGCTGAGGCGTTGCCTGGACATGCTAATCTGTGAAGGGAAGTCACAGTAGCTTACCGCTGTGGGCCTCTCAGGACATGTCTGTTATAGGTATTTCGTAGCGTGATGGGAGCCGGGGTGAGTGAGGGAATTGAGGATGATGACTCGGCTTAGAGGATGGCTGGGAGTTTGGGAGGAGGTTGAGGTTAACAGGTTGATGAGAGAAGTTTACGTATGAATATTGCTTTGCTTTGTTTTCATTCTTTGGGGACAATGTTTTAAAATCTATATAGTTATTGTCTATAAAGGACCGGTCATAGAGAGTATGGATATAGAGTGTCTGCTGAGTGTTTGTGTCGAGTAGTTCCTCAACGCCGATTGCCGATTGACCAATACGAGGCTCTTCTCACTGCATGCAACTCTCTTGGCGTGAGAGACATGTCCACACTTGCAGCTGGTGCCTGGGAATCCTCATGCGAGCCATACCAAGACCGAAGGGCAGCCTTCCATCAGGGCGCCAAGTTCTCGGCGTTGCCGTTGCAGTAAACACTAATGAAGAGGTAAGAGTAGTATTGTTGGCAGGCTGTTGAGAGCTTTGGACGTACCTTACTGTTTGGTATAAGCGCGGGAGGTTAAAAAATAACCTTACGCGGCAAGTGGAACGGCATGTGGATTTGTTTTAGGGTGAAACGTGGAGTGAGTAAGCAAGTGAAGTCTACTGCTCTGAACTTGAAGAGCCTTTGATTTGAGTTTATTTACGAGTTGAATACAATGGAGGCTTTGAAGTAGAATACCATAACCATAAAGAGGAAGAGCAGGAGAGTGTGTTATCAGTGGAAAGCGATAGTATGGTAAATAATGACAAGGTCAGACGTATGCTTGTAACCTGAGAAATATGTAGTTTCTGATAGACTTCTGTTCCTGGCTCTTGGCAACATGCGCCACCAGATCGTTTGGATGTCAGCATGCCGGATTTGGTAGGACGGGGCGAGCTATGCTTGATGGCATATCCTATATTGGCGTTTACGTAAATATTGCTTCTCTGAGCAGCTGTGCTGTGATGGTTTCCAAGTTGCCAAGTACTTTTAGGATCATGAACCTGACGGCTTTGCTGGGTTTGATCTCTTTGCGAATTGTCGATTTCAACATACTAGATGGAAGACAATAATCGCATGAACGAGTGCAGTTGCGAAGCCGTATCCTGAGGGAATTAATTTCCTACTTGGGCTCGCTAATCCTCAAATGTCAATGCAACGACACAGAGATTGTCGCAGAACTACGAGCTTGGCAAATTGGGCTGGTAACTGGCACGTTACGCTTGCAGAGCTGAGAGTTCATGGATATCGCTAATGCATGTAAGACAAAGGATCGCATGCTAATCAAGGGGCCCCATGTCAACGACCAGTGGTATCGCGACTGTCACCAGGACAGGCTAATGCTAGATATAGTAGAAAGCACACTCATAATTGCTGCTAAATCCGGATCGACAATTAGATTTATGATCTACCGGCCTTGTGAAGAGAGAACTTATGCAAAATGTACTCTGTGGGGTATTTTCCGAGACATATCGGAATAAGTTGACCAAGTGGATTCTGCACATTCAGCTTGGCGCCTACTATTTCAAAGCTTTTTGTAGATAGAAGCTGTCTGCAAGTACTGCTCATGGGCAGAGGTTATCATCTCTCGTGGGAGCCTGTTGGAGTTGCAGAAGAGCCCTGGACTTCGCCTGACTTGCGTGGTTAAGAACAGTTGCCAATGCAAATTTGGTAGGATCAAATGCCGGTTGACGCTGTGCGCAATCTGATGGTACGATGACATGTAATACAGTAGTTGAGCGAATCGGGAAGGAGGCTGATGGGTGATTATGTAGGATTACTCTTCCTCGCGGGTAGAATTCCGCCAACGTACGGGGACATGGAAGTGCCATGAAGAAACCCGAGGTGGAAAAATTTGCCGTTAAGATGGTTGGGGTGACAGTGCTGCCGAAAAAAATGGGATTCAGAGTTCCTCTATGCAGAAAAAGCTTGTAGCTTTGAGTTATGTGATAGGTTGAGAGGCATTCAAGGACGCGGAAGTTGGCCGAGTCACAGGATTATGACTGGGGCAAGGATGGAAAAGTGTTCTATGCCTTTGAGCGCTTGATGTATTTGGTTAGAATTACAAGACGCCCGTTGATAGAAGGACCTTATGAAGCGTTATTGTACAAAGTATAACACTACAAATTGACAAAGCATGCAGCGAGCCCTGTGTGACAAGTTACTTCGTAGTGCCCGGATGAGCATGTAAACCCGCCGTTGAAGCTATTGATTTTGGATTTACTACTCATATGAACAGCATACCTGATACCCAAAATGCAAGGACACTGTACATATCTTAAGAATATCACTTAAAATTCAACATGAGGTGGTCTCGGCGCAATATGAGCTCTTGGGCTAAATGATTGAGCCTGTAACCAGATACAGGGTAACCCAATGCGTCTGCTTGGGCACGTCTGTAAGCTTATCAATGCTCTGATGATACGCATGACTAATTAATATACTCAATGGCTTGTTATTAGCTTACCTAAATATAGTTAACAATAATGCCTTGATACAGATAGTGTGGGTTGCTCCTCTTTACCATTCTCTTGCTCTCATTCCATTATATGTGGGTTGATAAAGAGGGAAGCCTCCCAATTGTAAATGAAATTTTTGTTCCTTTTTTCCCCCCTGGTTCTTCACTTAAAGGAGAAAGGAACTTTTACTAGAAAATTATTTCAAGTAATACAAGAGGCAAGACACCTTTTGTCAGTTCCAAGTAACACCAAACGAGTCTTCGTATGCCAGAACAAAAGTAAAACAACATAAAGCGAGCTAAATATCTTTGACCCCCTGCTGCTTTGTCTCTCCACCGGAGTTCATGCGCGATGGTTATTCACATCCAGCTATCGGCTGAAATCGTTTGTTTCTTCATCGCCTGCTTACGTTCAGAGCTGAGGTTGATAATTATGAGTTTTTGGAGGCATCTCCGCTACGACTGAGTGTACCACCTCTGCTAGCAATGTTTACTTATCTAATCCATCATATTTGTAGCTACGTATTAGCCCATCATGAACAGTGTCCGTAGGCAAGCGGGTGGATTGTCCTTGCTTAGAAGGATAATACATGTTGAAAAGTCTTGCCGTTGGGCTGTATTCGTAGGCGTGCTGACAAGACGAGACAAGAAATTGAAAATGATATAGGTATGAGTCTTGTGAACGGCTGGATATGAATTGACCTTGAGGTCTCTTCATGCAATAGTTTATGTGCATTTGATGGATGCAGCATGGGTTACTTGGGATCGAGGTCTATATTGATACCACCAAAGCAGCCAGTAAAAAAAGCACTGGCAGGATCACCTCTCAAAATCGCTACGCTGACTGCTGCAAGTTGCATCGCCCTTATTGGCTTTTCTAGCCTGCCTCTAGTCCAACCTGATTATGGATGCGGCCGCATTATACGACCGATAATGCTTACGTTGACTCAACCATGGACAATGAGATGGCTATTGTCCTTGGAAGAAGGAATTCACGAGGCAGCAGGAGTTGCACCTTAATGCCTCGATACTATGATTTTATATTAGCACACCCTTCTGCGCTAACATTAAGCTCAAATCTCCGTCTCATCATCCGAGATTCCCGACGTCATATCTCCACTCTAAGCCTTACTTAGTCTAGACGTTTAGCCAATGTGTAGAGCCTATTGCTTTCGTAGCTGGTTCTATGTTTTGTGTAAATTCATGTTAATTCAGCTTGTCTTGCGGTGTCTTGCGGTATCAACCATTATTACAATATGTAATTAGGGTATCTCGCCACGAAGAATGTACAAGTTTCCACGGCCGTAGAAATCATTTGATGCGGGCATTTCCTAATTTGGGGCTCCCTTATGTTTGTCAAAGCGCCTGTATACTTCATGCTTGTACCTCGCACTTCTGGTTCTGCCGTAGAATGGTTGACCTCAATTTGGTGTTGCCCGAGACGGAGTAATGGAGCAACGGGGCACTCACAATGAATCCGCCGCTTCTGCTCCGATTCGTAAGACCGAGACCAAGATTAAGAAGCAAAAGGTACGGAATAAACACTCAGCGCCTAAAAAATCCGAGTGTCCGCATGAAGGGGAAAGTTGTTTTGATCTTCTACTCCCGGCCAACCAAACTGTGTTGTTGGCTGTTAGGACATGTTGTGGATATCTGGTGCACGGCTCTGACAGGGGTTTCGGAATGTGGACCGGGGCAATTACGATGCCGAGGGGCGTCCATCTATCTTTCGGCATCGAGCGTGGCGTTACTATTGGCGCAGATCGTCCAATCCTAAATTATATCCAGATACCATAAATACCCCTGGGGATAGCAGTCTGTTCAAAAGCCATTGAAAGTTTATATATCGTGGATTTATTATTTAATTGCGGTCTGGATCCTGAAGGATTTGCCAGTTTTCACGACCTTGAGTCATAAGTAAGATCCGTCATCATTCGCATCAGCATCAAAAGCAGCGGCGCCAACGTAAACAACACCAAGAGGGCGCAGTAGCATCACCGCACATCATAATGGCGGCCAAACGCACAGTCCTTATTTCTGGCTGCTCGGATGGCAGCCTGGGCTCTGAACTCGCCCGTGCCTTTCACAGAACCGGATGGCGAGTTTTCGCTTCAGCTCGTAACCTGGCTAAGCTGAAGCAGGCCGAGGCCGCAGGTCTTGACATTGTACAGCTTGACACAACTTCGGACGAGTCTATTACCGCCTGTGTGGCTCGCATCTCAGAGCTTACCGGTGGCTCTCTTGATGTCCTCGTCAACAACGCCGGCGCTGGATACTCCATGCCGGTCATGGATCTTGACATCGCCCAGACTCGGCAACTATTCGAGCTAAACGTCTTTTCATTGATTACAGTTACGCGCGCATTCTTCCCGCTTTTGGTTAAGTCGTCAAGCGGTGGCTTGGTGGTTAATAATACGTCATGTATGGCACTGCCTCATGCTTCCATGCCATTCTCTGGAGCCTACAATGCCTCCAAGGCTGCTGCAGCGAACTTTAGTGAAGTGCTGCGACTTGAGCTTGCGCCGTTCGGCGTCAAGGTTACCAACCTAGTGACGGGCTCTGTCAAATCGACCTTCCATGCCAATGCGCCTCACATCTCACTGCCACCCAACTCCATTTACAACGTGGCCAAAGAGGCGGTTGAGAAGTGGATGTCTGGTGCGGAGGCTACAGCTACGGGCGCAGATCCCGTAGAGTGGGCAGACGGCGTCGTCAAAGACTTGAGCAAAGCCAACCCGCCCCTCTGGGTTTGGAGAGGCAAGCATGCAACAGCCGCACGAATTGGCTCATTCTTACCGGTTGGTGCTTTAGACAGCGCCTACAAGAGTAGAACGGGCTTGGACGAGGTATCACGCAAACTCAAAGAGCAGGGTGGACTGGGCGGCCTGAAGAAGACGCCGTAACACACTGCTTGCCACACTTTTGAGGAAGGGCAATATGTGATTTATAGAGTGAAAGGATATTATTAATGCTTTCACGGCTTTTCCTTCAGACTTATTGGGATTTATTGTAGCAGAGATGGATAGAGGGCAGTTTGGATGATAGCTAGTTTTTGTATCGTTCTCCTCCTTTTCTATAATGGTTGTTTTCAATTTTTTCAATAATAAGCGCATGGATTGATCTAAATGCTCAGTATCACTTGAATTATACAAAGATAAGCAAGACACACACCCTTGCCTGGTGATCTACATCCCCCTCCTTCGGTCACCATGCACTCCGTATTATGCAGCCACGTGTGAAACGTGGGTTTCTCCACCATCTTTAAGGTACGCACACGGTGATTTAATGGTGTGGATTGAGTATAATCCGCTCTATGCCTTAGAAACCATAACAATTTCTCCACCTACATACATACCTGCGTGGAAGCTTGAATTCGGCCTCTACGCTTGAATCCGGAAGGATCAATCTGACGGCAGTTGGTGCCTCCATCCTGCGTCCTTAGTCAGGATTCCTTGAGATTTCCGCTAGGCTATGAAAACGGAATTGCAGAGTATGGAGGATCTCCTAATGCGGTACTAATGCCGCGCTATCTCTTTGAGTTTGGATAGGATTTCAGCTAGCCAATGTTCGTTTAGGGGTCAGATTGCCATGTGCTGGTTATGTATTCCTAGTGAAAGAGAACGTCAGTAAGGGTCGACAAGAGCTTCGGAGCCCCGTGGAACTAGACTTGAAGAGTAGAGCCGTGTGACGCCGGAAGGGATGCCACCTCTCCACGGCTGCCCCTCTATGTGCACCCCTAGCAAGTGTCCTTACAGGGCTCCATGGCGAATATTTAGTGTTGTCTTACGAGCATGGGAAAATGATATCGTAAATTTGATTGGGATGCGGATGCCTCGTGGATGCAGACAGGTGAGCACTAAGCATCCCCGTTGCGGCAAGCTATCGGACCCTGGTGATACAATGTACGCAGCTTGTACAAGCTGAAGATCTTGTTATAACGGTCTTTGTGTGCGTCGTCACTCTTGCAGCCGTAAGAAAAAAATTCCGTTGTAAGATGGATAGAGCATAAGTGGCGGATGAGCTATAGATCTGTTATACAGCCATAACACCCTACCAGATCTCTTATAGAAAATAACCCCTCTACCTCTTGGGTTGTACGGAGTTCTAGACATCTTGAAGCTGACCTTAACGTCACACTCACTCAAAACCACGGATATTGACCTCCTCTTAACGAGAATTCGCTTGTTTTTGCTTTTATCTCATTACTCTCTTGATTGATGATCTTTTTCTTCTGCTCTTGTTCAAACGACCGGATAGCAGCATTCAACCAACAAACGCTAAAAGAAAGATGTTCTACACAATCTCCTACAATAATGGGTCTGCGGAAGACGCCAGCGTATCCAAAGTGGCAAGCAACCACACTTTTGGCGAATACAGACAATCAAGGCTCGCATGTATAGAATGCCGTGCTAGAAAGGTGTGACTGACTCCTTATATTCAACCGTGTATTCAACCATGTGGTGACTACGCGTGGTACTAATGCCAGACAAACAGGTCAAGTGCTCAGGGGAAAGCACAGGGTGCCAAAGATGTCAGGGGACTGGAATTACATGCGTGTTTCCGGAGAGAACTAAACGTGGCACCAAAAGGCAAAAGAACTCCGCTCCATCCGAGAGTTCAGAGAGCCGGAAAAGCATCGCAAGCAGTGAGACGAGTCTGAAGAGTGGAGAGCGAGGCAGCAGCGTGTCTGCGTCTACCCGCGACTCTCATCCTTTTGCTCCCGCAATCACGGGCTCAGGCTTTTCACCCTCTTTAGATTTCAGTTCGTCTGACTTTTCATTACACTGCGCTAGTTTAGGAGACAATTTCACTCTCGGTATGTTTCGTAACCATAACTTTGAACCATTTTTACCGGCTAGCTAACACCATGCTGTAAACAATAGACCTTGACCAATTGACCTCGACTCTTGGCGAACTCAGCAGCTTACCGTCGAGAGGTAGCATTTCTTCCTCACAGACTCAACTTTACTGTGTAGCGCCACGACGAACTTTAAGAACCACAGAAGGCGTGTGTTTGGGTGATAGCCCTTCTATACACGATGGAGATCTATGCGTATGCGCTCAATCTGCATTACATATGCTTGAGGAGCTTGAACTACAATATCACAACAACATTGACGTCTCTAGTGATAGTGTACTGGGCTATCAAAAGATTGCTCTGGCACGATTGAACGCTTGGCTATCTTGTGACCACAGCCAAACGCCTCGAGCCACGACTAAGCTTATTGTGCTTGTCATAGAAGGCCTCTCACTCTACCTTGAGAGAGGCGTGGCTGGCTGTATTCGTCAGATACGGCAGGAAGTTGAGGATGAAAACCCGTACTCAGCGAGAATGTGCAATGTTGGAGACTATCATGTTGAAACTAGACACGAGTGGGCACACATTCTACGAGTGTCACTACTGGTACGATGCAGGGAGCTCCTAGCTGCGGTAACACGACTAAAAAAGCACGATATCAATGACGTGCTTCTGCCTGCGGTGGAGCAGAGATTATCGGGCATCATACAAGAACTCAAAGGCTGGGAGGATTATCTATAGACTGAATCATTATGATTAGATGATGTATAGATTTCAGGTTTTCGTTGGCAACACTGCTCCCTCTCTAGACAATAGCTGACAATCTTCCTATGCTATCAACCGTCTTCTTCAATGTGCTATCAGCTTAAGACCCTTAGGTACCAAGGGCTCGAGTTGTACGAAGCACATGTGTACCACTCCCGCTCCAGCCGACATGGGATTCTCCAGATGCTATTCACCAGTGCGTAACCAGACTACAGCCCTTGCCGTTTACCGCTCTCTACCTGGAATTGCCCATCATGAAGAATTTTGCAGCTGACGCTCGACGTTGGCGAGGCTAGTGCAACCAAGAAAGCCCAGTTATCGCTGGCCGCGTAATTTGTGTCCCTCGCAGGTACGCTTATCCTATAAGTCTTGTACAACCTCGCTTTCGTCAATGAATCAAAATTATGACACTGTTGAGGGGTATGCGAAAAGAACAATGCCATCGTAATGGTTGCATCCACCATTGCATCCACCCCATGATACGTACATGCGGAGTAAAGTTAAGAGTTGCTTATCGTGATGGAGGAGGGTAAGATAATCCATCGGAGATAGCGGCATGTTGAAGATCGGCCGCTAGGGACGTACCCTTGAGAAATTTAGTATGCTAGTCTCGAATAAGCTGCGGTTCTAGAAGAGCGTCATTGTTGCCATGTTTCAGCTTTAAATCCTTTTCCCTGACTGACTTACTTTACAGATCACCATTGTTTTTCGATAATCATGCTCTTTGAATAGGATTTAAGAATACAGACAGGTTATCGGAGCAGAAAATCGCATGAGTTACAGTCTGCTATCAATAACGAAATTATTGGGGTTGCTTTGGGATAATTGTAGCTGTCTGTAATAATGACTGAAGGACATATCTAAGGACAAAATACCTAATCGCAGCTACAATAACAAAATACACATACGACAGCATAACCCCTTATATAGCTCTTTATGTGACATAAATCTGAACAATTCATTACCTCCTGAGGACCATTATCATCACTTTAGTGTGGAAGCATCACATCCATATCCCGTCATCTCTACGCCGCTGCCCCTCCAGCCTCCTTCAAAGCATCCGTGTCGAGCCTCTTCCAAGGCAAAAAGACTCCAATCAGTAGAGACATGCCTACAACAGCACAAGAGAGCATATAGGCGGCTCTGATACCAGTGAGATACGCCGTGAGAACACCCACTATTTGATCAGCCCCGAATACCTCGCGCAGCTCTCCCGCGCCGGTGCTTACCACCTGTGTAGGATCCACGCCGGGAACGAAGTGAGGCACCGCGATTAACATCCTGTTGATGAATATTGATTGCGATGCGGATACCCAGATGGCGCCGCCGACTGTCTGGAAGCAGAGAATCATGGCTGTAACAGCTGGGATATCGGGCACGTCGACGCTGACTTGGCCGACCATGATGGGGACTTGGAATGCGCAGCCAAGGCCGAGGCCGACTACTATCTGAATCCCGATCCAAACTCCTGTCCCAGTGTTGAGGTCGAATAAGTGACAAAGACCACATCCCAGCGTTGCAATAGCTGAGCCAGCTACCATGACTGGTGTGGCCAGACCAGTATTAGAGATGAAAATTCCGGCACCAAGAGCGGAAGCCATGGCAGCAATAATAAAAGGCAAGTTGTGGACAGCTGAAATAACAGCGTCAGTGCCACGGATGGCCTGAAAATAGAGAGGAAGGTAGTAAACCATGGCAAAGAGCGCTCCACCTTGGAAGACCGTGTAGAACAACGATACGCCGATATCTCGCTTGACGAACAATCGAGGAATAATCATGGCCCGTTCATCCTGCCAGCGCTCGATAAACGCAAAAAGGATAAAAAGAACGACTGAAGCTACCAGAAGACCGATAACACGCGCAGAGTTCCAGGGATCTATCTGACCACCATAGTGGACAGCCATGAGATAAGTGATGATTGCTCCCATCAAGATGCCGGTGCCAAGTGGATCGAGTTGGAGCATCTTTTCCTTCAATGGTGCTTCTCGGGGCTTTGCTGCTTTAGGTATGCTAAGGAAGAAGACTGTGGATACGATCGGGAGCACGCCGATGGGGAGATTGATATAGAAGCACCTGTTAGAGCTGATTAGTTCGAACATTCAAACGTACGTAATAGACGTGGATGCGCTTACCATCGCCAAGTAGATTGTTCAGAAAAGACACCACCTAGCAAGGGACCAAGGATACTGCCAATACCAAAGACGGCACCAAGAATACCAGTGTGTGCAGCCCTCTTTTGGGGATCGGATATGTAGGCACAGATGGTGTAGGCACCGGAGCTAACCCCTGCAGCGCCAATACCTGCGATGGTGCGACCAATGATGAAAGATTCAGATGAAGGGGCTACACCGCAGATGAGGCTGCCGATTTCAAAGATTGCCATTGCGCTTAGGAAGCTGATCTTTAAAGGAAAATATTGATACATTTTACCCCATGTTGACTGAAAGCCACCAGATGTCATGAGATAGATGGCGCTGTACCAGGCTTGGTCTCCAAGGCCACGAAACTCATTAGTAATGGCTGGGATAGAGGTAGCAACAATGGTCTAAGACGATGGTTAGCTATAAGCCCTCGAAGCGTTATTAATGAAAGCCAGAAATCCAACTTACCATGTCTAGAGCAATCAGGAAAATACTGAAAATCAGAGAAAGCATCAAGAGCCATAGCTTGAAACCTGACATGTACTCTTCTTCTTCTGGGGTTTCCTTGGATTTATGATTCATCTCTCGCAGTGGCATCTCTGAATCGCTGGTAGCATGGAAATCATAGCCCATCACGGCGTCAGACCGAAGGGACTGGGAAGATCTATAGCCATTTTGCAGGCTCTTTGCAGCCCGAGTGTTGGCCAGCCAGATGGGAGGTGGTGCATTTAATTCTTCGGTACGGCTGGCTGACGGATGCCGGCCCTCTCTTTGCACAGCGGGGAAAAGATCCAAATCATGAAATTCCATGAAGCTAAAATCATCGAGCTGATGAATCCTCCCTTCAGTTCTAGGAAAATCCTCGGCGGGGCTCTTCATGGCTTAGATAAACTTTCGGATGCAGAAACAAATTACTACTCCTTGTTGATGGAGACTCAATCGATCTTGAGACGAGATATGAGACATGATTTACACTGGATGTGAGTTCGACTGGCTTGCTATTTAGAGACTCTGATCATCGTGCAAAACAGCATTTGCTATCTCTATCCGCCTATGACCGGGAACGGAGGCGGAGCATGGTGATGAGCCCGTTGGCATTCCTTCCAATCCCTTCTCGAATCTCTACGCTGGTCTACCAACGCCATGTGCACTCGCCATGTGCGCCAAGTGAGTGAAGCTATTCAGCTCGCAGATCTCGCACCTTGCCTAGGGTTCCCCGACTTGGCTGGAGGAGTCCCCACCAAGGGATGCAAGGGGGGTGCGAGCATTGACCTCTTCCAGTCTGGCTCGGTAATCCGCAGAGTCCGCGTTGTGCTAGTATTCCGCAAAATGCGGGCCCGAAGCCTTGCATGCAATCGGGACCCTCCTCGCCAGAAGAGCAGGAGCTGCAGCTACAAAACCCAGGTCGCGGTCGGTGCAAAAGCTTTTCCATGCCCATAAGTGGCTTATTGCTGCGGGATGATTGGAGAAAAGTCGAACTCAGTTGCCTGATTTCTGCTCCGGGCTGAAGCTTAACTGAGACCGGGCCGCAGGCCAGGGCAGGGGGCTTGTGAGATGTAAACACTCCGCTGACGGAGTTTCATGTGCGCGGTGGTGAGCAAGGGATTACTGATACCGTCGCACGGCTATGTAAGTCTCTATTTCTTATTAGAAGCGGTGCTAAAATTAGGCAAGTAAAGACTAAGGTGGCTTGATTTTAAAGATAAAAGGCGAAAAGAAAAAACAAACGAAACAAATCCTACCTGAACTTGAATCTGGGAGGTTTGAGCAGAAGAGTATCGCAGCCATGTCGAGTCAACTCGAAAGCAACGCTTCCTTCGAAGGCACTGGGCTGGGCTTCCTGTGGCGTCAATTTACTCGGCCCAAGCCGTTGCCTCAAGGCACAACACTTGTCGGTGAGGTCGCTATTGTCACAGGAAGCAATGTCGGTCTCGGGCTCTCCGCGTGCCGACAGCTGCTTGAGCTCGGATTATCCCATCTTATCATGGCCGTCCGCTCTCAGGCCAAGGGCGACGCAGCGGCAGGTCAGCTACAAAGAGATTTTCCATCTGCTACCGTGTCCGTCTGGATCCTCGACATGGAGTCGTATGATTCAGTCCGAGCTTTTGCCAAGCGCTGTGAGGGCTTGGACCGGATCGACATCGCAATCCTCAATGCTGGGCTGATGAAATCGCCGTACACCGTCGTGCAAGCAACAGGATATGAAGTCACGCTACAGGTAAATTACCTGTCGACGGCTCTTCTGACAATCCTGCTGCTCCCTATCCTCAAGGCAAAGAAAGTCGCCGGTACTTCACGACCGCCTGTTATCAGCATTGTGGGATCAGATGCCATGTATCGAACCCAGGTTGATCTGGCGGGTCCGGTGTTGCCACAATTTCAGAGGAAAGAAGCCTTTGATCAATTCTCTTGGTACGGCAAGTCAAAGCTGTTGGAAACCATATTCGTCTCTAAGCTAGCTGAGTTTGTCAACCCCGGAGATGTTCTGGTGAATGTGTCGAATCCCGGGATGACTGGCGGCACGGACATCTTCCGTGAATACCCTGCCTTTATGCGCAAACTGTTCCTCATAATCCAGCGTATCTTGGGTAGAACATTGCATGTTGGCGCAACTACGTATCTAGACGCGGTCCTGGGTCAAGGAGAGAAAAGCCACGGCTCCTTTACGAGTGACTGGGCCATCAAGCCGTAGGTCATGTTTCCATAGCCAATCTTTTGGTGTACTAATAAGATGTGTAGGTACCCGAAGCTCTGGTATACTCCCGAGGGGCAGGAACTAAAGGAAAGACTTTGGGAGGAGACAATGGAAGAGCTGAATTTTGCGGGCGCTTCTAAAATCGTAGCCGATTTAAAAAGGAGTTGAATAACGAGAGGAAAGAGCTGGACAGAGGCCCAGACCATCTTCGCTGCTAAAGGCATCTTACATACTTTAATGCATCAACTAATCCGTCGGTACGAATATTAGTGACTCTATCAAGTATCTTAGCGCCCAGAATTATGCGTAAAATACCTGGAGCTGCCAGGTATGTGTAAACACCATAGTGACTGAGTCGTCCTAGATGTTGGATTCCCGAAACTTGACCAACAAAATCCAGCACGAGCCAATAAACGGCCATCCGGAGCAACTGCCTGTGCACTGCAGCTGCAACTATCTCCCCGCAAGTTCCACGGAACCGGCAAACTGACATATAAATGCTCCATGCCGGTTGGGTGAAACCTGAGGAAGCGAAAGTCGGCTGCGAAGGAGCGACGCCAGTGCCTTCTCCTCTTCGGAGTATGGAGTTAACACTTATTGCCAGGTTGTATCGCTCCGCCACCGCCCACCCCCTCCCTGGATGCCAAGTATTTAAGCAGAAGCGTCTTCCTCCTTGATATTTGTACGATTCCAGTTGATATCAACCTCATCTCACTGGTGTTTTACTTGAACTCCTATCTCAGTGCTCACACAACACTATAAACATGCCTTCCTACGTCGTCACCGGCGCCTCGAGAGGCTTGGGCGTGCGTAATTCCCCCTGTTCTAGGTCTTCTTAAAGGGGGCATCACAGCTGAACTTGTCCAAACAGTTTGAATTCGTTCGACAGCTGTCCAACGACTCGAACAACACCGTCATTGGTCTCGTTCGGGACAAGGTTGGAACAGAAAAGGCAGTCACGAAAGAAATCGGTGAACGCTCCAACATCCACATCTTGCAAGCGGACATCACCGACTATCAAGCCCTCCAGGTGAGCAACACGTAAAACCTCTTGAGATTTACCATTCGCAGACTAACGACGACGTGCTTGCAGGATGCTGTCGCAGCAACTGCCGCAATCACTGGAGGAGCTCTCGACTACCTCATCGCCAACGCGGCATACATATCCAAGTTTGACGCCTACAGTCCCATTGGGAAATTGTAAGTCTGCCATACCTGTGTCTCATCTCGGTATCTGCTTTCCCAAACTAAGATGCCGTGGCCAAAAAACAGAGGAGAGACCCCCGAGAAGCTTGAGGCAGACTTTCTCCAGTCCTTCAAAGTCAATGTCATTTCCAACATTCACCTCTACAATTTGTTCATGCCGCTCATCCTCGCTGGTAATGCCAAAAAAGTAATTCTCTTGTCCACCGGCATGGCAGATTTGGATCCAATCAACAAGTACGAGATGCATAACGGTGCTGGATACTCCCTCAGCAAGGCAGCGATGAATGTTGCCGTTGCAAAATTCCATGCTCAGTATAAGAAGGACGGTGTCTTATTCATGAGCATCTGTCCGGGCATGGTAGATACTGGTCATCAAAAAGATGGTGAGTGCTCTCCTTTCCATAGTCACCAGGCTTCAGCTAGCTAACTGCTAGTTTCTCTAAACAGCCACTCCAGAGCAACAGGAAAGCCTGGGAGCCATGTTCCAAAAGTTTATAACGTACAACCCTCAGTTCAAGGGCCCAGCCACTCCGGAAGCCGCAATCAAGGATGTCATCTCTGTGTGGGAGAAGGCCAGCATCGAAGGCGGAAGTGGTGGTACCTACGTGTCGCATCATGGAAACAAGCAGTGGCTATAGACTAAAGGCTTTGTACGGTGCTCCTGAATACGGCCTGTACATGACTGCACTTTGATTTTCACGGTATATCGGCTACATTTCAGGTCCTAGAACACTGCCTATATAGAACGTATAATGCCCAGAGAAATAAAAAGTTACCATGGTATCAGAACTACAGGTTCTAGCCCTCGTCGCCCTAATTCTGTGAGGCCACCAAGCGTGTTTGCTGCTCCCCCGCAGCTTCCCCAGCTGATTGAGCACAATGGGGCTTTTCAGACTTCAGTCCGAGTCTATCCGAATGCGTCTCATGCCGACATGTCCCGCTTCCCTCCGCTACCACGGCAGAGGAGCTTATGTGATCTCACATTCTATCAATGTTTTGAGTGCACCTCTCCTCCTGAAGAATTCAATCGCCATGCAATTCTTGGTTTCATGTTTCCTATTATAAACTTAGCTACTTTTGCCAGAGTCCTCCTTCAAAGGCACGATGCGGTTGAGCACGATCTTGTCATCAGTGCTGTCGGAGTCAACAGCCTGTCATTGGGGAAAGTGATTGTTAGCAAGAGGCACAGGACAAATAGGTACAATGATTAGTCAACTCACAAAGTAAGCAACGCGCATGGCCTGGAATCGGACACTTTCTGGGCCAACTTCGCCAGTCTTCTCACCCTCGGCTTCGGGCCACGGTGCGCGTCGTTTCACCTCGTGGAAGCCGGTTTCGATCATGGCATTAGGCCAAATAGTCTCACTGTTGGGGTTGACGTCGCTCAAAAGACCGCCGGGCGCAGATGCAGGGCTGTCCGATTTGAAGAGGGCCTCGTGAATGCGTACTTCGGCCGCGGGCGAGCCTTCCGGTACCCACTGGATGTACGTCTTGGGCTTCTTTCCCACCTTGTCGAAAACTGCTTGAATCTCTTTGACAGCCCCGGTGGTCTCGTCCTTGGTGAAGGAGACAGCCTTGATGGGGTACGGCACGTTCAAAAGGCCAACAGTCTTGCCTGGGGCGAGGCGGAAGTATTCCTTGCTGTCCACCTCTCGGAAATCGGAACGGTCAATGTATACAGTCTTGGTGAGCCGGATCGTGTGGGTTCCCAGCTTGGGGTCTTTGGGTGAGAAGGGGATTTCGAGATCTTGCTCCTCACAATCTTCGATCACTACCGGGACGGGATCCAGGACAAGCATGAGGCGGGGAACAGTCCTCTCGAGGTACACTCGGATAGACTGCTCAAAGCGCTTGATGTTGACTTGAGTGATGCTTGTCGTTACGCCAAGCTCGTAGATGAAGGAAAGAAGTGCACCCGGAGGGATGCCTCGCCGTCGGATTCCCTTAATCGTATACAATCGCGGGTCGTCCCATCCGCGAACGACCTTGTTCTCTATCAGGGTCCTCAGGCCTCTCTTGCTCATGATTGTGCCACTGAGATTCAAACGGCCGTACTCGCGCTGCATGGGTTGGAATTCCACCAGGAGCCTGTGCCGTCGTTAGTTAAATGGCCAAACGCAATGCAAAAGCAATGCGCAGGCGCAAGATACGTACTTGTTCAGCCACTCATAGCTCTCGC
Organism: Trichoderma arundinaceum; assembly: GCA_025919625.1. NCBI lineage: Eukaryota > Fungi > Ascomycota > Sordariomycetes > Hypocreales > Hypocreaceae > Trichoderma > Trichoderma arundinaceum. The sequence goes on along the minus strand of JAMQTF010000007.1, from coordinate 655,170 downwards.
GTGACATGATGAACTCTGTGGTACACAAGCTGTGTGTGATGCCCTCGAAGCTGTCGCAGAGGCAGTGTGCGAAATCGTAGGTTGGGTATATGCGCCACTTGGTGCCTGTGCGGAAGTGCGGCTCCTGGTCTTTGGGGATTCGGTAGGCGGCAAGGTCCCACATCTGCGGATTCGGGTTGTTCTCAATGTCTTGCTTCATGCGAAGCCAGGCACTCCTCGGCTCGTATTCTCCATCCCGCATGCCACGGAACTTCTTGAGGTTGGTCTCAACATCTTGCTTTGCATGCTCGCATCGATATCTTGGGATCGAGCCGTCCTCGCCGCCACGCTGCTTTTTGGTTTCGACGTCGTCGCAATGGCACACGTAGGCCTTTTCCATCTTGATCAATTCCTCAGCCAGGTCATACATTCGCTGGTAGTTGTCGGACGCATAGGTGATTTCGCTTGGAGTGAAGCCCAGCCATCGGATTGTCTCTTCGATAGCCACAAAGTATTCTCCTTTCTCAGCATCGGGGTTCGTGTCATCGAATCTAAATAAGGCCGTGTCAGCAGGAACCTGGCGGCAGCGGCCTGTCGAGAGCTTGTGGAGGTGTTGTTACCTAAGAATCTACCGTCACTTAGTCGCTTGTATATCAAAGGTGTTGGCAGGGGATACCTACTGTTCTACCGCCGTGATACTTGGCAAAGCCAAAGTTGACAGCAATTGCCTTGGCGTGGCCGAGCTGGCATTCCGCGTCAGTCAGTCTTGCTATAACCCCAGCCAAGATGAGAGAATTACGTGGAGATATCCATTGGGCTCGGGCGGGAATCGCGTCACAACGTCCTTGGACGGACGCAGCTTGTAGACCTCACCCAGGAAGCCCAGCTTGAACATGGCCTCTGGGTCGACGACGCGCTCCTCGGGCTTGGCAGGCTTCGCAGCCGCGGGCTGGTCGCTCTTCTCCTTCTGGGCATTGCTTTTAGAAGCAGCGGCAGCAGCTTTTCTTGCTCGCTTCTGGATGCGCTTCTTGAGCTCGTTCTTGGTGACCATTTCGCCCGTCTCCTCGTCAAGCTGCAGCTTGGCCACATTCTCGGCGACCGCGTCGGCCATGGTGACGGTTCGTTGGATCGTTGCCGAGCTGGGTTTCGTAGCTGATTGTCGGGTAGAATCGATCTGCGCTCGAAGCTCTGCTCTCTGCGATTCCCGGGTCGGATTGGGTTGAAAAAAGGCTGGTGATAGGCTGAGTTTTGCTGGAGATTGTGAGTCAGGGCTGTGATACGGCCAGAATCTGCCCCGCCGTGGGGCTGGGCTTCAATCGCACGTGTACCCCTCTTCGCAGCAAAGATACAAGATAACGAGGGGTACCTTGTGATGACATAAGCAGCATATCCTCACCGCTGCAGGTGCGCTAAAGCCCACTGTATTTGGGCACCTAAATGCTTCGTCTGGTACTCCGTATACCTACAGGAATATATTGTACGTTGCTTATGATGAGTCAACCCCAACGCCGAGGCTGATTACCTGTAAGAGTCGCTGAATGCAGTCGATATTTGCGTCAACTGATCGATACATTGTGTCATTTTAAATGAAATTTGACTCACACGAGAGGCTGTGTCAAGCTTCAATCAGTCAGCTATTTGGCAACATCGGGTACTCCGTGCAGCCGGCAACTTTGGAGTGGGTCGAAGGGGGTTCTTCAAGCATTGAATGATATTATCAATATTGGAATCATCTTTTCTCAGGTTTACTATCACTATAGGGTTCCTCATGGCTTTTGTTGATCTTATGGCACACAACAGCAACAGCTCTCTCTGGTCTTCTACTCAGTGCTGGTTCACCCTTCTGCTCACTCTACGTTGCGATCACGGTGATTGACAATACGCCGAGGCCGAAGTTCATAATAAATAGTAATGACAGGTGAAAAGCAAGATATCCCTTAAGTATATGTTACTATATGTATAACATAAATCTATGAAAACTCGATACAACTGCAGTATATATCAGGGCACAATAGGAAAACAAGTATTGGAGAGCGGCCCGAAAATCCCTTAATGAGTCACAATCGGATTATACCACCTGAATTTGTTTAGAGGGTCATACTTGGACTTCAAGGCCCTCAGTCTAGGCAATTGTCCATCGTATCCATAAATAGACTCGAGAGGCTCATTGCCCACGGCATAGTTGAGATAAGTTGCGGGACGACGGCTGTGCTGCCCAGCTCTCCAGAAGGCCAAAGTTTTATCAGCCCAAGCCCGACTGAACTTTACCAAGGGCGGTGGAGAGACAACGGAAAAGAATCTACGCGGCATTTTGTTAGTTCTAGATCTCATCGAGGTTTGCATTCGATTCGGGAACACATACACGAGCAGATACTCGTCGCGGTGAGGATAAGATGAAGAGTTGGGATCAATCGCTTGAGTGGCTTTGGTCGAATATCCTTCGTAAAACACACGAGCTCCAGGGGCAAGGCTAGGATTCTGAGCAATTTTTTTGTTGAACAAATTATATATTTCTCGTTGGGAGGTTACGTTGTAGGTCTGAAGCCATGAAGTGCTTCCAACGTATGATTGGGAAGAACAAGATGCGCTATTGACATCTGTTTGCTGGGCAACAAGGAGATCAGAGTACGACACGTCACCCTTTGTGCTCGAGAGCGCTGGAATTGCATTGAAGGGAGCCAAAAGCTTTTCGGCGTCAGCAGCAGGGCCATCATAAGCAAAGGACCAGATGATGACGGCCTATATAATGTTAGATCTAATCAATAACGGAAGGATGTTTACTTACCTCGGTCTTGCTAATAGTCGGTTCGATAGAGAACTGGCCAAAGTTTACACCCATCAACGTGGGAATCTGACCTTTCCCTTGAAACTTGTTCAAGGCTTTGAAGACGCTCTCAAGCTGATCTTGAGACCAGACGTAGTTGTGGTAGTGCCAAGTGCTGACCTGTCTGGGATAGATCTTGATGTAAGCGCTGGTGACAATGCCGAAATTGTGACCAGCACCCTTCATAGCCCAGAACAGATCGCTGTTTGAATTATCGTTGACGGTCGTTGTTGTGCCGTTGGCCAAGACTACATTTAAGCTGACGAAATTGTCAGAGATGAGGCCATATTGGCCTTGGTACCGACCAAGGCCGCCTCCAAGAGCTGGTCCAAGAAGACCGACGCATCCATTACTCCCCGTAGCTAAGATGAAAAAAATAACCCCTTTTAGAAAGTAGACTCGCATAAACCTTCTGGGAATCAAAGGTTTTCATACTTACGAACGATATAGCCTTGATTCCAAAGCTTGTTAATGATCAAGTCCGCGTATACTCCACCCTGGAATAACGCAGATTTCTTGTCGGACTGGATAGTAATTCCAGTGAGTTTCGACAAGTTGATTTCGATGCCCTTGAACTTGGAAATTGTGCTGGTGGAACCATGGCCGCGAGCATACGCCAGAAAGTCAATGTTATTCTGGTAGCAATACTTGACCTGCATGGGGAAATGGTCTTAGAATTTGTAACCTTGTGGGAATATTCGAACAAAAGCTCACCACTTTAGCAACATCGGACTCTTGAGCTACCTCAATGACAACTTGGATATCAGCGGGCATGGAACGTGTATTCCACCTTTCGGTGGCGCTGGCGAAGGAAGAACTGGATGGGCCAAATATCAGAGTGCCTTTGGAAAGCGCTTTTCCGAGATCATGCTGTACTTGCTTTGCGGTGACGGCTTGCGAGACATCGACAGCCCGAAAGTAATGAGGAACAATAGGGCTGCTGGATACAATACACGGAAGCAATGCTAAGCTGGAGGCCAAGAGCCCTGCAAATCTGAAATGCATCACTATTTACAAAAGAAGAAAATAGGGAATAGAAAAGGCAATGAGAGAAAGTGTTTGGACAGCTGAGCGAATGGATGGTGTGGTCTTATGGAGAGCATAGAGAGTCCTCTCGCGCCAACTTCGACGAGCCACTTTGACTTTTATGTTTAAGAACTCATATGCGTATTAACTTTACCCCTTTCTCGTATCATAAGGCTACATTTGTTTTTGAAATTCATCGACCCTCTTTGGAATTCAAGGATCCGACCCCATTGAGGCTGACTGGGGCCTGTAGAGGCTGACTGGGGCTATGAAGCCTGAATACAAGTAGAGGATGTCATATCTAACCAGCACATGACTCCCACGTGCTGTACGACGCCCATTCGTATGCAGGCACATATTTAGGTATGAAAGATGTCAAGTAACCGGAACCCGGAATAGGGCTATTCGGTGGTCCAATACTGCTGCCACAATTGGAAGCACAACCATCTGGCCTGCCAATAGAACCGAATAAAGTTTGCTTTACACGTCGAAGGTAGCCCAATGAGGAGTTTAAGGATTAGTTATTACTGCATCCATGTCAGCTTAGCCCCTACTCTGATCCTGGCCGACCAATTAAGGGGGATGAATAATCCTACCAGACATCCAGGATCCTTCTTTCGGCGCACACCCCAATAGTGGTGAAATGTTACTCCGATTATTATAGAATCTTACCTGAATCGTCATACAATCCTTAAATTCCTCGAGGATCAGCTGAACGGACGTGCGTCAACCAGAAACACTAAGCCTGTCTTTGGGCAACCACACCCTTGATTCGTACGCCGTCATGGATAGGGCATTCCCGTTGTACGGCCCGAGATGAATACATTCACATGAATATCTTTTCCCAAAATCTCTTCCAAACATTTCATTGTAAAGTTTTTGTTGTTATTCATGTGAAATCAGCATCCTTCCTTAGAAAACTCTGTTATAGTGGCCTTATACGCGGTACCCCAATCACTAAGCTCGCGCACCCCCTCCCCTCCCCTTTCTCCTTCTCTTCTATAGTGTACCCAATTTGGTTTCATATTCTGCCAAGGCTGTCTGAACTTATATTTGTACGAAACAGTGTGAAAATGGCCTGGGCTTGGCAACTGTGGCTCTCGCCTCGCCCGCAGCGTTCGGTAATTGCAAGTGATTCGCACATTTACTCGAATGACGACGCCGCACTCTTTGAGTTCCTCAAAGAGGACGATGGCCGATGGGTCGTGAGAGAAACCCACTACATTAATAACAAGTTGGTGAAGAATGGGCTTTCAGGACCGCCACTGTAGATGTTGTTCTCCAAACTTGCAGTATCATGAAGCTTATGAATGGGGATAGGCACATACACTGGAAGCAAGCTGAATATTTCCAACTTGAGCAAGGCGTAATGGGTATCCATAAGAATGGGAAACTTATTAGGGCAACCAAGGATGATGGCGTTATTGAGGTACCGGCTGGTACACGGTGAGTCTGGATAATATTCAGCCTTTCCAGCTGGTTGAATTCTTTTCCAAGGCTAATTGACTCAACACCATAGGCACAAGTTTTGGTCGCATCCATCTAATCAGGAAGATCTAGTCTTCAAGGTATGGGCTGAGCCTCAAGGCCTCGACAACAGCTTTGACGAAAAGTTCATTCGCAACCTGATCGGATACCAGCGAGACTGTCGGATGGCAGGCATGGCACCATCAGTGTTCCAGCTCCTGCTAATTTGCTACGATTGCGCAACTCTAGCTACGCCACCTTTCTGGATGCCTTTGTGGCTTCTTGGCTCGCTGCAGTACGTGTTGGCCTACTGGGTTGCAGGCTACTTGCTTGGGTATGTTAGCAATTTTAGAGGTTTAAACCTTTGCTTCCTTTCTCTACTGACATCCCTTTGTACTAGGTATAAGCCTTCTTATCCTGAATATTATAACGAACCCAAGGATGGGAGAGTTACATAAAATATCACGTGTATTTGCGCTAGAAAAAGAATCTTAACTTGGTGCAGTCTGAGCCGTACGTACATCAACGGAGCAGTGTCCGATGTCTTGTTATGAGAAGGAATTAAGCCATATACAGCACCATGGAAGTCCAAACGCTAATCTATCATTCTCGTGTATCTTTTCTAAAATCTAGTGTGCAACTTCTTCGATGGATTCCTCCAGACGAGCAAATGATAATTCAGCCATGGTCTCATCCCACAGCTGTTTGCCTATATCCTTCGCTTCGGGCTTGTAGATGATGGGAGCCAAACTGGAAGATTGTTAATGGTTGAAATCTATAAGGAAGATAATAGAAGACACTCACGGTCGTATTTCTCCATCTTCAACGTATTGCCCATGAACTTCCTCGCCGAAGCTGACTGCAGCGTGCACAATTGAGAGCGCACCAACTCTGCTTGACTTGCCAATTATACGTCGGACACCGTTCACGATCAATCCCGTCAGTGTACCATCTCCTCCTCGCGTCAGGGCGGTCCCGTAGCAGAAGCCCGGATTGACAGCATCTATTGTAACCGCGGACGCAGGCACCTTCTTGGCCAATTCAGTCAGATAAAATTGACTTAGAAGCTTACTTGTCCCGTAGCGCTCTTGCATGTCCCATTTATCAGCCTTTATCTTGAAAGTCGCCAAGATAGGCCGCGAATTTTGCTCCTTGAACTCAACCCAGCCTGCTGTATCGGACGAGACGAGAACCAAACGGCCAGGTTGGGCTCCTGACTTTGCTTTGAGGGCTCCTAGCAGGAGAGTCATCAGAAGAATGCTTGAGAAGTAGTTGATTTGGACGCCTTCTTCATAGCCGGTCGATTGGTCAAACGCCTCTTTGGTCTGGAATAGACCAGCATTCAGGATGGCAATGTCTAAACGGTCTAGTGCTTTTGCTCTTTCCGCGAATTGAGTAATGGATTCATACGATGACATGTCCAGATTCCAGACCTCAATCTCTCCAGAGTCGGCTTTTTGCTCGGCAAGAAGTTCTTTACGAGCTACTTCGCCCTTTGACTCGGAACGCACCGCGAGGATGAGCTTGGTCAATCCCAAGCCGAGAAGCTGGCGAGCTGTCTCTAGGCCGAGTCCGCTGTTGGAGCCTGTGACAATAGCCGTTTTCCCAGTGAGATTCACATGTTCCTTGGCCAAAGGTGGCGTTTTGCCAAATAGCTGACGATAGAAGAACTGCGATCTGCTCGCTTCTTTCTCGGGCGTGAGAGAAAACTGAGGGGGCGCCATACTGTTGCCGGATCAAGCTATTGGGGGCGAAACGAATAGTAGGGCCGTGGTCAAGGGACAGAGGCCTTGAGCTACCCAACCAACAACTTAGTAGGGCGACTAAATAACCTTAGAGCAGACAAGATAAGAGTGATGATGGTTTCGAGGAAACCCTCGGGTCGGTGGCTACGGCCGCCCGAGCGGGGGGGTTACGTACGTATACGAATGTCCGTGCAATGGAATGCGGTAACACAGGCAACGTGAATGATGTAATGTGAATACTGCGCGACAAAGACAATGCTGCCAACACGACTCCTGATAGGGTGGCGTCAATTGACACTGCAAATGCTGGGACAAGCACCTTATCACAGGCAGTATTGATGAATATACTTTGCGCAGGCAGGCGTGTACCAACAATGCTATTAGTCCAATAAATCGTCTCAGTTTATTCGAACAAAGGGTATCACAGGATTGTTATTTCTTACCTTTATACTCCACATGCGATTTTGCGACAGACGTCTTTTGCAATTTTGGCTGAAATATTCCATACACAGGTTTCTTCCCCAGTAGTACCCAAACACACTATACATTGCCCTTTGACAAATAGTCTCATGTGCTACAACGCTCCTCCTGTTTACATGTACAAAATAACGAGCGGTGATAACCTGCGTCGGCATCCGTATTCCACCTCGTAGAGCTCGGACTTCGGTCCAACTATGTACCCAGATCTGTCTCTGTTATCTCTAGGCACGCCCCCACCATCTTCTCGGAACCCAGTAATACACACACTCCACACCTTGTTCCAACCCCCCTGCCGATCAGGCACATATCCGAGATGCTTATTCTGAGCCTCTCCGACTTTGTCATCCCGGGCCGGATCGGAGGTGTACAGCACGTCTTTCATGAAAACTTGGCCACATGCAATATTGGGCTTCACATGCTCACAGGGAGGAAGCAGGATTTAGTCAGGGGCGCCCACGAGGCGCATTCAACCTCGCACCCACGTCAGCTTCATTCAGGTCCAGCAGCTGAAAACGTATACAGTGGTAGCTTTGATCATCCCAGAATACGAGAATGCATGGAACAATTCCTACGGCTTCCACTAGAGGCTGCAACAGGGGAGGAAAATGTCCAAAGAATGGTTCTTGGCTATGCTTGTCAGCCTTGAGGGCCACAGTAGAGTCAAATAGATGCCCACCATAAATACTAAAAGAAACGACGAGTAATCTGTTAATCGACGACATACGAGGTCCAATTTGTTCCTTGAATCGTTCCCCCGTAACTTAGTTCACGATGGCAAAGCTCTGGGCTCTGTCCATTATTCTTTTCCTCTCCGTCTTTGCAAATTCCGTTGCCCTGCCTCAGAGCTACGGTGACGGAACTAAAACCAACCTCAAGCCTCTATTGACCGACCCCATTCGTAAATGGTCAGCGAATACAACCATTTCATTCCCCAACTCAGCTGCTTTCAATAAAGCTACAGAACGATGGACCATCTTCGCCCCGCCTACTTATGTCGCTGCAATTCGGCCTGGGACAGAGGAGGATATTAGCAAGGTGGTAAGTAAAGCATGGCAGTCGTGTTTCGTTGCTGAGGCGCTGCTGACTGCAGATCAAGATCAACCTTGCCAACTCCAAAAAGTTTCCATTCCTAACTCGAGGAGCTGGCCATGGTTACGCTGCTAGCCTCGACGCCTTTCAGCATGGCTTGTCTCTGGATCTGAGCCAGTGGAAGACACTTAAAATCAACAAGAAAGCCCAAACTCTCACCGTAGGCCCTGGTGTTACGTTTGCTGAAATCTTTGATCCCTTATTTAAAGCTGGATTCTATATTCGTGAGTGTTGCTGCCCTTTGTTTGACACTTTAGATCACATCCGCTCATAATCACATAGAGACTGGAAGCTGTTCATGCCCCTCCATGATTGGTGTCACTATTGGAGGTGGTATTGGGCGATTAATGGTATGGTTAACTCCTCAATTCACCGTACGAATACAGCAAGGCTGGGTTTCCCGCTAACCTCGATGCAATCTGTACAGGGAAAATACGGTTTATTGATGGACACTCTTCAGTCTGTCCGCATGGTTGGAGCAGACGGAAAGGTGAGAACAGTGTCGGCTAAGTCGCACCCCGATCTATGGTGGGGAGTCCTCGGTGCCGGCGCCAACTTTGGAGTTGTCACGTCCGCTACGTACAAGATTCACCCACTGGTCAACAATGGAAAGGTTTTTCTCGCCGACTTCTATCTTCCTGCAGCGAGAAGCCGGGAGTATTTCGACATGGTCGAAGCCAACTACAGCAATATGTCTGCCAATTTAGCCCAGATCGTGATAGTCAGCTGGAACCGAACTACCAACTCTGTGAGTCCCGGGTGGTATCCATGACTATTCGAAATTACAAAGTACTGACTGTGCCGCAGGTCCAAGTTGGTGGCAACTGGGTCTACTATGGACCCGAGAAGGAAGCCCGCAAAGAACTGGCGCCAGTCTTCAATCTAAATGCAACTTCATCCACTCGGGTTGTTGAATGGAACAATATCATATCTCGGTCAGGTGGCGGCTTTGACAAATTCGTTTGTCAGCCCAGCCAACCACGTTCTCTCTTCAGCCTAAACCAGAAGATTTACTCGGCCGATGGTTACCAGGCGGGCTTTGAAAAGATTGCAGATTACTTCCACAAAAACCCTGGTGGGCGCGACACAACATTAGTCTTCGAAACCTTCCCCAATCAAGCCGTTGCCGCTGTGCCCGATGACTCGACTGCATTCCCCTGGAGGGACTTCAAGGGCTTCATGTAAGGATCTCATGTCTTAAATCTACTACTGGGTTTGCATTGACAGCTTAATAGTCAAACCAACTTTGCCTGGGCCGCTGGAGACGATGCCACAGCGCAAGCTTCCAACAAGCTTGGAGAGGAGCTGCGTAACCAGTTTGCCGCCACGTCCGGATATTCTGAGCAGGCAATTTTCGTCAATTATGCTCGTGGGGACGAAACAATTGAGAACATTTATGGCAAACGCAAGCTCCCTCGCCTTGCCAAGTTGAAGAAGAAGTATGACCCATCTAATCTATTCGCTTATTACCATCCTATCCCTACCCGTTATCCTTGAATCATCTATCTTGCAACGCTAGCGTCACACTTAGAATGTAGGAAAGCGTAGTCGACAGGAAGAACAGTTATTGGAGTTTATTGCTTGATAGATGCATTTTGTTTTAATCCCGTTTTTTGTACGATACGTTTCCAGTTTATTGAGAGCTTTTACTAGTAGAATGCCGCTGCCCGTATATAGATAGGATAAAATCAGAAAGAATTCTGCTCAATTTGTCATGGTGGCTCCTCAGTGCAGGGACACGAACTATATTCAATACAATCAGATACGGCAACACTCCAGGATTCGAACCTGGAACCTTTGTACAGCAAACTCTGCCTGTGGACCGTCCGGCACTCCTGCACTTCTGTAATTTTCACGCTTAATAGTACTTTGTCTTTATAAATAACTCTCATGGTGTGCTGAACACTTCTTCCATACAATATCTGTCGCAATGCTAAATGGTAGAGCAGTTTCTTCCCCAGTAACGTATGCTTTAGAATTCCGAAGAGGTCCAAGTCCCTTACTACCGTTTATAGCCTAGCTATTTGGAATCTTTTACTATATAGGCAAGGTTGATAATATAAATCTGGTTAGACGTTTAACGCGGCTCATAGGATACAGCCCTCAGCTTTGTTTTAGACCGTGAGCTTGACTACTTCTTGAGCTAATTTTTTTTTAATTGGTACACGTTCTTTAGAATCCAATTAAATCATAACATGAGCTTGGATAGCTGCTACTTCTGCTCCTTGTTGCTGACAATATTTCCACAATTTCTGGATAAACAAACTTGAAACGAGGGAGACCACGATGCAATAGAGGTTAGTGTACGGAGTACTCTATAGGTATATTGACAATTATTACCTAGCTTCGCCCGAACAAAGAACGTAGAGCCCCTCTTCTAGCGTTCAAGAAATGACTCGTCAACCATTTGCCCGGCTTGCTGGAGCGAGAAATAGACCAACTCAGGGATCATGGGATTTAAACCAGCTCCATCATGGGTTTGGTTAACCAGCTCGCTTTGTAATGACCGATCCGGAGGATAGCGCCAACCCCTGCAACTTTCGCGTCTGGTATCCACTGAGCAACACAGTTTATGATGTATACGGGTGACTTTGTACCAAAAACGTCTGCTATTGTTGGTAATCCTTCCGGGGCTCGGTATTCACGGACTACCGAGTTGTTTATTTGGATGCGTTAGGTTGCATCCTCCATATTGGCAATTATTAAGCATGTCTAAAGCGATAAAACTATATTGATAGTTAGTTTTGCTGCACCTCCAAGTGAGCAAAACCAAAGGCCACCACTGTGTGTGCTACCCATCAGCCTACTAACCCTTCAAACACCCACCAAACCCGAAATTCATTCACCATGGTCGAGCGCGTGCTTGTAGTTGGAGCTTCTGGCAACATTGGCGTGTCTGCTGTCAAGGGTGCCCTACGTTCTGGACGCCAGGTCTTAGCTATAGTTCGTAACCAGGCCTCGGCCGATAAGCTCTACAAACATGTGGGGTCGTCCGAGGGCATCGATGTTGTTGAGGCCGATGTCACATCCGACACGGGCGTCAAGAGTGTTGTCGATCAGGTCAAGGCCGGCAAGCTGCCAGCTTTCCAGCATGTGTATACCTGCGGTTGGTCATCAAACCTTTTACGCAAGCTCATATTCCCGGTTTACTAATAACGAAACATATATTAAGTTGGTGGAGAGTACGTTGATGTTCCTCTGAAGGACATCACTACTGAGAGGCTCCGCAAAAACATGAACATGTCATTTGAGGCCAATTTCTGTAGAGTCTCCCATCTATTATACAGTTCCTTCTTGAGTAACTATATTTCTAATGGAGACTATAGTTGCCTACCGAGACACCATCGAATATCTGCTGGAACAGGATCACCCCGACAGCACATGGACCATCTGTACGGGCGCGCAAGGCGAATTGGCCATATTTCCACTGCCAGCTATGGGGCAAGGCCCGTTATTCCCCCTGGTCACCGCAGCCGCCCGCGAGAATGACAAGACCAACGTGCGCGTGAATGAGGTATTCTTGATGTTCCGTGTCGAGGTTGACGAGGACGCAGCACAACATGGTGTCTCGAGCAGCTCTGAGTTTGCCTCTGTCTATGAGAAGATCCTCGCCAACCCCAAGATCCGTGGCTCGCGTGTGCGCGTCGCCGCGCCTGCGGATATTAAGGACCTGAAATGGACCAAGAAGTTCTGATAAGAGCTTATTCCCCCCTTTCCAGAATGCCTCTCATTGCCTTGGCTTGGGACGTACTATTCTGATTTTGTGGCACATCAATGAAGCCGACTGGCCGGGGTTAACAGAAGGGGTATTTGAAAGTCCTTTCAGACGCGGGCTAGCATGTCCATAGAGGTCGCTCCTTCTTTTGAACCACATGCTAGGAGATGAAGCCTTCTCTCTCTCTCTCTCTCTCTCTCTCTCTCTCTCTCTCTCTCTCTCTCTCTCTCTCTATGCACATATATATATTGATTTGTTACTTCATATAGTATTAAATACCTGTACAAGCTGCTTAACGCACTCAAAGAGAATATACCGTTTTAAGCCCAATCTCATCAGTAATGGATTCTATACCCATATTTTTAGGCGCACGGTGTCCTCCACAATTGCAGAAACGTGCTGCAACTAGCACCTCCAAATTCAAAACCTCTCAAGTCAGCTTAAGAAGGTTTTCATCATGCCTTGTTGCCTCAATACTGTTTTAAAACGGCTATCATATTCACGCATCAAGACATTGGCTAAGGAACGAAATATGCAAAGTTAAACTAGCAGGCGATATTTAAATAGAATGGTGAAAACTCACTTGGTTGACATCCATTTCGATAAATTTCGTAATCTAGCACACAGATATCAAAGACACACTTACCGAGTGGCATAAAGAATATGCAGTTCTCTTGTGTGATTTTTCTCATGATAGATGAGGAAATAGCTTGTATGTAAGAGAATCTAAATAACAGTCTCAAGCGAATATTCATTTTTGTCATCTAGAGGTTCGTAGTCTTTCCATTTGAGACCTTCTGGGACGCTCTTCCATTGCATATTATCATCGAGCAACCCTGCCACGTTATCCCACTCTTTCTTGACTGCCGCAGCTCTGCTTTGGCTTCTGGGCACAATATCAGCTTCAAATGGCATAGGGCATATAAACAGGCCATCTTTGATGTTATCGACATCTGGGGTGATTTCTTTGCCAGTCTCCTCATCCATTGGCCGCTTCAAATCAAACGCCCAGAGCGTACGAGAAATCGCCAAGAAGAGCGATCGATCGGCGATGTGCATGCCTTGGCATAGTCTGCGACCGGCGCCGAAAACAAAATGGTCGCGCTTGCTGGGATCAGGATTGACCGCTGCTTGAGCAGAGTTTTGATTGTCGTCCGCCCAACGGGTAGGATTATAGCGCCGTGGGTCTGGATGGCGTTTCGGATCATTATGGATCGCCCTTGAAGACTCTCATCAGCAACCTGACCGGTAATGCCAGATATTACATATCCAAAAAAGATATACCCACCAGACATTTAGTATCAGCCCCGCATCCTTGGGAATATGATAACCAAGATACGAGTCATCTTGAGTCACAGCATGTGGTACGCCCAGTGCAGTGGCAGGCATCCAGCGCATACTTTCCTTCATACAAGCGCGGATGTAAGGCAAATCAGGGACATCATTTAGATCGGGCATCCGGTCTCCACATACACGATCGATTTCTTCTTGAGCTTCCTTTGCAACCTCTGGGAAAACTAGCATAGCTTGAAAGAAGCCGATTAAAATGATTGCTGTCGTTTCGGAGCCAGCCTGGAGGAGAGATCCACTTAGGTAGCAAGCAAGCACATCAGAGAACCCGAGTTCTTTTTGTGTGTTGAGAAGGTCAATGCTACAACATGGCTAGTTTTATCATCAGTATCGCTTAATTTCCTTGATAAGTCATTGGTATTTTACCTTCGCAGTACCACTCTTCAACTGCTGACGAGCATTTAAGAAATGCTTCATGAACAAATTTCTCTCTCTTTTGTGATATTCTCTACCCAACCGTCTTACAGGAAAGAGAAAATCCGGTAGAATTCTAGCAATAGGATACAAATCGAGCACGGCAGCTGACTATGGTGGCACACAAAGTCAATAAGGCTAGAATGAGAAGATCATGATTACATACCTGACTTCCAGAGAGCCTGGAAAGCTCTTCAAAGTTCTATGAAGCTTGTCAGTGTTTTTGTTCTCTGGAAAATCTTATAGCCCTCATGGAATCAAGAGCAGCATACCTCAAACATCTCCACCAGATTTTTATCGTCACTTTCTGGAGTACGATACCCAAAAGCCATCTGTGTGGTTAAGGAAGTTGTATAGCGGCGAATGTGGTTCAGGAAGTCTTTTGGGCTCTCAAGGAGCCCTATCAACATGGCTCTGACTTCAAGATCCTGATATGGTACATAAGATCGAGCGGCCTTCACGTTGAGGAGGCCATGCGCAAGCTTTCGGACCATGCGCCACACAGAATTATTTCCCTAGTATTTTTAGCCGGTCGCCTCACTCTAAATTAAAGGTACAGCGAATAAAATTGGAACGCGATTATGACAGCAAGAGTGGATAAAGTATCTTACCATGAATAATGGACGATGACCTCCGCTCATAATTTCTTGACCCATATACAGCTCCGGTCTCCCCGAGTAGATGGAACTACGCTTGTCCAGGAGATCTTTAACCGCCACATCCGATGATAAGACAATAGCCACTTTGGTTCCCAACATGAGTGAATATACCGCTCCATACTCTTCTGCCCATTTTTGGAACTGGAGATGAGCATTTTTCTTAGGCATTTGATGAAGATTGCCGATTAAAGGTAAAGTTGGTGGGCCAGGAGGATAGTTGCTCGGCCGTCGTCCAACTCTGCTAAGCCGCCAGAGAAGCAAAGTGAAGGTAAGTAAGCTAAGTAATATCCAAACTCTTGGTATAGTTGTCATCATTACGCCCATCATAACAAATACGGGTTAGAGAAAAAGGCCAAAAGATGTGTATAGCTATATGTAAGAAGTGAATTTCCAGTCCCTGACTTGTTACAGCTGTACTTGGTAGAATATGATAAACAACTAAAAAGATAAAGAAAGAAGCCTGCCTAATATTAAACAAATAGGTCCAAGCAGCAAACGATGATGTCCAGCAAATGTTTAACTAAGATGCTTCGAATTTATTTGGATGGTGACTATGATTCCTTGTTCATCAGTCCGCCGCTCTTTCACGAGTGGGCAGCAGACAGAATATTTTATTATAGGCTGTTACCATAGAATAGAAGGAATTCTTCCTCCCTTAGCTTCCATATATGTTGTCAGTGCACCTCCATGTCGAAGGTACCGCAGCTGAATGGGATTCGACTACCCCGCCGAGAGTTACCTTATAGATACTATTCCTCTCGGCCTTTTTATGGCGCAACCAGGAAGTAAACTCGGTATACATGCAAAATATTTGCTGATCTAATTATACAGGTGTGCTTTGAAGGAGGGGCAGCAAATCCTTCGCAGTCTGAGTAACGACTACAATGCGGAGTTAGCCTTAACTGTTTCGGCCCGGCTGTTAGGGGATCGACAAGATAGTGCAGGGCCGATGTGCTTGTTTTCGCCCGAGCCTGGCGTAGAACCTCAGCCTTCTATCGCGCAGAACAGCATTGGATGACTAACGAATTTCTCCGCCATCAGAGCCACTCTGGCAATGCGAAAGCCCGGGTCAGCAACAAGAAGAATTAATTAATATACATATTATGCTGGATGCGGCTCAGCAGTACGTTTGTTAATTGATAGGAGCAACTAGACCAATACACAATTAAACCCCAAGAGCGAACTGTTTCATGAATTCGATCACAAGCATCTAAGTGGTCTAAATTGGATATTCATTCATTCAAAAATACTTTATTCGTGCCGAAGGCCATTTTCATATTTCAATTTCACGGCATCAACAATTTAGGCATGGCTCGACGCCAGAAATTTGCTCTAGTCACAGGGTAAGCAATCTATCCATATTCTGTTGTCACTTGAATGGTTGTACTGAAGTTTCTCAAAAGATGTGGGAAAGGCGGAATCGGCGAGGCTATTATCCAGGAGTACACTCGCCATGGTGTCCATACCATTGCTACAGTACTTCCCAATGAGAACAGTGACCATTTAGTGGCGGTTGGGGCTACCTGGTTTCCGCTGGATGTAACGGACGAAGAGTCTGTAGCCAATCTAAAAGAAAAGATTCTCGTTCTTACAAACGGCTACTTGGACTTTCTGGTTAACAATGCGTAAGTGTATTGAATCTCTCATTCTGTCATTGTCTTTCTGAAAATTCTTCTAATATTGATGTAGTGGAATATGTATGAAATACTCCATTTACAGGCCGAAAAAGATATTGACTTTCATACGTGCATTCTAGGCTACACAATGACTGCTATCGACACTGACGTCAATGCGGTGAAGCGAATGTTTGAAGTTAATGTGTTCGGCCCGATGCAGATGGTGCATCACTTCCACGATATGCTCATCCGAGCTACAGGGACCATTGTTAACATTGGTTCTATTGGTGGTGTCGTACCATACATGTACGGAGGTATGATAGGATCCTAGAATTTCTTTATGTGTATGAAATTCTTACGCATTGTAGCGTCATATAATGCATCCAAGGCGGCTCTGCACCATTATTCGAATACTCTTCGTCTTGAGATGTCACCATTCAAGTAAGATTATTCTCATAGGGAAAAGGAATAATTGAAGAAAAGGGGTGCTAACACCTTCCTTGACTGCAGTGTAAAAGTACTTACTGTAAGTTCGCTATCATTGACTACACTAATTATTGACAAGGGCTTACCTGATATGTAAAGGTCATCTCAGGAGAAGTTGGAACTAATATCCTCAAAAATGATGTCCACCGGAAATTGCCTCCAGGTATTTTGTTATTATTCTACAAGCTAAGGCCCTTGAGATGACACACTAAATTTTGATAAGGGTCTTACTATTCACCTCTCGAAGCCGAATTTAAAGATCATGTTCAAAGAACACCCAGTGAGTACGTCTAACTATTTCTATACAGCATAGAGGAAGCTGATATTGTCATTTATAGAAACTACAAGCCGATTTGAATATGCTTCAAATGTTGTATCACAGAGTTTGAGGTCATCTCCAGTCCCATGGCTCTGGACTGGAAGTGCCACTGGCATTATTAGGTTTTTAGACATGTTCGCGTGGCGCACAATCTGGGTACGTAAAGAATCACCACTGGAGCTGTTCAGCGTTTGGACCGTAATAAGTTGGCTGACACGCGAGATATGGTAGGATTTTCTCTTCTATCGCGAATTCAACTTGGACAAGGTGAAGAAGGCGCATCTGGCAAGCGTCCAGAAGGATATATAATTCGAAATACTTCGTCTTTTATTCAGAGATTATTCTTGATTAGAAGAATATATTTGGGCTTTTGGTTTCATACCGCTATTTTGATAGAGCTTCCAGGCTTATCCATGGAGAAATGGTTGGGTAGTATACATTCCAACCACTGGTTGCTCCCCGTATGGCAGATAAATATATTCAAAATCATATTGAATTGGACATTTATGTTAATTTGCAAAAAAATGGCTATTGTGTGCATTGATGCCCAACAACTTGTTCAGAATTTCCCCATGTTCGGCCATGGTCTTGCTTCCTGCTCTCAAAATTTGAGAGTTTATGGTGCGCATTGCAGGAGTAGTTGCTCATGTAGAGGTTGACAGGTCCATAATTGCTATAATTTTCTACAGATAAAAGCTTTTCTCGATGCCAATTATCATTCTGTTCATATGCATAAGTAGTCTTACAACATCATGCATTGCTTTATTATGAGCTTTTAAAGGTAATCACCATTGGGATAACTCTATGATGAATACATGCAACGAAATACAAGACACAGAACCAAATAAATGCTGCCAGCTCTCATTCATCGGTTCTCGTAGTATGGCTGGAGTTCGTTGAGCTCCTCCTTGAGTTCCTGGCCATTGATAACAATAGGCTTACAGTCGAGCAAAACCCACATCATGCGGCCAGGTAAAGTGCCGTTGCCGGTGATGTTGTGCCACTGGTGAGCACTGGCACGCTGAACACTGACATCACCCTGGCGCATGATTCGCGACTCACCAGAGTCGAGGATCAGCTTGAACTCGCCTTCGATGACGATACCATAATCAAGCGAGACCGCACGATGCATGGGAGAGATAACATTGGGTGCAAAGTCAATCATGCGGCACACTGAACCGTTATGGATATGCAACGGAGGCTACAATAGTCAGTCACTGCTGCTCAGTACTAATAGTTCTATTAGTGAATGCACTTTCTTACCTCATTCTCCCTAGCATACTCGAGGTCAACGTCGTGGTTCATTTCAACAGGGGTCTCTTTAGTTGAGTATATAATGTTTGCAAGAGCTTGCTCATTACCAATGATGCGGTGGTGGTCGCCGCAATCGGTCTGTATGAAGACTCCCTTGCCCTCAGCGTTGTGGCCTGTGATGTGGCGAACTGTTCGACGAAGGCCGGGAGCTGGGAAGCTGCTGACATATCCGGCACTGGTAAGAAGAAGTTCGGACTCCTGCTGATTCTGTTGTTGATCGGCCATGGCTAAGAGTTGAGTAGTTGTTTGGAGACTATTTATGAAAGCTGAAAGCTTGAGAAATGGTGTCGGATGTTCTGTATGCAATTGAGCGCAAAGTGAAGCTGGTTAAATAGCTAACTTTTCCCAAAGGATTTCTACACAAAGGGTCTTGAATCCTTCCGATAACCAAGAACATAAGCAATGGCAGTTACACTGCCGGGAAATACGTATGGGGATGAAGTTGCGAACCCCACCATTGGCGGCAGTCAATGACTCGGTGTGTAGCAAAAACGGGACCGGCCCGTTGTTGTGTAGGACGCATAGAGTAGCTTGATAAATGGGGTTCGTCTAACATTATTCTGGTCCGATTCAATTTACAGGTACGGGACTAAAGGAGGAGCCTGCAGGTCTAGTTGATAGAGCTGCCAGGATTCTGAACAAATTGGCCAACCGGGTATGTTGCAAACCGACAGAAGGCTGAGCGTTACATGATTCCCCACCCCATCTAAGCATGGCAGGTAAGCGTAGTCCCTCCATCGATGATGAACCCACATCCCGTTGCATAGCTTGATCTCGGGCTGCAGAAGAAGATGGCCGCATCCGCCACCTCCTCTGCAGTAGCAATACGACCCAAAGGCACCATTCCCTTGACCCAGTTGTCTACATCCACCCCTCCGTCTCGGGCGCTTTGGATCATAGGGGTCTCCACCCACGTGGGGCAGATGCAATTGACCCTGATCCCATGTGCTGCGTTATCTAGAGCTAAAGGATTGTACGAATCCCCGCGTCAGCTCCAAGATGCCAAATGGGGCAATTGCCCTAGGCGGACCGAACTTACCGGCATTCTTGGTCACACCGAGCACGGCATGCTTCGCAGCCGTGTATTGCACTAAATGGGGGGCTGCAGCAAAGGAGTTTCCGGAGCCGAGAGTTACAATTGAGCCGCGAGTTCCCCCTCGGCCCGGATTTGCAAGCTCAATCGGCCTCAGTTTCTGTAGTTGCATTGCTGCTGAGACGCTTCGGACCAAAAGGAATGTCCCCTCTACATGGATTCGAAGAAAACGGCTGAACTCACTATAGTCTGCCTCTGATATGCCTCGTGGTAGTTGAACTCCAATCTGCATGAAGATAGGCACGTCACGTCAGAATGGTGAAAGATTGTTCCTAAGGAAGTAAAGATGAGAGTCAAGCTTACGCCTGCGCAATTGATGCAATAGTCAATCCTCCCGAAAACCTCAACCATGTACTTGGTGGTATTCTCCACCGACTCTTCCTGCGAGATGTCGATCTGGAATGACTCGGCGCGAAAGTTACAGGCAGTCGCCACAGCCATACACTCGGTGATGACGTGTCTTGCTGCTTCAATATTCAAGTCTGCGATAAGGATACCAACAGCACCGTCTTTTGCTAGGCCTAAAGCGCATGCTCTTCCTATACCGCTCCCTAGCTACATTTCAGCATATCCTTTGTCAATAGAAGGGTCTGATTGGGGGCTGGCGCAAAGAGCTACTTACCACCACCTACGATAAATGCGTTTCCGTTGATATCCATAGTTCGATCAATAGACAGAGTCTTGTTATATACTTCAGCTGTGAAGGCTTTAATTTGAAGGGAAAAGTATTTTGACAGGCACAAAACAGTAGAAATGGGTAAGGGTCCAAAAAAATAACTTATACTGTTGACCGAAGCAGGACTTAATATACCTGTCGGAAATTTATACATATATATATATATGTATGTGTGTGTGTGTGTGTGTGTGGGTGAACGCCTTGCATGTTGCTACATCTACTTGATTGGGCGAAACAGGAAAAAAGTTCTTAAGTGAATCAATTTTAATGGTTATGACTACTTGGCAACAATGGTACCGCATACGCAGAAGGTTAATTACGGTAGGGCTTCTTTTCCTTCTCATATATACATTATCTTCAAAGAAATCTATGGCGGCACGTGTACCTATTCACGCAGGTAGAAGTCAACATTTAATAAATCAAAGAGAAATTGTATTATTTAGCTGTAATTTCTCATAACTATCGTTGATTAGCGTGTGCTTTAGAATCTATGAGTTTACGCGCAAGAAACTGCTGGATATTGTCAGCGGCCCGAGTTCCAAAAACCAAGGTTCTAAGTCGACCAAAGCGGAATCAACATGAAGCGTACTTCGGAATATTTTCATTTGCATAAGCCGGAGCTAAGTGGCAATAGCCCGAGCTTGAAAACAAGCTTCGGCGAAGGGCAGTGCCATCATGCGCCGAAATCCCTGCTGCATAGACGAATGAGGGGTGTTGAAGGTAACATGGATCTCATCTCATCTCATCCTACGAGGCGTTCTCAGACCACACACACCACGTGCAAACCACACATTATTTGTGAGCCCTCGAAGAATCTCTGGGCCAAAATCCAGAACAGATGTAAGTCCCAAGGTATGCCTGGAATGGTCTCCGGATTCAGCAAAACACTACACCCCACTTGAGTAACCCTGAGCAAAGCGCCTCCCACTGCGATTGGACGCCTTTCAAGCAGTCGGTGCATACGAACGCCTCTTGTTGAGCATCTCCGGCAGTAGTCAAAGTAATTTGATCAACATGGAATACTCCGAACAATGATCTGTTCGGCGGTGTATTATTTAGTGCTTAGTAGCCTAGCTAATTGCACTCCGTATCTCAGCTTTCGGACTTTGGGAGTCTTCAAGAAGCAAATCATGTTTATCTTCCAAAGGCTGAGCAGGAAAAGAGGGAGTCTGGAATTCGGGATTTCTAGACTCTTATCTTTCGGCATATACATCTGTGGAAGCTGACGAATCCTATATGAGCAACAGCTGACAGAATGGCTGAACTTCTGCTTAGAAAGGTCTTTCAATAGTTTTCTGAAACAAGGAACAGCTCTGTAGGATCTCCGAATCTCCTGTTTACATCCTCTTAATCCGTTCTGTCCGTTTTTCTCTCGTAGCAGGCAAATCCTAGCCATACTAGCAACGAAGTGGTGGGACGAACTGCACTGTTTCATCCAAGGCTGTAGGGTTGCAGACGAGTAAAAGGCGTGTAATAGCAATGGTCGTCCTTGTTACATACATAGGAATCCGCTTCATACCATAACATAGAAAAATACTTAAAGGCACCGTCTCTCTCAGTTGCTAAGACTGCGGAAATATTTCTTCTTATCACACCTCTTCACCTCTTCTTGGTAAATTCCAAACGTTAGATTGCAAGATTTCCCATTATCATTACCATTATTTTATCATGTTCACACTTGAGCCTACTCTGGACATTC
Source organism: Trichoderma arundinaceum (assembly GCA_025919625.1). Lineage (NCBI taxonomy): Eukaryota > Fungi > Ascomycota > Sordariomycetes > Hypocreales > Hypocreaceae > Trichoderma > Trichoderma arundinaceum. The sequence continues at coordinate 633,219 of JAMQTF010000007.1, read as the reverse complement.
CCTCCGACTCGGAGTCATTGCTTCACAGTCATGCAAAGGATGCCATCGTCGTCACCGAGACGTCGTACCTGAACGATGATTTGCAGGAAACTTCTGGGCCCTCCAGTGCATTCACTGTCGAAGACAACACAGTTTGTATTGTTGGCATGGGTAAGTATGCGTATAGGCCTCTTTTGATTTTAAGCTTTTAGTTAACACGATTGCCTCCTCTTTAGCCTGCCATCTTCCTGGTGGAATCACCTCACCATCAGGGCTATGGGACTATGTTTATAATAAGAAATCTGCACAGTGTACTGTGCCTCTTGATCGGTATAACATAGAGGGCTTCTATCACAAGGACGGCAGCAGGGCTGGGGTCATGAGCGTGGATGGCGGATACTTCATTCAAGAAGATGTTCGCAAATTTGACCCCTCGTTTTTTGGTATCAACAACCTTGAGGCATCTTACATGGACCCCCAACAGCGAAAGCTCCTTGAGGTGGTCTATGAATGTTTTGAGAATGCAGGTCTTTCTATGGAAGACGTATCTGGTACGAATACGGCGGTGTATGTGGGCAACTTTACCGTCGACTACTCAGTTATGCAATCCCGCGACACGGACTATGTCCACCGATTAGCCGCTACGGGTGGCGGTACGTCCATCATGTCTAACCGGATTAGCCATGTCTTCAATTTACATGGCCCCAGGTTAGTTCTTCTTTTTATCTTTTCTTGCTTCCATTTCGAAGAAGAGTGCTGATCCTTGTTGCCTAGCTTCACTCTGGACACTGCATGTTCGTCCACCATCTACGCGCTCCACCAGGCTGTGAATGCTATCAAAAATGGCGATTGCGATGCCGCCATCGTCGCAGGCGCCAACCTGATCACATCTCCCGAACAACACTTTGGAACAGCCAAAGGCGGCTTCCTCTCGCCAACTTCGGCCTGTCACACATTCGATACATCGGCAGATGGCTATGCTCGTGCAGAGGCTCTGAATGCCATCTACATCACGAGATTATCATCTGCTATGAAGAGTGATCGCAAGATCCATGCAGTCATTCGTGGAACTGCCATTAACGCGTGAGGCATATTGCCTAGTTTGTTTTGAAGTTTATTAACTAACACTCTGACATAGTAATGGTAAAACTCCCGGCATTACCCTGCCAGATGCCAAGATGCAGGCAGCCGTCATCAGAAAGGCGTATCAAAACGCAGGCCTTTCATTTGCTGATACAGACTATGTCGAGTGTCATGGTACTGGTACTCCCGTTGGTGATCCTATAGAAGTGGATGGCATCGCGGCCTGTTTCGCGGGCCGCGAGGGAGAGCCTCTGAGAATTGGATCGGTGCGTACTGTTTAACTTTCCATGTGCAGAATCACACTTACTGACTAGTCATCCACTGCAGGTGAAGACAAATATGGGCCACAGTGAAGCTGCCAGCGGCTTGACCTCCATCATCAAAGTTGCCCTTGCTTTTGAGCATGGTGTTATTCCACCCACCTATGGTGTGAAGAACCTGAACCCCAAGTGTAAGCCTCTCTAAGTAATCCTTTTACGTTATAGCAGGCGAACTCACCAATCATGGCTCAAAGTGAAACTGAAGGAACGGAATATGAAAGTATTGACCGAGGTCGAGGCATGGCCCAGGGCACTCCGACGTGCTGGCATCAACTCCTTCGGCTATGGTGGTGCCAACGGCCATGTTATTCTCGAATCCGTCGATAGCTACTTTGTTGGTTCATTGGTCTCCTCACCTGTCACCAGAGCTTTGGCAAACCCATACGACTCTGAAACGGAGCAGGCCTTTGTGCTTCCTTTTTCTGCTTTATCGAGCAAGTCATTGGAGTCTCGCCGTAAGCAAGCTATAGAGACCATGGGGAAGACAGATTCAAATGCTCTGAAAGCATTAGCTGCTGCTATGAGCAAACGGCAGACTAAGATGCGCCTTCGCGACTTCGTGCTGGCCTCCGCCGGTCTCGACTCTCAGCCAGCACTGATTGAGATGGCTGATGGCGGCGACAAGGCTAATCCAGGAGCGCAGCCTCTACCTTTTGCCTTTGTGTTTACTGGACAGGGTGCACAGTATGTTAACATGGCTAAGGAGCTCATCGAGCAAGATGTAGGCTTCTCGGCTAGCATTCGTGATCTCGATGAGGTCTTGCAGTCTCTGCCCGCCGGATATAAGCCTTTTTGGACATTAGAGCAGACTATTCTCGACAAACCCGCCTCAAGCAAGATCAACGATGTCACCCGTAGTCAGCCGATCTGCACGGCCGTACAAATTGCTCTCGTCAATATGCTGCGCAGCTGGGGGATCGCCCCAAGAGCTGTTATCGGTCACTCTTCTGGAGAGATCGCCGCAGCATATAGCGCTGGCCTGCTTACTGCCTCTGAAGCCATTTTAGCGGCCTACTTCCGAGGCTTCGCCGTTGGCCAGCTTCAATCTCGTGGCAATATGATGGCTGCAGGCATCACACCCGACGTTGCTAATGTTTTGATTGAACAGCTTGGCTTGAAAGAAGTACGAGTTGCTTGTGTCAATGCCCCAGAGAGCGTTACTCTCAGCGGCACTATCATGGATATTGATGTCCTGCAGGCCGAGCTCCAAAAAGAGGGCAAGTTTGCTCGCAGGCTAGAGACAGGCGGTCGGGCTTACCACTCCCACATGATGGTCGAAATTGGCGACTTGTACGAGTCACTAGTGAGCCCTTACTTCACTACCAGGAAGAACGGTGAAATGGGAGCCAGGTTATTCTCTACTGTCGGCTGCTCTGCTGATTCTCTTGGCAATGTCGACTTTTCTACCAATATGGCATCCTATTTCCGGAAGAATCTCGAGCAACCAGTTCAATTTAGTGCAGGTTTGACCAACATGATCTCCGGCAACAAGTATCATTTGATTGAAATTGGCCCTCATTCTGCCCTTAAGGGCCCTATTCAGCAGATCCGAACCAGTGCAAATCGCGATAAGGAGACTGTGCCTTACTCTCCTACGCTTGTTAGGAAAGAGAACGCATATATCTGCCTGAAGAAGCTCGCAGGCACTCTCTTTACCTATGGGCACAATCTAGATTGGTACGCTGTGAATAACGTCCCACGATACCGCACACTCCCCACTCCTCCTCTTGCATCATATCCTTGGGATTACTCGAAGCCGCTTCCATGGCATGAGCCTCGCGCCAGCGTTGAACATCGCCTTCGAAAACACCCTCGTCACGAGCTCCTTGGAACGCGAGCCACGGCTGGCAACGGGATCGAATGGTGCTGGCGTAACATCCTCCGCATATCTGAGATGCCATGGCTGCGCGATCACAAGCTTGGGGAGTCACAAGTTGTCCTGCCAGGGGCAGCATACATGGCGATAGCCATCGAGGCCCTCTCGCAAGTCCAGGATATCAAGGCCAAGCTTGTTGCGGGAGAGCCATTCTCCTTCGAATTTGAGAATGTCAACATCAGCGCAGCATTTGTCGTACCTGGCGAGGGTGACAGTGAGGCTGATAACAGTGAGCTTCACACTGTAATGTCCCCACGTAAGATTTCTACTGCAAACGCATCCGGGGATTGGTACGAGTTCTCTATCACTTCTTGGGTATCTGGCCTTGCATCTCTACACTGTATGGGTAGCATCCGAGTCATTAAGTCAACCATGGAGTCCAAGGATGGATCCGTTCTGATTTCAGGACAAGGTCATGAAGTATGGGGCATGAGCCGCTGGTACACGAAGGCTAAGGAAGAAGGCCTTAACTTTGGGCCGACTTTCCAGTCGCTCACCAGTCTACACACTGATGGCAACCGAACTTCCACAGAGTCTATTGCGACAACTCTTCTATCCCCTACGTCTACAGCCGCCACAGGCATGTTCTATGCCATGCATCCTATTACAATCGACGCTTGCTTCCAAGCGGCTATCATGGGTGGTACTGCTGGCAACATCAATACTTTGCGAGCTTACGTTCCTGTCTTTATCTCCAATTGCTCTATCCAGATTCCCCAGGGCGGATCCACGAGCCTGGGTAGCAAGGAAGTTAATATTCACTCACGCATGGAGAAAACTGGCTTTTCTACTCGTGCTGTTGCCTTCACTCTTCGGTTGCCAGACGGTACACCGGCTATTGACATGCCACATCTGCGCATGAATGCATATACCGGAAAGGCCCCAGTGCAGCCAGAGACAAGCATCTACTTGCAGCGCCAACCTTGTCTTCGCGTTCAATGGAAGCCTGACGTTTTGCGCCTCCAACCAGGGTCTGAAAGCGCTGTTCGAGAGTACATCTCCTCTTTCGCGGCCCAGCAATCAGATGACTTGAACGACAACGGAGCACTGGTAGTGTTCGCAGCTCTTCTTGATCTGTTTGGTCACAAAGCTCCTCGTATGAGCGTGTTGGAACTTGGGAAAGAGAGCCAATGGACCCCCAAAGACTGTCAGTCGATATTGGGCAAGGACACCGCCTTCCCGCGCTTCCGGTTATGGAGTGAGGGTAGGATCGGCGAGGACAATAAGATTACTGTTGAGAATGCCAAGATCTCAGATGCTCATGATGTTGTTCTCATTCCTCATCTTTCCATGTCCAAGGACCTTTGGAGCAAGGCTGCAGATGAGATTGCCTCTCAAGTTTCCGATGATGGTATCATCATCACTCGCAAGACCAGAAAAGCTGTTTCGGCCCTCAAGGCTTCTGGTTTTGTAACTCTAGAACTACCAAACGATAGTCTTATTGCAATACGCAGCCCCAAACAAACAGGTTTGGAAAACAAAACGGTGATCATTGTCAAGCCTAATCAGTCGTCCCCATCTATCGACAGCCTTGCCACGGCTGTGGCGACTCACCTGAGAAAGAATTCTGGGGTTGCATATCTAAGCACCATAACTATGGATAACATCGAGAAGGTAGATCTCAATGACCAAGTCGTTTGCGTGTCTCTCTTGGAAATGGAGCGTGAGTTTCTGGCTACGATTAGCAACGAGGACATGAATCGCTTTCGCAAAATCACAGACCATGTTGGCGATCTCTTATGGCTCACTGGAGCAAACATGCTCTCTGCACCTAATCCGGACCTTACGTTATCTAGTGGCCTCTCTCGAGCGCTGATGTTGGAACAACCGGCATTACGATACGCTGTTTTGGATGTCGGAGCTGACATTACCCGGCCCACTCATCTGCAATCCATCTGTAACAACATCTCGGCCGCCTTGGCGTTTCGCTATGACACAGATGATAACGAGTTCATTCAGAAAGACGGCATCCTTTACATCAGCCGTTTTTCTCCTGATGAAGAACTGAATGCTCTCTTCCGTCAACGTATGACTCCCGATGTCATGCACCTGATCCCTTTTGGAGAGGTTGGCCCAGCCAAGTTGTCCATTGGTCAGGTTGGAATGACAGACACTATTCATTTTCAGCAGGTCTCCGAGTGGAAGACGACGCCTCCAGCTGGTTTTGTAGATGTCGATCTCCGCTCTGTTGGTCTCAATGCCAAAGATATCTACGCTCTCAACGGACGTGCTGAGACTCGATCAGCTACTACCGCTCTGGACTTTGGAGGTGTGATCTCAGCCGTCGGGCCTGGTGTCGAACACCTCAAAGTGGGCGACCGTGTGGCTGGTTTTGTCCCTAACCATTTTGGCACAACTGAGCGTGTCACTGTGCAGGCTGTTCACAAGATGTTACCGCAGGAGGAGTTTACTGTCTTGCCAACTCTGCTGACCGTCTACTGCACTGCACTTGTTGCCCTGCGTGACCGTGCCCATCTTCGGGCTGGCGAGTCCATATTGATTCACTCTGGCGCTGGCGCCTTTGGTCTCGCAGCCATCACCATGGCCAAGCATATTGGCGCGACAGTCTTTGCAACTGTCGGCTCACAGTCAAAACGCGAGTACCTCGTAAACGAAATGGGTGTGCCGACCGAAAACATCTTCAACTCGCGTAATATCTCCTTCGTGGACGACGTCATGACCGCTACTGGTGGTCGGGGCGTCAATGTCATCGTGAACTCCCTCGTCGGAGACTTGATGCATGCCTCTTGGTCTTGCATTGCTCCTTTCGGACGTTTCGTAGAGATTGGCAAACGCGAATTGATTGATGCAGGTAAATTGGATATGCGCATCTTCTTGAAGAACGCTACATTCACTGCCTTTGACTTGTCTGAGTTCTTCTACGCCGAGGATAGCTTCTATCAGAATGTCGTCTACAACTACACCGCTGAAGTGATAGAGATGTATCGCACCGGCATCATCAAGGCTTCACCCATCGCAACATTTGATGTTGCTGACATTGGCCAAGCCTACCGGTACTTTAATAACAAAGATCGGGTTGGCAAGGTTGTCATCTCCATGGAGAATTCCAAGAGCCTCGTCCAAGTCGTGCCTGCATCCTATCAGTCAGTATTCCACCCTGACAAGACCTACTTGCTCGTTGGTTGCCTTGGTGGTCTCGGTCGCAGTCTCAGCCGCTGGATGATGTCTCGTGGTGCCCGAAAATTCTGCTTTCTTGGACGCTCAGGATGCGATAAGCCCAGCGCTGCTGAGCTTGTGAACCGCCTCCGAGACGCCGGTGCCAACGTCACTGTAGTTCGTGGCGACGTGTCTGACCAGGATCATGTTCGCGAAGCGGTCGCAGCATCTGCCAAGAATGGTCCTATTGGCGGCGTTGTTCAAGCAGCCATGGGCCTCAGCGAGGCCCTTTTCTCAGTAATGACAAATAGTGCTTGGCATACAGGTATTCAGCCTAAGTGGAAGGGTTCTTGGAATTTGCACAACGCCCTGGAAGGCCATGATGCCGACCTCGACTTCTTTCTCCTAACTTCATCCATTTCTGGTAGCTGCGGTACTGCGACGGAGAGCAATTATTGTTCTGCCAACGGTTTCCTCGATTCGTTTGCCAGATGGCGCCGCTCTCAGGGCAAGCCCGCCGTCTCCGTTGGTTTGGGTATGATTTCAGAAGTCGGGTATCTCCATGAGAATCCCGACATTGAGGCCATGCTGCTTCGGAAGGGCATTCAGCCACTCAATGAAGAAGAGTTCCTTCAAGTCTTAGACTACGGTATTGCTGGCCCCGGTAGTGACGCTGAGTTTGCTCGCGGAGTGCCTATGACGACCGAATATGCTCATATCCTCACTGGTCTGGAATCCTATGGTGTTCGAAAGTTGATGGCTCAGGGGTTCGAGGTGAACAACGGCGTCATGGATGAGTCTCGCACGTCTATCCTTGCCGCCTCCCTGCTCTCTGAAAAAGATGCAAAGGAGGAGGAAAAGGGTGCAGATGCTGCCCAGCTCCTCGCCGCTGCCGAATGGGTCAAGGACGTACCGCCCAGTTCTTTATCTACGCTGATGCCTGAGGCCAGCGCGCCTACGTTGCTAGATGCTATCTTGCGTCTTACCAAGAAGAGATTCAGCAATCTCATCTTGATGCAGCTTGATGCGGTTGATGACCGTGCCCCTCTCCCATCCTTTGGTGTTGATAGCATGCTTGCCGCGGAGTTCCGGACTTGGTTTTTCAACAGTTTCAAGATTGATGTGCCATTCCTTGACATTGTCAGCCCCCAAAAATGTCTACATACTTTGGCGGAGTTTGTAGAGGAGAAACTGGTAGCTAGCTGGACCAATTAATTGAATTGATTCTAGAGTTCAGTATACGGATATTGGGTGCAGAATGGAGAGTTTGGCTAGGAATCTCAATGTCGAGCTTAGAGGTGGGTTCTGCTATTGGCACTCCTAGACAAGCTCTCGAGGATTTCTTTCATTCACTTTATATCAATGAATAGAATTTTATGGTTTTCTTGCGATAGTTATTTCCTTATCATGCATCAATTAAATCATTCAAGCAGAAAAATGGTCTCGCTTTTAGGGTAGCTCAAGAAAGTTGAAGTTTCAATGCATCATGTTCCAAACCATCAACACAATGGTACTTTGCTTATATATAATGATAAAACTTGGAGGCTACACAACATTGTGTTGGAAAGCCAAAGGAAATGGCGTTCACGAATTTTGATGGGGCAGTTCTCAGCTGACGGAGAATGCTACAAGTCATGGCTTCATCACAGCTCGAACTAGCAGAGATACCTTCAGAGACACCATCAAACCATTAGGGGTACCACTTTTGCCTAGTTACACTTCAATAAGAATTTAATGTAGCATGTTGCGCCAGGCAATTAATATCGTGCTCTAAATATACTACAAACACCCCTTTAGCAACTAAAATATGACAAGATGACGATGAAGTAAACAATATGAAACCTCAGATTGTGCTATTATGTACTATGGCCTCGTTTCAGTAAAAATAACAGAATTCAGAGTTGTTAGGGTAGGCAGTGGTGCAACGGGGTCTGTGGAGTGTGAAGTACAGTCATAACGGATTCGCTGAAGAAACATGGGCTGATCTAGGTCTCGGTAAAATTAGGGGACTTGTTAACTGAAGTGCTACCAACACACATAAGGTCGCGAGGTTTGTCCAGAATAGGAGGGGCTGAGCAGCGTATCCTGGTAAGAGGAAGGCCACTCCGTATACTCCGTACTCACGTTGAATATTTCCAGCACTGGGATAAGTAGCGAGTGAATGCTACATCTGTGTATGCCCCATCAATGTAATCTCAGTTCATGTTTGAGGTACAAGCGCCTAGTTTTAAGATGGCAGGCGTCCTGTGTCTGTTACATCGTGGGCGACAGTGAGGGAAAGCTCCAGGCAGTACGAAGTGCCCCTCCAACAATAGTACCCTTTCTATCCTTATTCTTACCTGTCATATGATCTCCGTCCCAGGTATTTGGTCAAAACCAACGCCGGTCTCCCAAAGCTTTCACCGGTCTATCAAGTTCATCGCCGGTCTGTCAAATTCATCTCCGGTGTGTCATATTACTGCTTGCTGCGTCAATGCGAGCTCGATAGGACCCCACCCAGGGACGACCTGCTCGCGTCGCGAGGAAATGGCGAGAGCTCCCAAGGGTGCGGAGTACAGGGGTCCTCTCCACGAATTCGGTACATGTCAGAGCTACGCGTGGTAGCACTACCATTAGTACGGAGTAGTAGGGCAGAAGCGCGCGTTGCGAAGGAGTTGACGCGGTGGTCGACAAACGCGGAGCTCTGACGACGGAGCCAGCTCCGAGCCACCAGTAGCCGCATTGCAGATGCCGAAGATGGCAGGGCTACGATACACTACTTGAAGAACCGTCTGGCCATCTGCTGTCAAGAAGGCATGGAGATAAACATTCGCTAGCCACTCATAGCGTCGATTTCATCGCGTGGTGCATTACGAAGTAGATACATACGATATACTACCACGAGGCGGTGTAGCAAACCGGCGCATCAGGTAGCTGATGTGTTCAATTGCCGTTGTCATCTGAGAATTTTTTCTTCGCTGCTGCGACTTTCTAATAATACGTGTATTATAAATGAGGGAAAAGTCCGCAGGAGCTGCAAACCCTCCACCCACGAGGTCATCAGCTCAACTCAGCTCTCAGTTTCAGAGGCGTTCAGCCCAATGACCTGGTACTAATCTAACCGATACTCCATACTCCATACTGCTAACCCTGCCTTAAACCAATTGAAAATGCCCCAGCGGTAACGCCGTTAGGTCATTCGACCTAGTACACATTGAATTCCTTTATCCGCTCCTAGCGAGTCATAGTGTTTCCACGCCGACCACTAGTACATGTCATACCGCTGCTGACAGGTTCTTTTTTTTTTTTTTTTTTTTTTTTTTTTTTTTGGATTTTGCATTTTGCATTTTGCATTTTGAGCTTTAGTCGTTTTTGTCTTAATGAAGGATCCAGCGGGGTCTTCTCGAAACTGGCATGTGGCCCACACATTTGTTCTTTTTTCATCCCCCATTAGCCATTCACCGTGAAAGTGCTCGAGTAAAAATATGACAGAAGTTGCATGTCCGTTGTCGTAACTCATCCCTAAATAGGCCTTTGCTCTACCTGGCAACCGGGTCGTGAGAGAAAGACGGGAAAGGAGAGGAGTGCTGAGGAGAGCTTCTTGTCAAAATAGGGAAGACGGACCTAGCGGACGAGACGGGACCGAGTAACTACCGAATACTCTATGGAGTGGTACCCGTGTAAACTACTTGTACAAAGTAATTTTAGTACTTGTCTGTCATTGGCTTCATCGTTTTCCTGTCGTCGGCTGCACGATCCAGCGCCCGCTGAGCACATGGCCCCAATACTACACGGGTATAGTCACACTATCCACGCCTAGGTGTGATTTTAAATGCTGTTAGGATAGCTTCAGCTCGCTTGTTGATGTTCAAATCTAAGACAAAAAATACAGAGGGCATCTTGGTCTTCTACGAGCATCCAGACTAGCAGGTGGATGGCTTATTCCTACTCCGAAAAACAGGACGATAGTATTCGATTCGAACTACCCCTGGTTTGAATACCGGGCGATTTTCGCCTTTATCGGAATCCAAAGCTCAAGGCAGCTGCACCCCTAGGGTCTGTCACCTACCTAGGATACACACATCTGACTAGAATACTCCCTATTTATTAAGAATCACCTGATTTTCGGGCACACAGAGTTTGTCAACATCGGCGAACAGACCGGGGACCTGCTCGTATCAGATGAACCAAATTCCTGGGACGAACGTCGGCTTTAAAGCAAGATGCTGACAATTGCCCGATCAAGGGCTGACTCTCGCTACTACCAGAGCATGTTCGCATCACAAGGGGATACTACTCGTTGCTTCGTAAATGGCCCCCCCCCGTATTGCGCATATCCATGCGCATACTCCGTATTTTTTTCGCCGCCATACATACATATGATGGTTACCCGCACATGCGGGCTTCGGACCGCTTGCTGCTCGTCCGCTTCCGTTCTAGTTATGTGCATACTGCCTCTTTTAGCCTGTTGGTCTCTTGAAACTTGTTGCCTGTTCCGCTGCAAGGTGGTGACCGTTTCATGTCTTGGCCCGATCGGTGATGTAGAAGGGCGTATGCCGCTGCCGATGACTCCCACATGAATCGTCATTGTGAGTTGTGACGAAGATGGCGCACTGCAGCAAAATGAGTCTGGGCGCCAGAAAGGAGAGAGCCCGGCGACCAGAAAAGAATCCTCCTTGACTATTACAGTTAGACTGCCGAATGTTTCCAACCTGTCTAGAATGCCATCTCCTCTGCGTTCTTACATACAGGTCGTCGTGCTACGGAGTATTTTGGCCTACGCTAAAAATACCAAGTCATGCCACTGGGTTTCGATTGCACGCAGGTTGATTCCGTGTTCCGGAATTGAGAAGCTGCGGCGGTCTTTAGAGTTGGCCGACCAGAGACCGGATTTGGACCCCTCCTCGTTGCATCGCCATTCTTCTTCTTTTACCCCTGGCTTTTGTGGATACAGCCACCTTCAGTTGGCCACCTAGCTCTGGATCGAGATACGCCTCAGAAGATGAGAGGTAACGTAGACGGTGACGGCCAGGACTGGGGGTCCCATCACTGCCAATCTAACAGCGTGAAAAATCCCTGTGAATGCACGCCCCTCTTCTTTGTTGGGCAAAAAAAAACAAGTTCACAGTTAACATTTACCATACTCCGAAGTCCGCAGCAAGGGCAGCAGGGTTTAAAGAGGAGAGCAGAAAAGGCACGCCCAACATCTCCCCTCGTAGGGCGCATCAGGGGAGAGCAAGGGGTTTCTGTTGGACAAATAGAAACGGCTTTTGGAGTGTGTGCGCAAGCTCCCGGAACATTGGGCCTTGGCTCGCACCGTGAACCGGGGACCTCGCAGATACTTGCATGAAAATGCGCTCACGGGATTTTCCAGGGCCTGCAGAGCTTGAAAGGAAAAGTGCATGTTTCTCTTCGCTACCCAAGGGCGACGCTCTGCGTACATGCAGGGCAGAGTCCGCCCTGTGTCTCCCAGTGCTCCGGCGTAAGGCACCCGTAAGATTGCTTGGTGGAAGACAATGCTCTGGTGTACTTCGTAAGAAGCCTCAGTTAGTAAGGCACCAGTCGGCTGTAGAATTCGCCCGCCCTGAGTTGAAGAAACAGCACTGCCGTTGAACATTCGCGAACACACCAATCGGAACGTCTGCTCGCTGGTAGACGAAGCATGGAGACGGCGTTTGTGGAGATGGGGTGTAACCCTTTTTTTTTGGCTCCCGTCAATCCGGACTCTGAATAGTGACGAGTCGCATTCAAGAAATGAGCGGCAACCACATTGTGGCGCCATCTTTAATAATGTTAGCGTATTGAAAGTCATTAGTGGCAGCACTTTCACTCACTAGTGCAATGATGGTCCAGCTGTCAGACCAAGTCCAACAAGAATTCAAGGCACTGTCAAAAGCCAATCGTTTGGATCGATACCCCATATAACCGCCATTGAGAAATTTGAGTCTATCACCACTCAGGAACACTTGCGGCATTAGTCACATGCTCGGAGCGCCATGCGGGAGAGCGGACCCCACCGTTCAAGGTGAGCCATCAATCAACTCATCGGAGATGCAAAGCAGCAATGATGTGCGCATATATTCAGCAGATGACTGGCGGCGGAAGGTGTTTTGTCACGCAGACGTCGAAGCTAGCTGAGCATCTCCGCGCACAAATCTCTCTAGCTGCCCCTTTTTTGTGATTCATGCATGCACATACTCCGTATGCACTCGTGCCATCACAGAGTCTGTTGGATGCAGGAGCCCCTAGGATGGTGCGCATGTGCATGTATCAGGGGCCAACGCGCAATCATGGCGGACGGCGGAGATGCTTATTATTGCAAGGGCAGGCGGTGGCCCTAGCATCGCCTTGGAGTTCTAGCCGCTGCAGGTATGTGCGTATGTATGTGAGGCTTGTGGCCGCTACTGGTCAAAGGATCACGGCCAAAATCACGGCGCAACGTTGCCGGCTCACATCAGCCGTTGCCGACGACGGGGGGATTTCCCGTCCCTGAGTGTGAAGCTGCAGCCCTGCACTATGGATCATAACGATTCGAAGAAATCCCCACATGCGATAGGGCTGGATATTTCATCGTTCCCGTGCAGATGTCTCAGATGCAATTTTTTATGTACGCAAGGTCACCAACAGCATCAAGGCCATCGTTTCTTCCAACAACGAGCTGTTGGACATTCCATTCCACGACATCTTCTCCTCTCCTCTTATTGAGAGGAGATTCATATTTCCAGATTCCCGCGGGTAAACAATCGCCAAGCTACACATAGGCCAGATGCAAAGGGTTCTCACCAACTCAGCGCCAGTAGCAGTAGCGGCTATCCAGGCCAACAGCAATAGCCTTACCGGCAACCCGGAAGCGAGAGGTCTCAAGTTGGCTGCGTGGTGCATTTTCACCATTCATTGCCCAACTCCTAAATGTAGTATTAATTCTACTGAACAGGGGATCATTTCGCACCCAGAGCTGACGTGTACCTCACACGCATAGAGGCACCGTGCTTTGCCTTTCGCTTGGAATTTGATTTCAAATGCGTCGGACAGCTTGCTCAATCAATGATTTTCTATGTGATGAAGGCTCGCTTGTAGTTTCGGTAATGGCGAACAATTTTAATGATATAGCGATTTAGAGTATGAAGCCGCGCAAATCAAGTCATTGCGTGGCGCTCGAGCCCAAGAGCACGGAGCTTGCAACAACACACCAGGTTGATAGAGCTCGTAATATTACTCTACATTCTCTGGCGGCCTGTCTAGCAAAACAACAAGGTCATTTCACATAACCACCTGATAGGCTACCTCATTCAAAAAGTTTGAGTATATCTCCTCCCCATGAGATTATTAAACATGCTGCGCACGAGCGGGTGTGTTAATGCCATTTCTCCGCTTACACCACCCATCCATAGGGTAGGTATGAAATGGCTAGGGAAGCCATCATCAAATCGAGTACGGAAGCATTTACCGTTCTTGTACAATCGTCCCCTCCCCGGGCTGAGACTCCGTTCTTGCTGAACGAGAGCCAGGTTATTGGTGCACATCCATGTAATTGGCCCTGCTCAACGCCCTATCCAAGGGAAAATGGGCTGAGAAAAACCCCCCTCCCCGGCCGCTGTGCCACTCCGACTAAATGCATTACGGTGAAGATGAATGCCGTGCATTGGCCCAGTGCCACCCCCGGAATATCGGCCCTAACTGACGAGGCGTGGAATATGCATACCTTTTGCGTTAGTTTTGCTCCGTGGAAATGCAGTCCATGTAGTTCGTATTGCGAAGTCCGAACAAACGGATGTCTGAATGAGAGGGAAGGCCCAATAACACAGGCAGCAGCCATTTCACCGCATCGCCAATGGTGTTGCAAGGCTACCCCTTTGTTAGTTCTGTATCTCCTTCTCCTCCGTAAATTACTCCGGAGCACAACGTATCCGATTCTGGATCGGATGCCTCTCAAGTGGCGACCTCCAGGCGCTCACCAACTCCAATCGTAGGATTTTTAGGAAGCGGACACTTATGCAGCACCGATGGCTGCGCGTGTGTGTGGTCGTATGCGTACTAACCTCGCTTTAGTCGCGGAAAAGCTCATTTGGTGTTTCCGGCTCGTTTCCAGGCGGTAGGCTAATCCAGCCCGGCCGACGCATACAATGCTAGGCGTAGTTTTCTCTTTTCACAGCCAAGCGCGTATTAGCTATTTCCCCCAGCCAGCCACACAGGGGGAGGGAGCAATGCCTCGTGTGTAGGATTCTACCGGCCTGGTGCTGGAGGTAGCAACGCCATCACCACCAGATGACTGGCTGTGGGACAGATTGAGGGGATCCATGCAGTACGCGTTGGACGTGTTTCGCTGGAGATGGAAGGTCATCTACCATACGACGCTTCTTGTCCCGGATGACCCTGATTTTCAGCCTATGGCGGTTCGCCGATCGCGAGATACAGCAGAGAGATACCATGAAAATCTGAGCTTGCACCGGGTCTAGATCTGCCTCTCCCTCCCTCGCTTTCACATTTGATCGAACCGTCTATTTTAAAGACCGAACCCGAGATGCGAATTGGTGGTGTAACTCCGGAAGGGGAATAAAAAAACAAGGTGACAATTGGTGGTGATGCGTGCTTGGATGGCGCTGATTGGATGAAACCTGGGCCGGAAGAGGGGGTGTCACTGCATAACATGAGGGGGGAACGAAGTTGAAGCGCGGGGAGGAGACTTGCGAGATGTTATGACAGGTCAAATATGTGGCACGTAGGATGGATGGATGGCTGCTTGGTGGTGCAATGTGATAACAGACGGAGAGTCGTATCAGGGGCACCAAATATCTGGGGTTAGCTTTGATGGCTGCAATGCGACGCAACTTTCAATCAATCCGCTGCCGCTACGGAAGAGCTGCCCAATAACACGCGGGCAACTCAAGAGAAGAGACAAAGTCTCCGATCTCGCGAACCAACGCATGCCAACTCAGTCGCACTGCAGTGTTACGTGAGGTTCTGAGCCTCTGATCCTCTAAACGCATCAAAAATAAGCCACAGCATCATTCAATTTTGCATCATATCCGTGCACCACCTTACCAACAGCACGTAAGTTTCACAAAGTAGCAAAATGACGCTTCTTAATGCACATCCCCGTCTCTCCCCGCGCCACAAAAAAAGGAAAGAAAAAAGAAAGGGTGGGAAACACGCCCCTCGTTCACGTCTTCCTCAACTCAGTTAAGCCCAGGCTCTGCAGGCAGGGTAGAAAGGAAAAATAACATGAAAGAAATCACCTGTTCTATGTAAGGATAGGTTGCCTAGCAAGCAATAAATAAACAAGCTCGCACACACGTTTGTCACAGTGGCTTAAATTAAATTATAGCATCGGCATCTAGAGACCCTTATGTCCGCTTTGGTGGCTACATTAGTATTATGGGGCCGGTGAAGAGCTGAGGGTGCTACCTTGATGGGATGGCCTGAACGCAGAAGGGTATCGTAAGAGGATCCCGCCACTCCAGGGGAGAAAAGGCGGCAATGCATTATGCTAGATGTATCGTATACACACACGGCCGCGAGGCTGAAAAGCATGGATGCTTGTTGCTGCCCAGATGGCGCATGTCTCAGCCATGATGGACGGGCTAAGGCGAGACGAGACATGGGTTGGGCAGATTCATCGCGGTAGTAGCAATACTTTATTGTACCTATTGTCTGGCGTGTCTGGAAGTCTGAAGACACAAGGCCAGCTACTAAAAACAAAAATAACCCGTCCTGTTACTTCGCGGACTGCTCGATATGCCATCCAGCAACGTACCTCAAAGTCATAAGTACTCCTAATATGCCAAGCGCAGCCACATTCCCGGGTTTTCGGGAGGCTGTCCAAACAAGAAAAAAAGACGCCCGTACATGTGCCCAAAGATATCCTTCTATCATACATTTTGAATGTCCCTTTTTCTAGTCCCTTCCCAAAGAGGTCTGTCCTCCTTCGGACAGGCCTCGTGATGGCGGCCCATGTTGGCCATGGCCCAACCACCACTAATGCCATATTCGGTGTGATCCTCATGCGGTGATGCAGCAGAGTCGAGCTTCTTCGCAGACCGGTGTGGCGCCACTCGGTTGTGATCGCCTCGCTGTGATACCGTGGCTTGCCGCCAAGATCGCGCCCGTGCTTGGCCGCGAATAGCAGATTTTGTCCCATATCCATTTCCCAAAGAAAAAACTCCTCCTCTTGCGTGAAAGAGGCTGATGCAGCTCAGCCCAATACAGCTGATTGTCAAAATGACTTTGCGCCCGCAAAACCGGTCCCATGAGTAAAAAAAAAAGAGAAAAAAACAGGAAAAGAAAAAAAAGAAAAACAGAAAAACCAAATCCCAGCGGAGAATGCGTGCTTAGTGAAACTCCGAAACAAATGAGCTGATGAACCAGGTTTGCACCTGGGGGAGAGTATAAGCCATTCCCGTCCCATGCCGTCTTGTGTCCATTATGGCTTTTTTCTTCGGGTCTTTGCGTGTGTGTTTGTGCCCAAAATCTGATCCTATTACGTCAAATCAACGAGGCCGTCCTCTTCAGGCCGCGTCCACCAAGTGTGATTGTTGCTCGGGCACTACCTGGGTGGTAGCGGCCCAATCAACGCAAAAAAGAATTCTCTTCTTCTACACGGTGCCCAACTTTTGGTATGCTCTCATGGGGCGGGAGAGCCAGAAGGACTCAAGAATGCAAACACGATTTTGTATGCTTGCTGGCTCTCTTGAGTTTGTGAATGATGATGTTATTTATCGAGCAGGAACTTGTGCTTGTGGAGCAGCTCGAGATTCAGGTCTGCGGATCAGCTTCGCCCATGGGTGGTTGCTGGGTTGCTGGCGTTCGCGGCAAGCAGCTATTGATAATCATGTTAGTGTCTAGTTGAAAAAGAAAAGATGTATGTATATTGGCAATCGTGCATACCGCAGATATCGTCACCCCTACAATCAACATGTTAGCATCAGTTACCGCCGAGAGGTCGAACTGCTTGGGCATCTGACACTTACCAATATTGTTTGCTTACAATTGTGGGAGTGCATCGTCGCTCAGTCGCAATATATTTGGGACACCAGGATTCTACCAAGTGGTAGTGGTGCTGGCATTTCAGCTCCTTCTGCAAGTAGCGGAAAATTTATGTTAGCATTCGTCCACTATCCTCGGCCGTGGATTCCGATCCAGGATCGAGAAGAGAGTAAAGAAGAAGATGGTGGGCAGGCGTACGTAGATGTAGTTGCACATGGCTACTATGGTGTATGAGATGTGGCGGATTTGCGGCGGGAGTTCTTGCGTCGTGGAAGACAAGTTGGTATCTTTGTCACAGTGGTGAGAAGAGGTGAAGAGATTGGATAGGTGGATAGAAAGGCCAAGGCCAGAATGGTTGATGGAGACTTCCAAGTGTTAGTCGCTGTCGTGAATGAAGCCCAATGCAGCAGCTTGCAGACGGCGGGGGGATGCCAACGTTTATATGGCTAGCCGTCAAACAGGGACGCTTTTGACTGCCCAGGTCTCCGGGATTCCCATGACAGACATCGATGCCGAGCTGTCTCATTAACCAAAAGAGTAGCGACCCGCCTTGCTCTCCGGAATCAGAGAGGCGTGAGGTACCGCCGGAGGAAGCATTGCCCAGGCGCACCCACCCCTCTGCCCTAGTTACTCAAGCTTGAGCCATCAAATGTTTGCCCACAGCTAGTCTTTCCATGGGTCCTTGCCCTGGCGTCCGGGGGGGGAGGGGCGTGTTACCTGAAGGAGTGCAGTTATTATCGCTTCAAGGCCGAGAGGGGTGTCGACGAGAGCTTGTCAAGGGCTTTTCAGCGAGTGGGGGTGTGTGGATGTTTTGCAGGGGTCGTTGAAAGGCAGAGTCCATGACTGCGAAGACTCTGTCAGAGTCATGGCGCTCAGACTCTCCGACAAAGACTCGATAGTTGCATACTGGTACGTCGAGTGAAGGGGAAAAGCCCCATGTCCGGTTCTGTCTGACTATTACTTCAGCAATGGCAGCGCTGCCGTGGCTCAATTCTCCATTGGAGCGTAATGTGGCGTCGGGGCTCTAAAATAGGAAGCACTTAAATTATCACTACTGGCCGTGTTGGAGCAGGTAGTTGCATAATGCCTACATCGCACAGCCAAACGAAGACGAGGGGGACGGTCCGCCGCTGTCTTTGCCCTCCAAGTGTTAGTAACACGGAATGCTGCAGCACTACGAGACAGTCCGTCCGTCTAGCTGCTGCTGCCACGGATTACTCACGGCTCTCCATCCGTCCCAACCATCTACCCATTCCTGTTTATCTTCACCGCTGCGAACAAGGCCGCCTCTCAGCTTTAATCGCTCGCGGTACCTACAGAGAAGATGCGTAGCTAGGCTCCCGCCATTTTGCTCCGTAGCACTACTGCTGCGATCCAGAGCCGCGACATGACATGGGGCTCTGGCCACTCAACGCCATTGATTCACCAGACTTGTTTTCCCCCCCTCTTTGGCGGGCAGGGGGGATGTCCGGCGAGGGGACCAATCCACAGTAACAAGCAATCAGGATCTAAACTGAATGGCTCAAACGATGGGCTCTGCCATGGCAGGCGGCGGTTACGGAAATGGTATGATTGCTCTTGCTTGGTCATGAGACAGACAGTCGATGGGCGTGATAGGCTTGTACGGACGGATCCAAGCACCTTTATGACGAATGACATCTCGTCCATGTCTATTCTGACGATGATCCGTTTGTGCGGAGGCAAAGACATGTATCTACAGGCAGGTAGGTGTGTCGCCATGTAGGGAATACCCTGCAATGCTATCTCGAAGGCTCAGTTGCCCGCGCTACGTCGAGCACCAGGTCGCCGCACTCTGGCCGAGATATGGAGTGCAGCCCGGGCTATGTATGCACAAGAACTCCACGAAGAGAAGGTATGCTGCGAACTTCCAAGAATTCCGCTGCGTTTGAGGAGCATCATAAGCTTTCCGCCAGCAGTAGCCGTGCAGCACTCCATCATCATCACCACCAGCATCAGCACCAAATACGACACTGAAACGGCACCCAATGGCAGACCGACCTTGCTGCATATCTGTGCGGCTGCACATGTACGAACGCAGACACCACGCACTAGCTAACCAGAACATACATGCATAGAATTTGAAACCGGTGAACGGTAAAAGAGGCTTGCTGCTGACATTGGCGTCCCAAAGAATCCACGTGGTTGGATGGCTTCCAAGCAACAGCAACTAACCCACAAATTGGATATTGAACCTTGTCGTGGTGGCAGAGGCTGCCCTCCATCTCGCGCTCGTCGCTTCATTCCGGTCCGTCTTGCGGGCTTCAAGACAATGCCCCATATCCACACCTTTTTTTTTTTTTTTTTTTCTCTTTCCCAACACCAAGCCACCGCCGGCACAAACAAGCACGGCGACGGCGAATGGCGGGAGAAGAGAAGAAAAAATTCACCAGCGTGTTTTTTATTTGCGCAAAAAGTCATGGGTCCTTGCAAGTGTGGGAACCTTGGACATCAAAGGCGGGTACGCAGCTTGGTGTCATGACTTGCTTCGTCCGCCATTACTGGCTGCAGCCTCTGACGAGCGGCGACTTGAGTGATTCAAAGTCCTGAATGGTGTGCCATTGATGCCGCATGTCGAGCTGGGGATGGGAACCATGCTCGAGCCCGAGCTTCTAAGCCAGCCCCCAGCGTGGCCCTACGCATTTAGCAGCGCTACCTCGCGCATACTAGAGATTACACCAAGTATGCGAGAGCCGGCAACTGGTCTGGTCCTGTACGAGCGCAAAAGCACGGATCACGGCCACGAATTGTTCCACTTCTTCCCTCTCCATAGCCGCAGCAGGACGGTGGGTTTTCCTTTGCTCGATCATCGCTGGAATACGAGTCCCAAAATTGCGGCCCATTCGAAACGATGGATGACAGAGGGAGACGCGGAGGTGGGAGGACAAGGACCCGCCATCCAGAGAACAGGTGGTCCCTGAGAAGCCTTCTGGAAAATTCGTCAAACCGCCGAGCCCACTTGGCGGGAATATCGTGGGTTATTACGGACTGGTAGTACTGCCGCCGCTCCAAGCAAGAGGGCCACACCCCTGGCAAATGCGCGGGCTACCAAATCGGTGGGAGCGCCTAAGAGTGGCTGAAAATGGCCTCGAATCTATTCATCGGTTTGGGCCCCAAACAAGAATTTTATGATGTCGAATTGCCCTTCCTGGCTGTCTTGGCTCTGGAATCCCTGTCACGCCGCGTTACGGAGCCCAATGGTCCGACAGCTAATAGTGGGCAGAAGGTCAAACAATTTTGTCCGGAGTTCTGCACTCCGTACTCTCAGTAAGAGAAAGCCGTAGGCATCTTCACGATGGGAGCGAGCAGTCCCCTAGGCAGGGGCGGGATTAGGATGTGCTACGACGAGACTACTACGACTAGTATGAGCATCGCTGCCGAAGTGGTGGTATGCAACAAGTATACCTGCCCTTGATACATGCTTCTGTCATATTTCCAATTATCCTACGGGCCGACGCATGACTGTCCCTCTGCAAATCTCTGGATCCATTGCCGGTCAAAAAATGAGTATAGACGATCGCCTTTTTCCGTATTGACAGCTTGACTCGGAGAACCACCGGGGTAGGGAGGGCGTGCGTCGGAGATGCCAGAGACTGGATACTCAACGTCAAGGACTCAACCGCTCTGACGAGAGGTCAAAGTTGGTCATGACACAATGCAACAGTCTGTGCTTGTTAGCTTGCCTTCCAGATGCAGGAACCAGCGAAGTCGCCGCCGCATGGACATGGCCGGCAAGGCCGCAGTAGCTTGTTGCCATCCCGCTAAAGAATGGAGATTCTTCACCACGTTTTTTTTTTACGACAAATGTCTCGGACCAGCACAGCGGCTCGTATATTATACGTAGTGCCACATTGTCCAATGTCTCAGGTCCCTAGCTCCACTGGCCGTTCGTGCAATCTGATTGAGTAGACAACATGACATAGCTGCGTAAAGGGACAGTAGTCAGAGATGATCACCTCGAGCTTGGTGTTTTCGTCACCCGGTTCGAGTACAAGCAAGACTGCAGCGAGGAATTGGCGAAAGAAAATGAGAGAGGAAGTCCTGATGAGGCGGCCTTTGACACATCCCCACATGGTCTTTTTTCGACCGTAAATAACGAATACTACTTAGCCGTTTACCCCTTGACAGTCGCCCAATCAACTTTTTCGGACCGCTTTCTTCTTCACGTTCTAATGCCCCTCCATGGCGTAAATTGATGTCGGCTGTTGACAGCCTCAGCATTTGCCTCTTGCGGCGGGACCGATCGGCTGAGACTCAGCATCGCGTCGCGGACGAAGCTCGCTCCACGTCTCTGTGTCTCAAAAAGTCTTAAAACTATCAAAGTAACACACTTAGTATGTACATTATCAATGCGACCATGTTCGGCGTCGCGTGTGCGTCATGTCACTGACATCACTGCGTGCTTCATTGGTTAGGCCTGTTAGGCTACAATCCGTAGGCTGGAACGTTTGTATGCCAGAGTACTCCGTAGAGCAGGTACATGATTACTGGGGCTCTGATCAAGAAACAGGCACTGCTGCTGCTGCTGTCAATGGCATCATAGGTGCGCCGGTACATCTGGATTCATCTTGACATGGCCGCAACTGGCATAGATTTGCTACACCGGAAACTTGTGGCCCCTTTCCCTTAGCCCGGCCCCATTTTGACCAGGGAATAGAACATGTATGGAACAAATGAACACCCACAGAATTTTATTGCTTGTTACAGACAGCTGGTGGTCGCCAACGTTATGTGTGGTGGTATAATCCACCCCCAACGAAAGAAAATGCTATAACAGAAAAAATATCGACAGCAAAATAACGCTAAGGGGTTCGTTCATCAGGCACGGGACCCAGCTAGGGTCAGGCTTTTTAAGCTACATGTAACTGCGATTGAGCCAATCATTTGCGTCCCCGGTGACTGGTCTCTGGGTTTCCCTAGGACATGGAGCTGGAGCAAATGCGACAAGGGCCGAGTCTTTCTTGGAGCAGGGTCCTGATGTCGAAGCAAGCCCTCCGTATTCTGTGCTCCATGCTCCATACCTGCTCTGTGGCAGCGGCGTTTTTCTGTCCATCTTGCCACACGCCAGGTTCTTTCTGCTTCCAGCCGATGCTTGCTCGTGTTTCTCTAGGCGTTCTTGCATGAACGGAGATGGGTGCCTATGACGTGCATGAATAAATGTCAGATGAACGAAACCCTCTGCTCGTAGTCTGTCTTTCTTCCCCAGGATAATGACATTCCTTTACAGCACACGGAGCAGACCCAGACGCGATCGGGCTGGAAGGGGCTTCGCACCGCCATTTCGACAAACAAGAGCATTTTCGGGCTTGAGACGGCCTGCCTATACTAATGTACTAGCCCCTGGTAGCGGCCGAACCTTACGCCCGAGGAGGAGAAGCCTCCACTTGCTGTTGGTTCGACGGCTACGGATAATAGTATGCAACGGTGCGCTCATGCATAAAAAAAGGAAGAAACGACGGGGCTGTCAAACTTGTCAAGTCTCTTTTCATGTTTCCCCATCACGGACCGCTGCAGAAATCAAGCATCTGGTGTTGGCTGTGCGGACAAAATCCATGGGGGTTGACAACCTCTCGGACAAGATGACTGGCACACACACCTCCACCCCAAGCCGCACCCAGGAGTGGATAGGCACCGAGTACGGAGTAGCCAGGCAAGCCAGAGTCTTATCGGTGAGCCGTGGCTGATACCTTGATGGACAGTTTTCTGCGGACCCTCCCCCTCGTGACGGCCAGCCACTGATGGCGGATCCCGGTTCATTGGTCGCGCTTGGGTCCCAGCACCACGACAACGGGACGGCGCGGGTGGCGGAGATCCCAGTCCAGCAGCAAAGAGAGGGCTTCGTCAAACTCTTTTTGCCAGTAGGAGCAGCACAAATCGTCGGCTTTGGACCGAGGCCAGGGAGGTGGCAGCAGGACGAAGGAGCCAACGGCAGAGAGCTCGCAGCGAAGGCTTGTGGCAGGCTAGCTTTTGCGGCCATGGCCAACTCTGTATGGATCACGCTTGACGAGGCCGGGCAATGGCTTGTCGCCTGGCGGGGGCTCGCGGTTTTCAGCATCCCGGGGCGGCGACTTTGTGCGGCTTCATTGCGTCTCTTGCTGTGCTTTCTCTTTTGACACGCGGCAGGCTCTTGTCCCGTCGATCGCGTTCTTCGATACTGCGTAGAATTGGAAGGGCGAAGAATCGCTTATTACGAGGAGTGCTGCTAATCTATAACCACATTTCAGGAACCGAGATCGATTGCGGCGACACTTGTGGACTAGTATTTTCGCAATGCATATGACGGATCCTACACAGCTTGACAAGCATCTTAATCTCAGTGGCAATTTGGCATGGTTTAGTTAGCCTGTCGCGAATGATTTCCTGTAGGGGCAATATTGTGAGCGTCAAATTGCCTGTATTTTCCCTTGCTGTGCGCTTCCCAGGTTCTTCTCTGTGCTCTACCTAGGGATTATTAATAGACTAATCACAAAAAAGGTGCCCAAATTAGCCGATCGCAGTTCGCCGACGGCTTTTTTCCGAGTGAATGGACGTATAGAGTAATTCGTATAGAGAACCTGGAGTACGGATGGACGAATTGAGTATGAGCCTATCGATGGAATACATGGCCACTTGGCCAGCTCAAGATGAAGCCCTCAAGCCCCGAATAGAATAAGAGGAGAAGGAGAAAAAAAAAAAAAAATACAGGCTTCTGTACGGAGTAGGTGTGTAGGCCAATGCGGCGCAAAAGGCTCCAACGAGTCATGACGTCCGGCAAGAAGAAGGGGGTGAAAATTTCACAAAAGAAAGAGGTTGGCATTGACATCAAACATGGCGTGGATTAGTACCAAGTAGGGTGCAACGAGCGGACTACCAAAAACAGCCATCCAGGTGGCCCTCCGACCACATCTTTTGCGCTTTGACATGGCGGTAAGGAGCAACGGTCATGCAGAGATCCTTGTAGATGCAGATTGACGTGTGCATGCACGACTAATGTACTCCATATTACGAAGTCGCGGTGCCACATGTATATTGGTGGCTATAAGTTCGGGGCATGTACGTGTATATGCGTGCTGCAGCCTTGGCTTTGGCGAGAGGAATGGAGAAGAGAAAGAGAGAGCTTACGGCATGCGACGGAGGAATGGCTATTTCCATCTAGGAGGGTGTGGTGGAAAGTGTGGGGACTATTTTATTGTCTGTGGTTTCACCCGTCATCTATAGAGGTCGGGCGGCCGATTATTATTCCATTCAACGGAGGCTTGCGTAGCTTCTTTTAAGCATATTCTGGGCGAAGATAGGTTAATAATCACAGCCGGCAGTTGCTTCAGCTTATGACATGAAACCACGGACCCAGGTGCGCGGGCGAAGGCGAATGTGACGGTGACGATGACTGCATGAATCCTCAAGTCTTACCTCTTGGCAGTTGGAAGCGACATATTTTGCAATTCGTATACATCCTACATAAGCAATACGTGCCGACCCTGTGCTTCTTGACGTATACGCTGGTTCTACCCTCTGTTACAACGTCGGACCGTAATCACCAACAACCTCTCGGGATCACCTCTCAATCTATTTACAAGTCTTCAAAATGCGATTCATCTTTCCAGCATCCTCAAAAACCTTGCCCAGCCTGGAGAGGTCCCCAGCCTTTCATCTTCAAGTGAAGCTTGCCCGGTTCCTTAAACGATTCTGGCGTTCTGGGCAAGAGGCAGCACCTAATAGCATACCGAATATAGTGATGGGCGCACTCTCTGAATCGTTGATGATATCGTAGATGGCTATGGCATCGTTTGCTAGGCCTGCCGCACTCGCGGCGGCCTCGCCAACAAAGAGCACCACTGCGAGCACAGCTGTAATTATGGTGATGATGAGATTCTTTTGCTCCTCTTCTTTTTCTGTCTCCCCAATTTCTTTCATTTTTCTTTATCGAATCGACTGCCTGTTTGACCAAGGCAACCGGTAAGTAAAGTATCTCTGCCGCTCCAACTGAAGCTCCCCACTGGCTAAAACCGTGTTATCCGTGTTGCGTCGATCATGTTACTTAAAGTTTCCATATTTAGTCCAGGAAGCTTCACTATATCTTTAGGATTTGGGACAGTGATGTTTTTTGCTTCCTGAGGGATACCATACAAAGTTTGTCCGGGTGCACAACTCGAGGTAGGTGGACAGCTACCGCCAACATCTTGTTGCCCAAAATCAACCCAATCAGGGCTGATTCCATACTTCTCTGAAGGTCCTTGTAGAGACCGTCTTTGTCACGCAGTATGTAGGTCAGATTAAACGCAGACCATGGCGGGATGTTCATTGGCGATGAACAAGACTGTATGGGACTTAGTGAGACGCCAACCTAAAGAAGACAGTCAAAGTAACCAATTCTTTCCGCATTCATAAACCTTCTAAGAGTTTCTGGAATCATGCTCTCGATGTACTTGATGTAATAGCCAAATAGCTCGTCGTAGTTGGAGTCAATCAAGATATTCGCCAACGGCAGACTAGCTCATTGGAAAAAGCATCTAACGAGTAGAGCGCGCGGCAGTAGGGCGGGAATGCATCTGGCACGGCTTCCAAGTCACACAGGCTATTAAAACTCAAACAAAAGTTGCACATCGGCTCTTCAGGCTCGGGGTTACCTGTTGATCCATTGGCATCGATGTCAAAATCTTTATCGAGGTCCATAGCCCTGTCAACTATCCCGTTAGGCCGTTGGCTGGCAACTCATTCTTTACGTTGAGAGTAGCTTTCGTCTGATAGGTAGTAAACCCACTGAGTATTATTATTGAACACTGCGAAATCGCCATCCTTTGTTGACCACGTCTTGATGTCTCCGCCAAAGTCTTCTGGGTTCGCAATGATCTGCCAGATCTCAAAGTTTGATAGGTAGCCCGCCGTGTCTGTACAGTCGCCTGTCCATGTTTGCGACTTGGGTTTTCTGAATGTACAATCAGGCCCTGTACAACCGGATTTGGACATTTTGAACGATCTTCCATATTTCGCTATGCTTACCACGACTTTACTCGCAGGCACTCCAGCTTTTGTAATCATTGCTAGGGCGTAGAGGGGTTTCAGTCGCATTCGCGTGGGAACGGAGGCAGCTACCATGGGGGCAACCCTCACTCGCAAATGGCTGTTCGTAGTCCCACTGTCCATGGAGATCGTATGTCATATACACTATGTAGTCGACGACTTCCCATATGGCCTTGATTGGGAATCCTTTGAGATACCAAAACGAAGCTGGAGCGACAATCGAGAGGGGTTTCCCTTGAGGCAAAGGTCTTCGAATTAGTTTCAAAAAATCCAGGTAACAATCTCCGTCTCCTGCATCACCTCTGGGAATTCCTGAAATATCTAGAGCTCCAGGATACTCCCAATCAAAGTCAACGCCATCAAGCTTATACAATGTGACAAAGTCAGCAACATTCTTTGCGAAAAGCGCGTCAGTCACGGCATTACGAAAGATGGGGAGCGTATCCCAAGCCGTTGAAAAAGACCAACCCCCAAAGAGATAACGCGATTGAAGTTCCTAAGCTTGACAAACTCCATAAATACCTTGTCGTGTTTGCCAAGCTCAACATCATAGCCCTCAGGCAAACGCGTAATGGATATCGGTATATTGACCGATCTGTCTGAAGGTTCCATATGGAGGCATTTTCTTTCCGCATTCCATCCTTCAAAATATCCGATTAAGCGCATTGAACTCATCTGCTCATTGTTATTCACAGTACTTGCTCCGCAGTTTGAGATACATCCGGGGTTCCTGGTCGAGCAGCACCCAGTGCTCCGGTATCTGCGGGAGCTGGTGTACAAATTCGGGCGTGATGCCACATTGACCCCAAACATCGTAGCATGCATTGAGGGGGCAGAAGTTCATATGTGAAAAAAATCGATGTCTTTGACAGGACGCTTGGTTCAAGGGACTTGTGGCTCACAAATGGCATTTGGCATGGGAGCTGGCAAATCCTTTGCCTACTTGGAGGCGAGTGCAGCCAGCCTAGCCCCAAACTTTACCATTTACACTCTCAATGTGTTTACATTCGTGCTATGAACAGCGGCAATA
This sequence comes from Trichoderma arundinaceum, assembly GCA_025919625.1. Lineage (NCBI taxonomy): Eukaryota > Fungi > Ascomycota > Sordariomycetes > Hypocreales > Hypocreaceae > Trichoderma > Trichoderma arundinaceum. The sequence goes on along the minus strand of JAMQTF010000007.1, from coordinate 605,834 downwards.
TCGGCGCAGTTATCGCCAGGCCTGACTATGTAGTCAAAGCAAGTTCCATCTAATCGTGGCTGTGGAGAAAAGTCAGGTAGGGAATCGGCTGAGCAGCACACGTATTGATGGGGTTTAAGCGTTTCGCAAAAATTGGGGCCGGAATTAAACTTCTTCAGATCATTCTGGCTGATCTTACATTGATTGGTAAGAGCCCAACACCCGTCGTCCGCTCTCACTTGCGTGTATCTGCAAGTCGCCGGGTGCTCAGAGATGGACTGGAGCTGTTCAATTCAGGAATCTCGGTGAGTCTTTTTGCTTTATTCATAGAGACCGACGTATTGTTTCAAAACGAAGCAGAGATGGTACTTGGTAGACAGACGGCATTGCTCCAATTCCAAAGTACCTGCTGCACAAAGGCAATCTCCCCTGTAAAATCGGCTATAACGCCGAAAGTGGAGCCACCAGTTATGCGACAGATCTCGACAGCAGCTTTGGTCGTGCCAGAGAGGTCCTTAATATGCTCTCTAGATCTCTAGATCATTCCCATGGAACCGATCTTGTCAAATTCGCTGCCAATATAGGTAGCAATGATCGTACTGCCTGACATGGCAAAGAGAATGAACTCGTATGCACCGGTATCCTGCCTCAACGATTGACCTAGTTTGTTGACGGCTGTCTCTATATCAGCTGAAGGGACCACAGTGACGGCACCTCCCCATTGTATGAATCGAATAGCCAGCTTCTCCTGCAGCGTTTCATCATGTTTGGAAATGACAGTATCTTTGCAACGCGAAAGCAGATAAGGTGTCTCGTAGTAAGTACAAAGCACCATAAAGAGTGATGACAGAGTTAAATAAAGATAAGTCTAGTGAGAAAAGAAACAAAGATACAGAAGGAAAAGAGAATATCGGGGTTGGTTGATCTGGTTAGGAGAAAATGTGGTTGAGTAGCTACACTCTAGAAATCCGTTAAGGTAGATATTGAGCAACAAAGCAAAATTCATGGGAAGAATTTTATATACCTGTCCAATCAAACAGACAACCTGGACGCTATGTAGTCAACTTGCATGCTGAATTTGTGTAAAAGATAATCAGCGGCTTGATGGAGTTTTCTGCTTTGGACGTGTCGAATATTATTGGGTGTTAGTTCTTCTTGACGAAGATACGTTTTAAAGAAAGCATCATTTTCTGCATCCAGCACGGCTGTTTCTGGCTGTGGGTGTAGTTGCGTGCGCCTTCCTTCTCAATTGTTTGCCCTGGGTTATATTATTATTGGATTGAGTGACCCACGGACCCCTGTTGCTATAGGGATAGTCTTCTCTTGGTGTTGGGCCTTTTTGGCTCGGGCACTAGGAGACGGGAACATGCGCTGTTAACCCGTACAAGGCTGCTTATGAAAATCTTTTCTTCTCGTTTGCTATTACATTTTGATTACCCTAACTAGAGAGAAGCTATACTAAACCCCGATTATAAACATGGCAGAATCAATGATAGTGGATACTTATATAATTGGAGCTTGTTCAAGCGTGGAGCGTAAATTCTACATGATTCCGATCTGATCCATCTAGATGGCATACGAAACGCCTAGAAGCACATTAAATTACTGATATATATTGAACTGTAGCATCATGTTTTCAACATCTCTATCGCACTTTTAATCCCCAACTCAGAACATCCCTTGATATGCAGCTCAAGATCCTTCTGCTTCCCATCTATGTCTCTTGAGTATTTGCTTCAGAAAGTACTTTTGGCTACGAAACTATATTCTTCTATTATGTATATCGACTTGAAGTTGAATGTTATGGCGCTGGTAAAACCTGGATCACAACAGACTGCAATAAAGGAAAGGGTGTACCCTGCGATCTTGATGCTTTCTCGAAATTATTCAAAGGCGTAATTCTAAAACCAATCTGGTAACTAGTACCCCTGGTCTCAACGCAAAGCCGTTTGAGGGAAACCTGAAGAGACTTGGAGACTATTCTACCGTTCCGGATGCCATTCAGGAGCTCCAAATACAGGCTACACGAAACTTAAATATGATGCGAGCAAGCTCTTGCCAAAAGCTTCTATTTCCCGGTATGCTACACATAGCGAGGCCTATGTGGAGTTAAAATTGAGCTCTTTAAACAAGATTTGAATGAAGGCAAAGGGTTCGATAACTGGATCCAGTATAAAAGGCTGAGATCGAGCATCAGACCTGTATTTGACGCAAGACGATTAGAGCAGAATAATCACCTCATGAATGCATTCAAAGAGGAGATCGAAGGTAAGAAAATAGGCATTTCCAAGATTACGAAAAGCACACCAACAGGTGTCGGAATTGTGAGGGAATTTGACGCATACGCCATGCTCGATATGCTTGGGAGAAAAATAGAAGACAAACCGGAGTTTAGAAGATTTATCAGAGAATTTAGCCATAGATGCAGGGAAGGAGAGTATGGAGACGTTATCGCGAAGAGGGAAGCCACCGATCATCAAAGGATAATTAACAAGGCCACTGCTTGCAAGTACAGCATCAGAGCGCCGACATGATTGGTCTGATATTAGGGTATGTTCATGGTTGTACCTAAAGGACTGAAATGAGACGGTTGCGGGGAGCAAGACTAAGGTAGATACAAGATGTCTATCTAGATGTCATAGAGGATCTAGCAGTTGAGTTATCTCAGTAATGCTCACAGAGGCTGTTCATGTTGGCCTCTCCTTTAGGACATGTGCGCATCTTTTGTGAAAGGTCTGATATGGAACGCCTAAAATAGCACATTTTCTGTTTTCCCCATACGAGCTTTTACTATGTACATGTCCAAGCTATCTTTCTTTGTTCTTTAGGGATTTGGAATGATACGCTCTCTATGTTTCGTTTGGCATTGTGGTGTGCGCTATGACTCAAGTGATCAAGGTGTCTCGTGCGAAGAAAAGCCGGATTTTCTTAGCCTGGGATGTACAACCCTGTTCTATTGGATCAACTTCCATGCTTGTTAAGCGGTCTAAACATTAGCTGGCAATATGCATGTCTATAATTGCGATTCGCTTTGGCCAACTATCTTGCGGCTACTGGCTTGATGAGAAGACTGCAGTAGCTGCGTGTTTGTGTGGGGATTTGATGTTTAACGTTGTAATTCACACCTACGAAACATACATGTTGGTCCAGCAATACATGTAGCCTGCGCAATCAGCGGTGAGAGGATCTTAGAGGCCTGCCATGACGAATGTTAGCTTGCAGCCACCACTTTTTAAGCGAAAACAAGAAAAGTAAACCGTTCTTTATTGTCAATTTGGTTGGTTATGTTGAACAATTCCCATTCCGATATGGGGTAGAGTCTCGTGGTCCACAATGCCTGTCGATGATCACCTAATCGAGACATTGGTGAGATGGCAAAGAGCTACTGTTGGCACAAAATGAGCATATGGAATGCAAAACAACGCGTGATTGGCTAAGATTTTACAAGTAATACGTCGTTTTACTTCTCTTTCTGCCGCCGGGGGTGTAGAACTGCCCTTATGGTGTACGGAGTTAGGTACTTATCTCACCATTAGTAGCTGACCGGGGTATGCTCGAGTCAACTGATGTTGAGGAGAGTCACAGGATGTGTAGCACACGCTGCGTATGCGTGGGAAAGTATGGGTAATAATGATAACGAATAGGGTAAATGGAGTATCTGCTTGAGAGCCTTACCTGGTTAGTGCGCGCATCCGTGCTGTCCATAGGTATGTTAATGTGCGCTTGCCAGACCGGATCTCGCTCGGAACTGCGGAGAGAGTCAATGGTATAGTGCTCCAATTTTCTCAATCCAGACCAGTGAAAGGCAGCTCATGATGTTACTACTATTGGAAGCACTCCCGAAGATGCCATCACCCCTGTCTTGTTAGACAAGGGCAAAGGCTAGGCTTGCCCTGCTCGAACAGTGCATTTGCATTGATGGCATGGCACCCGTAGCCTTTCCGCCCACTCGGCCTCCGTCTGACAGTTGAAGTGGTGAGGAAAAAGGTAAACAACCGAACGAAAAAAGTTATATGGCCCTTGACCTTGTTACAAGCGCTGGAGAGAGCACGCATAGTTGAGCTAGACAGCGAACAGGACATATGCCTGAATCTACAATGGACGGCTGACAGCTGATGCCACCGAAGCATGTTGCAGGACTTATATGAACTCTAATAGGCGGAGGCGTTTCGGGAATTGAGCTCGGAATAACTGAATGCATATATGGAGCAGACTTCTAGGCTCACCTCCTTGTTTTCTTACATCATCTGCGTCTTGAGCACGTAAGCTGCTGGCAGAGATAGCACTTGCTTATTATATGAAATACTATTCGTTATACATACTATACCCATTTACTCCGTATGGAGTGCCCAGCTGGGCTGGATTGGCTAAATTAGGTGCATACGGTTTGCCGAATACATGAAACAGCACTCGTAAGCGCTACACTGGACCATATTGGGCTTGCACGCTGCGCCTCGCTTAGACGTAGAGCTTGGATACAGCAGCTGTAAGTTTTTTTCTTTGTTCTCGCGCCCGCCGGTCAATGTTCCTGTATAGGTAGGCGTGCCGCGGCTTGTATCATCTAGCATGCACCGCTGGCCATTAATGAAATATATATATGTATATTGTAAGGAAAAGTGCTGAGAGCCCCGTGAAGAGCTATTATCTTGTTCTATTACTGTGGCCGGCCTAGTCTCTTCCTCTTGTTGGAAGAATCCGTCTGTGTTACAGATGAGAAACAAGGCTCTTGGCCAGCCGAGGCGAAGCAGCTTTCTTGACCCAATGTATTGGGATAGGTCATGGGGCGCGGAGAAAAGTGCTATTGATTTGCGAACGGCTTGGTATTGTCTGCGGGAATAATGGGTATGATGTTGCATGCATATGTCCATGTCATATGTATGCGAATCGCCCTGACTCGTGCTTTGTGACAAATACTACTGGGAGTGGCTGCCCCGTATCATCACCCCTTCCGCTGCAGACCCCGCAGCTAGTCGTCGATCAACAGAATCGCTGGGTACAGCCTAATAATAGATAATTCTTTCTATTGAATGAAAGTGGTGTTAGCTGAAGAGATAATCGACACTTCCTACCTTTTGACGGGAAGTATTCTGTGTTCGTCTAAGACACTAGATGCCTCGAGGCCGCTGAACTCTATCTTCTTCTTCCCAACAGCATCAGTGTTCATTTATTCCGTGCAGAGTACGCAAATATACTTTATGGCAGTCAGACTCCAGCTGTCCCGAGTAACGCAATACACTAGGCTGGGTATGGAGTGCTCCGACGCAACTCCAGGGGCCTGGGATCGAAGATGGCTACAAGGTGATCTCCCCTTGAGCACCCCCTTCTCTTTTACTCCCAATACTCCCTTCTATTGCCTGCACAGATTACATGTAGTAAGACACGGAAGTACTCCGTACCCGGGATGGAGTTGCAATACCAAGCAATACCCCTTCCCCTTACCTGCACCCCCAAAGAAGTATCACACAGGGCCCTCAGGATATTATATGGAGTCAGTACTCCGTACGGAGTGGAAGATTATCCAAGTTTTATTTCGGTCAGCGAAAGTCGGTTCTCGGTATCCCCCAACCCAGACTTGTCTGGTGCCATGTGATTATGAGCATGGCAAGAGTATATAGGCACTAGACCTAGTATGGGGTACGGAGGGCATGCTCCGTACATTCGTTCGGCGTTGAACGGAGGGCCCCCACAAATTTGACCTTGGGAGGGGTGTGAGTATGTGTATAATTGACGCATGGCTGTGAGTTGACAAGGTCCATTCTGCAACGATCAACTGTTGAAAGGTGGAAATGTCATCTGCGGCGGCAGCCTCAGTCGTGCACCACACACACCCTACAGGGTTCCACTACCAGGTATCCAGACCGGCGTTTCTCTCAGCAAGAACTTGGTCATCGAGCTTCAATAGCACAAGGGCTGGCATGGTGTCGGCGGGACATTCTTGGGACCTATCCCTGCGCTCGGGCTAACAGTTGATCAATGGGATCTGCGATGATCGCAGCGAGTGACAGCATACATGGGCCAAGATCATCCTTCTCTCCGAACATTCTGCCGAGGCAACTGGAGGAACTGCAAATTGAGACCTTTTTTGTTTGCCTGACAAAGATAGACAGACATTCTTTCAAAGTTCTGAGGGCGCATTCACCAAGGACAAATTTGAACGTCCAGAGTCCCCAGGAGCGCACGAGTCACGATATCCATGATAATGACAAGGTGCTGGAGAGCTGCGGCGTACTAAAAGGTAAGGATTCTTGCGACCTTTCAAAAGCGCGAATAAATAAACAACCATGATTGTCGAAATTGGCTATCTAGCCCAATTAATTCCCTCTTTTTTAGCTGCTTACTGAGCACTATTGTTTTACGAGGGACCTGTATGTACTCTGCCGACGGGACGGCTATTTGTGGGCGGATCAACAAAATTGCCACCTTGGAGCAACCCCCCTGTTCTTTCACCCTTTCTCTATTTACTGATTTTTTTTTTAAATCGCTCTGCTTCGTAGCTGCGCTTCTTAATTTCTAACACGACTCCCGCTCCTTTCTGCTAATGTGATCACGGCCCAGTTTAACAAATTAGGCGGCTGAGATTAGAATTTGTAGGCCAGTCAAGGCTTATGGAGGTGAAATAGGACTGTCAACGGCATTTACAGTCGCCGAGGTGCCAGGCTCGGCTTCTCGAACTGGGCTCCGGACCTGGGGGCTTGGCATACACTCTCTAGATTATCGGATGCATCGTGCCTTTGCACTCCGACGCTCTCGTTCTAGTAAGGACGGGGTATTAGTCCGTAGTATACACGCACAGGGTGTGAGGTACGGGGCAAACGCGAAGGCGAATGTGTACATATGCATCTAAGCCGTCGGCCCCAAGGATTGCCAACCCTCCTGTTCCTTTTGTTCCCCGCGCGACAGGAGCAAGGAGTGCCATGGCATGTGTAGCATCATGAATCGCACAATGCTGTCTCTAGGCCAACCTTGGGACGACTCTCTGCGGCTCTCGGGAGCGCTATTCTAGCATTGGCGGCACGGGCGACTCCGTCAGCCCTATGCAATGCTGCGTCTCCACGTTTACCTTCGTACTATTACTCCGTGCTCTGAATTGCTTACCGCTATTACTACTGGGTCGCCAGTTGCTCCGTAAAACGGAGCACATACACCATGACCAGATAGAGGGTCTGGAAGGCGGCAGGGGTGGACTTTCGCTCGGCATGCTGCTTGTAGAAGTAGGCCCGATAAATGCGAAAATTTCTCTAGTGATGCTATTGTCCTTACTAGTGTAGTGTATCAAAATGACACTGAGATTACTGCGTACCCCTAAAACACATTTGCAACTATGAGGAGCGAAGCGGTTTGAGATCAAGTGTTTGCCCTACTACTTTTCTGCTGAGGCACATGGGAGGAATTTGCAAACTTTGAAACAAGAAAGATGTTCATGTTGCATATCTCGGTATCTGGTGGAGCCCCTCCGCTGACGGAGGAGTTATGAAATTAGGAATCACCCTCATGCACGGGCAGGGACCTGGCCTTCCTAACCTGAAGTCCTTAGTAACCATGAGCATGAGGTAGTGAATGCATCGCGCCGCAACGAGTCAAAAACGCCTCCACCCAATACCTCGTATATGATGATATGTGTACTGGCTAAGCCTTAATAAGCTGGGCATTGTGACCATTCTTGGGATGCGTTCACTTATATCTTTAGCTTGGAAAGATAAATTTTACCATATGAGCGATTCGGACAGAGTAGTTTTGCGCCCAATGTATGGCCATTAGCTCTGACATGAGTCTACACTAGGCTACGGAGAGACATGTGTGCGGCATCGAACCAGTGATACACTCTATTGGGCTCATCCACATGAATATTGCCACGGCCGGTGATTTCATCATCTTGGTAGAAACCTCAGTGACAAACTCTACCCTCAGACGAGTTGTCTATTCGATGCTTGCATGAGGCTATGGGGATCATGATCATGACTTCATAGTTGTCCATAAAGGATACAGGCACGACGGTGTGGTCCCAGGGCTTCTGGGATCTGTAGCCGCGAGCTACCATGAAAGTTATCGGCGTAGTTGATGTAGTGACGACCAAACGCAATTTTGTGGGTTTGCTGATAGCATATGGAATGAAGTGTTTGGATCAGCGCCTTTTAGCTTATATCGGGCCTTCAAATTCCTTCATTTTGATGTATGGGCGGAAGCTGGTGTACCTGAGCTTGGGGCCGTTCAACATTTGGCAATTAATATGCTTGTAGGACATGAACTGCGAGTTTAGTGTGACGAGTAATGGTCGCTTCAAGGCTTCAGCACTGATACCTTTACGCCGGTGGAACAAGCGTAGTGGCTTGCTCTATATTGGCTCGCTCGCTGTCGTTGTTGTTGAAAATATAAAAGTAGTATTTGTAACCTAATATGTATTAATTTTCTTGAAATTTTGATTCTTCACGACATGCTTGATCGTCTTTTTGCTAGGGTTTCCAGCTCTGAGGTAATTCTAATAGCTACTGGTATCTCTATCAGAGACAAAAAAGCCGACGAAACTAGTCACGGAAAATCAAGCCCAGATGATTTTTCCCAGACTTTGACCTAACGCTTTTCTAATTTATGCTATCTAACGTCTATCTCAACTCATCTTGCCTAGTTACTTCTCTTTCGTCCGATTTAATCCGCCTCATCTCTTTCGTCTCATCTCTCTAAGCATCATCACTTTTCGTTTGCCAATGGTTTCACTTTTCACTAGATACTATACGTAGAGCGTCTGGGTTGCCCATCGGGTTCAACCCATTCTTGCATGAATGTGTCCCTAAAAGCTCCGGCTGTCAATTGCTCTTACTCCTAGATTCGGTGTCGCGTTGGGGGATGTGGGGCCGATCGGCCAGCCAACTTGCGGCAAGCCCCACCCTGAGCCTACTCCGTAATCAGTTCACAACAAAGACACAGCGATTGGAAAGATAATAGAGTATCTGGCATACGTCAATTGATTTCCTGCCATTGTACTGCCGAAGTATATGTGCCAAATAAATCTCTTCCTCTTTGTCATGCTCCTTCTGGATATAATTTGTGGCAAGTTACAAAATGGACACCCCTAAACTAGGCGCGACGCTTTCCTCTCTCACAACTAGCATAGCGATACGCTTGGATAATATATTGATCTTACATCCAAGCCTGCAAGCTGTGACTCAATACATACTTGTGGTGCCTGTATTGGGGCCGCCTATAGATTGGCGCGTCCCTTCTCTCTCAAGCGAGGGGGAAGCGTTGCCCCTCTTTGAGATGATGGATACCGGAGCGTCACGGAGAGACCCTAAGACATAAAGAATGACTTGATCATTCGATGAGGATTCCATGGTATTCGTCGTATCCGAGCACGAGGTTCATGTTCTCTGATTATAGTTGTTAGCCAAAACAGAAACGCCATTGTTCGTCAAAAGATTTTCGCAAGCATTGTGTGGCAGCGCCCTTGGTGAGGTTGTCATCGTGGTACAGTTATTCAAAATTAGCTGAGACATCTCCAAAGATCGAATCTAGACATGAATTACTTACAAAACAACACGCTTGCCAGTGCTGTCAACAGCGAATCCTCCAATCTCAACTCTGTGCCTGTTCTGAACCGACTTCACAAGTGGGGCTTCGCCAACGATCTACACAGGCTTTTTGCCAGCATATCGGTCTTAATATATCTGACGGATATTTCGAGAAGTCATTGTCTTGTTCAAAGGGATATTGATGGTTTGGTGGATGCCGTGGAACCAGGAGGCGCTAAATTATTGTCAGCCTCTAGACATGAGGAGGAAAAAGACCTAGGACAGACTAATGCGGAATAAATGCTGTCGGCGCACCAAGGTGATGACTCATTTCTCGCCCATGTATTGTCCATTCAGGTTGTTTGGTAAATACTAGCTTCCTCTATGCTTGTGGCTGAGTTCTTAACTCTTACACGGCAAGAGGTTGTCATAGAGGGCTTTTTCCTGGCCCTACTATAGCCCGATACTCCCAAGACGGAGGGCATGCTTCCCAAATGTTCCAAAATGGGCTCCGAGGCTAATTCCGACCCTGTAGCGTAGCAATCACCAGAGTTACTGGTGCGCGTTTATTGGACAATCTTGCTTCGCTGAACTAATTCTAGGTGTACGAATCTCAAGCGCTGTTGAATCAATAGTCGGCGGAAAGATCAATGGTCAAGCTCGAATTCTGGCCAAGAGCTTCCACAAAAGGCTGACAGACAGCATTGGGAAGAGCCATGACCCTACAGTCGACCTTGCCGTCATGTCCAGCTGAACTACTTGCTTGGGAGACAGACTCTCATAGATGATTTTGCGTTTGGTACATCCTTTGAGCTTCTGGCTGTTGGGTTCTCGAGTGGACAAATGTCGAAGGTCCATATTATGGCGCTTGTCGAGAGGATCGATCAGAGTTTGGCTGGTATAGCCTTGAGCTCTACTGAGGTAACATCGTTGGAGGGATTATTGATGCCGAAGGGCGGATCCGGGTTTGTGTTGACGGCATAGGACAGACGTCCTGTCGAAGAGAGGGAGCAGGCTTGGAAGATTTTGGTGCTTCGAACAGGAAAGTCCCAGCACATTAGTCGTAGACCTCTTCCGCATTGTCTCACGCCGTGGGGTCCGATCTAACAACAGCCGAATGTGGCATGGAGGCGGGACAGGTCTTGATATAATTGATACGTTAGGATTAGCTATAGATTGCCTTTTTTGCATTCAGTGGTTGAGAAGATGTATTTCACCGGAGTGGTATTGGCCTTGAAAGTTATGCTCGAAAATTTGAAGACGTTCGGACCGTTATCTTTGACATCGTAATTCGAGAGTTCGCTTTCGTGCTCCGAGTCTGATCATTTTTCAGCGAAATCGATCTCGTTTTCACTTGCGCTCTGTTCTGAGCCTTCATCTGACTCCGAGTCGCCGTCAGATCTGCTCAAATCCGCTGGATATTTTTTGGCCGGCCAAATTGACAAACAGTGCATAAATATTGGCCAAGGTATCTCGACAGGGCCTTAGAGTACTTTAAAAGACGTTACTTCTTTGTTTTCTTATTGACCCTTAGGCTATCTAGTTTGCCTAGACCTTTTTTCACCAGGCAGTTGGTTAAGATGGCTGACCAAAACGAACTGATTCAACTACTGATCAACGGCGTGATATCAAGCTGATATATCAACTCGGCTACACACAAAACGCGATCGGTTTGGGCCAGGCAGTCGAAAACGGCAACCAAGTTGCACAGAACGGTTAAAAAATATGGCCCTGGCAATATGCGTCAATTTCCGCCCTTCTTTAACATTTATATTTATTTGCTTTATGACGTGCACTACCGGTAAGACTGATTGGGCTGATGCCATATATATGTTGAAGTTCTCGCGCCTATAGTTGCAAGAATAAAAAGAGAATGGATATTGCTTCTAGGGGCAGTTTATCACAATACAAGTTTATGATCATGATTACAACTGGTGATGATCTGATAGGCCAATAAGCACCAAGACGCGAGAACTATCATCATTGCTTCTTGGCCATGCTCTGTATTCTTATCATTCGGCTCTGCTGCCCACAGTATATGCACTAGGTCACATAAAACATCTATTTTGAATAAACATGATTGCGACCGAAATCAAGGACGGCAGCTACATCTGCTTTAAGGATTGTTCAAATATTACTGACAGCAGCTCTTTATCACTATATCATCGCTGAAAGGGTAACATATTGCCGCATTATTGCATTCATGTATTGCTTCAGGACAATCAAGTCGCGAATTTTCATAGCTCGGCAAGAACATCTGTAAATAGAAGCGTGTTTTAAGGCGTGCTTGGTCACGCGAAATATATTCGCACGAACTCGGATAGAGTGTTTACTAGAGTGCTACTAAGATTATGGCGCTGTAGACTTTGGCTCTCTCGCCCAAACTCGGCCCAAAGTGGGTAAAATCCCGCCCCTTAACTTAATCTGATAGGGGATTAGCAAAACTATATGTTTGCCGGCAACTAACCGCGAGCACTAATTCATCGTATATCATTGATATTGTATGCAGCCTTACAATTCTAGATATTAGTGCTATGGGAAATATTCCGGCAACTATAATAGCAAAACGGCAAGATAACATTCATCTAATAAATTAGCGCTGATTAAGGGGATGTTTTTTTCTCTAATTATAGGCAAAAAAGGTTCCAGCTGTATTTATACAGGATCTATAAATAAGAGACTTGGACTGTGATTCACTTAAATTTTCCAAGAGGGCCCCAGTCAGCTGTTCTATGATACAACATCGTCCTCTATCCTTAAGGCTTTTGTGAAAAGACGCAATGAGTATTCTTTCGCTTTGGCCGTTTGTTAGTTTGGTGGCGGGTGTTCCGTTGATACTAGAGCTCTGCCAACCTCCAAAGTCCCCTCTAAGTACTAATACAAAACGTCAATCGCGGTGGAAGTCTTTTATCAATGATCAAAACTGGTGGATGCACGCTGCATTACCAATTTACTTGTTGCATCAATTCGAAGAGCACGGCTATGATTTCCTGGGCAGGCGATATGCGTTTCAATCCTATTTCTGCCATCATCTTGTATGAGCTCTTCTACCTTCGCTGTTATCTTTGCACGCCAGTCTTACAATTGTTATTCTAATATAGGGATTCGAGAATGTAGATGAATGCCCGTTAAGTCCACTAGTTATAGTGTTTGTCAACTGCGTAACAGTGTGGGTGAGTGCGATTGCTGCTCGAACGAGGACAAGGACTGCAAGAAGCTTTTATGGGTTTACGTTTATAAACGGGTTAACGCACGTCATACCGTCGTTAGTGGTTGGCCCATTCTACAACCCAGGCCTTGTAACCACTTATCTGCTATTCTTCCCCGGAGCGTTTTTCGCCCTACGATCGCTTGGCGGTGCTAAAAGAGGAATTGCAGCTGGGGTTGTTTGTCACTTGATCTTGATGGGCTCGATGAAGCTTGCTGCTAAAGGTTTGGTCGCTGAGTGGGCCCTCTGTGGTGTTCAGGTATTGAATACCTTTTTGCTGATTATCTTCTGAGGAGTGTAAGAAATCGTGGGTATGTGACTGTTGTCTGAAAGCTGCTGTTACCATTAATGTGCTACAAAGCTGTCTACCTATATATATATATATATATATCAAACCACAGCGCATTTGGTAGTCTTATCAGAGCGTTATCAATTTATCTTCATTAGTTCAAATTCCACTGTTTCTTGCTGCATCTTTCTGCTCTCCCCGCTCCCGAACCATGCGGGCAATCTCCAATGCTGTCTCTGACCCCAGATCTTGGAATCCTTGGATAACTCCATCTCGATCACCTTTACGCATTTCCTGGCTCATTTTGAATTTTCCCTCTAAGCGAGTTATAGATATTTCAATGCCAATGATGTTTTTCTTCATTAACTCAAGCCATCGTTCTGGGGCCTCAGCTACTTCCCATGGCTCAGGTCGACCCTCTTTACCGGTGTAGCCCATTATTGACTTTTCACTATGATTAGAGAGATCATGGAGCTGCTGAGAAAGAAAACTGATAGTATCTTTTGATTTGTAATCGTAGTGTACTGTAGCCATGCCGTAAGCCTGTACGGCAGCATAATTCCAAGTGGGTGCTACTTTCGCAGTTGTAGGCTTGGTTTCGACGTAGAATGCGGGCGGGACGTAGTGGTGAGCTGGAGCAGTGAACAAAACCAATACTTCCTGCTCTAGTACATTGTCATTATATGAGGCTTTGGAGGCTACAGCATCTGTTATGGCTCTGCTCTGGGGATTCTGGCGGGCCATGTGTCCTCTCAACGTGCCAAGCTCAGTTTCGCTTGACTCATCCTCGACATCCAGAACGAATGGAATATGGCTAACTTGAATGAGAGGGTATGTATCAGACGGAATAGCAGTAGTCAGGACACCTAACGGAGAGTCGCGGATGAGCTTTCGTAAGACAGGGATGCTGGGCTCATTGTGAACTGGAGGAAGAAACATTTTGACAGAAATGGAAGTTACGATGTTGTAATGCAGAATTATTACTGTCTACCTGTTTAACTGAGAAGTTGGCAAACCAGCGGCTATAAATACTCGTGGGGATTGCTAATACATTGCCGACCAAGGGTATTAATCGCAAATTATATAACGCAAGGCAAGCCCCAAGAGCGCCTATGGACCCACGGAGTATTTACCTCGATATCTACCATAGAAATCGCGATATTCTATTTTAACGTCATTTCCACTACTGCAAAGTATAAGTGCATGTAAATCGACAATTCTGTTGCTATCGTGCGTGCTTTGAGAAAAAAGCGCTCGCTAGATATTACCATTTAATTCTAGCCATGGGTGGTTCTCTTAGATCTGACTTGTTGTGGATGCTCTCCTACAGGTGAATATAAAGATAAACGGCAAACATGATAGTAGGTAGCCTATCTTAACGCTGTTGGAATTTGGTAAGCTGCTCTTCATACTCTTAGCCATCTGTTCTACATTGGCCATTTTATAAGATTTGCCCAATGAAAACCGACCAATTTGATTGCTGCGTAAATTTTGCTCCGCAGTTAAAAGAGATAGCCTACCTGTAGGGTAGCAGGCTATCGGCAAGATAGGCTAAGTGAAGATACGCAAATCACCGAGCGCGTTGGAAATACGTATAAAGACTACTCTGTCTTCTTCTGATTCTGGAGAGGTTGAAGTCCTTCATCAAATTTGTTAGCCATCTAAGTTGGTAAGAAATCTAACGCTTATTATTTTTCCTATGTTAAGCATTTCGAATTTGAGGTTGCCATCAAGGGGGAACATGACCTTTGTTAGTCAGCAGGCGAGCTTAACAGCCTCAGCAGCCATACGAAGTACTGGTCACATCTCTCACATACTCGTATACCCCAGACCCTGTTCGGTATTTTCGGCAAAATTATCGTGGTTCTGAACATCCCCTCCCTGGTTTATTCAACCCCAGCTCAGCAAATTGTGCCTGCTTATGGCTAGTGGACGCGGGGAATGATTCAAGGCAATTGACGGGCGTCGGATAATGAGCCTAGTAGTAATACGAATTGCACCGGACTATGTTAGCAGTGCGGAAGTTGAGTCAATTTAAGCCCATTCCAAAGAGTATCAAGGCTTTCTTGACTACATGTGGTACCGTAAGGAAATGTGTTCGTCGGTGGTCAATGAATGACAGGGATGTAAACGATGCCTCTGTAACTGCTACACGCAATTGATTCATAATGGTAATATATGCAAAAAAGTCTACTATCGGGGCCCTTTTACCTAGGCCAGTTGATGGGTTGGATAATTGACCCACGTACCTCGGAATTGGGAAGTACTTATGAATCAGCGCAACATCTCAGTCAAAACTCCAGTGGGGCAAGTGATACTTGGGCTATTTACCGGAGTGTGTATTATTGTCAGCTTTATCAGAACCTTTCTTTAGACCGAAAATCTCGTACCCGACGCTGAAGGTTGCCGAGATGGATTTTGAAACCTTGTACAGTATTTGAACTGTGAAGTGCCATGTCTATGATCACACCCATCACTCAAACATTACACGCGAATTTTAGAGGTAGATATTTGCGGGTAAATGCTTCGTTCATGACGCTTTCATTTCACGTCGTGACCTTTGAGAGTTCAACATGTGTTGTCGAGACTTGTCTGAATCGCCCTCGCCCATTCCTTGATGATCACAGGTTGATGAATGACGGCTAGGGCGCTTGAATCTGCTCTTGAATGTATGTGAGAGCTGGCTAAGCTGCTAATAGCAATTTCAACGCCACTCATAATTGATCAATAGAGGAACGTGTTGATGTAAAACAAGTGACTGGCAAAGACTCGATTATGAGAGCCAAACTCAACTTATTCTAGAGAACAGTACCGCATATGTCATTCAACACATCCCGTTACAGCCTGGATAATTGAGCGAAGCGTGAGCGATCATTCTATCAAATTGACTGATCAATTTCAGCCTCTATAGACTCCAATGTGAACTAGCAGCACAGACTTGGGAATACCCTCATACCACTGAGTGGGTTGGTCTTAGTGCACTAGAGACTAAAAATTTCACGACCAAGGGTTCTCAAGCGGAAGAGCTCCGTTTCGTCAGTTCAAAAGAATATATATACATGTCAACAAATGTCAGGACTCAAAGACTAAACTGGCAAGGCAAGGATATAAAGCTCAGAATCGGTGCATCAGCATTCATCCGTTCAGGCTTAAAGTTATTATACTCTTCTCCCATCGCACATAACCTATTATTGATGCGCGGGCAGCGTAGTTTTCGCACGTTTCAGGATAGCATTGCTTTTTGGTTGTCAGTTGCGTAACTGCGGGCGCAGCGGGGACCATCGGCAAACGCTGATTACGGGTCTGGGGATATCAGCAAGGCCGTCGCTATTACTATTGAAGCCCGCGCGCAACGATCAGTGCCGACGGGGCGATTACATGCGGCAGCCGCCGATGTAGGAATGTACACAAGCTACGAGCATCATTCTGGTTATCCACGCAATATAAGACAACCAATTGCGAAGCCACGGCTCGGAAGTTCGGGTCGATTTAATTGATAATAGTTTAGTGAGGCGGAGCCAAGCAGGGAACGACCGTGAGATGCACGCAACGGATCGTCGGCGTCAGCAATGATATTGCCGGTCAGCACAGGGGCTCTGATGCATCTCGAGAGCGTTAGTCACACATTGTCATGGATGTTACTGGTTATTGTGGTGGATTTGCCAACACAAGTTCCCATGGATGATAAGACCTGCCTTAACGGCTACACAGAGAGGCAATAGTTATTGTAAGTTGAGTTGATGCTTGGTGATGCCGTATTATGAGTCAGTCCGTTATAGGAAAAGAAGAGTTGAGATGAGTCGGGCCGACAAGCAAAACGCTTGTCCTGGAGAAAGAACATGTTGAATCCCATGACAGAGCGTTACGTAGATGTGCATGCTTCGCGAGGATATTCGAGATGAATTATTTTATTTTTGCCGGTATCTTCGAAGACTTTCTTCCATTGTACACTATAAAATGTGCTGTTATCCTTCTTTTGTCTATGGAACTCCATCCCCAACTCGCGATTTGCTACACAGCACACTTAACTTCTCTCGTCACGATTGACCATTCTCACCATGAAGGTTCTCTTTGCCCTTGCTGCCCTCTTCGCAGCCGTCACTGCTATTCCCCAGAACTGCAATTTCGAATGTTCCAATGGCGAATGCTGCTTTGAGGAGGCTGCCTGTGGAACACCTGGCTGCAATGAACGCCGCCGTTTCTGTGAGAACACATTTCTATAATAAAAAGTTGTTACAAGGACTAATTCTGTTATCAGGGACTGGCGAGCCTGAGGTGACATACTCGAAGCCCCAGTGATTCAAAGGTTTTACGATGGAGATTATTGTGTCAAACGGAAAAAGTTTATTATATCCATAAAATACAGTCGCACTGTACATCTATGAATGAATGACTTGTGAAATACAGTAATAGTATCTTCGCTGGGTAGATAGTCAACTCCTGTAGCCTAAAGAATAAGTTTCCTCCAAGTGGTGCAGTGTCATTCTTGTACTTGCTAGTCTCCTTACTGTTTCAGACCTAATACAAGTCAGAGGAACTGAATTATGGAAAACATGGTGTTACCCGAATTGATATATCCTTGGTAGCTGAGTCTTGGCGATCCTAGTTACAGATGCTCGTCTACGCAGGGTCCCGATTGAGGCGCTAGCTTACGACCCACCTTGATCACTTCTCCTGGTGAGATTTGTTTCACCAAGCGCCACTTTACATTCAATCATCACTCAAAGATCGTTAAATGGATAACATTCAAGTAGTTGAAAGTGACCCGGATGATAGTCAACTTCTGCCTGGAGGCATTGAGCATATCATACGGTCACGAATAGTGCCCGACGCGGCGGGTGTACACTGTTGGCAGTTGCTACAAGGAGTGTCGCGATGGACGACAAGGGTAGTTCCGAAGTTATCATGTCTGTGCACTTTGGTCTTATTACCGGGCGCTAATGTATGGAGATATCCCATCGGTAAGCTCTATCTAACTGGAGACTCTTCTGCAGCTAGTTGCAGACAAAGCGCTCTCAGATTTGGCCCGCTCTATCATAGTAGCTTATTTCCGTTTTGGGTAGATTATATATGTGGGAACTCTGTATCTGACAACTGTAGTATCGATCTCAACCATGCTGGATATATGGGTGTGTTGTCGTGTTCAGGCTTTCGACCAGCCGATGAAACGTCATGAGTAATTGACACAGACGCGGTCACGGAAAATGCTTCTAAACACAAAACGCTCATGTGAAATGTTATTGGCTATTGCAACTGGCATTTATAATGACACAGCCTTGAGTAAAAGGAAGTTTGTATGGAGCTCAGCCAATGAAATCTCCCGCTTTGAAAGCACGGATACTCGTCCTGGCATCTATATATAGGTACTGGAACCAAGCTCAATTGAGCAAACAATTAGGCTTTGGCTGTTGCCGTCACTTGGAGAGAATGCCACAAAGTAAACTGACATCTACATCTATCAAGAGGAATGACAGATCAGCATTAATGACTGCGCCCATGTCATGGCAGGGTATATTGCATTGTGCAGGGGCGGCGTGGTCTGAGCAACCCGGAAGCAGGCTGGTAGGGACTCAGCCATGCTCCGAGGACATGGCACCCGATTCAAAAGTCTAAAATTATCTGCCATGACGTAATGAGTTATTGAATTAATGGAATATGATAGAGGCAAAAGTCGGTTCACGATTACGGTCAAGTGATGCTGCCTTGGATGAGGCAGTGCGCTGTACACGATTCTTTTGCCACTGTTGTGCGCTCTCACTTATGGCATACGCAGCGAGACTCTCTATGACGTAAAAATCTGAACGTTATTCAATTATGTTTCGTATTAAGTTATAGAGCTGGCTACGTATCTGGATACGTGAGCTTTCAGCTATTTCCCGTCATTATTTCCTAGAAGCGCCCTTTGTTCTCTCAAAAATGTACTCCATGCCTTAAATCAGACCCATTTGACCTTTAGAATGAGAAGATGCTACCAATATCGCAATGCGTATATACCCAGAAACAAAAACCCTTCCCTCTTTATGCCAATTTACTCTCCTTGATGGCATAGGTAATGGAGGGGACCTTGCGAAGGAAAGCCTCGCAAGTTAGTAGTAGCAAGTAATTAATCAGGTATAAGCCGGCGATGAGCCCCACCGCTCCAGCCAGGAACCAAGTCCACGGCCGAGTCCCCAACCACATGAGAGCATGAGCGTCTGCTTTGTGCCAAGTAGCGCTCTCAAGATCTGTGATGTATGAGCTTAGCTCGGAAGGCTCGATGACCTGTACCGTTGGCGATGGCAGTGAAGGCTGGCCGAGCAAGTAGTCTTTTACTACAAGACTCAAGAACAACGGACCCGAAGACATCATGATGTTGGCGTAAGGTTGCAGCTCGGCCCAAAATCGAGTAATGTCATAGAAAATTGGTAGTTTGGAGACAGCTGCTGCGTAAGCTGGATGTCTCGCAGTCGATACCATGAAATCATTTGTTACACCAGTAGGCAGTGTTGTCTTGAACAGAGCGTAGTGTGGCGACGGGCCAGCTTCGAGTTGCTCAAGAGGGATTGTCTCGTTACAAAAGGTGTCCATGTCGAGATATATTCCGCCGTAGTGGTGGAGTACGAAATAGCGGATAGCATCAGCACGCTGGATAGGAAAGGCGTAACCATCCCAGTTATCCAAGAACCAGGGGTATTCGGTAGAGATGAAGTCGCGAGCCAGTTCGTCGGTCCACAACTAGAGAAGTGCTCGTCAGTGGTGTTCAAATGAGCATATACGCATGCTTCGTAGAGTTTGAGACGCTGTTTGACAGCGGCCTCGTCCACTTTGCAAATAGCCCAGCTTACCTTGTACTCAAACTCGGAATAGGTTTCTTTACAGCTCCGCTGTGAGGCGACCCATTTATCGGGGATCGTGCTGCTGGCGGTTGTTTGATGCAGAATGCGTGGTATTTTTCGTTGGCTCAGGTCGCCCGAGTAACTCGACGTATCGTTATGAACCAGCGAGATTTTAGGGCTGAAGAGTTCGTCGTTTCTGCGCAAAAGAGTAATGAGAGGCTCGAGGGAATAGATAAGCAGTCCGACGATGGACAGGTCAATCAGCAGCAGCACGAATACCGCCACCTTGGTCAGCCTCGGGAAGCGCAGATACTTCATGGACCATCTCTGGCAAGACGAGGGAGAGTCGCACTCCTGGCGCTCTTCATCGTATGGAGTCTCGCAGTTGAACATTCTGGTGGCCAGCCTCCGGAGATGCTACAAGACAAAGCTGAAGCGCGTGTCAAGTGAGCAGATGCAACATGGAGAGTGCACCTACCTCTTAAGTCCCGCAGCGCACAAGTTTTTAAAGATTGAACAAACCCACAGCCATGGGGCCAACAACGTGCCAGTCGACGGGACAAAGCTGCTGGGCGCTCCCATCGCCAGGGCCGCCTAGGAGACAGACTTGACGGCTCTGATTGGCCCTCAGGGGTTGCTCCGAACATGGGATCTGATGCGAGTTTCGGTCCAGGGAGGGACTTGTGTAAACTAGCGGCGTTTGGAGGCAGTATTAGTCGTAGGCGTTAAGACTAAGTCAGGTACGCGCCCAATACTAAACTCTGCGTCTAGCCAATCTCAGATTAATTACAACCGCCCCCCGGCTCCAGCCCCCCACTGCACATGGCAGTCCTTCCCTGAATAGAGCAGAGGCATGGAGCTGGAGCACAGGCTAATACGTGTATCTCGTGGGCAAGTCTAACCAATACGTGTATAGTTGAGCTAATCCATTGCGTCGTTGCCTGCACCCTCTTGCTCAGGTATGTGTGGCGTTTGGCCTGCTTTTCAGAGCATAGCCCAGTTGCAGCATCTTTCGGCCGAATGCCAAGCAGTATGATACCATCGCTACGCAACCAGGGTGTCCTCTAGGCTCCATCGTCGGCGCTCCGTTTGACATCGGGATCCATCCATCGGTGTCGGCAGCGATGACGCGCGTACTTTGTCTACGTGTTGTGCCGCGTACTGGGTTGGGGCGGTGCGCTTCCTTATGTGTACTCCTAATAATACCTGGGCATGAACATGGGCTCGGAGATTACTCGCTTGATTCGGTCTCCCAGCTACCTTTTCCTCAGGCTTGGCGTTGCTGAACGGAGTTCGCTGGGCCCTTTTTTTTTCTGGCCACCGGCGTCCGCGAAACGGAATTTAGCCTGATTCGCGCCTTCAAGTCCGACTAAACCCCCTGAAGGGCGTCTCAAGATTCGCGAGGTTCGGGCCGCAACATTTGATGCAAAAGTCCGGAGGAAAAAGCTGTCGGCCGTGCTCCGTACTCTTTCTCCGTGATGCCTGTATGAGGATTGAACCGTAGGCGGACGATGGCCCCTGGAGATGAAACTTGTGCAGCCGTTGGGTTCCATGTCCCGCCAGAGGCTACACAATGCGCTCGCTCCACGGCTGGGAATTGTGTCGAATCCCTATTGCGGGGGTGAGGGGGTTGGCTAGCGTCCAGAGCCGTCTTGGGAAAAGTGGAAGATCTAGGATGTGGCTAGCCGATTGGAGGACGCAGCGCTGTTGATCCATTGGAGGCCTATTTGCGGTATCGCCTCCTGCTTGTAAAGTCCACTTGATATGATACCGTTGCATTCCTGAGTGCGACCGACCGATAGGAGGAGCGTGAACGAGCTGAACGACTCAAGCAAGAGGTGGTGCTGCCTCTGGAGAGAAGGCCCAGAGGCAAGGCTGAGACGAGGAGTAAGGAGTGAGGAGAAAGGGGCGGCGAGTAAAGTACTCGACTCCGTGCGAAGTAGTACCTACTCCATATTTACCTCAAGATATGCACCTTAGTAGGTAGACAAAGTTGGGGGAGGGGGAGCTCTGGAAAAATGGCGCTCGCTCTCAGGTGGCCAAAATTGATGTCAATCAGTGCAAGGAGGTACCCAGGAGGTCTCTCTCTGGGCATCAATGTATTGACCACTACCCCGGAGTACCGGTTCTGATTGTAAAACTCCGTAGCATGTACCGAGAATGCAGAATCCTTTGTACTTCTCTGCTCCGTTCCCTGAACACATTTGATCTGTCAGGACGGGAGAAAAATTGAGCAGCTGCAATAGTGGGGGCAGCTTGATGGAGTCAATCACCTGATAGCATCATGTCCAATTCCATACTAGGGTAGACAATATTAGGAGAAGCAATGTAGGGGTTGCATGATCCCCACCAGTATTGAATAATAGCTCAGCATGTGCTATTAGAGCGCATGGAGGATCTACTACTATCTAGAAGCGGCCAGCCAAGGTTGGACTGTGCATACTTCGTATATGCGTCACATATGTCACGCTGTACCTACAAGTATGCATCCATGAGAATCGTGGTTCTTTTGCTCCATCCTAGGGAATCATCTTTTTTCCTCCGAATATGCAGAGGCACCCTTGATGATGTTGCCCGCCTGCGAAGTACTGCTATCGGGAAAAAGCTCATTTCCAGTTCTCCGCAGATAGTAGGGAACGGCGCCGAAGATAGCAGGTTGTGTCTTACGGGTACTAGGACTAGCAGTAATAGTACATGCTAGTAAGTACCTCTACCGCGGCTATAAGGTAGCCATCAGTATGACTAAACCCGGCTATTGCATGAGTAGAGCCTAGCTCAGGGCGCATGGCTTCCAACAAATACATGTGCCGCCTATTGGGTACCTCGTACTCCCGTACTTACTCAGAGGCAAGGAGTACCTTAACCTGCCCTGTAGAGACAGGGTACGGAGCACACTTGTGGCATGTTGGATCTGGAGCAGGGCTTGATGCATGTTGCAGGTGTACTATTTTCGAATGGAAATAACCATAGCAACTCAAATGCAGTTTTGCTCCCTGCTCTGGCTGCCTGAGCAATTCAACCCTGTACTTCCCTGACTCGCTGGTGCTTGTTTGATCTGCCTGCTTCTTCCGCCCTCAATGGCTCTCTCACGAGCCAGCTCCACACCAAGCTGCAGGCACCTTAGTCAGCTGTGAAACGTGCAATTCTCCATTGTGCCATTGAGGGGCTGAGGCCACTTCAAGAACAAAAGTTTGATGCCTTTGTTGCACATGTTTGTGAGCACACAGTGTTATTTGACCGACGCCAATTCCTTAGCCAAGTGTTCGGCAGTGAAAGCCAGACGCCTATCCCGCTGTTGGGCGTAGATGCTGCGTTGAGGCCTCGTTTTTGTACCTGCATGTAGACGTATTCACCCCCCTTGAGCCAGCCACGGCGAAAACTGCTGGGAGCACACGAAATTGGGCTCAGCATGACTCAACAGCCTTCGGAATGCCAGGTACGGAATAACTTGTCCCGCTAGCCGACTGCTGAAGGAACCCCTGGACTAAACATGGACCATCATTGGCCATGAATGAATAAGCTTTGCATCTCACAGATGCCAGCAGATGTACCAAGGAAGCCACACACGCCAATGGGGTTTTCTGCTGGTTCCATTCGAAACAGGTCTATGGTCTTTACAAGGGGTATAAACGGCGTAATGCCGAGCTGGATGCACGAGATGCCCAGGAGCCCCTGTATCTAAAAAATGCCAAGATTCCTCTCGCGAATCAGACGTTTGAGGACATTGAAGACGCAACGACACTCAGGACAGTGCATTCTCATCTCTATGAGAAATATGTCCTCATCGGTCAAGTGATTGACGCCCGCAAGCTTCACCACACGCACTTCTACTCGCTCCAAGTTGATTATGGGCACCAGGCTTACATCGATAAGCTCAGTAGCCAACGTCACACCGTCCTGCGGTCTCTGGAGAAGCTGGAAAAGCGAACTGCTGATGTTCTTTATCAGAAAGAGCAATGGTTCGCTTGGGTGCGCAAGGTTCAAGAGGAAGAAGAGGCAACTCGTGAGAAGGAGCAGAAAAAGATCAAGCAAGAAGCCGCTTTGTTTAAGCGCCATCGAGAGAAACTGCAGGCTAGATTAGAACAGGCCAGAAGAGAGGAGGAAAAGAGGAGCCAGGATGCGTATCTCGAGGATGCTTTCCAAGAGCGCATGTCATTGTCAGCAGACGAGGCAGACGGCGATGAAGCATGGGATCCAATTAAGGATATGGACGATGACAAACGCAACCAGTACATTGATCTGATTAAACACTTCCTCTGGATGGATGTTGCAAGCGCCGAGGACAGCAAAGTCCCTCCGATTAACTCAGCGGTCCGGACCGAAGAGGTTGCCCCAGCTGAGGAGGTCCAAGCACCTATCAAGAAAACGAAGAAAAGGTCAAACGCCAAGGGGGGTGCCTCGAAACCTGCTGACGGGAGCGCATCCCAAGCTGCCCATAGGGGTCAAGATAAGCTTGTCGCCATGCAGGAAGGCAAGAGAAGCGGCGCAGCCGCTGATAAGCATGGACCAGATAAGAACAACATTGAGACAGAACAGGAGATGAGGAAGCGCCTGAGCCAAGGCGTCGACAAGAAGCTCGACAACGTTTGGGGCTTGCAGCTCGTTGGATCAGTGGAAAACCCCCACGAAACTCATACCAGAACGGCACCGATGACGGACGACGAGATCGATTCGGCTGTCAAGGACATCCGAGAGATCAAACTGCTACTCTTTTGTCGCCTATTGCTTGCACAGGCATCCATGTTACCCGCTGCGCTACGAGCCGGCAGCGTACAGGAGTTGCTCGACGATGCCGAGATAGTCGACTCAGACCTACGGGATCTCTGCTTGAAGTTGGAAGATCCTACCCTTCAACAAATTCGAGACGCATGTGCCGACTTTGCTCGCGGAGACGAAGAGGAGGAGGATTTAGATGACGCATCAGATGAAAGCGAGACCGAGGACGAAGACGATACCTTTGCCGACATGATGACCGCCAATGATCGCTACCGGCACCTGCATACCAAGGACTGGCTATTGGACAAGCTGCTGGGTCGGAAGCCAAGGCCCTCACAACGAAAAAGCAGCTCTCCATCACAAAAATCCCGTGTCACCATTTGTGGTAAGAGTGTGTGGAACCACGCGAGCCAAAAAGCAATGTCCCGAGACGGCTGGTTGCAATTTTCAATCATAGCCAAGGACTGTGATCTGAAGCATGCCATTCAGCTCTGCCGTAATTGGGCCGAGTTCTCTGACCTGAATCTCCTCACTCTCTGGCAGTATTTTCCTGCTTCTAACTGGGCGTCTTGGGCCAATAACAGGCTTATTCAGCAACTGCAGGAGCTTGAATTCTACCCTTACTTCATCGATCTTGATGCTCAGCAACATAGCCGCCATTTCCAAGTTGGTGGGCGAGGGCGAATCCGGCGTCAGCATGATATAATCGAGACGAGGAATATCATTGCTGGTCACATGAAGCGTAGCGACCCTGTCACTCGGCGCTTTCTGCAGTATCTTGTAATGCGGACTGGAGAGCTGCTGGTCTTGGTACGGGATGGCAAAACCGGCCGCGTCATAACAGCACCCCCTGAGGAACACTTGTGGACTTACCGCAGGAAGCAGGGCATTGGGAGAGCTTCGAAGAATGAATGGCACAACGTTCTAGAGGTGGGACCTGATTATTTTGAAATGACTGATACGTTGAGAGAATGGCATTTCGGGTTCCATGACTATTACGATGTCTTCATTTGGGACTTTGTGCCTGATCAATCGCCAATGGAAATGTATAACGTTGTAATCACAGTATGTTTCTTGCTCTAAAGCCGTCGGTCTTTGTTATACTTACCAAACTCTAAAAGGAACTCCGTACAGCATGGCGCATCACCCAGCCACAGGATGTGTATGCGCATATGGAACCGCTCTTGCGAACATTGACGAGGGAGAAGGATACAATGCGCACTCGCAAGATAAACCGGGGCGAAGAGGTAGAGAGTCTCTGGGACACGGTGATGGGAGACGAGGTTGAATACCGTCTATTTGATGTCAAAGGAGATGATGTATCTTGGAGAACCCCTGCCGAGCTGGCTGCGTCGCCGTACCTATTCTACAACAAAGCCAATGTCGCTGAAGACGAGATTTTATTCCCAGATGAACTGATCTCTAACAGACAAAGTGTACCATTCAGAGAAGTTAAAAACGGCGTCAATCGCATAGAGAGTCCCATGTTCCCTAGCCACATTCGGCATCTCGAAAAAGGCATGACAGCCCTCCGTGAGGGTAAAGACCCATTCCTCCCGCTGGAGGATGCGAGAGACGATGATGAGGATAGTATCTGGGCTCTTCCTAAGGTATGGGAGACTGGCTTAGAGCAGTTTCGCCAGGGAGCGGTTTCAACGGAGCAACGCGAACTCCTTGAACGCACCGGTCTCGATACCATCAACCAAAGCCAATTGTTGGCTGATCGACTCGACGATGCAGATCCTTTGGAGATTATGGAGCGTGACAAGTCTTTCGGTAAGTAATTTTCTGTTATTATGCTACCCTTCTCTTCTCGAACGAGGTGCTGATTGTCGTTGCCAGGGTTTAAAGAGTCGTTCCACCAGGGGGATCTTGAACCAGGATGTACCGAGCGATATTCTGACGTCCAAGATAAAATTGGCATGATGCTCAATAATGCTCACACGGGAGCGACGGAGTGGGTTTTGTTTGTCGCTGAAATCCTTGACTGGCTTCAGATCCGAGCAGACTACGACGACTACGCTGGTGATCCTGCAGCACCGTGGCCTCATCCGTTCGTCGTCCAAGATTTGGTACAGGCATTCATGACCATAGCTATGTTCTTCCCAGAACAGGATGCAACAAGCAACGTGACAGCATTCCTCCAATCGGACCAGTGTGAAAACTTCAAAAACTCACTCTTATTTAATCCACAAGATCGAGGCAAGACTCCACCCGGCCAAGATCGAAGAAGCCGAACCAGTTACAAGTATCGTGCTGCAACATTTTGGTCTGAGTGGAAAGATATCGCAAAACAGAAGAGCCACTATACCGACATCTATCCTCTTGAATGGAGTCTTATCATCCGTCCCATCATAGCCAAACGTAAGTCCTTTTTCTGTTAACTGGTTCCCTGTGCTGCAGTAGAAGCAAATTCCTTACAAAACACAGTATATCGGGCAGGAATTATTGCGCCGGGTTACTATCAGAACGATCCGCAAATCGTCCCAGGGGTGGCCACGGCAATGACAGAACCTCACCGCCCAAATGAGCGGGACCTTTTCATCTGCTACGAAGACCGCTACAACCAATTCCCAGTGAAGTTCCCTCCCTTCTTCAGTAGCCCAAGTCAATGGACAAACCTGTTGCCTCGTGCCGAGACATTTGCAGGCAAACATCCAGGTGCACGCTTCGCTCTCCTTCGGCTCTGGTCAGCCCCACACTTTTATCCCCTCATGGTCGGATTGCAGAACCGACAAGGCAACAGCTTCCTTGATAGCGTTGGTCGGCCTTGGGAGTGGAAGTTTGTACCTAAAGATATGCCAGGCAGCGAGTTTAGCATACACCATACCGTCGGAAGCAGGCTGGAGTTGTTAAGGAAGCAGTTTGGAGACAAGGTGGTTAGCAGAGGCGACCTGATTCTTGTTATGGGAGAGGAAGCCGCAGACCTATTGAAGCATTGCACGGCTGTTACGTTTGCTTTGCAAACAAAGCCTTGGTTGAGAGAAGTTGATCTGTGGAAGAGTTTTATTAACGTCGAGCTGGGTCTTTTACAGGGATTGGATCCTTCGTGGTTGGAGTAATAACATAATCCGAGTCATTTACGACCATGGCGATTGTATGCTTTCTGGCAAGCAGCAACAAGAGAGATTTAGAAATTGGATTATAGGCAGCTTAATAATATAGCTAGAAAGTAATAATATTTAAAGTCTTGGGAGCTAAAATTAGAAGACATTACACTAAAGGAAAAAGCTTGACAGGACCCCGAATTCTCCACTACCTATGGTCGTATGTAGTAGGATGGCTGCAACGTAGGCTTATTTATCACATAGCATGGCTACGAAATGCAAGCATAGGAATATAAAAAGGAAAAAGCAGACAGCAGCCGGCGCTCACTAGTGGTCACCTGTCATTACACAACGTCCCTTTTTTTATAGGCCACAAGCTACGGATAGCGGTGTACGACTGGGGTTGTTCGCTATTGCTATAAATTTTTAGTAGAATTTAGTAATGATTATATTATTGGAGTTAGTTATAAACGCCACCACGAAATTTAATATACCATCGCGAAAGGTGTTGTCTGGTCTGAAATCTAGCGATAAATATAATATCACATTGTAAACACATTCAATAGAATTCATAATGAATTATGTATTCTATCGCAATATTGGATCTACTTGGTCACCATTCGGCAGCTGCCAGAGTGGAATCAAGCCTCCTCGCCACGTCAAGGCGTAGATCTTGAG
This sequence comes from Trichoderma arundinaceum, assembly GCA_025919625.1. Classification (NCBI taxonomy): domain Eukaryota; kingdom Fungi; phylum Ascomycota; class Sordariomycetes; order Hypocreales; family Hypocreaceae; genus Trichoderma; species Trichoderma arundinaceum. The sequence goes on along the minus strand of JAMQTF010000007.1, from coordinate 577,596 downwards.
GAGGATTCTATAAGAGATACTATACACATACTGGTCAGTAACGCTGGGGGGGCACGGGAGACATACCTTCATAAATATATAGCTTCCCCTTCCCCGACTCCCTCGCTGGACCTACCTTAACCTACCTTACGCTGGGGGAGGAGGGGAAGCAAAAGCGAACGAGATACCCTCCCGCCCTTCCACTCGATCGCTCCTGGATCGCTAGTCTCTCGCCTTCAAGGCCTTGTGCCGCAGCCTAGCGGCACCTTGCTTAAGCTTCGCCAGGGCATCTGTCAGGAAAATGGCGAAGCGGCTCTTAACCTCCTCGGAATCACCCTTGCATTTGCTGGCGATTTTTGTCCTCTCATCGAGGAAATGCTTTGCAAGGTTCAACCTTGCCTGCATCTCCCTCTCTCCGGATGTTGGTGTCTTCGCAGCCGATCCGGATGCTTCCCCCTTCGCATCGTCAGGAGATTCGCGTTTTGTCGATATGGGACCCGTGACGTCCATAGGGGCGCCAAGAGTGCCAGGCATATACTGGAAAGGGTCCGAAAAAGATCGGCCCCTTTTGGCGAACTCCGCGGCGGATGGATGCCGGATCTCCGGTTCGGCGCTAAACAACCTCCAATCGAAGAGGGTATGTTGAGCAGAGACGTGAAGCTCTCGGAAAGTGCCGTAGTCCGTGAGGCTCCTGGATGCTTCTCGGACCGCCCTGGATCTGACGGCACCAGAGCCAGTGTCCTTGGCCTCCCATAACCCCTCGCCGGACTAGCCTCATCGCATTAGATAACTGGACATATTCTGTATGTAGAGCGTGGTGTATAATACTTACCTTCTGTACCCTGGACGACTGAAAATGGTCGATGAGAATGTCCCATTTCCCCTTATGATCGGACCAATTGTCAGGGAGTTCGGACTCGAGGTCAGCTCGGTCTTTGTCGAGGGCCTGGACAAAGAGTTTCGCCGCCTCGGATTTGTCGAGGCCTTCGGCTTAGATCCGGTCTAGCCCAGTGACATATCTGGTTCCGACTGGCGTATACTTCGACCGCGAAGACGACTGTCTCAATATCCATCCGGTCTACGAGGTGTGATGCCAATGCGATCACTACAGGGTTGTTTAGCTGAAACGAAGATGACAAGGTGTGAATGTGATTTACTTACGTTGATCCCCGTACGGACCCATCTCCCTTCTCGCATCGCTGAACTCAGGCCACACGGGGAACCCCTCGGCGAGCCCTTGCTCCTCTCGTATCATTTGGATTATCTCGATAGCCGTCCGCGGGAGTGATACCTTTCCGCTGTCTGAGGAAATGCGCAATCGCGCATCGGCCACCTTCAAATCGTTCCATACAAGCCCAGCAATGTCCCCATACCGGGCAAGAAATTTAAATTCCTGCAATTCACGTAGGCTATTGTCAAGCCTCTCCTTGTCCACCTCGGAGAGAGCCTTCCCGTCCGGCTCAAAGCCATCTGCAATGCTAAAGTGAGTAACGTTTCATGGCCTGCGATGAAGTAATGCCTTACCAGGGATGGCGTCCCGACCTGCAGTGGACATGGTGGCTCTTGGACGTGAATCGATACGGTTTGTTGCTGGCAATCTATTAGACAGAAAGACAGAATACAACAAATCGTGTCGAGAATATGTACATACCTGTACTTTAGGCACGATAGGGCGGGGCGCTTGGATTAAAGTGAGACTAGCGACAAAAGTTAGCATCGGATACGCTGGCATGAAAGAGGAGGGGATGGGTAAGGAGGAAAAAGGAATAGGAGCGGGTTCACAACGAAAATAAACATATGTTGTTATCAACGATATCCCTATGGTGACGTAAAAAGCATAAAATGACGGCCATGTGAGTAAATAGAAACCATTTGATTCTAAAACCGCAACTGCTAATGGGTCAATTATTACTGTTATTATTATTGTTATGATAGGTACGCACGACTATTTCACTTGCCTACTCGCTACTGTCAGGACGTGGCTATTGAACTATCCAAGCGGAGCATACCATGAGTTTGACATTACTTCGATCAATACAAAATGAAGCTAGTTGGATTTTCCCACCGGCCTTGATATGGATATAGACATGTAATATATAAACCATTTCGTTCAAATCTTGCCACATTCAGATGCTCCTACACCATTGGTTTTGATATACGCCTGAACATTATGCGAGGAAGTATCTACGTATAGTTTGATAATAGCTGAGAGAACATGATCGGTGCATGAAAATGCAGCATGCATTATTTTCATCAATTCCTAATAGGTAACATAAATAAAATGGTGCAGCTAATCCATCGGTAAGTATTAAGATTCCCCAAATCTCTTCATGTACGTGAATATATATATGTACCTTTCTCAAATCCCTTCTCAATTTGAACAGCACCATTATGACCTGTGTTTCGGCAAGCAGGAGCATCTGAACACCGTGTATGAAGATATTTATCGGTTTCTGAGACAACGGCTTGCTTTTCTTGCTTCCATGAATCAGTGTACGCAGCCTTCTCCAGCGCCGTTGTTGCGGTTATCTGGCCTAATACTTTATTTTAGAACTAAAATTGGACCGTTGACACGTTGCGCGAAGAATTTAATGTGGTATTTGGGCCTACCGCGGATTTGACTTTGGTTATAAACCTTAGTAATGGTTTATGGTTTTCTTTTGCTGGTACGACCCAAAATTTCGAGATATCATCCGATCATCGATTACCGATCATATTCATCTATGCTGTAAAAGGATTTCTCTCATGCTTGCTCTTTCACAATCTCTCTTCCCTACATAAACACCACTTCTTGAATCCGGCATCACAAGCCTATGATTACCTCTTCAAAGCTAAACTGAAGATTTCTTACCATCGATTCACGCTTGCACTCACACATGATGGAGCGATGTCATAATATTCAGCAACTCCCCCTGGAGTTGAGGTGTATGATTTGGTCCGAAGTTGGCCAAGCAGAAGGTTACAAACAACTGCTTCGGACCAACCATCTAGTTCGATCCGACATTCTATCTCTCATCCCTGGCATAGGTCTTTCTTGCCAGTGTTCGCCATACAAGCCCTGTTCATGTGACAAATCTATTGCTGTCAAGCGACTTAATATCGTCGTGGAGCCCGACTGCTCTACCCAATCCTGGCTCAAGTTCTCGGTTTCAGTGCTTCATAGTCAAGGGTCATCTTGGAAGATTAGAAGTCTAGATGACATGCTTGCACAGCCTCTCCGTTACCTTCGCCCAAAGGAAATATTTATCGATTTCCAAGCTCCAAAAAAAGGTTACTACCAAGCATTATTCCTAATCTTACGCGCTAAGCTGTTTGATGTGTGTGCGGTTCTGGATCTTGTACAGGCTCAAAATGCACGGTCACTGCATCTGCATTTCAGCGATCCTTGGGCAAATAGTGGCAGTGGCCCAAATACGCCGTTCTGGGAAAATCGTCCTTCGTCTTACAATATAGAAAGAAAATTTATGAGGCGCCTGCGTGGTCGAGATCTCCGGCCTCTTATAAAGAGGGTGAATAAACTTAGGGGCCGTGATGCCTTTCTATATTTTTACGAAATGATTTTAACTCCCTTTTGTATGCATTGGGCTTGGAGGAACGCAAAGGTTACATTCGACAGAGAACCAAAATCAAAAAGCACCTCGTTCATCACGCCAACTGTTATCGCTAATCAAAAACATATCATATATCACGGTGTTAATGCCCTATTACTTACGGCATGGGCATACACCGAACAACTTATACAAGATGGAACAATTAAAGAATCTGAAGAAGAGTTTATACCTCAATTTGAGAACCATGAAGACATACGTGTGAAATGGGCCTCTGAAGAGATTCATCATAGCTCTTGGAAAAAAGCATTAGAGTGTTACCTCAACTTTACCATCGCCACTTCAGAAAGCTTTCAGCGCATTATGGGTATCGGAATGTCGCGGATAGCCAACTTGCCTGAGACCATTTGGTGGCATTTGGGCAACTCTCCAAGAGACGCCTTCTCGGAAGAACACCCTGGATCTACTGAAGGGGCAGGGAATATTGGGTTTGAGGTTGGCACCTGGAGATGGAATCACGACATCATACGCCGAAGATATCAGGAATGGGCTCAACTCTGGGACGATTCGCAAAACGATGTCTTCGATCCCTATTTGTTCCATTCGTTTTATTCGCTCCTTGAATTGCATCATGGAATGACGCTGCAGTTTCCCCGAGAGGGAGATTCAGACTTTGAATCAGTATTGGATGACGAGAGCGAGATTATACCCTACGAGAAGTTTAGGGCACATCAGCTGAGATACATTTGGCCACCCAGCTGGAAATGGCAGCGTAGTTCGGGTTGGAAAGTTCGGCCAATCTTGGAGTCTGCAATTCGCTTTTATATGCGCTTACACAACCTAGCTTAGCCGTTTGTATTTACTAATAATAGCTTTGCACTCGATACTTGCAATGGTAGCATTATTATGTTAGACTTAAGCGACATTGGATAATTATTGTTTGAAGAATCGCTCGCATTAATGCTCATATAAATCCACCTGATTCGCTATGCGATTGAATTCAGCCTATATCAATTTCGTCTCTATTTGTGAACGGAGATTGAATGGTTACGACCCATCTTAGCGCGGGTTGGTTAACTGCCAAAGGCGGAATCCTGCAGCTCTAGATTTAGAGTCTTAGGATATAAAAAATGGAAGACATCATACTCAAGAGAAATGCTTGACAGGGCATACCCGAGCTTTTGCTGCTTCCGTTATCCGCTGGAACCCGCTGCCGTTTCCTACGGAGCAGCTGGAGCGCTCATTTATTCCACCACCGTTTTATTCGGCCTCCGATACTGAAGAGCTAAAGACAAACCACCCACCGTAGTGTACCGAACCCATGCTGCATTCAACCTGACATTGGGCCTGCCTAATCCCATCGAAATTATACTTCCAAGGCAACGACCCAGACTGAGCCAAAGGCGCTATATGATAAGGGTTTGGAGGGAGGCAAAAATCGCAAGTATCAGCCCCTTGTAACCTTGATCGCATGAAGATTTCCACGGTTCTCTCCGACAAAAGCACAATGCGCACAAATTCAACTATAAGAAGCCGACTACCCTGTACTGCCAGCAATCATTGGACAAACTCAACTTACTCAACAAGCCATCCCGGGCCATTCACGCTCTACCTACGTCAAGATGATTTGGTCTCAGTTCCCTCCCGAAATCAAGTGCATGATTCTCGCTGACAGATGACAAGAACTGCAGATTATCCAATGCTGCTGTCGTGTCACGGGAGTGGCAGGCTGTTATTGAGCCACGCATCTTTGCATATATACGAGTCACGTCCCAACGCATCGCCCAACTCAACGCCATGACGCAGCGCAACCGGGATCATGTGCGTTATATATGGTTCTGTATAGAGCTTGAGCGATACAACGGCCGCAAGTGCGATTCTTTTGATCCTAGAGCGTTGCGGACGAGCGACGGCGAGAACGAGCTCGTCTTGGAATCGTTCCAGTCGCTATTCACAGCTTTGAACACGTGGGAGCCAAATGGGAGCCTGACCCTCGGTATTAGCCTGTACTCGAAGAGCGATAACGAGCACGCATTCAAGTACCTAACCTTTATGCCGGACGCTACGGGACACCAGGTCGAGCTGATGTCGATCGCCGGAAGCGAGGAGCCCGACAAGCACCGATGGGAGAAGTTTACAGTCTCCCATATTCTTTCCCACCTTCCTGGCTTACGTGAGTTCCACTATGAGATATGGATGCAGTGGTTTACCGAGATGTACGAGAGCTGGCATGAATGTGAGTAATTCATCACTGAAGTTTGCCAGCTACTAACATTTTTCACAGCGTTGCTTGAACTTCTTTTGGCTACCGAAGGGCTGGGCAAGTTAACAATCTTTGAAAACTCCAACCAACAATACCCGCTCTACTTTCTAGGAGAAACCTGGCCAGCCCATGCTCCCACTATTCATCTCAGTTAGAAGCTTGCCCGAGTGAATCTCGGCGTAGAAGTCCTCTCAGCGTCATTCATGGTAGATGCTGCAGAGTTTTTCACTGAATCTTCAACATGGCCAAACCTAAGCTATCTTACCCTTACTTCACAGCTTCTAGCACCCACAACATGTCCTACACAGATTATGGATCTCCTTCAAGCAGCAGCATCTGCAACTTGTGATATGCCCAAGCTCAAAGATGATGGAGATATGGTATGGACGAGAGGGGCTAGCAACTTTATTCAAGTATGAGTTTATCCCTGGCTGTTTGCGGCAATCTGTTGTTACTTGGCGAGCAAAGTGATGTATGAGTATACAGCCTCGAGTGATTGAGGCGTGGGAGGGGGCTGTACGCAGCCGTGGTGGATATCTTAGTGGCGTCGATGTGGTATATGAGGCAGTCAACGAGCACATCACGTCACATGTTGATGCGATTGTCAGCCTGAAGCTATCAGAGACAGTGCTCCGGCCCATCTCTTTGCAGCAGATTAAGAGAGAGCGGAGCTTTGTTGATTTCTTGATAGTCTAGACAGATATCATTGTACACGAGAACAATCGATGAGCACACAGCAAGCACTTAAAGGATCCGTTCAAAGACGAATTAAGAATCTGAAGATTGGGCAATTGATCCAATAATTGGCATCAACCTGGCAGACCAACTAGCCTTATAAGGGATATCCCTGCTACGGTGGACCGGATCGTAATACTACTACCCATAGTCCAACCTAGCCCATCTACTAATAGAAACCTGAATAGGTAATTAGACATTACTATCTATACTAACCCTATAGGTAACCGGTTTATCGCAGAGCTACATCTACGGCCAAGCTGGGTGAAGCTGAAAAAGCCGGGGTGGCCTCAATACGGCCACTATGTTTACCATCCTGCGAGTTTTACAATTCGTGTTGTGTTGTGTCTTTAAAAGGGATTTAAGAGAACGGGATCGCCGAAGAATATTCCGGATAGTTACATTATTCCAAACAGACCCTGCTTGTTATTGTAAGGCTTAGGAACAACTACGATATTCCTTTACTAATATCAGTCGTTCCCTTTTCGGTATACGAGACTAACCCACATGCATTTGATGTACTGCCGTAAGTTCCCCAAACTTGAAAAAGTATATTATATGTACGGTGATAGCTTCTTTGAGCCGTATAATCCGTCCGCAATGTCCGGTGTGCCCGGCAGTCGACCCATTACTACTAGAAACTCAAAAGGTAAGAGAAAAGTATACAAGAACCGGCGACAGCGGCGGTACCAAAGCAACGTGCCAAGGACATCCAAATTTGGTACACGATGCTTCTGCGCGATCGTGGTAAGTCGTCTTGTTTGTACAATGAGCTTGAGATTTCAATGTGTCTATTAGCATCTCAGACCTGCACACATGGTAACATAAACAGATTACTTTTTGCTATTAATTCTCGTCGTTGTGCCGGTATCGATAATCTACTACATAATGCAATCTAGCGATCTTTTGGCCGAACTACTTGTCCATTGAACAGGAAGAATAAAGTCTTGAATATAAGAGCAGTCCGCTAGCTGGTCTTTGCTGAAATGGCGTGCGGTTACCCTCTGTAAGCAGATGAATTGTAGATCAGCCTTTGTTTCATCATATGAAATACGTCGGGCATTTACATTACCACTGAGTTCAGTTTTTTCTCCTTGTAGGTGAAATAATGAGTGGAGCCACCTCCAGGCAAGGTAGATTGGACTACGATAAGGAAAGTTATTGATTTAACGAATATCCATTAACATTTGAGCTGAAATACGGTCGAATTTACAGTTGCTGGTGGCGATCCTCGTAAACTGAAAATGAAGTACGCCGACCCGTAAAATACTTCGTTTTTGAATAACCCTTAGCCGTGAGAACGAGGCGCTAGACCTTAAATGGAATACGAACGCAGTAACATTCTGCATCAGGTAAAATCACTTAAAGTAGCTGCTACGGGATTTGTGGCTGTAAGTATATAAATTACTCTACGGATACTGAAACTTATGTTAATAGTATGTCTAAAAACCTTGTTTATTATAAGAGGGCATTTTCTTAAGTGAACACCATGATTACTCGTCTCATCATTCTCCTCTTTGTCCTGGCAACGGCTAGCTTAGGCATTGAATTGCGCCTTCGTCATACTGATAACAGCACTCAGTCTGGCGCATCTGGAACATTCATTGAAGGCATGGTAAATACTACAATTGTCATTATACCTATCCCGCTCTCCCTCGCCAGAAAAATTGTCCCATCAAAATATGGCATCATTCAGAGTTACTTGGATTATCTGCCAGACTTTCTTGGGAGTTATCCTGTGAGTAAATTTACAAGCTCATGATCCTATGACCATGCTTGTCGGGTAACTAACAATAGTTACAAATGGCTAGTTGGTGCTCGAGCTTGCAGTGAACACCGATGTCGTTATCTCAGGAACAGCGTCCTCCAACTTTTCGTCTGTACGATTCACCTATCCGTTTATCGACCTACTAGGCGATGGGTATAGCACATTCCGTTATGAAACGGACTGGATTGTAACGCCTCAACCCGATATTGTTAACGCCAGTGCATCGTTCGGATTGAGAGTTACTGCTGCCGATTTTCGACCAGACACCCCAGAAGCATATGCGCTTGTGTCCGACCCGCATTGTAGAGGGGAGACATCCTACAGTGCATACGCACAAAATAATACTGGTCCTTACGTCTTATCACGGCACTGTCCACAAGGTCCAAGTAACCAGACTCATTACGATCGTCAAGTCGCATTCTACAGGAACGCAACCACTCAACCAATCTTCGTCGAGGGTAGCATCTGTGCGAATGTCACCAGATCTTTTGATGCTGAAATAGCACACAATCACCGCTTCGTTGAGACTGAGGTCTTTATTGAAGACAGTTTCCCAGCTCACGGTAAATGGGAGAAAGTGCGAGGTCTACAAGTTGCAACACCTTTTACAGAGACCTATACAGAATGTTCCTTGCTGTAAGATTTATAACTATGCGAAAAGCTTCTAAATGTGTTGGGAACTGGATAAAATATATGGTAGTCCTAACTACGATTATGTTTGTATTATGTGAACTGCAGCTATGAGATAGTGTGGCATATTATAATTGAGATAGATGTTTCTTTAGAAGTGAGCAATCTTTTGACAATAATGATTTAACTAGTCTCTGATATATGCTTGGCCAACTTAGAACTTGAGAATGGTGCTATATCATTTGCCGGCGTGATGTACAGTCTCTTGCAGACTACTCGCCAACACGTTCCATAGTTATCAAATCGTAATCCTGTGTGGCAGTAAAGCCTTTACCAAAAGAATGACGGCTTCTACTAGAAGGCTTAAGATGTCAGCGACTTAATTTCGTTGGGTTATCGGAAGGGTTATTAATAATATTGTGCTCACTATCTCCGCATTTGAACCATCTGCGGTTATAACTACTGCACAGTAGGTCCGAGATGATGGTTATTCTATGAGTCTGTATTGTATCGTGTTTTTGAAATACGATGGAGAAGCACGGGGACCCCGAAGCATATTCCCGATGATTACACTATTGCAAACAGACCCTGCTACTTGTTGTAAGTCTTGGCAACAACTACCGTTTTTCCTTTTTTGACATACGAGACTGACCCACATGTGTTTGGTGTACTGCCGCAGTTCCCCAAAAACCCATATGAAAAAGCGCATTATATGTCCGGTGATACTTTCTTTGAGCCGTAATATCCGGTGTGCTCGGCAGTCGACCTATTACTCCTGGACAATCATGGGGTAAAAGTATACAAGGACCAGCGACGACGGCGGTCCCAAAGCAAAGTGCTGAAGGACATCTAAGTTACATAGCTGACTTTCCTCCTTTTTTTGACTATTTGAGTATCATCTGATATCCCAAAGATCTAGCTATGGCCGATACACTCCTTGTTACTGGAGCGATCCATATAGGTGGAGCCATGGAATCTATTTTATGTTTTGATGAACTCTACGAAGCTTAGGGCCGAGCATGTTGTCAGCGTTGCCGATGATCTAGATTTTGTCAATCTATTCCAAAATTTTATATGAATTGCTATTCAATTCGCAGATCAACCTGAAAATAGGAGCTTTTTCTATATCAAGGCTCGAGAAAGTTGCAAGCAGTTACTCGTGCACCCAAGTTCATTGCTTTGCCTTTGCAGTGTTCTCATTTACAAGGCCCATGAGTCGATCAAATGCTTTCTGGTCATTGCCACTTTTAAACTGCTCCTCATTTTCGTCCTCTCCTAGAAAGAACATACCATACTTATCGTCTAGGTATCCGTATCCAAATAAACGCAGCCTTGGGTCGGCCTTGAGCTTCCGGCGAATCTCCTGGATGTCTTCAGGTTCATCCTTGAACTGATAATCGGGAATGAATTCCTCATCCCTCGTGAGAGGTACTTTACCGCCTCCAGCAATCAACTCGGTAAGCGCGGGTTTGGCCTCGTACACCCCATCAAAAAACTCGGCCCAGGATATGGCATTATCCGCCATAGCGGATCCATCCCCACTAACACATTCCTTGACATCAAGCGACTTGAGAACTTGTGTGTGACCATGCATAAATGAGACCAGCTCCGGGCCAACGAAGCAGTTCTCAAGCTTTAGTGATTCCAATAGTGGAAGATCCTCGGGCTTAAGCGCAAGTGGGATGTGGCGATGCCCTTCAAGACCGAGGGGATCCGACGCATGGATAGTTAGATGTTTCAGTCCCGTCATATGGTGGAAAAAAGAAGTATCTAGCTCACGAAGGAACTCAATATAGCCCCACACTGTATTGGTCTTCCACCCTGCGCCGTTATCCATGCCGAATATATTGAAGGTTGCAAAGTCAAGCCGGGAGAGAAATTGACGAAACTCTTCTGTACGGAAAGAAGATGTCCACTTGGGTATTAGCCCGTCTAGGATAAGCTCCCTCACATGGATATTGGCTGCCAGCGCCCGCCAGGTCTCGTTCATAAGAGCCCGCCACTGCCATGTCTCTTCCCTCTCTCGGACATATTCTTCGTTTTCTACACCTTCAAATAGATATATTGATTCTCCTCCCGAGGCATCTGGATGGCCCTCATCCCATTCATCACCCCCGTCAAAGTCAAATTCAAACTTGAGACTGACGGTACTTAAATTTGGAGTGAGATGACCTTGGAGGACTTTTGCTGCGGCTGGCGTGAGGGCAGGTGCCGTTATCTCGTCATCGGGCCCGCAATGACCTTTAAACTCGACGCGAGTTGTGTACTCGCCGTGAGCCTCGATGGCCGCTAGTGCGGACCGCGCAACTCTCTCATCGTTTGTGAGGCAAATTGTCTTGAAAATTTCTGGCGCCAATTGAGCTCGGTAGCGTCTGCAAGTTGTACTGAGGCGGACTTTGTCGCCGACTTCCAGAAGTCGGAGGATCTGAAAATTCAATTCCTGTGGGAGAGCTGAAAGACGCACCATCTTAAATTGCCTGGATTCATGAACGCGAGCTGAAGTAACGTCTTGTTCATCGAACTAAATAGCTCAACACGTAGTCATGTGATCGTGATGGATTTGGTGCTAACAACCTGCTGCTGCCTGGTGTGCCTGTTTGAATCTTTGGGACTCCCCTGTCGCTGTCAATAAGTCTATATTTTTAGGTAAAGAATTCACCTCAATGATACAAAAAGCTTCCCAAACTGTGCAATATTACGTGAACCCCGGTAGTGCTGCATGAGACGGTCACACCACCTTGTTTCCTTGTGTTAATCATTATCCGGCTCTTATTTGCCCTTGCAAATGGAATTGGATCGAAAGCCAGCTCTTGAGCCTTAGCTTATAGCTGTTTCTATTCTGCCTGGCAGTGCTAATCAAACTTCGGTTCCTAGCATGAGCAAATAGCTAAGTCAACAATCTCAGCCGGCCAGGACTCGCGAGAGGTCATTTCAAAATGTGCCGACCAATTCAAGGCTGCATAGCGTATCGGCTGTTTGCTATCAAGCCAGCTCCGGTATTCTGTTACATCATACATGGTCCTGGGACTTGCAATGCTCCTATTTAAGTTCCCATCAATCTTCAACATCGACCTCAATGCATCTATAAGCTTGCCATCACATGTCAAATATGAACTGGCGTTGGGCTTAGACCCTTGCGTTTTCTTAGATTACTAACACACGGGTTGTGGGGAGAAGAGTGTGGGGGTCAGGAGGAGGAGTACATGTTTGTAGAGATAGTCTCGCCGACATCGTATCGTCTGTTGATCAAAATCTATGAGTACCGGATACCTGGCATTAAACGGTAACCTCAAAAGATTTGCACATGCTCACGGGCAATGGACATGTTTCGCCGAGCCCAGCGTCGACGCGTTGGTCGCAGAAAACGGCATCAAGTGGTTCTATTTTTAGAACCAAGCAATGACAAAATGGAAGATGTTGAACCGTGATAAAGAAATTGATGGGACCCGAAGTTTCGTGCGTGCTTGGAAACGCGTGAGAATTGACTTACAACCTGAATGCGTAATTTGATGGGATATGATTACCTATAAGAACATATACAGTGGTCACATAGCTAACTGCCAGTCTGCCTATATTGTGTACAGCATCTATCCTAGAGCTGGCTCAAAATCTAACGGCAATGGGGGGCTGTGTGACTGAGCGAGTTCTCCGTTTTTACATCATACGGAGCAACGCTATGAGCCAATTGAGGTAATCAAAAGGAAACAATGTACGACATTGATATAAAACTATTTATCTAACAAGTTCGGAAACTAATTAGTCTTGTTAATGGCGCTAGAGATACCCAGAGGAGGAATTCTGCCCGCTGAAAAAGGAGCAGAGGGCAGCTGGTCATTCAAAAATTCAGTTACCAGTTTAGCATAATATTCTGGGTACTGGAAGAGATGACCATGCCCGCTGCTTGGGAACATGACGAAAACAGCATTGGGCAGCTGTCTTGCAAGTACATAGGAGTTTTGAGTCGGAACAATTAAATCATTATCGCCATTGGTGACAAGAGCGGGCTTCTGAATGGTCTGCAGAAGAGCATAAGGTAGCGGATCAGCATCCCAACTAAGGTATGCTTGAGTAAGCTTCACCAAGTCTTCGCCAGTGGTGAAATGGGCTATTTCTGGCTCTCCATCCTTTCCCGCGACACCGCTCCGAGAATTGGTGCTGCGGCCGAACCATGCCATGCCTTGATCTCCTGTTGTAAATGACGGAAAGAAGGCTTCTATAGTAGGCAAGCTCGGGTTCGGATTGAAGACGGTAGACTGAACCTCATTCATAGGTCTCTGAAGGTCAGGTCCAAGGCTTGGTCCCGTTCCAGCGAGAATGAGCTTCCGCACAAGATGTGGCGCATCTAAAGCGAGCTGCTGGACGATGTAACCACCCATTGAGAATCCCAGGACATCGACCTGCTGGACATTCAAAGTCGGCAGCAGCTCGTCTAAAAAGTTGATCAGATTGGACGAGAAAACTTTGATGCTGGGTGCAATCTGCCCAGTGCTATGCCCCAATCCGGAATAATCATAAGTAATCAGCTGTCTTCCATTTACAGCAAGCCTGTTGATAACTTCGGGATCCCACGTGTCGATGGTAGAACGCACGTGATTGAGCATAAGCAAGGGCACGACTGAGCTGCTACGCTCTCCAATTAGACGGTATGCGTATTTGGTGCCATTGGCGACCAAGTAGAGTGTCTTTGCCGTTTCTTGAGTAGTCATGATATTTTAGGACGTTGATGTTAGTTATTGGATATGCGAGATGAGGAATGATTGCAGATTTTGACTTGCAACGAGGAGCCAACCAGAGCCATTAAATAGATCGTCAAATTCAAGATGGGCGAATTAATTTGTTTGATTGATTTCTACGCAGCTTACAAACAACTGTTGAAGCACGTTCTATAATCACCATATTCTAGCGGACGGTGTCGGACGGATCGGCCCCAGTCCGATCGACTCCGACTCTATCCCGACTTGTCGGAGTCCCGCTCCGCCTAGATTACTACACCAACTGCCAAATACTATAGGCTTTGCGCAAATCAGCCATGTTTTTACATGCAGGAATTCTCCACGTGTGAAATGTTTCATTTGATATCACGCTTATTAATTGGCCGTTCCAAATATGGCCGACTTATAAGAGATCTTGGACCTTGGATGAAATCTGACGGCTGTCGCAATCTTTAACTGCGGGCAAATTGCTCATTAATCCGGCTAGAAACTTAGTCGTAAAGCCACTCCTTAGGCACTAGTCGTACGCATGAAATCGTTTGGCTATTAAAAACCAGAATTCACCCAGTGACACTTGTCGAGGCAAATTTATGCGTCGCCTACTAATTTTTTTCCAGAAAGCCATGCGCCTCATCCGGCGCCTACCTTCGGCTTCGCTGAGTTGGTTGGTAGTGGGACTCGAGCAAAAGCCGCTGCAATTGCCGTCGGCTACGGTTATACTTGAGCTCACAATATGGGATATGCACGCTTTTCAAAACGGCTTGAGATCCAAGCTAGGTAGCTTTTGGTTGCCGATATCTTCTGCTTCCCTTCGCATTTGAACCCCTCATTGCATCTAGGTCTACCAAATTGTTTTACGTGCAATTGTGCATGCCTTATATTCAAGTCTTGAATCATAGTGCTCTTTTGATATTTCACAGCGAAAATGACTACTTTTCATCTCCAATCGGTAGATAATGACCTGCGCGGCCGCCTTGCGCTGGTAACAGGAGCAAGGTCCGTATAGGGAACACAGCATGCAACGGCCGCGGACTAACATGATATCTTCGATACTCAAGCGGTGGGATTGGCTGGGCTTGTGCAAAAGCACTGGCTTCCGAAGGCTGCGACATTGTTCTTCACTACTCCTCTAGCAAGGTAGTGACCATACGTTTCTTCATATGAAATAGTAACTGGCAAATTAACTTGGGCCAAAGGACAAAGCAGACTCATTAGCTTCAGAGCTCCGACAGAGTCATCCGTCACAATTATTCGTTACAGCCCAAGTCGACCTCACATGTCGCAAATCCACGCGCACTTTCACGGCAACAGTGCTAAGTACGCCGACCGTCGCCGAGAAACACAAAGCAATATCTGTGCTGGTTGCAAATGCCGGTATTGGCCGTCGCATTCGAGATGTTAAGGATATCGAAGAACAAGACTGGGATGACATAATGGAAGTCAATACTCGCAGTCAGTTTGTCATTACAAAGTCGGTTGTAGAAGGGATGCGACGGCAAGGTTGGGGAAGGGTAATTCTCGTGGGTAGCATTGCGAGTCGTGGGGGCGGCCTGAATGGGTGTCATTATGCGGCCTCGAAGGGTGCCTTGTGGTAAGTTTTCGTTCAAGTCATGGGCGTGAAAAGCTTGTGCATGGCAAGAGTTGTCTGACGCGTTGCAGCTCAATGGGTTTGAACTTGGCTACGGTCCTCGCCCCAGAAGGCATCACAGTCAACGTTGTATGTTTAGTTCCAACATGTTTTCATCATGACTGAACATACTGACTATGTTAGGTTTCACCAGCCATGATCGGATCGACTGGCATGATTCCTACCCCAAAGGAGAGGTAAGCCGTAGCAACTCTGCAGTGTGTTTTGCGGAGCTAACGCCCAAGGGTATAGGACTTGGACATCAAAATGTGACTTGGAGGCAAAGAAGGAGTCCGATCCTGGACTTGCAATTGCCAGTAGTGTGCCGATACATCGACTTGGGGTACCAGAAGAGGTAGCCAATGTGGTCGTCATGTAAGTCTTTCGTGTGTTAGAAATGCGAAAAGTATTAGAAGTCGCAGCTAATGCTGGGATGCAGGTGTGCGAAGACCGGGTATATGACAGGGCAAGATATTTTGTTAGCTGGGGGCTTAAAATAGAGCAGTCCCATTATCTCAACCGTGGAAGGAGTCATTTCTGCTGTATCTATGTTATAACATCTTACAACATGTAGATACCAGCACTACTGCAGTCAGTTGAATAATTGTGTTTCATACCTTGATACTTATAGCTTCTGTCTAATCTTATATCTTTGATGCCTATGAAGTCCTACAGTCCCCGTCCCTTTCCATTCTCCTCATACTTTCGCCAACACAGGCTTCTGTTCCGGTATTAACGTAAGAAGCTTTCCTTGTGTGACTGCGCTTTTGACATTGTCAATTACTAGAATCTCCATTTCTTTCTGTATTTCGAAAAACCATCATGATTAGTATCAAGTAGTTATAGTAGTGGATTAATAAGTAGTTACACACCTGAGTATCGATAGTTGCAGTACCAATGTGAGGCAGCAAGACAGCACCGGGATGGCTGATGAGTTTCGGGTTGATCTCGGGCTCCTTTTCGTACACATCCAGGCCGACACTCCAAACCTTACCGGAGTCAAGGCTTTCCGCTAGAGCCTCTTCATCAATGATGGCACCTCTAGCTGTGTTTACAATGATGACGCCGTCCTTCATCGAACTGAGCTCGTTCTTGCCGATCAAGCCCTTGGTGGCCGGTCCCAAGGGTAGATGAACTGAAATGACATCGCTAGTCTTGAGCAATTCTTCGAGGCTAACGTATTTGGGAACCTCCCCAGAGGCAAAATGCTTGTCCAAATCGTCCACGGGCCTTCTATTGTGGTACTGTAATTTGAACCCAAGGGCAGCGGCACGCTTGGCCGTGGCCGTTCCAATTCCTCCCATACCCAAAATACCAAGAGTTAAGGTATGAGGATCGCGGCCGAGAGGGCTCGCACCTCGCCACTTGCCCTCACGAAGAGCCAGCTGGGGAATCCAGGCGCGGCGCAATGCGCCAAGGATGAGGAAGATGGCTGTGTTTGCGGTGGCAGCATCAACGGCTTTGGGGGTGTTCGATACGGAGATTTCTGGGCAGACAAAGGATGTTAGTAAATGATTTCTGATCAGGGCCGCTCAGTGGTTTTACTCTTATCCGTGCAGGGCTGGACATCGATTTGGTCGTATCCCGCCCCATTGTGAGAGATGAATTTGACTGAAGAAGGGAGGTGAGAAACGAGCTCAGCGTCAAATCTTCCAGTGATCTGTAACTCTCAATTAGCAACTTAGTTAGTTCATTTGCTGTTGAGTTAGACATACCGCTACCGAGTCGTAGGTTCTAGAAATGGCGACCACATTGTCGTATTTGCCATTGTCGCAATCGCGGATGAATTCATCGCGCGAACCAGATGTAACTTGCTGTGAATTTCCAGAAGAGTTAGCACAGAGACTCATCCATGTAAATGACTCTATGAATTGGCGCATTGACAAACCGTAACATCTGCGACGTCGGAGAGCTTCTCAAACTCCGCTTTGGCGTGATGGACAATGCCAAGCATCAAGACGCCAGGCTTTGGTGACGCGGATCCAGCCATTTTTGGGAGTTGATGTCTTTTCTACGTGTTAATCAAATCAACAATGCAAGGGGATTCCCGGCTCTAAAATTGTAAGCTGGGAAAATAGAATGAAAGAAGCTGAGCGTGAGTTAAGTCCAAGGCGACGTGACATCTTTCGTGGAAGATGACGAAAGGTGGGGGTTGCCGCATCATTTGCCCATTTGCCGCTCTCTCCACGAATTGTTGAGGTGGCTGCCGGCTATTGATATCGACTCCACCCCGCAAACTCTCGTTGCGGCATTTGGTTTTCAACCTTGAAGACTCCCATATCGCCCCCCTGGATAACGAGTTTCGCTTAGCCGATGGAGTTGCACCCGACACAGACGCCGACCGCTGGCATGGCACGATCAAAGGCCAAGCGGGTCTCTCGTGCATGCCTTTCATGCCGTATGCGCAAGACAAGATGCGATATGTGAGCTGAGAATAACGTCCCAAAGGCCAGACAGGGCGACGCGGAGCACCCCTGTCAAGTGTAGCTTCGCTTACTGACGCTTATTGGGGAGCAGTGATTCCGAGGGAGTGTCTGGAGTGCCTCCGTGCCGTCGGTGTGTCGAGCAGCAATTGGAATGTGTTCTGACAAAGTCGAGACGTGGAGGGCGCAGAATCAAAGGCGTTCGTAATTCTGCTGTCCAACCGCCCAGCCATGACAGTGAAGCTCATGGCGCGGCCAGCACTACGCAAGGCGACGACGACAGCGACTATCCAGCAAGTCATTCTCGCCCCGACCAGCATCCAAGCGGCACAGATGATATGCCAGGATGGCTATCGTCTTCGCAGCAAACCGGCAACTGGCGGGCAGATAGCCCTGATGAGGGGGGTTCCACCCGCGGTCTGGCAGAATCGAGGACGAGTTCGGACGGTTTAGAAGGACATATTGCCACTACGGATCTTTTGAACCCCTCAGATGCCCTCGACCTTCTTGCTCAAGTTGCCGACTTGGATCCCGGCAGGCAACGAAATGCGTCGGCGGGCCAAGCTGGCTCAAACAATAGACTTGTAGACGGGATGCAGCAAACCGTCGGTAGATCAGCTACCAGCTACTATCCTCCACTGGATGATGGGATCTTGACACCTTCAGAGGCGTCATATCTTGTCAAGAGGTAACCCAGCAATCCGTTCATTATTCAAGATGTACCCATTGGCATACTAACCCCATTGGCCAGATATCATGAGAAGTTCCATCCCTTCTTCCCAGTCGCTCACGGCTCCATATTCGAAGAGGGTTCAATATCCGAATGGGCTGCCAAGGAGCCTCACCTCTTGACAGCTATTCTTACCGTTGCTTCAAAAGACGACCCGTCCTGGTTTAGGGTGTACGATGCGTGCTCTCGCCACATTGAAACCTTCATGTCAAACCTGATATATGCCGGATCCACATCTGTCGGCTCCGTGGAAGCGCTTCTTATTCTTGCAGAGTGGGCGCCCCAACGCCCCCAAGAGAATTCGGCCATTGGCTGCGGCCAGGAAGACCATGGCGCATGGATGCTTGTTGGCCTGGCTATTAGGTTAGGCTACTTGCAGAGGCTTGAGCAGACTGCACTGTTGCCGGATGAAGGAAAGCTTTCTGCAGAAATGAGTCGGAAACGGGTTGTCTGGGCAGGTACGTGACAAAGTGACGAGTATGCATCTTGGGCCCTGGAATATTAACAAAGACAAAGCATGCTACATGTGCGACCGGCAAGTCTCGATCCGACTTGGAAAGGGGTTCTGGTCGCGTGGGCCCGGTCCAGCACTTCATTTACGGGCTGCAGACTTTCCAACATTACATGAGCAAGCACTTGGCCCTGACAACATGGGACTGTTGTTTCAAGCCCATCTGGAACTTACTCAGCTTATTAGCAATGCTCACGACATTTTGTATTCATCAACAAGTCACCGGCAGCAGCTGTACATTGGCGGAGAGTATGTCAGATATATTGTATGTACCAAGCAGCTATGAAAACCAAGTGGCAATTTACTGATGTCCTACTATAGGATGATTTTGCTTCCATGGTACGGAAGTGGAAGCTCTCATGGGCGAACCACAGCTGTAAGTTTTTCTGTCTCTTTCCTTTTCTTGTTTTGCAGTATTTTAGCAAAGTAGCTAATACCTCCCAGTCACACCTCCTGTGAAAGCCTCTTTGGTGCTGTCTTTCGAGTTTTTGCGGCTCTACATTAACGCCTT
This sequence comes from Trichoderma arundinaceum, assembly GCA_025919625.1. Lineage (NCBI taxonomy): Eukaryota > Fungi > Ascomycota > Sordariomycetes > Hypocreales > Hypocreaceae > Trichoderma > Trichoderma arundinaceum. Next base: position 558,159 of record JAMQTF010000007.1, on the reverse strand, counting down.
CGCTTTTCAAGCCAACTTGAATCGGGCCGCAGCTCGAAATGCGCAAGCAGGGCCAGGGAAAGCCGGCGGGCCACTGTTCTCCAATGTTGCCGGAAAGCCAGATGCCCGATTCATATATGAATCGATCGACGCCGCAAACTCGCTGCTCAGTATATTGAACAGCTTTATCGACCCTGTGGCTGGCCTCAAATGCATGCCATTGAAGTACTGCCTCTATGTGATCTATGCTGCCGTCTTTTTGTTCAAAGTAAGGCTGTTCTTTACTTTCCTGTGTGTTATGTAGAGTACTAACAATAACCTAGGCAAAAATGGCGGGAGCCATCAGTAGCGAGAGCGGCGATCGCGGAGTCCGGCGTGCCATCCATGGCACCATTACACAACTGCAAAAAACGTCAGATAATCCACACAGCCTTGGAAGACGATACGCCACATCGCTACGCCTACTATGGAGAAAATCATCTACAAAGCAATCAAGCAAATCTGCTGCTCGTCGTGATCCCTTGACCGAGCCGCCAACGCCAACGATGGATGACATTGAAGGACATGAAGGAATTCCTTTACCACCTGCTGGTAAAGCGACGATGGATATGGACCCATTAAGCGGGTTTTCATGGAGAGACTTGGATTCATTAGGACAATTTATTGCTAGTAATTCAACGATGGGCATGGCGGATGGAATGCTTGCTGGCGCAGACTTCGATTGGGAACACAGCTCGGGTGGCCTGGATGATCTTGTGCAGCCTCAGTTCGACACGCGGTGGGCGGGACACGATATAATTTTCTAATGGTAGGTGTGCTATGGTACAGTATATCAAATTGGATAAATACTTTTGTTGAGAATAAGGAAGTCAGTTGCAGTCGAACATATGAAGCTGGACGCATAATATGCTTGCAATGGCGCGTGCCAGTAATAGTACTGACGCCGGCTATAAGCTTTTGCCGCTGGGAGTCACTAGCCGTTGCCGTCAGTGGTGGTAAGGGTAATACGGCGAATGGGTTTTGATAACTGTAGAATTTGGTCCTTCTTGGCTATTGATAGACGTATATAATGGTGGTCGTTTGGGTTACTACGAAAATGGGCAGAGTAGTGCTAGTTGTTATGTTTACAACATTATCCTACATATGCTTGGCGTTGAGCGCATAGCCCGCATAATGTTCGTGCTTTATGAAGAATTTAAAAATTACGATTTGAATTGTGATTGGTGGTAAAGAAAAGGTCATAAGTTGCTATTCAAACTCGCTCAATAAATATAAACAAACTCGTCATTCTGACGATCCGTAAGATCCAAAAACGCTTGCTCTCCGAGCCTCGCCTCTCCCACACATTCTACAGTACCTGCTGTAGTTTCCTGTGCGATAACAATCTCCTCATCCGTGTTACTCTCATCCATAGCTCGATATGTCGCATCCATTGAGTGATCTACAACCTTTGCCTTTTTGCCATTACGCACGCGCTTCTTTTCTTGAAGCTTATTCAGGACAATAAGGTTAGCCCACTGGATGGCGACAACGGCCACGAGGGTCACAAAGATGGCCAGACAAGCGCGAAGACCAGGCTTGTAGGCTGGCGCGTCATTCTCATTGAAAAGCAAGGGCCCAATGATGTTGCCGGCTGAGCTGGCAGCGTTGTAGACGCTCATGATGGCGGATTTCTTGGTGGTGCCAGCCGTGTTGCCAACGATCCAGGTGACGATGAGGGGGTTCCCGCCAAAGAGGAAAGCAAGGAGGTAGTATCCCACGAGGAGGGGTGCCTTGGCGGAATCATCTCGAGGGACGGAGTAAAGGACGGCCAGGCCGGCGACGACAGGGATCACGAAGAGCATGAGTATAGCACCCTTGAGACGCGCCTTTTGAGCTAAGAAACTAGCCAACAAGATGACAATGGTCTGTAAAGCACCAAAAGGCATATTTAGCAGACTGGTCATGTACTTGTCCGAAACCAGACCGTTCAAAATAAGCGGTCCAAAAGTGTTAGTCACGCTGGCACCGACATTAAGCAGCAGCGCCATGGCGATCCACAGGTACGTTTTAGGCTCCATGGCAGCCTCAAGAAGTTGTCGCCACTTGAACTCTCGGCTTCCAGTTCCTGTTTGGTTGGCTCGGAGTCTCTCGATAGCCTGTGCTTTTTCTTGTTCTGTTAAGAATCGAGCGGATGGGATATCGTTATCGAGCTTCCAGTAAATGAAGGGGGAGGAGACAATAGTGACAAGGCCGACAAAGAGGAAGATACTACAAGTGTAACACGTTAGTATGGCACATTCATATTATATAGAGGGGGACTGATGGAAGTCATACATTTGCCACTCCTTCAGTACATCTGATTTGATATGTCCCAAGCCGTAAGACAGAGCAGCTGCAATAATGGTAGCAGCTCCATTAGTGCCATACCACGCCGCAACTCTAATCGGCTGCTCAGCTCGTCTGTACCACTGGCTCGTAATGATGCTGAACAACGGCAAGCAGCCTGCCTCGAAGAGACCAAGGAAGAATCGAGCGGCCATCAAGCTACCAAAGTTGTGGCAGGCAGCCATTGAAGCTTGCGCAATGCCCCAACCCAGACAAAGGGAGGGCATTAAAATACGATGTGGCACTTTGACAATGAGATAGGAGGAGAAGGGCTGCCATGCCAGCTGTGCAATCGGGGCAATAGAGCCAATTAGTGAGTACTCATTGCCCGTTAAGTTCGTATCCGTCTTCAATCCGTATGTAGCGCCATAGCCGAGGACAGACTTGTCAAGAATCTGCAAGAAATAAACCCAAACTAAGATAGCGAGGATGACACGGTCCGTCTTGCGACAGATCCGGCGACTATCTTCCTCGGTAAGTTCCACCTGCTCGTTGCCAATGATAGCCAGAGCCCGGTCTCCATGTTTGGTTTGATCATGAGGAATCTCAATTTTGCCGCCGTCGATGCTGCCTTTGTGCTCGTCGTGAGCAGAGTCTGGTTTAGTGTCTGTGGGAGCCATGATGGGTGTGAAAGCTGCTGTCTCATTGGGTATAATGGAGACAAGAGCAAAACACTGCACGTGCGATGAACTTGACGTTCCCCAGATCAGATCAGATCAGATGAGCGGAGATGATGGATGTTTTTATACATCTGCGCTAGCTGGAGATGCTCGATGAGAAAGGAGGATGGAAGTGGTGAGTTGGTGTCTGCCCCCACATGGCGCGAACAATAGAGTCATTTGAGACCGAGCAAGAACAAGGACCCGCCGATAGCTCAACGGTTTCCATTGTCTCGGTTCCTCATTTTTGCATGTCTGGGGAAAGCAAAAGCCGACAGTTTCCATTGTCTGGGGTCTGAGGTCCGCATGTTCTCACGTCTGGGGAAAGCAAAGACCGACATTGACGTTTGCGGTAAGTGGTTGTAATCCTAGATATTCTCGACTTTTTTTCTTCATTTACCGGCAAACTAGGAGAAGCATGACTGAGCTTCAATAGCCGACCCGACCTGGAGAGGGGGCCATCCACACCCAAGCATCCAAGCGGGCATAGCTCGTTAGACATGCATTCCGCGTGGCGAGGTTCTGGGTCGAGTAGTCAGCGCCACCTCCACCATTTGATCGTCACCCTAGAAAATAAGCATGAGTCGTGAGGATGAAAAAAAATCTACCATCAGGTCAGGCCAAGAGTCACTTACGATGTGCGGGCTGATGGCGTAAATTATCAATTCTGTCTGTCCCCCACCTTGCCGATTGCCACGCCCTTGGTGAACAGTCGGCTATTGATACTGTCTCATACTGCTATTATCATGTTTTCTTGCCATGGGAATTACATCCGGGCACTCCGTGTTGACTTTCTGATGCCGGTTATTGATCATTATGATAATTGACCGTTATGTTTAATGAACGGGATTGCCCGGTGCGTTGGCCCGGAGCCTCCTTGGCGCTTCCCTGGTACTGCTTAGCAGTACAACATTTTCACACCGTATTGACCCTCGTCTTGTCACATGAGCACGCACCGTGAGTTAGGCTCGGGGAAATAAGATGCCTACACACACTTAGTGCCCCTGTTAACATCGAGAATAGTGTTCCGTCATTTCTCCGGAGCATTTGACGCGGCTATTGCTTTTGCTAGTGCTTTCAAGCCAAAGGTCTGCCATCTAGATTGCCATTAGGACTAAGATCATCTCTTCACAGCGGGGCTATCAACCAACTCAATCCCAGGCTTCAAATCTCGGAAGCCATCAACACTGAGGCTTAGTACCAACTCTACTAAGTCAATGTACAGAGTTTGTTGATGGTATAAATTTAATGAGTAAACATAGTTTATTCCAGGAAAATTTATCGAGATGCCCATGTCATCTGAATAATTGTGCTTGCCGAAGAATCGGGTCATAGCTGCATCAGCAACTGTGTGAACAAATACACCAGAAAGAGCAAGGAGAGGTGTGATAGAATGGAGTGAGCGCCTGAAGAATATATAACTATGTGAATAATCATGCTAGTACGTCTCATCCAATCGTGATTCCTATGAAATAGAGCGATCAATAACGTAGGCATAGAATCAATATACCTCAACAGAGCCGTTACACTATAATAGAGAGGCCTTGTCCAAGCGCCTATTAAACAGATATAATCCTTAGATCAATATTAAGCTAAACGGTGCTAAATAATCACCTCTTTGGATCCAGCCAAGGAGATACCGTATCCATTGCTTGTTATTCGCAAGTTTTTATCTGGGATCACGCCATACCCAGTTTACTCATTATACGTTACCACAACTATGCTTGCTCAAATGCCTCGGGTAATCCCATTCTGGACCAATATGATGTTAAATCTGTCCTAATCCTATAATGGGGAAATGTGCATAAAACAGCAGACTGGACCTTTACAGGAAGAGGGGTTCTCCGAATCTAGTTTCATCAACAACAACAGCCCCCAGGTTGGCATATCGAGCCGCATCACCATCGCTGCTCTGTGTGTGTTGATGCTCTTGGTCGTCGAATTTGCCGCGACGCTACTTGCAATATTCATAAGCCAGATCCTGGAGGGCAACTTCTACCTCAGCTTCTACCCGGATGTCGATGACACGCTCACGGACCCGCGGTACAAAAAAAACGAAAATGGCCAGTCAGAGCTGCCGACAATCCAGGGCTGGGACTTCACCTTCGCTGTCATCCTGGCGTTATGACAGCCGTGCGTACGGTATGTCAGCAGACAAATCGGGCACCTTGCCATTCTCAGCTTGTCTCCGCTGCGCACCTTGCTTATCGAATCCGTAGGCATGACAATCTCAAAGTACATGAGCTAAAGCACCTGACTTTTATCGTTCAGAAGAGGTTTTATTGTTCTTTGGCTGTTAACAGGAGAGCCCGAGCCGAGCCATATGATTGACCTTATTTCCCTCCTTCCTTACAGGTCTGTTTCCTGAAATCTCTCCGCTCTGCATGGTGTAGCTTGCCGCCATATTCGCCTTGATCAGGGGCAGTCTGTTTGTCTTCATCGCTAGGATTTTCACCATTGCCAGTGATGTGTCGACTGAATAGTAGCGGTATGGAAATACGAATTAGACCTCCTGTTGCCTGAGAACGAAATTAACTTTATGCTCGCTCTGTATATCTACCATCTTCTCCTATGTTGTCGCGGTCGAGACTGGGGGCAGGATGATTTCTGGACCTTTGGCGTTCATGGCCGTCAAATGCAGCGCATGGCTCTCCATCTACATCGGCTTGGCGTGCCCCCTAATCTACGTGCTAATAGCGCTGACATTCCCCAAGACATAATCAATGAATTTGGGGGAACATGTAGGCCCGAGCAATAGCGAGCGTATTGACAGCTCAGTGTCGAGCAACTCCCCCAAAGGTCAAACATTATGGACACGCGTCTTCGATATTCTAGAGCTCAATCAGATGGCAATCTTGGTGAGAATATTTCTTCCAGGGAATAAAAGGCTGGATTTGCTGCTTTTGGTCGTATTCTCACGACATCGGGTAGCTACGCCAGTGGGATTCTCATACAGAAAATCACAAAGCGCTTTGAATGGTCCAAGGCAAAGGGTAATATATCTCTACTAGAACATAGTATGCCCTTTGTATGGAATACCTTTGTTAATATCCTCACCAAGGCCGGTCCACTATTGGTTATTAGCGCTTTTGTGAATAACCAATATTACGACGTTTGCACCACCAGTGGGGACGCAGAGTCCGGCTCTAACACTCCCCATTCTAAGCATTTGTCTCATTTTTTCCTCCGTATTTGGAACCCAGAACCAATCAAGTCATGGCGGAAGTCCTGAAAGCATGGATGTTCCAGAAAATATAGGCTCCCGACTATCCAAGACTCCTTGTTGACAGAATCTTTCTGAATTCTGCTCACTGATATTTATCATCGTTTACTTGCGCTATACCACCAACTGGCTCATTAAACCGTTCATTTATGTCGAGAACTGTACCTTTTCCAGCGCCCGAGACCCCGGCTGTGATGGTAGTCTTGGCAGATAGGATTTAAGCTTCACATTATTCGTGATCGGTATTTCGGGCTTAGATATGCAGATCTGCAGGAGATTCTCTGGGCCTGGATTATAGCCTTCGTTTGTTTTCCTCACCGTCACTGTTCATCAGATGATCCGCCCCAGTCCTATCAAAGAAATGTATGTTTTAGCGCAAGCACTCTCGAGGCAATACTGGAGGAGTTTGGCTACGTGCTCGCCAGTGTAGATGAAGGTAACGCAGAAGAAAGAGATTGCAAACCGGGCCACTCTTGTAATAGTCCTAAAAGTTGGTTCTAAATATTTTTAAATAGAATGTTCAAGAGCAACAGTATGGACTTAACGCCAGAATGCAGATGGAGACAGCGAACAAGATGGCATTTTCGCGCGTGAATCATTATGCATGACATTGACCTTGGAGTTTTTTCGGATTTGGGTGCGCGGGACTATCATAGTATTCTACTATTACTACTTATAAAGCGTGCTCCGAGCAAAAGCCTAGCACGTGTACTGGCTAGCCATTATCTCCAGCTAGTTCAAAGCTATAGCAGATATAAATGCATAATCGGGATACTCAACGAGTGTTAGTTCTCCACTCATGGCAAAGCGCCGTTGGCTTGAGTGAGCCAGTTGTGTACAGCAGCCATCTTGCACGAAGCTCGAAAGAACGAAGAATTACGGAAAGTTACATGTTCCACATCATTAGCAATAACAGTTCCGAGATTGCCCCAATTTGAAGAATCACAAGCGTTTACCAATTAGAGCTTGTGAGCCTAGTGAGAAGGCGCTCTCGTTGCAAACCATGGTTGGTTGCAATAATGGATAGACGCGTGAGATGAATGTATTTCATCCCGCGCGGGGGGGGTTGCTTTTTTGGTCATTTCGACCCGATTGTTTTCGTATTCGTATATAGTGGGCGAACAATATGGAGCATTATTAAAGATACGAAGAGCTCTTAGTATGTATTTGTCGTATACAGGAAAGCTAGGATAATGTGGACGTGTTGATCTCATGCTCCGTTCTACCGGAATAAATGAATCCCGCAGAAGAGTACACCCTTCGTGGAACACGAGCGGGGCGGATATTTATCCTACACTTATAGATTCGGGAGGATTGCTGAATGATACCTACCCTGCAACTTCCCCTTGTAGAAACATAAGACGGTCCAGACAATGTCACAATATGTAAACATCGAAACTAGAATGAGCATCTAATACACATGTGAAGACGAAGTTATAATCATTCGATATAATTAGCTTGCTTCGAAAATTCGTAAAAAAAAACTCGCATATTGTATAAACAATAAAATGCTACTACTTATGGACTATTAAAATTTATTATTCGTTTTAGTTTGAGTTTAAAAACATCATAGAATAAACCACGATCGTCAGATATATTGCTTATTTTTGTATTCGTAACTTCACATGTAAGATTCCTTCTTGATTAGCCACTTTGGTCTGCCCAGTACGCGTGAATATAGTTAGTACGTATGTAGCATGAGGCTAAGGACTCATTAAGGAGGCATCAAACTTGAAATATCCCGCGACTGGAAGGTCAGCATACTTGCATCTCATATCTGATGTAGAGACGATCCCTGTAAGCGGCCTGCCCCCCTTCTAGCTTGACTAATTTTGCCTCCAATAGGCTGAATAGATGTATCCGTACTCCAAAAAGAGAGAGTTACTAGAACTCGGGATTATGCATCATCAATACCCCTACGGAGTAGTGTTCGCGTGCTCGGTTGCCGGCGGTGTAATGGCCATATTAAGTTTTGCTCGAAGCGCGCGTAACATGCCGCGCGACAAGGGCCGAGGGTAAGGTGATGGGACTATAGGTTTTATGCAGGCGCATTTGACATGTGAAAACTCCAGGTAGTAGCGTGCCACGTGTCTGATAGAGTGGATTCATATGGAGTGCGGAGTATAGGAAGATATGGTGATCTCATCTTGCCTGCAATAGAGGACAAGCGAAGCGTATAAGCGTGTACGTATACTGTCGGATGTGTGACATCGTGTTAATGCGGATATTTTGCTTATGTTGGAGACTGCCAACTACCCAGAATCAGAACAAGAAGCATACACCGCTTTCTAAACTAGTCACGGGCATGTACCATAAGTGGGATACCGCTGCACGTATCCAGCTTTCAGGAAGGGATTAAGAAGAAGGATCGCGGAACTTTGCCGAGCCAACGGAGTAGTCTTTTCCACGATCCTATACGTACGTGTAATAATCTCACAACAAATGCACAACTGCACAGACTCTTCCTGCTGACCCTCCCTACGCAAATCACGTTAGATTTGCCAGCTGATCGCGGAAGATAGCATGTAGCTCCTCCAGGCTCTAAAAAGTTATGTTGGGTCCAGTTATTTTATAGGAAAGTAATGAGAGATATTCTGCCCCTTAAATTCATAGGGCTGAAAGGAAAAAGGTTGTGGTAGTAATTGTGGTTCTTGAAGGCATATGGGGCTCGGAGCTACAGGCCGAGATCTACAGATAGATCTATTTTTCAATTTGGTCATGATAGTAGCCTCTAAAACAACAACTAAAGAACAACACCTGCATGAACAGTCATGCCGTGGAGTTGGAACTGCTGTTCTCACGTAAAGAGGAATGGGAACTGTACATATTATATCGCGCCTGAAAACGTGCCTTCCATCCATCGCTCCATTTTGGACAGGGTTGACCGCGATAGCACGGTAGTTGTAACCATAACTTGGTAGCTTCTTTTCGTAGCATGCTTCCTGATACACGCGTGCCAGTTTCTTGTTCGTGTCGGCGAAGCCACTCGCTAAGTTCTTCCTCCAGCTGCTCCCACTTTGCGGCGCGGTCCCGCTTACGATTTCCGTGGGCACCAGTGTCCAGGCCTGTGACTTCATCAAGTGGTGCGTACTTGTAACTGAGAATCTCGCTGATGGTACTGGAGTTAAGCCGATAGCCGTACATTTGCTCCCACCATGCTGAGGCGTCGATGTGAGTCTTGCTACCGTTACTGCAAGAAGATGTTGTTGTCTCATCAAAAAACCAGGCCCGTAGAGCACGACGCTGGGCATTGGTGATGGACCTGCGACGCTTGATGTGGTCCCGGGCGATAACAGGCATTGTGAGCTGGACAATAAGTAGTTCTCAATAATGATACATAAGAAACTTTCGGCAGATACATAAAGCAGCTGGATGTTATTGTATTGTAGATTGCCAAAAGATTCCACATCCAAATACTAATTCAAACCTTGGGCGGGGCCTTTAGTAATTGATTTGTTAGAGTATTCTATTATTAATGGCCCTAGCTCTATATACAAGTGAATACTTCTCAGTCGAGGGAATCGGCCGGCCGATGCCAGCTCTACATATCTCGATTTATCTTTATATTCCCCACATGGTCTTGCACGTTCGAAACTGGCGTAAATCCCTGTCAGCTGGGTTAGAAAATAGTCAGAAGACAAGGACCTACTTAACCTTATAGCTAGTACTTGCAGCATATGGCTTATGGAGGCAATAGACTGGGATGTTACCCTCCAACGGGCGTGAAGAGGAGGGGACAACCCCTTACAAAGCATTACCTGTCGGTTCCACCTTCGACAACACCTTCGTATAACACACGAGCGAAAAACCCATGCACTTCAGAAACGCCCCGCCGAGGGTGGAACTGACAGGTGACAGTTATAAGCTTTAAACTTGTAAATAAGAGTTATCAGTCCTTTTACAAGGCGACGCAACAGGCCATCTTCTTACTTCTAGCAGAGAGCCCAAGCCCTGAGGTTGATAAAGCTCTTACGGGGTGTAGGTAGCCAGAGCTTTTGAACCGAAACTGGTAAACTTTCCGAAACGCGCCCCGCTTTACACGCTATTTAGTGTCCGGTAATAAGCCCTAACAGAGATCTAAACTTATGTCCTCCAATGAAACCCTCTCCTCACAGTCAACTCTCGCTGAAAGTTGCTAAAGCAGGGATCTGTATAGAGGAGAATTGGCCCGAGTGTCCGTTGCCGTTTCACAGAAGCTAGAAACAAACAAACAGGTTACACCCCCTAGAAACTTCGTACTTGCTTCTTCGTCGATGGCCTGAATAATTCTGCAGTAGGCCGATTCGCGCATCAGAGTTCACTAGAAAAGCGCTTTTCTTTCGCATGTACGGCCTTGAGTTAGTGACTGCAAACGTCTACTACACTGATTGCACATTATTTGCTTTCAACTTGGTGCATCTTTCGTTTTAAATTTGGCGAACATTTATTGACCGGCGTGTTGTTTGCATGTTGCCCACATTTGTGATAAGCAAGCTGTTACACAGCGAACTCACAACTCCATCCTAAAATTATACATTAGGTCTATTTCCCCTTATAATATGTGACGCCATATATTTTGAATTGTACGGCGCTCCGTCCGTTGGGCGAACTATATGGGGACCTATAAGGGGGGTGAATATAATCACACGTACGTACTCCGTAATATTGGATGCATTGGTAATTTTATATCCTGCTGTACTCCGCGCTCTAATCCTTGTACTCGTATCTGCTCCAATAGATTCACTTCATTGAAATATGGTAACCGAGGAGATGCGCTAGAGTAGGCATGATGACAAATTTTGAGCCAAGATATGCATGCCACCCTATTATTTCAAGGGCCTTAGTACTACTTTACGCCGCCCTCCTATAATTTCCACCATTGGCATTCTCAGTCGTCTTGGGGGTTTCTGGAAGAGAGCTCAATTGATACGAAGGGGTAGGGGTGTTGCCTGGATGGATGATTTATATTTGATGCAGGAAAAGTTCTAAGCGACGGGTAGCGACGGCTAGCGATTGCCCATCTAAGCTGAGGGCATTCTTGCAATGCCACCATTACTCGAGATAAATTAATATGAAGGCATGTATTTAATCAGTCCCCTTTACTTTGGGCTTCTTTCATGAGATTAAACTAACTAACTAACTTCTGGATCCTGATTGAGCCTCACGATGGGCGACGCCTGGCTTTTACAGGAGATGTAAACCTGTGGTGACTTCTTCTTTCTTTAGAGACAATCGATTGGATCATCTCAGAAATGCAGAACTTACAACCAGATAGACCCAGTTATATGATGACTTTTCAAGATAATCCCTAACAAGATGAATCATCTCCAGATCATCAATGGCAGCACTATAAACGTCTCCCTGTGGTGAATGGCGAGTAATCCCACCAGGTTCCAGCGCATGACTTCTTCTCCACTGTAGCTCTTGTATACGGCCGGCCTTGCGGCCAGCTATCCCCACTTTTGCCCGACTCAGGATCCGTATCTTGGGAAAGGAAGTTGAAACTTACATTTCTTCCGTCCTGCCGTTTCTCCTGCCGGGTTTGTGCCGTGAAATACGGATTTATCCGGTACTCGTCGTCATCCCTGTCGTGCTCGTCTCTCTCCCGGTGGTCCCCTTGCATTTTGGCAGAATGCTCATAGGATCCCCTGATAATGGCGCTCTCTTTATTGCCACTGGCGCTTTGTTCACCATGCCATCCTCAGCGAACTGCTCGGCCCGACAGCTCGGCCCGACAGCTTCTGACCTTTACGGAGTACTCTATCCGCAACTACTCTCTCCAGCTACTTTGTTAAGCAACTGCGCTTGCATCGTGGATCCCTGTGTGCCTCTTTTTGCCCAAATCCAAATGATGTGATCGAGAATGTTTTCACTCTGCAATCTGTGTGCTCCTGTTAGTAATACTCTATGATCGAACTGCTGCAGCGCCATATAGATGTTTTCTGCATAGGTCACCCCTGCCTTATAGGCCCACTCGACAAATCAGTTACCAGTGTACTCTGAAATGTGGTTCTCATATTTCCTCTGCGCGTTAATGTCTTGGATGGATTTCCCGATCTGCATATTGGTCAATCTATAGAAGGAATTCTTGCTTCACTTTGTTAACATCTCTATGATGGCCAATAAGCTCTATAATCCAAGCCATCTCCACAAAGCCGTCAAGACTTCCGCTAGTGTTCACCTGACAGTGTGTCCGCAAATTGCTATATGCTCCCAGCTATCCAAAGACAGTACTTGCCACTATCAGTAATCTTCAAACTCGCCACCAATCTCAATCAGTTTGAGTATTGCTCTTCCCTGAAATGTCTTCCCAGACTTATATAATCACAATATTGACACGGGTCATACTTCTCACAGTCAATTGCTGCGAAACGTCACATAGTATTATCGAGCATAATGCGATAATAGAAAGCAAGAAAATATGACTCTTAATTCAATAATAAGCATCTGCTAAATCATCATATATACAGACGCTATTTCCCCGTTTTAAAACATATGAATCTTCTTCGCCGAATGGAACATAGCTGGTAAAAAATCTCTATTATCATTCAAATTCTCAATTGCCTGGCGAAGTACCGTGGGCGTGTCTTTGAGCACAGTGGCGCTCAAATGCTTGTCAAAATGTTTAGCCTTTGTCTCCGCAACCTTCTCCACGAAGGGTAGATAGTCCCAGAAGTGAGATTTCTCATCATCATCACCCCCTTTTGACGTTATGGCAGAGTCGCGTGACATTGATACCTGCTGGCCGGGCCTCGTATCCGGATCTCCATAATTAGATACGGAGTCTTCGGGGCGGAGTTCCCGGTTGTTCCACATATCTTGTGGCTCTACACTTGAAGCAGTGTATTGAGATTGCGGATCTTGAGGAGCTGACCACATGTCATCTTGCTGTGTGCTTAATACAGAATCCTGAGAGTGGAGTTCCAAACTTGGCGGCATCTCTGTGGCAACGTCATTCCTCTCTTGGGTGAAATCGTCCAGATAATCGTAATCATTGTGCACCGGGCTGGTTTGGTCTTGATTGACATCATCTTTGAACACAGCACTCTGCCTAGCTTCCCCAGGCTCATGTTCAGCTTTTTCATCAAGAGGTGCGAGATCACGTAGTATTTTTCCAACAAGTCTTCTTCTTTTGAGCTTGCGCTCCTTTGATTTGATCAATACCGTCAAGATCTTGCACATCTCTTCCTTTTTTCGATTCATGTATGTATTCCATGCAAGCACTAATCCATCTTCAGGTATACAATTGTTGAAATCAATTTCACTTGTCGGTATGCGATAACCATAGAATGGATGCGTCGAGCCAAGTTCGAGGTGACAAAGAAACCAGTTGGCGTCGGCCACTCCCGAGCATCGTGCTAACACCCACTCACCTGCCACAAGCCGTAAGTCTTCTTCTTGAATAAACTTGATCATGCGATCAATAGTCTTCTCTTCATCTATGTCGCGAACCTGTTGACCTTCTGGAGCTTCATTCTCCGCTTCGTTTCGGTCATTGGCATCGTCTAGACTAGCCGAGATATTCAAGTCACGTTCTAGATTGTCACTGCTCGTGTCTCGTTTTTCTTTCTTCTTTCTCTTTCTCTCTCCATCTTTCTCCTCTCGATCCTTTTTATCTTTTTTCTTTTTTTCCCAAAGGACCTTGCTGGCCATTTTATGCTCCCGCTTTTTATCATCCTTTTTGTTTTGCTCTTTCATAACGCTAAAGTCAATCCCATCGATGACTTCCAGCTGCTTCTTTAGGAGGCCGCTCTTACAAGAGAATCGTACAATTACCTGAGCAAATCCAGTACTGATTGAACAATATCCGGAGATTATTTGCTCTCCACTTGTCGAATACTCGACCTGTTGTCGTAGTCCTTGAAGATTTGCCATCGTAATAATAACGCGCTGAATATCGAATATTCCCTCGATGCCAGCATTGGTAACAATAATAGGATGCGGTGAGATCATATTCGAGGATCCAAAGCTAGATATCTTCGTATTGTCGTTCTCTTCGTGCTGTTTCTCGACTTTGTATCGTATTCCTTTTACTTTAGTTGGCAGTTCCTCCTTGAAGACGGTTTCATTTTTGACACCCTGAGTAAAGCTTGTAGCCCAATTCTCAAGGTATCTTGTCATTTCATCTTTTCCGCCTGTCGCTTCCTCTGTGTTTTGTGACCTACTATGCGAGTCCACCAAGGTCGGTACTGTTGTTGGACCGGCTTCGGATAGCTGCTCTACAAACCTGCTCTTTCTACCTAGAGGAGGACTATCGTCTTCTATGACTCCAATAGGTAGCTGAACTTCAAATGGTACTGGTGGAATCACGTTGTCTATCGAGGGGTGGTCTTGAGTCAATCCGGAAGTGATATCTCGCTCAGGTTCTTCGGTATTGTCATTTGGCAGGCAAGCATTTGGATCAGGTGGTGGCAGAAACTCTGGTGTTATAGCGACCGCTTGTTCAGGATTATTAGGTATGCTGTATTGCAATAGGACGTTCGGATTAGAAATAGATCTATGGGCGGCATCGACGATGTATCCAATGAATTTACTAAGAATCTCAATTTCGTATGGTAGGGAATCAGTTCTGCCTTCGATATTGGTATAGCCTCTAAGCTTATCTGCGTTGGCTTGTTCGGTAGCGAGAGTTCTCGGTTTATCCAATTTGAAATGACGGATAATAGTAACAATGTGCTCAATCCATTCAACTTCCTGCTTTGTTGGAGTGTGCTTCTTAAGAAAATCAATCGTATCACGTAGGAGGGAGACAATGGCATGATAAGAGCTCGTAGTTCTTAACATATTGTCCTCCTTTATTTTAGATATTGAATTGCGATTATGAAGCTGGCCGCCTTTCGCTTTATATGCTTCCTGAGTTGACGGATACATCGAGCGGCCACGCATAGAACTGCCCTTGTTGTACCCAGTCCAGTTGAAAACAGAGACATCGTTGTGAGTAGTGATTGTTTCGTCGAGGAGTCTGCATAATGCCTTTTCATACCCTTCAGCTGGAAATGTCGGAAAGCGAACTCCTAAGATACCCATCAACGAGTATGCGCGATCAAAGGACTTTGTAGTTCTTCGTTCACATGCTAGAGTCATGACTTCTTGCGTAGTGAATCCGTGTCTTTGTGTCCCTTCTACCCATGATTGGAGAAGAGTGATGTTTCCAAATTCGGCGATGTATTCCCGATCCTCCTGCACCAAAACTTTAACCTCGGTGACAAGAACGTGCAAGATATATGCAAGGGTTTTCGAAATTGCTTCTTCTCTTTCTTCTGAGTTTTCGACTGTGTCAATGGGATAATGCTCTCTTGCTTCAGGAAATGACTTCAGCAACTCCTGAAAAAGTCTCTTTCTCATTTCAAGCTTCATTCGCTTCTCGACCTGCCGTTTCAGCTTCATCCTTGCTTTTTCTTCAGAATCACTTTGTTTCTTGTCGTTACCTTCGCCAATTGGGATTTGCTGTATAACGACTGGATATTGAGTTTGTTCATAACATTCAATTAGCCCCATGGCCGCAAAGAAAACAGCTTGAGCCATTTCAGCTTTAGCAGTTTCGAGCGATATATCTTGGGGGAAGCAAAACCCCACCAGCTCAAGAGCTTTGATGATAGAAAGCGCATGTAATACCTTATCTTCTGCAGTGAGATTGCTTTGAGGAAGAGCATGCTCATTAATTATGTAATTTTTTTGCTTTGCTTTTCCCTTTCCATTTGTTTCAATCTGAGGAAATCCACTTGCTAGTGTTGGATCCCAAAGCACGGAAATCTCGCGCAATAAGGCGTTCCGCGAATGTTGAATTTTTATCTCGTCACTTTCACTAGGCTCAGGCTTGGCAACGTGAAAAACGGTATCCATCAAGTTCCAAGGCATAGCGATTGAAGCTAGTAGTGCATTACTCAAAGAGAATCCATCTTCAATATCCTTTTCCTCAGATTCTAACTCGATATAAGGATAGACCGCCTTAATCGCCTCGGTTTGGAGCACTGTCCCAGAGTTCAACAGAGCAGTCATGAGGATTTCGGGCTTCCACGTATTCGGTGTGGGCTTCAGGTCGAGAGGATTAGTATATAGTTCAACATATGGTATGAGATGATAGACCCGGCCAAGACTTTCAACAGGTCGATGCAAGAATTCCCAATCAGCATTGACATAATAAGTCATTTTGCTCATGACGAGTTCCTGAAGTGTCCATCCCCGTGTAGACCATTCCACTTCTGGTTCGTTGGCAATATCCGCGTAGTTGTGCACCTGATCCACTTCTCGGTCTGGGAGAGATTCCACTTTTTGATAATCGCCGTCAGTCTGCAAGAATTCATGCCAGTAGATCTCTGCATCAGATCCCTTGAGAGATTTATCGAATCCAGTGTCAAGATGCACTAGCGTAAACGCGGATTGGGCATACCAGTCACCCATAAGTGACATCGATTCAGAATACTCGTTATGGTTGCTCTTGTCTATACAACAAGTGTCGAGCCACACATAAGACTTCGGCTGCTTTTGGCCGGGTATCAAACCGCGGCTAAAAGTCTCACTAGCCTTGAGAATAGATTGCTCTATCTTGATGGCAGATTTCCATAGTCGTAAAGAACGAATCATTCCCTCCACAGCCTCACGAAGATCTCGACTGAGAGTGTCGAATTTTACATCATCTGATTGCTTGTCTCTTTCCCACTCCGCATCGAAGACTCTCTCATAAGCAGCTTTAACGGTATCACCATCCTCATCCAAACTACCGCTCGTAGGGTTGTGGCTGTCATGATCGACTACCAAGCTTTTGTTGGTATTTTCGCCGTTGCTATACTTAGCCTTGTTGTTGAGATCTTTAAAGACTCTATCTTCCATATCCTCAACCTTCTTATCGTATATCGTCCTTTCCAGATTCGTGTAGGCGTCACTGAGTTCTGTGCGGATCTTTTTGCTTTGGTAATGCATTTTTAAAAGAGAGAGGACGTAGCACCCTTTTTGTAATAACTTTTCATCAAGCCTGTTCTTCACAGCGCAACCGTTGACAATTTTTCTTTGCTGTTTGACGTTTTCTTTGCAATACTTCAGAATGACTTCAACATCATTTCGATCTGTGTTGTACCAAACTGGATATGACTCAGAGACAACTTCCCTAGCTTTTCGAAGTAGGTCAAGATTGATTTCAGGATCCTTCCAACGATGTGATACCATGCAGTATGGGGCTGATGGGTCAATGTTATTAACAAGCATGCAGTCGGTGATATCAAACATCCTATAGGGCCTTAGCCCTTCTGGAGACCTGTTTGATATGCCCAAGAAGCCCACGTCCTGAATTCTGGTGAGACTTTGACCCAGATCGGCGGTGAATTCCGGTCTAAACTGGGGCACGAGCCATGATGTGACAATGCTTCTGAGCATCTCTTGGTTGATCCCCATGGTTTTGATTATCTTCATGGCGACTTGGACTCTCTTGGAGGAGTCATCTGGTCCCCCAGAATGGTTTGGTTGCTCGAGTGGATCCGCCATGCTGGCTTAGGGTAGGGAGGCTGCTCCCTGCTTCGATATAGATGAGGATCCGCGAGAACGAAATATAATATATTACATATGCCATATACCGAGCAAATAATGGGAACAGGTGCAATACATGAGTAACTCATCTAAAGAGCATCTTCGGGGCCTCTCTCGCTCGGCATATTGTTGCTATGCGGTCCCTATGTACAATCGTTGCTATGCAATCCAGAGAATGCCAAAAGAAGGCTTTCAGCAAAAGCAAACAGGGTGAAGGAGCTCTCGTTAAAAATTATTCAATAGGGGGGATACTGTGATCGGGTTTGGCTTTTCTCTTCCCCGCGCACTCCTTTTCAGCTCCTGTCATGATTAGGCTTCTCTAAATGTAGACACACCGAACATGCGATTTGATTGGCCACTGAAAGAAAACATGCCATCCCGCATCTTTCATTAGTAGACGATGCTCTCCATAATAAATGCAGCTGGCACTCCGCGCCCCATAAGCAGCTGCATTAATGCCTAAGATGAGTGACGTGGTTCCGGTAATGATGGAAAGGGTAGGTTTGGTAGGATCCAGAGGCTGGTCTAGTGTGAAGCCTAGTGGCCATCTCGGACCATTTGCATATTTCAGCGCCATCCAATACTTGCGTGACCCCATTCAATTGCCTCTCGCGCTCTTCTTTGCATAGGATTTGATGCATGTATTAGGTAAGTCTGTATCAGAATTAGGAGCTTCGCGGCCAGACAATCTCAAGCAAGAACTGTATACTAATTCGCCTTGAGCTACCACTATTATTACCAAACGCTGAATCCCTCCTTACTCCATCGTGAACTCTTCTACTATAATACTGAATCTATAATCAACCTCAAATATCCTCCTAAGAATGGCATCATATCATCGTGTACTCCGGACCTTTGATCGGAGTATAGAAGATAAGATTATAGAATGCGATTAGTATGTAATAGCTGATTTCCTCTACATCTAATTGGTCAATCTTAAATAGCAGCATCTAGTGATATCCATCCATGGGATATTCTCATCAATAATGAACGATGGTCCGGTAAGATTCGACTCATTGGTTATATCGACGTATTCTTCTTGATATGCTATTCTGGAGAGTCACGTTTTGAACACGGTATCATCGTCTACAGTAAGTACACGTTGAAGTTTCAAGAAATGAGATCGTAAATTAAGGCAGATAAAACCAAACAGAAGATGATCAAGTTATTCGACAGCTATTAAAAGGGGCGGGACTGAAAGCAGAAGATAAAAATATCCAACTTGAGTATGTCAACAAAGAAGAGAACGAAGGTAGGTTATCTTGCGTTGTGCTAATAATGAGTTTGCTAATCCATCGCGATAACCATGACCACAGCTCTACGAAAGTACTACCTTTTAAATACCGAACAAGACGGGAACAAGCACACTATTATTAGCCTGGGGCATCCCATTGGCCTGGCAATAAAATACCCAAAATCGAAACTCAGAAAGTACACTATTAGCCTGAACAAGGGACACACCCAAGCTATGCAGAGTAAGCCGAATCCCATCCAGCCAAGCAACTTATTCATAAAAAATTACCAGTAAAAAAGCATCTTACTAACAAGAACCCGCTAAATATAGAGGAAATACAGCGTGGAGTTATGCAGCATGGTGTAGCGAGACTGATTGGCGATGCTCTCAAGCTCGGTGTGGTTTCGACAGCAGAATTGATTAGCAAGATTAAGGGAAGCATGGTCAGTGGTTCGAGCATCGATGCGATGGCAACGAAGTCTATAAATGCACTTACCGCTACGAATTCACACAGCATCGCTTTGTCCGCTGATCAACCCTAAGATGCGGGTGAAATGAGCGTCCATCTCATGATATTAAAGACAGCACATATGAAAGACCAATAGCTTGAGGGCTGTGAAATAATATTCACAACATGCATATGCAGCGGCGATTAGGATCATACTGGCGTTCGTCGCGTATCTGGTCGTATTCAGCCTCCTATGAATGAGAAGTTTTGTTCTAGTACACCGTCAAACCAGTTCGATATCTTCCAAGTCCCCTAGTGTTCCGCTCCAACCCGCCAACTCTTCACCCTTAACCGCACCGCTTAGCCAGCACGGTGCAACTAGTGTGTATTTGCCTGGGTAATCAAGGCTTTTATGTATGAGATATGGCAGCTTCTCACCTGTAAACTGTACAATTTCATCTTCTCCCCGTGCCACCAACGTTGACATTCCGACCCGCTCATCGTCAGTGGTAAAAAATGACCTACCACTGACAAGTTGCAAGAAGTTAACAGTGTAATTCCGACAGTCACAAACTTGTCCTCCCCCGCTCAAACCATAATCCCATAACGCCTCCATACCGAAGTTGTCTCCATGCCATATTAACGAAAACCAAACAAGAACTTCCTCATAATCCAGCTTCATCATTTCTGAGATGAGTGAGGCAAGTTGTCGCATGTGTGTGTCTTCGTTGTTTGCCGCTCCTATTGTGCTTATCCAGTCCCTGAACACCACAAAGGTCTCATATGCGAGATTGACATCCAACGATCGAGACCATGAGACTAGTAGGGGGGATATTATTGGGAATCGTTCGCTGATTAATGATGTGGCTTTATCGACCCGCAGTCCTTTTAACTTGAGCACCTGCCTATCTTCCTGATCGGATACTATGGCGTCCTGAGAAATCACGGCCGGTGAAAATCTGCGAAGCCATTCAGGGATATGTGCGGACGACGTCCAAGGAGGTACCCATGTGAGAAACCTGTCCTCTCGACCAGCCTGACATGCATATCTGAAGAATATGACATTGCGAGTCTCCTGCAAAACGATATGGGCAGCTTCCGTAATGACATCACCGTCGGAGGCTGCATAGTCCACAGTCAACGCGCCTAGACTATCAGGAAACACACCCCTTATTGCAAATAGCTTATCCTTTGGTATTGTAGCTTTTGTTCTACAAAGCACGTCGAGGATTTCATTGCCAAACTCTGAATTCACGTTTGTGCGATATACGTCCAGCATATGTAAGCTGTAGGGTTGAGTCAACTTGCTGTTATTGAGAGAACTGAAGATGTACATGGGCGGAATCATGTAATGGCTTTGGTAAAATAAATCCAGGCGAAAAGTTACGGAAGATCCACAAAGAATGAAGCACGATCCATTAACGTTGGCTTCCTGAACGGTCCAGGCTCTTTCCCAGTACTCCAGAGATGCTAATTCAGCCAAACCAGTCTTGAATACCCGTTTTGAGTCTGCAGGAGAGTAAGTTAGCAAATTACAGATGAATAGAAAGACAATCAACCTTTGAATACAGGCAGCAGCCCAAAGGGCGCTAATATTACGGCCGCAACAAGGAACATTACACATGCGCAGACACTCGCAAAGCACATCGTTGCTATCCCAAATAGAAGGCTTATGAAAAATACACTTGACGATGTGATTTTTCTTGCAAATTTAATTTGTAATCCCCAGACCGCAGAAAACGACCAACTGTACCATCTCAGCCACTTGAGGGTGAGAGCGGTCGATTTGCTTCCCTGGCCCAGCCATATGTTGACGCGCTGCGCCTTGGCATACGCTTCAAACATCAATTTCACTTGCACTGACTTTTCACCATCATCCTTTTGGTTGATGCAGATGGCGTCGATCCACAGATCTTTGAAACTTCCAGGCCGGCTAGGGCGGAGTCTCCTCATGATATCTTCCTCATTTTTAGTGATGAGATATGCTTTGTCGTTAGCATATACCGGTCGATCGAGTGCTTGGCCGGACCACGTGTACGAGATAGCCTCGTATGGCGGCGGTTCGTCAAGGGAGATAGCAATGAGGTCGAAATATATAGCATCGTTTGGGTTTGTTGCGCTATGAAGCTGAAGAACTCGAATGCTGCGCGAGTCAGGAAGCTCAGGGTAGGTGTCTGGTCCAGTCATTGCGTGCTCGGGATGTTATGAAGTGGAAGATGCGTAAATTTGTAACAAATAAACAGCGGAGACAGGCAGCTGGTGCCCCTGAATTTCACTAGGTTCGTTGTGACTTGTATATACACATATATTCATTGATCTTTATGGTACTGTGGAAGATTAACATGTCTACTACCTAGGTAGTTCTCAAACCAGAATAAGTTCTTGGACCGGTGCAAGTTGTAGGGAGCGATTGATGCCTGCTGTGTAGGTATTGTGTGTAATTCGAGGTGCAGCTGCATTGCTGCTTTGTTATCCAATCTCGCCATATATACTTCGTAGGTACGAAGTACCCAGTACTTAGGATACCGGCCCGAAGCGCCTTTTGATACCCGTAGCTCGCAAATTTACAAGAAAGGAAAAAGGAAAGAAAAGAAAAAAGAGGCAGAAGCGCATGAAGGAGCGCCGCCAGGTTCTCCAGCTGGAGCATACAAGAACATGATGCATTTATTTAACATCTGTAACCTGCTGATCCTTTAGATCGATAATGTTCTTCGTAGAAACTTCGACAGACGTGAGCACGAACATGCAACTGTGAGGCGTACTAGGTAAGAAGGCGGGGTAGCTGGGCGGGGCGTTGGGCATTTGTACATCTACACAGCCTCCCCCTGAGGTTTTGAGGATGATTCTCCTGAAGATATAAATCGTCATTCTCATTGGTGTTCTGTTCATATTGATTTTACAAACAAAAAAGCTGATTTTGTTTAATCACATTGCTTATTAGCTGGCTATAGTAGCAAGGATTGTTAACAATGTCTTTTGAAGCCTCCGCACAAGAGATCCATCTCCATGATGGCCATATTCTCCGCGCATTAGTCCAGGATAGAGAGGGAAACTGGATCAGGTCCGAGATTGACCTGGATGAGTTTATTGGCAATGAGGATGGATGGTTTATGTGGGATGGAGTTAGTACGTGTCTCATTCCCTATGTTTCCTCCAAATTTCCCTCTTTTTCCCGACCATCTCATATACATCTTCAACTTGGATCATTGCCTGTTATGCCTGTTGTAGGGGGAGGATGCTATGGTATGATCGCAGGCTGACTGAGGGTTCCAAAAAAACTCAGACTTTTCTGCATCAGCATCGAATGTCCAGTTGGAGGGCACGCTCCTGACAGCCGAGCTCCCTAAGCGTGATGGGGGCTACCGTGAACGACAGGGTATCCAATTAAACGACCGTATTTCTAACGATGACGGACAATTAGTTGTAAGTTTAATCATTCCATCGCATTATAGCTGTCCATGGCACAAGCTGACTTGATACTTGCCTAGTTCCGATGATAGCTGTTGGCTGGATAGAAGGCGGGGCATAAAGCTCATGTGTTGGATTGCGCTGGTTGGGTCCGCCAGAGCTGGAACAAAGCCTCGTGGGTCAGCAATGTCGAATAACTGCACGATAAACTAGACGCCGACGATAGCATAGTGATATAATCGTGTGCATACTTTACTTCGCCCAACGTCCTTGCCCTTGAATGCAATATATGCCACTCGAAAAATAGTTCCACTATATATTAGTAGTAGGTCTAATTGCGCTCCCGAAATGGCACATTTGGCGTCGCGTGGCATTGGATAGAAAAAGGTCTGCATAATTGATATCTTGTTTCTAGGCCAGGTGATGACTGCATCGAATTGGTAATTCATAGACTTTGAAACCAGCCCTTTAGCATGCAAAGGCGCAGCTGTACATCATTGCCTTGATACAGTTCTCAGTTTGTACTTAGGTTGGGCTGTATAATTGGACTGGAGCCGATACCAGAGCAAGCTGATGAGCCGATCCATCATCTGCGGGAGCTCGGCACCACCACTCCATACTCAATGCGGCGCCATCTTGGTCGCCAAGGTGGGAACCTGACCAGTCGGGATATTGTCCAAATATGTCTTGATTCAGAATCTTACCACATCTCCGTGAGTAATATCACTGATCACAAGTCAAGCCAATCTGTATGTCTCATGTACCTTGAAGGTCAGAGAAGTCTGATTAATATTGAACGCTGTAACAATGACTGCAAACAGAAGTAATCCAGACTAGATGACGTGTACTGAGACACGGTCACAATGTGATGGAAACTCCGCAATGGGCATGCAATCAAAAATTTGAGACAGTCATGTAATACTAGTATCCAACTACTATGTCTCAGTCAACCAGTCCATTGTTGTAAAATATCTTACTAAAATTAGCATAGCTATATTTTAAAGTGTTTTGAACTTAAATGCCGTACATTTTGGCATTAAATTTCATGGTAAATTGAGTTGTGTACTGTTGTATATGCTTATCTAGCATATACGAGATTTGTAGATCGGTTAAGATGGTACCCAGTACCTGATTGCCGGACTTTCTATCTAGTGGTTGTTATCAATATGTACTCGTAGCACTGGGATGAACACTCTTGTGGGTAGGAGCTGTTTCAGCCTCGGTCATGCTTTCGCTTCCAATTACATGAGTCCACCGCCAACCACGTTTACATAATTTCTTTCTAGACACTATTCCGCACTGATAAATGTTTAGAAGAAAGTGTATTCGCGTTAAAAGTGCGTTGTGAGACATTCATGGTATCTCTCCACTTAAACACCAGTTGCACGCCGATATCCCGCCCCTTTTTGCACAGATACAACACCAAATTAGTTATGAATACTATAGTAATATTCTGACTCATTTTATTTAGGATGCTGTCTCTCATCCTGGTTAATAATATGGAAAATAGGATATCATATAAGTCTTAGCTCCATCATGGCTATATGGAGGGCTCAAAGAATATATAAGTAGGAACATCTATAGTACCAGAGGAAAGGCACATTCAAGCGAGAAGTGAGAGCCACCCATCATACACTCTAAATACTTCGTCAGCAATCTCTTGTAAAGCAAACTTAGCGACTTGCAATTAGCAACAACTCTTTCAACAATCACAATGCGATTGTTTTTGCCTCTCGTCCTACCGATGATAGGCGTGTTGCAGGCTGCCGTGGCATTCACCAGCCAGACGCGTGCTAGCCTATTGGACAGAAGTGCCCAGTTGGGCTTTTGCCTCTGCCCTGATCGAAGCACCTGCGTAGGTGATAATTCACAATGCACTCTAGACAATAATGGAGCGACAATCTGTTGTGCGCTGGGCCAAAAGGCGATAAATGGCCAATGTACCGATGCGTCAACCAATATCTGCTCTGATGGGCGGACTGTCTGCACGGGAAGCACTCCCCAGTGTACTGTTAACGTGAGTATCTTCGTCGATAGCACTGGCGGGGCCGTAAGCAACACGATATGCTGTGCAACTGGCCAGAAGGCATTGAATGGGAAATGCTACGCCGGTAATGCGAAGCTTACCCCATGCTACCAGGATGGGCCATGTGATTGGGGTCGCGGTTATTATTGTGCGTGGAATGCGGGCAACGCGGACTCGAAGTGCTGCAAATTAGATGAATACTACAAGGGGACTAGATGCGTCAAGAAGCCATAATTTTAGGAATGGATAGTCTGCTTTAGCCTAGAGGAGCAAATCTTGGTAGGGCATAGTCTGCTGATTGAGGCTCGAACAATAGGATATATGGCAATCGTTGAAACCGTTAGGCGTGTACTATTTGTCTAGAGTTGCCAGAGCGTGGGAAATTGAACATTTCATTAGACCTTTGCACTCATTTCGACTTACTTGCCATGCAAAGATTAAATAAACTTACAAGTGGAAGATCATGCTATGTATCCATGTTTACCTCAAAGAGGCAAGCTGAAGATGGGAGGAGGTGTCTTATATGTCTTTCTTCCCTATTCTTAATCCATTTAGATTGAACTCAATCTATAGACCAGAAAACCCTTTGCAGCCCAACCTCCGCCTTAGCAGTTGACTTCCGGCGAACATAGTTGAGTCATGTGTAGGTTATGTGCTTAAATAAAGCAGCAGTATAGATAAATCCAATGACACACTTCTATTCTATCAGTTCTAACATGGAGAGATAAAATCGTCATTAATTTAATATATAATCTACTTCCTTGTTTCCGTATAACACAAGCGCCTGATGTTTCTAAATTCTCCAGTCGTCTTGGTCCACCTCGGGTGTTTGCACGGCAACTCTCTCTGCGATCTGATTATTAATTATAGGATCTAAGATTCTTTAATGTTTGCCCCGAAGCAATTATTTTGCTGAGATCAACTTCACCAACTCATCTTTCTCACCACTGTGATTAACCATCTCCTTGAACAGCCCGCCTTCTATCTCTAATAACTCTTTGGGAGTGCCGAATTCTGCATTCACACCGTCCTTAATCACCAATATCCGATCAAAATCCACCACGGTGCTCAAACGGTGCGCAATAACCAATAATGTTGAGTCGGAAAATTCTTGGCGTATAGACTGCTGGATTAGTCTATCAGTCGCCATATCAACCGCCGAAGTCGCTTCATCCAGCAGCAGTACTTTCGGCCGTGATAGAATGGCACGTGCAATACAAAGTAGTTGCTTCTGGCCTTGTGAAAGATTAGAACCACCCGACGCAACGGGAGATGCGAGTGATAGAGAAGCATTTGTGTCTGCACCATTCTCCGTAGCATTCAAGGAAGATGAGATTAGGTGTTGCCCCTCAGTTGGTTCGGAAACTGGTGTACTAGGGCTGGAAGAAATGAGATGGACCCGTATTAAAGTTTTCTGGAGTTCGTAATCGCTAAATTGGTTAAAAGGGTCGAGGTTGGTGCGGATGGTTCCTGAAAATAGGAAAGGATCTTGTGGAATAATAGCCAGGCGGGTACGCAAGTCGGAGAGTTTGATCTTCGAAATATCGATGCCGTCAATCGTGATGCTGCCTTTTCGAGTTTGGAGGAAGCGGAAGAGAGAGAGCGAAAGGGTTGATTTTCCTGATTTATGTCAGTACGGGTTCTTCTTCATGTCCGTAGAGAACAAGTGCAGCAACTATGAGCTACGTCTTTGGGGACTACTCCATGTAGGGAATATTCATATCAATAAGACTTACCTCCACCTGTCCTACCAACGATTCCAATCCTTTGATTTCGTTCGGCAGTAAAGCTCAATCCTTTCAAAACAGAAGGTAAGCCTTCTGCATACCCTACTTCCAAATTCTCAACCTCGATTTTGCCCTCCTCTGGCCAACTTGCACGCACATCCTCTCCATCCTGCTTTTCGATCTCAATATTTTGGTACTCGACAATACGCTCCGTCGCATTCATATCAAGTTCTGTCTGAGTAGACACGGAAATACCCCAATTGATAGCGTGTCCAAAGTTTAGCGCGAAAGAGAGGACAAATCCAGCTAAACTAGCATCGATTCTGGGTGTGGTAACAACCAAAATGCCAACAACACCAGAAAACAAAGAGGCCGTAATACCGATGCGAATCATGAGCCACATTTGGAAGATCGAAATATACCAGGTGCAAGCCGCCCAGTCATCAATAAGTGCGAATATCCTCTTGGTGAATGCAGCCGGTTTTGAGAATGCTCTGATGGTTGATAGACCACTGAGTGAAGATGAGAAATGAGATATGACGGGCGATTTATTCGTAGATTCCAATCGTTTGATAGTTCGTGCTGCAGCGATATATTGTTGAGCGTAAAAGGCGCAAGCGACCAAAAGAGTGATTGCGACAAGTATCATGAATGGCGAAACAAAAAGAGCCGCTACCAAAATACCGACGATATCCCAGGTTACGTTGGCAAAATAATAGAAATTTGTAGCCAATGACGAGTCCATGCTCGTGAAGTCCCCCGTGAACCTGTTCAAGATTCTTCCCATAGGCACGGTGTCCAGCCATCGTAGTGGTGCTCGAAGCACACTGCGCACTATACCCTGAAATATCCTCCGCGATGCGCGGAGCGAACCGGTGTAAACGAAGTAGAGGCGGCTAACAGATATCAACACTGATATTGATGATATGACACAGTATAATCCGAGATAATACCAGAGGCTTTTAGCGTCAGTCTCCATGTGAAAGCTCGAAGGCGCGTTTGTTGAGTTGATAGAACTCGTTTGTTGACCAAAGAGCTGTGTCTGTAATGCCCCCTGATACTTATAAGCCACAAGGTGCAGTCCGGGTTCATTTTGCGCGTATGAGCTGGACCAGGTTTTAATCCAATATGTGCGACCAAGTGTAAGGCCCTGGGCTGCAGCATAGAGAAGTAGAAGGAAAGACCAGACGGCCACCCCGCTAAAGGCTTTGAGGTATCCGATATAGACTGAAGTTTTGACTCTTCCAACTTCTCGTTTCTCGTCCTCAACAAGCTTCTTGGGCGTTGTCGTAGGCCTAGATAAAAAATTCGGCGACGGAATTGCGGTAGAGCCATTGAGATCTCCTGTATTTGCGTCACTGTCTTCTTGAGCTTCCTCAGATGTCACCGCATCGTCGGCTTCAATGATTTGATCTAGGACTTTTGTGCGTCGTAGTTCCTCTACCAAGCCTGCATGCTCGACAATCCCACCCGCCGAGAGGTGGACAGCATAATCCGCACGAGGTAAACAGAGCGACGCGTGGTGAGTAACTAAAATTCGAGTCCTTCCCTTTGCAAGCTCGCCAAGAAGCGCGTTTGCAAAGACGAACTTTCCGACATGCGCATCAAGAGCACTAAACACGTCATCAATTATCATGATACCTGCTCTCGAATATAGTGCTCGTGCTAAAGTCAGCCGCCATTTCTGCCCACCACTTAAGGTGATACCTTGGGCTCCGACTTCGGTTTCATGGCCATCTTCGAATAAACACAGATCCTGCGACAGAGCGCAGGCTTGAATGACTTTCTCATATCTCACAGCATCATATGGGAGGCCAAAGAGAACGTTGTCTTTAATAGTTGCGTTTTCAATCCATGGAGTCTGGGAAATAAAGCAAATAGCAGTAGGAATAATCCAGTTGGCCGCGGTTGCTTTATTATCAAAACGTTGTTCTGGGGGAGGAGATCTTGGGACTTGGACATAACCACCCAAAACTTCAACCTCACCCAAAATAGCAGCAAGAAGTAGCGATTTTCCAGATCCAGTAGGTCCTGAAACAACACTGAGTGCATTATTGGGAAAATCCAGGTTAAGCTTTCGCAGAGCAAACCGGTCTTCTGTTGGATCTCCAGAGCCAGAGGGGAATGTGATAGTTGCGTTGTGAAAAGACACTGCGGCGCCGGGATGGATGTTTTCAGCCTTGTCTGGCGTGCGCAAGAACTTTTCAATTCTTGAGCAGCTTACACTCGCGTTGATGGCCGTAACTAATAGCATTGGGATGTGAGCCACGATTCCTTCGAGGATCATAAACAGAGTAATCGCCGTAAAAGCGATTGAAGGTAGCAGATTCCCATTGATGTAGGAATAGGTAGCCAAGGAAAGTGCCGTTAGGACGATAGGTGTGAATTCGGAAGCAATGGCCATATAAATGTTATTGGTCCTTGTCTTCCAGAGCATCGAAAGCTCCTCTTCGCGTATACTCTCAATCTTCTCTGTCCACTGAGGTTCAATCGCGGAAAACTTGATCTGCCTGATTCCTTGCAGCGCCTCTGTAGTAATAGCAGCCCTTTTATCACGAAGTTTCATTAGAACTTTTTGGTTGCTGCCGTATCGTGCTGCAAGAGCTCTGTTTATAGGAAAGAGGATTAGAATTCCCAGCATTCCTGCACACAAACTTTGCCAGCCAACAAGGTGCCATAGAAAGACAGTTATTATTATAAACTGTCCTGCACAGTTTACATATTGCCCACTTTGTGCCCCAAATCTGGCTATCGCATCACAGTCGACTGAAAACATGTTGACGATGTCCTGCTGGGATCTCAAGTTTGGCTGTTTGTCTTGTTCATTGGCATCATCGGGCTTTGTAGCACTTGAGCTCGGGGATTCCTGGGACTATGGTTAGCTCGAATCCTACTTCTATTATAAACGAAGGTAGTTGTAATCTTCAGAATTATGCAACTAATGGTGAGTGAAAACAAAGACTATAAACACTCTGAAGGATGAAAAGATGACCACTAGGCTTGCAAGATAGCTCTCAAATGACCATGGGCCCAGATCCAACGTTGTATTCTGGAATTCTTGCCGGCTTGATACAAGAAAAGAAAGATATCTCACCTCTTTAGGAACATGGAGCGAATCTTCAATTCTCATCAATTTCTCGTACATGAGTCCAGTCAAAGTTGATCTCAGAGGGATGACAATATCTACATGAGTACACATTAGTAACATAAACCAAGTCGTGTAGAAGGAAAAGAAAAGGGAGCAGATTCATACCAGCCATGTTCGACCACATGACTCTGGAGTCAACCAATCGCGAGCTAATTGTAGCTACGACAATTGCAGCGACCCATTTCCACGCTACGGGATCAATAGTATCCAAATTGTCGCGGCTCTCGAGGTGCCGAAGCAATTGCAAGTTCGCAAAAGCGGGAGCAACATCAAAAAAGTTTGTAAACAGAGTGGCGGACCACTGAAAAAGGAATTGATATCGAAATTTCCACGTAATGTGTGCCCATAGTGGGAGGATGTCATGCTTGAATATGATACGCTTGAAGTTCGCGGTCGCATTCTCTGATCTCGCAATATGGTCCATTGCCGGTAAGTCTGAATTCTCGAACTTTTCCGTACCAGCAGCCCGAAGAATTCCAAGGCCCCAGTGAAAGCTATACCTGGACCAAAGACTAACTGTCCTTTGCGCGTCGACGACTCTTCCATCTGGACGAAAGATGACCGGGCGTCGTTGAATGCAAAAGATTGTTGCCATCAAAGCTACTGCAGCACCAATTTGGGCTGTTGTTAAAATTGAGGTAATGAAAAGCCCGTCATTGTAGCGGTAGCCAAGTCCATGTACAGCATGAAGAACCACAGAAGCCAGACAAATGATCAGGGTACAGGTCTTTAGGCTGGATGTTGCTCTGTTGAATCTCGCAACTGGTGCTACTTCCCGGGAGGCGACCAAAAATTGCAGTAGCATAAGTATCTAGAGAATGTCAGCTTCGGATTTTGGATCTTCTATCGTGCTGCCCTACCCAAGAAGGCACCAGCAAGAATATCCCCAAAAATGGTACCCCTGCACGGGCAAACTCAAATTTCTGGTGGATGACCGTGAGAATTGCATCTGCGCCAGAGAGCGCGAGTGCTAACAGAGCAACAATAAACATGGTAGTGAATTGGATTTTGTTCGAAAATTGAGCTATTGACTCTTCACTTGAGGTTCCATCCTCATCCTCGTATAAGAGTCCATCTTGATGCGTATTCTTGCTAACCCGACTGCCTGGCAGAAGTCTTCGAAGGGACGGAAGAGAGCACAATGCGATCAAAAGCGCCAACCCCGAAGCCACATAATCTGGCTGATAGATTATCCTCATCTTGCGATCTCAATTGTCTACATCACGATTTAACGAAATGCAGTGACAATTGGTTTTTGAGATAGGTTTCTGAGATAGGTTTCTAAGAAGGATTTTAATTATTAACGCCATGTACTTCGAACTCCGTGCTCCATTCTCCCTTTCAAGCGGCATTGTTGTGTCCGGTGTGAGTCAACGATTTGATCTAGACTTAATAAGGAAGGTGATTTGAGTGTTTCGTATCTATTCGTCAGCTTGTGCGGCCTGGGGAGATAGCAGATAATAGAGCGAATAATGTGAGCCACAGCTCGGGCTACTTTTCACAGGAGCGAGAACGTTACTAATCGATAGAGGGGCTGGGAATTTGATAGCGATCGCTCGTTTAGTTCAAGCCAATGGGGTTAGCTAGGTCCAGTGTAGAACTTTTGTTTCCGTATTGACCGAACAGCCAATGAGGTTAGGATCACTTGACTCAATCAAAACTGAAGGATCACTTTGGATCAGGATCGTGGTTCAAACACGTTAGCGTGATTCAACAAGATCGTATCAATAAACTACTATTAGAATCCAAGTTCTACCTTGTAGACACTTTTTTATCAGCCGTATCCATAGCTTCAATTACGAACCGCAATTTGCGTATCCCGCTGCTGACGCGAATCTCTGCTTACAGCACATCTTCTCTGCCAAATAAGTAGAGGAGTAACTCTTCAGGAGCGAACCATTATCCATCCAATAGAATTACTCTTACCTCAATATTCTTCTACCATTCGGGAAGCGTTATTTAAGTTCTCAACGGATTTGTCATCTTTTCGCCAGCACTCTGTATACACATTTCGGTGATGCCAATTTTCAGGTGATCTGTCACTTATTATTTTTCTTCTCATAGAGCGTTTTTCCACAGCCAACTGTTACGAATGTTGTAAGATGAGAAAATAAACTATGAGGATTTATTGTTTCAGAGAACTATCTAGACTTGGCGAATTGAAAAGATTAAAACGAGCTAAGAACAACAATTGGTACACAAAAGTGGCATCCTGCAGCCTTTGATCCCCCTTGAATTATTCTCTCCTCAGGTTTCTAAAACCAGAATAACTTGCTGGGGTTAACTGAGCATTCCTTCTAAGACTGTTTGGGCGGTTTGATATCCATTAGGCACCTTGCTTTGCCAGGATGCCCAATAACGGCTTTGGAGCATCTTGCGCAAACATAAGAAGTGCACTGGCATTTGATCGATTGATTAAATCTTTTCCTCGTTCAAACATGTCTTTTTCATAGGCTGTAACGGCTGCGTCTAGTTTGTCCAAGCCATGTTCAACAATTTGTCTTGCCAACATCAAAGAGTCATGCATCGAACAGTTGACTCCCTCCCCAAGAAAGAAGTACACTAGCGTTGCTTCGGTCGATCAGATCTCTCCGTGAGGTAATATCGGTTGGCAATCAGAGTCCTTCGAGGTTGCACTGGCTTGCCTGTCAGCTGTTCACTGGTACTTGGGCTCTTAAGATCGGGCTTATCCATGGCAACCTCTTCGGTCCATAAAGACATCGCTACTAGCTTTTAATTATTAGTTAATTAGTGACATAGTTTACTCTCGGTGCTGAAGCCAACTGACATTCGAGAAGCAAACAGCACCACCGTTCTGAGAGGCAGAGAAGATTTCTGTAGGATGAAAAGAGGGGAATGCTCACTACCATGGGTGGGCATCTGATTCATATTGAATTGACGGGGTAATTATCTATTGCTTTCCAGTAATAGGAATAAAGTCGTCAAGGTGATGTTCCCACCACTACAGTTGACTCAATATCTAGGTATGCATATTGCCAGTTAGCAAAATACTCAAATCGCCTGAAGCCGCAATTGCCGGTACCTTCCAGAGCAAACGCACTAAGTAAATTGGTGTTCCGAGCCACAACTTTTAGTCCACATGATTGTCATTTTAGCACGTATCGTAATTGTTGCATAAGGTAGGTAGGTACCTACTAACGTACGGAGTAATCCGTACAGGTACACAGGTGCTAGGTATCCACTGGTAGTGCACTCGTACTAACATACCAACTACCGGGCACCTGGTATCTGGTCGTTCCTCGCTTCATAGTTGGTATCTGAAAAGTAGCTCTTACGGAGAATAAAGTAGCCTGACGGCAAGTCCCACCTTTGCGCACAAGGCTTACAAACTTAGTGCTTGGATTTTTCTTCCACTACTTCATTTATGAAGTCTCAAGTTAAAGTGAACGCGATTCAATTCCATGGCTCTATGGCGCATGCGATTCCCGTCGAGCACTATTGTGAGCCAATGACGTCCAGGCTCGTGATTGCTCATCCTAGCGAAATTCTCTATATCGCCGCACTCGATCCTACCCAAAGTTCGCGCGGCACACCCAAGGACTGTCCTGCAAACGGAGCACCAATCCCTCCGATAAGCGGCATTAGCGCTTGCATTTTCTCTTTAAGAGATGATACACTGGAAAGTTCTGGTTGAGTGTTATTTAGTCGGTCCCTTTCCATGGTGTTGAGGTTTCCTTTTATCTTCAGTGGACATGCCGCATCTTTACTTCCATGCCTAATTGCACATCAAATAAGTGACTAGTGGAAAGAGAAGACAATTTGGCTAGATCAAAAAGTTCCAAAATTAAGCATCCCTGGGAGCGATGGCTTTGCATATTTTATTTATAAACTCACGGCCACTACCTTGCGTATATCAAAAACCTATGGCGCTTTAATACTTTTGGGAACCTAGGTATGTTGTTCATCTAATCAGATGCATCTAGCTGTGGCATGTGTTGGAACAAATGTGCTACTAACATCGATGCATGGGACCGGAGCTAGGCCATCCTCATTCGGTACCATCTACTAATGAAACCCTGCTTTATACTCCCCGAGCGCAAATATTGACGGTTTGTCCCACTGGACAGAATGGTATATCTATATCATAACGGATAATCCTAGACAGCATCGTATATCACTAACGCGCATAGAGATACGATATTCGTCAGCAGTCAGACACTGTTCAAGCCGCCAATTTTCTAGACAAGGCGGTGAAGAATTTTTCGCCCTCTCATCTGTGAAGAATAATGATGATAATGAGAAGATGAGGAAAGATTACGAATAACATAAGTACTGCAGTTTGATGATGCCGAAATATGCAGACAAGTAATTGCAATACAGGTTAGGAGGTATCGTTAAGTACCCAAATACTGACGCCGATGAACACCTCTGTATACACTATCGGTTAGTTGCTTGCTGGCTCTGCCATATAGCTTAAGTGGCCTCTATAAGGGACAAATCGATAGAAATCCTCATGTCTATCATCATCCTTCCGATCAATGACGCATTACCAAACATTTATACACACAATAAAGATCATCAGGGAGCAGAATGCTTGAACCCTTGGAGTAGAATGAGATTTGCAGCTGCCTCATTTACTTATGCCTCAGATTCTCATCCGGAGAACTTTGCCACCAGATGGTCATCATAAATTAGCACAGGCCATCGGAAGTTGTGCGGTCCAGCTTTCCAGCACCCCAGACCCATGGCACCAATCAGCGCTAAACGCAGCGGAGAGCCGATCCAACACTGTCCGATACGAAACGCCGCGATTGGTTGCGGATTGGTTTGAATGGATTTGCAAGAGAATACAAATTCATGGTTCCTCGCTCACCAAAGATGGGAAAACTTAATCATATTTCTAATTCTTTTATCTTTCTTCGTTTTTCTTCTGTTGTTATTTTTGTCTTTTCTCAATTCATATAAAATTCACAGGCTCCTCAGCTATCCATTTCACACACTCTACCGATACCGCCGGACCTACAACAGATTCCGCTTGAACATACCAATCGTGGGAGCACACATGCAGGCAACAACTCAAAGCATAATTCCTACGAATATCTGATAAAATGTCGAAAAGGTCAAATGTTCACGAACCTGTTGCTTCAGAGATTGGAGAAGACCGAGAACTTCCTGATAAATGCAGCGATAAACATTCAACACAAGCAAATGATGGCTCATCATTAAGCTTTTTTCAGATATACAAGGTTAGTAGAACAAAAAATTGGAGCCTTCCTTTGCAATCAACACTAATTGCGACCGATAGAAAATACTGGACATGACCACCTTCCGGGAAAAGATGCTATATGCAGTGGGTATTTTGGCATCCATAGGATCCGGCACCGTTTTGCCTTTGATGACTCTAATTTTTGGTAATTTCGTGTCGGTATTTACTGATTTTGCTTTGGGTCGAATGCCTAGTGACAGCTTCCGAGGGAAAGTAAACCACTACACGTAAGAAACAATGTTGGGCCGATGTGAACAAATATTTAATCAATCTCTAGGCTCTACTTCATTTATATGTTCGTTGCAAAAGCCGCATGTACATACATCTACATGCTTTTGTTTACAATTGTCGCGGCCAATGTAAATTCAGCAGTCAGAAAGCAATATCTGAATATCGTGTTGCATCAACGAATTGCTTATCACGAAACGGTTCTTACATCAGGAGCTGTTTCTCTCGCTCTCTCAACTCACTCAAATACTATTCGCTCTGGCTTGGCCGAGAAATTCGGGTTGTCGCTCAAAAGCATCTCTACTGTCGTGGCGGCTTTCGTTGTGGCACTTCATTCACAGTGGAGGCTCGCATTGGTCACGGCCACAATAATTCCTGCCGCTATTGTGGCGGTTGGAATTACGAGTGTATTTGACGAGAAACAGGAACAAGCCCTTCATAGCATAAATGCGGAGGCAGCAACACTTGCAGACGAGGTGATAAGTTCCATGAGAACAGTGAAGGCCCTCGGAGCTGAAAAGGCTCTAGGTGGTAAATACGAAGTGATGCTGAAGCGAGCCGTTACGGTTGGGCTTGCCCGATCTCCAATCAAGGGTGTCCAAGCCGGGGTGTACATGTTTATGCTCTACGGAGGATATGCCCTTGCTTTCTGGTATGGGTTGAAACTTTACGTCAGCGGTCAAGCAGCAACTGCCGGTACTGTAATCACTACTCTATTCTCCATTATGATTGGTGTGAATGCTTTTTCGGAGCTCGCTGGCTACCTTGGCCCATTTTTGCGCATTAAGTCGGCTGGGGTCGAGATATTTAAGGTCATTGACTCAGCTCCAACCACGGAATGCAGTTTAGGGCAAGAAGCAAAATCCAACTGTACTCCTCAGAATTTCCAGCAAGACATCGAATTTGACAGCGTCTCATTCAAATACCCGACTCGAGAAAATGTTACAGTCCTTGATAGCCTATCTCTGAGAATTCCAGTTGGCAAAACTACAGCTCTGGTCGGGCCTAGCGGTTCTGGGAAGTCAACCGTCGTCGGTCTGCTTCTCAGATGGTACGATGCCTCAAGCGGAGATATTACGATAGGCGAATCTAGATTACATGAATTCTCACTTCAGGCATTAAGAGCAAGTATAGGACTTGTGCAGCAGGTAAGAACCTTTTTGCCTGCCCAGGGTGCAATTGCAATACTAACAATACTTTAGGAGCCTTACTTGTTTACTGGTACTGTCTATGAGAATATTGAGTATGGATTGTCTGGAAGCCCGTTAGAACAGCTGCCAGATGAGGAAAAGAGGCATTTAATCACAGAAGCCTGTAAAATTTCAAATGCCCATGACTTTGTCACCAGGCTTCCTCAGGTATGTTATAGACTATTCAATTTACCAATGTTTAATTGACTTATAACCTATAGGGATACGATACACCCATAGGTAATCGAGGCACAATGCTTTCTGGCGGCCAGAAGCAACGACTTGCTATTGCCCGGGCGATAGTTAAAGACCCGCCAATCCTGATTCTTGACGAGGCTACTAGCGCTCTTGATGTTAATTCAGAGGTTTCTGTTCAACGTGCCCTTGACAACGCTCGACATAACAGAACAACTATATCAATTGCCCATCGCCTAAATACTATCAAAGCGGCGGACCAGATTGTAGTTATGAAAAAAGGTGAAGTCGCTGAAGTCGGCACGCATATGAGCCTGCTTGGGAAGAAGGACGGCATATATAAGAGGCTTTGGGAAGCTCAGATGCTGTCACAGAATCAACATACCATGGTAGAGGGGAAGGAGCAAGTTACTAGTGACGCTCCTCTACATACGGAGTTGACGCAAGTCCAGGACGAATCTCACGCTGCAACATATCAGCCAGAACAAAAACCAAAGAAAAGAGGAATTCCCACCTTAATTAAGGAAATACTCTCCTCACAAAAGAATCATTGGTGGATAGTGTTTATTCTTTGCGTGTCTGCAACTATTGGAGGTAAGCTGATTTATATCATTTGCCTCGCCAAACTATAGCTGACCTCTTGAAGGTGCACTGTTTCCTGTTCAGGCATTTTTGTATGCTAGAGTAGTAACCACCTTCCAGCTAAGTGGTGCTGCTCTTGTATCTCACGGTAACTTCTGGAGCCTCATGTGGTTTGTATTGGCTGTCACCGTTGGAATCGGGTACTTGGGCGTGGGATGGGCGGGAGAGGCGTTGGGAGAGGTGAGAAAACATCGAAAATGTGAAAACCTACTGCAATCTAACTTCTGTATAGCTTGTCGCCCAGGAATATCGCTTTTCTTATTTCCAATCCATTATGTCTCAGCCAATGACATTCTTTGATCTGGAAAAAAATTCCGCTGGTAGTCTGTTGTCTCGACTTTCGTCGGATCCTGACGCCGTCAACGCTTTAGCCGGCAGCAATCTTGCTGTCATTGTGACTGTCGGAGTTGCATTGCTTAGCTGTATTATCCTTGCGCTAGCTGTGGGTTGGAAGCTCGGCCTTGTTGTGCTATTTGGTGGTTTTCCATTTATTTTTGGGGCTGGAGTTATCCATGAAAGAATGCAGAGCTCGTTTGAAGAGAAAGCCGGCTCGATGCTTGCTGATAGTGTTGGTTTTGCCAGCGAGGCTATCCAGGCTATCCGGACCGTTTCAGCACTTAACACGGAGCCATTGATCGAAAAGCGATTCGGATGCCTGTTGGAAGAGTACAGCCAGAGGACTTGGCAATATGCGGTGCGAAGCATGATATGGTTTGCCTTGAGCGATAGTATTGACCTGCTGTGCATGGCGTTAGCCTTCTGGTGAGTTCGCGTGTGTCTATATTAACTAGTTCACTGCTAACAGGAATTCCAAAGGTATGGAGGTCGCTTATTATCTTCCCATGAGTACAGCACGATGCAGTTCTTTATTGTGTTCATCTCCATCGTATTTGGAGCCCAGTCAACGGGACAGTTTTTTGCCCACAGCTCAGGTATATCGAGCCCTCTTTTGGACATACAAATACGGTGCTAATAGTTTACATGTAGATATATCTCAAGGCATCTCGTCGACTCGAGCGATATATGAGATGGGAGATGCTATAGTTGACGCATCCAAAACGAAGCAAACAGCACCAGACATCTCCATACAGAACCAGGAGGTGCCTCTTGTCGAATTTCGTAACACAAGTTTCTCCTACCCAGCTAGACCGTCTCAGAAGGTACTGAAACATTTCGATTTAAAGCTTTTAAAAGGGCAATCCATCGCTTTAGTCGGCCCTTCAGGATGTGGAAAATCCACCATAATCCAGCTTCTCGAACGATTTTATGAACCAGTGACAGGGGAGATTATGATTACTGGGACGCCAATATCTGCATACTCGCCCAGTAGCACACGCACATTGTTTGCTCTCGTCAGCCAGGAGCCGGTGCTATATCATGGCACGATCGAAGAAAATATTAACCTGGGGAGATCTGCACCACTACAACCAGACGCACTGGAGCATGTGATAGATCAATCGCAGCTTAGGGACTTAATTTCATCTCTACCAGATGGGGTGAAAACATCAGTAGGGTCACGGGGTACCCAGCTTTCTGGTGGTCAGAAACAACGCATTGCAATTGCAAGAGCAATTGCTATGGACTCACCAATTTTACTTCTTGATGAAGCTACCAGCGCCTTGGATAGTGAGAGTGAGCAACTGATCCAAGCAGCTCTAAAAGAAGGGACTAGGGGCAAAACTGTGATATTGATAGCACACCGTCTTTCTACAATACAGCATTCGGACTGCATATACGTACTTGACAGTGGAAAGATAATCGAAAGTGGAACCCATTCCGAACTCTTACGTTTAAAAGGTCAATATTGGTCCATGGTGATGGCCCAGAGTGGTGTTGGGGAGTCTTGACAACTTGACGCGTTGCGGCTTATGGGTGGGCCAACTATTTTACCACCGCTTCAAAGTGATCAACACATAGCCTCACTACGTAAATGTGTTTAAGTGAGTGCCAGTTCTTAATCAGCCATCGAACTTTTACAGAAGTTGGGGGGGGGGGGGGAGGCGTCGGCGACGGTAGTATGATAACTTCTTAAATTATCTTCTCATTCCCTGATAACGTTTAATTGAATAGAGTATATACTTATTATCTTTAAGTGGATTATAGTGTTTGTAAGTTGTGTAGAGGCTTCAAACAGGAAGTGTCAGTCTCAATCGCGTCATAGGAGTGACATGCGACAGAGGCAGCTTGGGTATTGGATTGATCGCATATCGCAGTGACTTTTGGCATGTCGCAATGCCGTATCCAGCCAGCAGTCAGATATAGCGCATGAACGAGAGTGTTCTTTTCTAGCGGTCGAGAGAAACGATCTTTAATGGTTCGCTCTTGAGGCAATGAATCTAGGGTACCTACAGGATGTAGAGTATGGAGAGGGTATCAATTTACGAATGCCAACTGTTGAATGGAGCCGGCTTGTTGAGTGATTTGCCAAACGGGAGCAAGCGGAGCAAATAATAAAAGGGGCTGTAAAATGAATGCTTACATATACAGAAGCAGGATACACTATCTGTAAGGGGACTCTGTCACTGCTTTTATGTGTGTATTATATATACTGTTGTGTGTTAATTGTTTTCCTAGTCCCCCTTTTTTATACCCGCTTGATGCTCATCCACTCTTGTGTGCTTTCATATCACTAATCAGCTACGCTGACAAGATGGGCTTGATATTTTGTTAGGTGACTAGAAGCGTCATAGCTCCTAGAAGCCCTACGGCCACCATTGGGAATAATTATATAAAGAAGGCCACCCCTTTGTCTTTAAGAAAGGTCAGAGATAAATATTATCATTGTATGTAACTCAGCTGCGAAAGAGCTCCTAGCTAGTGGTCCTCTTCCGTCTTGTGGCTCTCCACTCCTCTTAATCTACCCATTGCTGACATATTTGCGGAAATGCGCTCGTCCACGACGATTGCACAACGACTCGGACCTGCCCCGCCTAGTTGTTGAAGCCTCCCATTGCATTTTTTGATGACTCAATGGGATCCATATGGCTAATCATCCCAACGCTAGCCTGAGGATATCATCGACGACGCCTTCGCTCTCTATGCCCAAGTAGCCTTGTCACCACACTCGAAACTGATCTTCTCGTTGAAGTATTGCTGCAGCCGAGAAGAGGTTATACTAGCTTCCAAAGCTGATAAGGCATAGCGCTGTTCTGTGAGCTCTTAGAGAGGGTAAAATACTGATCGTCATCAAGGTCAATGTCATCTTCGTTGCTAATTCGCTCCTCTATTAAATGGGTCATTGTCACTGAGAGAATACTGCTTTTGCTTTTCTTTTTATGGCAATATCGGGCAATTTACTGTATACAAGCCTGATGCCCGCTAAGGCGTTCATAGGGGCAAGCAAAGTTGCTGCATCGATCGAGCCCTTCCGGTTCGATCAAGGTCCTCTGGATTGTTCAACGTCCGGGCCTACTAAGCTAGATCAGGGCTATCGCTATCTATAACGGAAATTTAGTTGTTACCCTCCGGGGGTGCCTGCAGCGGGCCTTGCCTACGGCGCTCAGCTTGCGGCGCTTAGCCTGCAGCGCTCACCATATGTCATTCTTATCATGTTGTATATGTATAGATAGCCTCAATTCTTTACTTTCAAGATTTCTTGTTTTGCCCAGCTATCTAGGTATATGTAGAAGTAGGAGAGCTAGAGACTGGCATACACTGAATTTGGTACTTTTAGTATGAGATCAGTCCGTTGTTTTTTCCCATCGCATGAAAGTTTGCTTTGACAGATGTCTATACCATACAAGGAGCCAGAAGAGTGTGTTCGGAGAATTTACTCCGTAAGGGGCAAACATATTATCCCCTATTTGTTCATTCCATGCTAGCCCTTGATTGGATGGGTTCGGACTTATGTAAGGTTAGAACTTAAATGTCCGATGACAGCCAATGATTGATCAGGACTTCGGAGTCCTGTATTGTACTTTGTAGGCTACCTATCCATTATCTCGTCACAACTGGATAACAATTTGAACATCGTCACAAGCTTAGTTGCATACTAGCCTTCTGCAACAGTATGAGCCAGAATATGCCACCCTCTAAGAACGCAGGGTTAGCACGATTCGCGGTGCGTTGCATTTTCCATAGAGCGAGGTGCTCTGTAGCTGACATTATCCATACGCAGTGCGCCCATTGCCGGCAGAAAAAGATTAAGTAAGTGTACCATAGTACATTCCATGTCATGATTGCTAATTAAGATAGATGTTCAAGAGAATTTCCCAAATGCGCAGCATGTCGTCCATGGCCAGGTGAATGTGTTTATCACAGACTTGGCCCAATTTCGCAATCAGAAGAGCCTAGCTCTGTGTATGTTACTAAACGAACTGGAGGCAGCCAGAAGCTAATTTTCCACGATAGGAATGTGATAGCCAAGCGAGCAACAAGCATACCTCTCCAATACCCCAGCAACGTGGATCAGCGACTATCTCGTGTTGAGAAAGCTTTAGAAACACTCTCCGACGCAGTCAACACTACTCTAAGTCCAGCCGGAAGACATGGAGACTTCGAGGCTCCTTCAAGCACAGAAAGATCGCACCTTGAAGACGGGTTATCACACCGACCACCAGTTGGAGCATCAGACACTCCGGGACTTACCGTGGACGATTCACACTCATTTGCCTATTTGGGTGAGGTGTCTATACAGCTGGAGTCAATCAAGAATAAATCATTCAAGGGACAACTTCTAGAACACCAAGAAGCCGCCACCGCGTTGCAAGACCTTTCTAAATCTCTGACAACTGTCACTTTCCAAGCGCCGTATAATGATAAAACATCCTTTGGGACTTTTAATAGCTATTTTGTGCCTTCCAGATCGGTTGGGTATAAATTAATAAGCTGTATATTGACCCATTCTCTGACGCCGGTTCACAGATGCCAAGCTAACCAAAGTAGACTTCCTTCAAAATGTTCAACTCGCTGATGTCTTGTTTACCATACCATCTGATGAGATTCTATTGAATGTGATATTCGACCCTGTTGCAGTGCATCGACGGGCTTGGGTTGTCTATGTTAATTTTATTCTTCTCAGCTTGCTGCAGCATGACAGCTCTCAAGCAGATGTTGTTGACGGCCTCCGGAAGAACACAAACCTGGCACTTAATGACTTTAGGATATTTTTGGAGCCTAGTGAGTTAAATATTCAAGCACTCTTGTTATTGGGGTGCCATGGCGAGCAATACGCTTCCCCTAACTTATCTTGGATGCTTGTGGGCCATGCCTGCCGCCAGGCTCAAGCAGTTGGGCTGCATGGCTTAAGCAATGGCGATCATGTACATCAACAGCGGCGATTAGCACTCTTCTGGTCCCTGTTTTCAGTGGACAAATCTTGTTCATTGGCTTTTGGTCGACCGATGTTGCTCCCAACCTCTATCTATGAAAATGTTCCACTACCCGAGTTCGAGCACCTCTTGAGGTATCATCCACATCGCAATCAACCCATACCAACAGAAAGTGGGCCTTGCGTCTCAAAATTTGGCGCCCATTTCTTCATT
This sequence comes from Trichoderma arundinaceum, assembly GCA_025919625.1. Lineage (NCBI taxonomy): Eukaryota > Fungi > Ascomycota > Sordariomycetes > Hypocreales > Hypocreaceae > Trichoderma > Trichoderma arundinaceum. The sequence goes on along the minus strand of JAMQTF010000007.1, from coordinate 515,476 downwards.
CAAGGAATTCAATTGGCGAAATTAACGGGAGCGGTGCTCAATCTTCTTGCAAGCTCTGGATGTTTAATCAACTCTCAAGCTTTAATTACAAAACTACAATCGTGGGACGCATTTACGAACGAGGCAAGTTTTGAAATATGGATGCTTGCATTCAAAATTAACATGCAAGTAGCTCCTTTCTAAGGCTCTTGATGCAGAGTCAGCAAGCTCAACGCCCCGTCAACTTCGAGAGATGACGATTGGCGTCCGTACAATGAGATTTCAATATCTACATATCCTAATACTGTTGTTACGCAAAGAAGCAAATAGCAGAGAACGCCGCATTCAGGCTGCTAGAGATGCTATTGAGCTGCTTCCTGATCTAGTCTCAGACTCAAACCATGTGTACAATGGGCTAGTTTGGTAAAGTCTGCCTTGCTGGCTTTTAAATTGACATCAACCCTAACTGTTTCGAAATAAGGCAACTGTTATACTATCCATTCACTCCATTCTTTACGGTTTTCAGTCATATTCTGGACTGTCCGTCGGCAACAACCACGAATGAAGACATCGAACGGCTCACAAAAACTGTAACTTACTTCGGTAGCATGAAATTGCTCGGCTCCCTCTCCGCTGTTTCATCCAAATTGGAAAAAACAGCCCTAGTATTCTGCAATTTAGCTCGCTTTATCACCACCAGTGAGCATGCGGACGCTGATACTCAGGATCTACAATCGGCAGTAACGGCAACGAGCTCAGAAGTGTCTACAATAATGGCGACGGGCTCAGACGACACGCCTTACGGGGTAGACGCTTCATCCAGCGAGGTCGATTTTGAATCATATACTGACGCTTTTATGACTTACATCAGAGATCAGGATTATCCTATGCAGCCAGGTTTTGATAACAGTGATATCGAGAACATATTAGGCTGCCTAGACCCTGATGTCCCTTCACCCCGTAAGCGCAAACGTTCGTTTGGAAGTACACTGGATTGGTTTTCTTGGGATACAAACTACTACAAAGATTGCTAGTACACAACAATTTAGATTTGAAGATGACAATGCCGAGATGTACCTTATGCTATATACGGCTGCAGCTAGAACCTTTTAGGAGTACGTTCGTCATACGTGTGTTGTCTGAAGGACAAAATGGTAGACCCATGAATTGCGAGATTAACATTTGGCTGGGCTCAGGCGACAGAGATGTTATCGTGACACGAGAGGCTAGATTTTGATAGAGCTTCATTGATTCCACTCCAATAACAGTTAGCTGGCAGGTAGATCCAGTTATTGTAATAACTCATAGGATGACCTATTAGCTACTTTCCACTTTTCTACCACTGCCTAATATTAAATACAAAATGGATTTAACATTGCAGTTGGAACTCATAATTTAGAATCATTCTATAGTTTGCCCTATAAGAAGCTATGATATGAGCCCCTAAGGGAGTCGTTGAGTAAGATTTCGTCCATTGGACTGCAGAATAGATATATATACTCGGAATATATAAAGCGAACTGTCAAAATATAAATGTATGTGCGTAAGAGCTTTAGGACTTCATATATAATGAAAGAAACGCTCTACGTAATTCTATAAATCGTGCGCCACACACACAGAGGGACGAATACCCTGAAATCTAAATCCGCTCCCAGCGGAATTTCTAATTTAATGTAAAGTTGACCTAAACGCCTGTCCTCTTCCTCTAATAATACGACATGTAAAAGACTGGATATCTGTAACTATGACCGTGATCGGGAGTTACATAACATCTCAGTGCAGGCCGCTTTCTCCTGTCTCAGCCATGTATTTTTGGCAGCTTGCCATCATCTTGAGCTGATCGCTCACTTCATCCAACCGGCCGAGAACTGTGCGATTGCCATCAACAAACCCCAAAATAGAATATGGAATACCAGTGTCCTGGCAAAATTCTTTGACTAGGGTCTGTACTCTGCGGAGATTATGTCGGGGCACCCTTGGAAATAGATGGTGGACAGCCTGAAACTGTAAACCGCCATGAATAAAGTCGAGCCAAGAAGGACATTCCACATCCATGGTGGTTCGAAGTTGTCGCTGAGCAAATGATTCGGTCTCGCCTAGGTCTGATGTCGACATGCCCCAGTGCGAAAGAGTAATTTGAACGTGCAGAGGCATAGTGACGATGTGCGATACTAGGACAAACGCCACGCGAATTGTCCATGTCGGTAGTGAGCGCCAAATCAGGCAGTAACCAAAGAAGAACCAGTAGCAGCTGCAAAAGGCGATTTCCGTGGGTCGAATCCACCAAGCCTTGGTAGACCCTAGCGAGGATGATTTGCCGGACAAGAGGTGCAGCCATGAGAGAAGATAGAGGTTGAAGCGGGCAATAGCCATTATGGGATAGTAGATGTATTTTTGGTAGGGAACAATGGCATTTGCAACGGCGTCCCACACGAAGACAAAATTATAGTAGGTGGAGCGGAGCGATCGAAAGAAGGAAGGGCAGGTGGCGAAAAGAGGGACATTCTGAATGTCGGGATCGTGCTCCTGTGATTATGTGATGAGTATGCTTGTCATATTCTCTGCTCAGTCGTCATAAGGGTGGTAACTCACTGGCTGGTTTGTGATGAGATGATGAACGTTGTGACTGCTTTTCCACCACCCGATAGACAGGCCGCAGCAGAAATTAGCGATGAACATGCCGATCAGCGTGTCGACGGCGAAGATCTGGGTGATGGCTAGATGGCCAGCGTCATGTGCGGTAAACATGATCTGATGCTTAAATTCAACAACATGCGTTAGCAGGGAGCAATGCGTTGGTGCAATGAGACACGAAAAGACTAACCCAAAACAACCCTAGCAGGACGGCTGAGGTCATATACCAGCCATGATGAAGTGCAATAAGGAAACCGATAAAGAGGCTCGTGTATCGAACCATCTCCTTGCCATACTCGGTGTATCGGCAGCTGTATAGGCCCTCATCGCGTATCTGCTGATGTAAAGTCCGGTACCTGTCAACGATGCCCTGCTGCACAATGGGATCTAAAGACGGGTAGTCCCGCAGGCCCTTCTCAATACCCTGTTGCACCGCCCAATCTGTATATTGGATAGGACAATTAACTGGTGGGGTGGCTGCACTAGCAATAGATGAGGCAGATGAGATGATGCGTCTGCGAACACGTTTCTCCAGGCCAAGGTCAAGACCAAGGCTAAGGCTAGGGATGCTAGTGTTCGGTGCGTCGATGCCCTGCAAGCTGGGGGTGCTGCACTGGGACAGCGAGGCTGGCGTGTATGAGGAGCTCAGGAACCCATCGGACGAATCATTATCTGTATCTGAAAGACTTTCCGATTCTGAGATCCAGATTGGCACGTCCGGAACCTCCGGCTCAGTGTGGAGGCTGTATTTGCGGAAGACACCTCCCCTGACCGGAGGTGTCTTATTGATCCATGGCCCCATAGGCTTCCGGCCGATCCGGTAGGCCTTCATCGTTCGCAACGTGGTTGCGGAATGATAGCTGCAGCACAAGATGATATGTCAGCACACTGTGATAGGCACCTATATGCTGAATGGGTGAATGGGGTCTTGTGAAGGGATCTCGATCCAACTTTAGCCAGGCTCCCGCGTGCCGTCCCGCGGTATGGTGCGTTACATGGCGCGGCAAACATTTTAAGCTTAAAACAAGACGGAGCCAAAAGCCTCAATCCTACTATTTTATTTTATTTTGTTTTGCTTTCAATGCACAATTGACAAGAGGATGCAACTCCAGCAGCGAAAAATTGCCGTAGATATAAGGAGAGTGATGAATTGGGCGAAATATCAAAAAAAAAAAAAAAAAAAAAAAAGAAAAAAAAGAAAGAAAGGCAATATTTACGCTGTGATTTCGTCGGTCGCGTCACGGCCTACCATGTGCTGAATAACCAGGGAACCCCCAGGATGCTTGTCCAGCCATCCATTGAGTCGCAGAATATAGTCTTGGAAAATAACAATAGCATCGCCGTCGGCAATCATGCCTTCGACGATCCGCTGAGAGAGGATCTTGTCACAGTCCATGACTGCGAAACGAAAGAAGCAAACGTATATACAGACGGGTCCCTGGTAAGGTATCTCGATGGCTCGGGAGGATTGATCGGCTCGAAGGGGACTTCTATCGTTGAGAAGAATGATTATTGTCGGTAGAGTCAGTTGATCAAGGAATTTGGCGAACAGGCTGGCTTTTGCATTTGAACTTTAAGGATATAGGATCCGAGAGAGGAGGAGCGAGTCTCACTGAAACATATGTATAGACCACGGAACTCTCATTAGTACCTACCCAAGCCCAGTCCTACCTCCTATTATCACACGTAAAACGGCTACCCATATAAAAAAAGGGAAAGACATCCAAAGGGTGCATTTGCCTACGCAGCAGCGGCGTACGGACGGCATGTTGGCCGTTTCATAGCCCTGGCCGCGCGGCGGCTGGAACTATGGAGCACAAAGGTGCTTTGGCCATGAGGAAAGGAGAGGGAGGAACTCCATGCGCCACACGATGAGGATTTTCCCACGCTAAAATTGATGCGCAAAGGGGCATGCACTCTAATACTACTCCTCGCTTTCACATGTGTGCCAAAAGAACCAGAGGCAATGCTACCTTGCTGGGACTTTGATACCTTGTTGTGAATACTAGTACTGCTAGTATCGTCTTGATGCCTGCATCTACAAACGAGGAAAGGTCATGGCTGCGTCGCTTGCGGCAAGCGCCTCTGTATCCGTGCAAGCGTCATGCAGGTACTCTTGACAAACAAAGGTGCCCATGAGTCGAGACCCTCGCTTGCCTCGGCCTTCTAGAAGAGGGTGGGGAGATTATACGTGTATTTTCCACGGCTGGGTATCCTGCATGCAGGACCTCGCGTTGTATGCACGGCTAGCCAAGTATATTGATGCGCAGGCATTCCGTAGATCCATTCAAATAGTTTCCATATAACGCAGGCGCTAGGTAACTAGTGGATGCTTATGTTGCCCACACGAGAGTCATTACGCTCTGTGTCCGCGAATGAAGGCAAGTGAATTCTCGGAGCCCCGTATGGAGCAAGTCATTCGATGCTCAGGAGGCCTATAACTCATATGGGTCTCATAGAGGCTGCAGAGCGGGTAAAACATGATATGAACATCGTTTCGCAATTGGAGGCTGAAGCAATCGGAATAGGGGTACCGTAGTGCCCAATTAAGATTGTTAAACAAGGGCCCATTCACATCTCAAAGAGCGCCTTGAACCTTGATGTGGCTGAGATAGGCATGACGCCTCCCCGTAGCTAAGCCCCTGTCTTCAAAGTGCCTACTTTTGGCAGCCCAGCTCGTCAATATTATGTAAAGTTGACCTATCAAACGGTTTTTGAGGGATTTAATGTTAAATTTGGAAACTAGGGTCCAGACTTTATTGAAAGAGTATGCAAAGCATGGGCGCTGTTAAAATGAGATCATGTTGACGGCGTTGGGCCAGTTGAATTGCTGTTGGGGAGGAAGAGAAAAACGGAGCTGCGCGGCTCCGCACCCGAATCTTGGGACTTGGGATTTAGCAAACTTTTAGAGTCAAGATGTGTTCTAGACAAAGAGCCTTGGACTCCTACACCTTTCGCCGTGTTGGATTACCCACCCTTTGTTATATGCGTTAGATGTCTAGTTCAACACCATATACGGAGTAACTCTTAGTTCTGTCCATCTTTAGGATTCACAGCCTTTGTCGCACCAGCACTCAACTACGGAGCCATGTATGGTAAAGAGGAGCGCAATAGTGGGGGAGCTGGATCCCTGTCACGCTGATCCAATCAGGTGGGCGTAGTTACGTGTATTCCGTACGTGTGTTCGGCTATATCGTGGACTCTGAACACGAACGAGGATTCGTCGCCTTGGAGCCGATATTCCGGGATTTTCATTACCCGTTGTGCCCAGATCTGCAAAACTCCCAGCTTCATCCCTTAATATGACTGACTCAGCAGCTGCAGAGGCCTTCTGGCCAAAGCAGATGATCCCGCCGACACTTGAAAACTACAAGGAACTAGCGAAAGATGGCGCCGAAAGGCTGGCTGCCGTGTCTCTAGAGCAAATACTACCGGCTATCCCGGTCGGCGCCATAATCCACGACAATGGCTGCGGAGCCGGTGCGGCTACTGCTACCATCATGGCCTCCGTGTCTCCAGAGGTAGCAACCTCTATCAAAATCACGGGGACGGATCTCTCTGAAGATGCAGTGGAGGCCTATCGCGCGCGGGCGGCATCCTCATCTTGGCCCGCCGAAGGGCTGGTCATGGACGCTGACTCTCTCTCGTTCCCTGACCAGACTTTCACTCACTCTATCGGCAATGCGATGATTTTTGTGGGTCCCCGAAACAATGGTATTGATGCCGCCAAAGAGATGTATCGCACGCTCAAGCCTGGAGGGACGCTCATGGTAAACTGTTTCGCTCATGTGCCTGTTCTGGAGCCTATCCGCGAAGCCTCGAGGGCAACGCGCCCGGCAGGCATACTGCCAGCTTGGGACTCATTTGCATCATGGACTGACCCTACTGTTATCGCCAACATTGTAGAGGCTGGCGGGTTCGCAAAAGGGGCCGTGAGTGTACAGCAACGCGAAATGTTTGTGAATATCGGAGACTTTGACCGCCACGCGAGGCTAGTCTGGAGCATGAGAGGAATGCCGAGTGTTGGGTGGAGTAAGGAAGATGAGGAGAGGTGGGATGAGGCAGTTGAGATTGTGAAGCGTGAGTTGCAGAAGACGGAGGGTTTCAGATTGCTTGATGATGGCACGGCAATCATTAGAAATCTCATCAATGTTGCAACAGCAACCAAATGAAGACGTAGGGTGTCGTATCTGCTCGTGTGGTAGAGCTTATGAGATGATGTTCATGCGCGACTCCAATTCTAGTAGTAGCTGATTTTATACTATTGTATTGTTATATATTCACAGTGACCAGCCCCGTGTAGAATTACGCGGCGTATCTCCGAGTAGATTATTTTACCCAATTAACGCTATGCTCAGTCGATTGAAGGCGTGCCAAAATCACCGCTCTGGCAACTACGTTGCATACAACACCCCCCATCCACCTCCAGCGATGACCACTATCTCGACGGGACCGTGATCATACCACCGCACAAGAACGACAAGGCAGGTAGCCCCCCAAAGTCACCGAGACCACCGTCACCTAGCCATCTCTCTGCAGGCTGCCGTGAGCCATGAGCCAGAGACCAGGACCCGACCCATCCCCAGAATTGCCAAGTCAACCGAAGATTGTGTGGCGGAGGTCTTTCAGTCCCGCTTCATCCCTGATATGCGCGACTTCTTCATTGGGAAGATTCGCAGAGATTTACGGCTTCAAGAACCTAGCATTGGACTCTTAAACATTCAGCAGGAGAATTTTCGTAATTGCTTGCGTCTCAGTAATTGAAGGAGCTCAAACGAGACCTCAAAAGGCTTGCTCAGCTTCGAGTAAGTGCATCTAACTGAACCAATGCTTTGTCATCCCAGCTCCAGGCCTGCAACATGAGCAGCTAGAATGGGACGAACTAACTGACTACGAACCTACAGGAGATTCGACGACCTCATCACCACGATCAACGCTACTCTAGGCGGGAAGCGAGTGCACTCAGCAAAGGGAATAATAAGAGACCAGATAAGGCAGGACAGATATGCCGAACAAATCATCAGGGCCCTCCAAAGCGAGGATGAAAGGTCAGAAAGGCTCCAAGGCTCCTGCAAGATGGCATGGCTGGCGGATTTGCGCCGTGTCTTCGAAGAGAAGTACGACAGGGAAGAGCCAGAAGCGGACGCTGAGCGTTGGTGATGCTACATTGAGTCGGTGCTGCGGCCAAATTGCATCGAATGGGTGCCGGGATCCTCCCATGGTTACATCACAGCCAGGATCGCTCAGAGAGTGATGTTCAAGGATGAGATTCTGTTGTTAGGCAAGGCCCTCAGCATGTACCCCGGGAGCCTGAAGCGAACGGCCGCCATGTCCAACATAGCGCAGCAGAGCAAAAGACACAAGGTTGCAGCAATCCGCATCGACTTTGGGTGTAAATTCCATCTCAAAAGTCGTCTCCCCGAACAAACTCAATCGCGGATTTGAGCAGCTGCTAGAGGACTTGCGCCGGATGAAGACACTTAAGCCTGGGCTTTCTCACCACTATAAGGATGCGCATTGCCTTCTGGAGTCGTTATTGGATGATCCCGTGCTTGAGTTTTTATGTATGCTAGCCCTCACTGTGTGCGTGACGACGGACGTGATCGTTTACAAGGTGCCTAAGAAAGGCGACAAAGATAAAAGCGCTAGATTTGACTTACCCAACAGCTCTGTTAAAAACAGGACAGGGGAGGCCCGCACGGGCACCCTCGCAATACGCATTTTGTGGTTCCTGATGCCGGACAAGTTCGTCTGGAGAAAGGCCGAGGGGCAGGAGGAGGTGGAGAGGCAACTATGTATAGCAACCAGTACGCGCATGAGACGACCAGTAAGGTTTAAGCCTTAATTCTTCCACAGGAGAGCGGGAGAGAGCTGGCTAACAGCACTCAACCTGGTATACAGAACATTATATGATAACGAATAGCATGATTGCCGCATTGAGTTGGGTTGACAATAACTGTAATCTCATATACGCGAAATCTGAGACCTTTCGGATCGCTAGCAATGAAGTCTTGCTTTCACGGTTACAACAGCTGCGCGGACTAATGAAGAGTCCCGATGAATTTGTCTGTGCAGTGTTCCAGAGCGATGATCCGATGTTGTTAGATCAATGCGGATCTATTTTCAAAGCAGAGGCCACGGAGTAACGTTCTGGAATGCAAGATGGACATTGTAAGATGGAACGGAATACACAACAATGAACAATTTGTCGTAATGTTGTCATCGTCAGGCAATAGTAGCTAAGATTCGCACGGCAGGGCATGAAGAGATTATCAACTTGATGCAATGTGTAGTTCAGAAGGTAGATTGAGACTATATAAGAGTGCATTTTTTGCGGTTTGCTCAACGCAGCTTCCAGAGAGGCATAGAGAACACACACCCGTTTTTCAGTATGCGCGTCTTAGTCATTGAAGCTTTGTATTTTAAAGATATGAGAAGATTTTGCTAAACACATTTCAAAAAATATTTTATAATACACCACTACATTCCATAACATCAGAAATATATATACCATATATGAAGCATGTCCAAAATTGTTTAAGTTGGCTGTCACCGATAGTAATGCTTCGAAACTTAAACAGCGAGAGGAGCGCTGCGCTTTGTTCATGCAGCATCGCGGCTGCATCAGCTCACCCCCTTTGAGTAAGTGTATTATAAACAGTCCTCTCAATTATAGTACTATTATCTATGAACCAATATTAAAAATCATGTCTGCCATATTGCGAAATGTAGGTTCGCTAAAGCGGCGCAGGTCTTCAAGTATCTACTTTGTTTTGCTCATGCTTTGTCGCACCCTTTTCTCCTTCATCGGTGACGGCAGCAGCCGATTTACGTAAATTCAACTCGTCATATATGACAAAACTAATCCAGACAAATACCAAAATACCGAGAAGTACATAGCTCCTGACATAGGAACTCTTGTGAATTATCACGTTCTTTTTGGCCAATTGGAAGCCCAATCCGGTGTTGATCATACCGAGAAGGACTGAGCCGCGTCCTATCCAGCGGTGCAAGTAAGCCAATATGCTCTTGCCACCTGTCTTCTTGAAATGCCGATGCTGCAGGATACCTAGAACAGGCTGAAAAAGTATAATGGTGCAAACCACAATGAAACCTATGACGACGTGGGCTCGCACCGGATTCCGGAGATAGCCCACGAATTGAGCAACCTTTATTCCGAGAGCCATGCCGCCAATCATCATGACAAATCCTATAAGCTGAATGGGAGCGTGCATGGCCATGACTTTCTTTTGGAGATATGTGTTTCTTAAGAGGGGAATACGCTCAATGGGGAGGTGGATTGATATCGCACCTAGCGGATACAACACGATGAAGACGATTGACATGATACAAGCGTGTGCATTTCGCTCTCGGTTCCATATTTTGAAAGAATTGATACCACGTGGTTCATTTACTTGAACATCTCTATTCTCGACTTCATTGTGAATTTCTTGTGCGAAGGCGAAATTCGAGGCTTTATACTCGTTAGCTATTCAGACGCAACGCTGTTCCAGTCTACCCACTTACCAAATACTAAGATAGACGCTGCCAACGTCATACTATAATTTCGCATTGCGGTGATTTATTTTTGATAGACCGTTTATCTTGAAGAACTTTTGTGTCTGAAATGGTATCCTCTTTTGGAAGATTCTGGCAGAGGATTCTGTCTTTAATAACATATATTCCCGTAGATAGTATTACCATTATAGGTAAGCCGCCGTGAGATTGGTTACGGTGGCGTGAGGATGTCAGACATGCCCACGGAGGCACAACGCCCCGAAAGACAGAAATAGCAATATATCGGGAGGACCATTCGGCCGTAGCGGAGAGTTGGCCATCATTTAGCGTCTGTAGATGACACCTATAGGAGTAGAGAGGCTTTGCGCTTCACTCATCAAAGTCACACGCCACACTTAAAACCAGATTTTTAGCATAGTGATTTGCCTCATTTTCTAGTCATGTCCTCTCTCTAGCCCAGTGATCTATAGACCATTGAAAGCATCTTGAATATCCCCAGCCAGTGTGTCATCAAGCTATATCGGACGATAGGTCCAACCGACGGCCGGAAGCCAAGACTCATGCTATTTGGCCGATTTGGCGGGATTCCTGTTAAATTACTGGGTTTTGGTATTGAGCCGCGACATTTATGAAAGCTACGAAATGCCAAAATCCCGCTGAGCGTGACGAAATTCCATCCATGTTTGCCCGCATAAACCCTATCTCACATAGTACCCATGTAAGAAAGTTTGCTAATATGCGATACCCTTGCGCACGATGTTGCAAAGTAGCATATTGCTCAGAAGCGCTCTGGCCATCACTATACAATGAGGTCTACGGCAAATATTGTCATCGCGTGCCATTTATCTCGTCGGCCTGAAAATGAGGCACCTAAGGCGTGTTATGTGTGAGAGCAGTAGATGCTGTGAGCCTATAGAATAACTTTTGGTATGATGCAGGTGTTACCCGATATATCCGATGGGGAAGAAACACGCTAGTCATACTTGCCATCAACAATTTTGATAGACAACTCGCCAAGCTTCGAGATGTGTACCGTGCTGATAGCTCCAAGAAGCATTTACCCAAAGTATGATAGCCAAATGCCAAAGGTGGAGCCAGTGGGTACAGACTGGATAAGTATGTGCATTGCCAAAGGAAAGGACAATGGCTCTACATATGCCCGAAGTTAGACACGAGGAACTCCCGATGTCAATAAACGATCACAAAGCATATTATGTTGTTGGAAGCATTGGCTAACATAATAACATATTATCGTTGGCGCCTGCCTACCCATAGGCAAGACCAGGAAGAGTAAGTCGGTTGTTGTTGCGACACAGATGATATCTACTTTACTAAACATCAGAATTGGGCTTGGTGGGAATTAGGGAGGCGACATACCTCCGAATATTCGACTTGGAGATGTACTAGTCTACCAATAGGTATCCCATGAGTTATTCGGTGGGATATACATAGGTAGGACAGAAAATGGCAGCCAGTTCAAAAGAATATGGCTATTAAATAATCCATCACCAGCACTCCTAAAGCCAATAGGCAAGTTTAATACCGGTCCCTCTGAGGCTCGTGTAAAGCTGCTTAGGTCTCTTGACAATCTGAAAGACTAGAACAGAGACTTCATTAATTCCAATCCCGTGAAAGATGACTATATACATCTAGCTATATTCAGGTTAGCAAAAACAGCCAGGATGACGATGCATGGGAGCTAGATGTGGAACCATGGGGAGGGGAGGGGGCTCCAATAACTGTGAACTGTACGATGACAACACGACACTCAAGAGGCGTTTAAGAGCCGGCATGAGGATACAGTACGGCCTGATTGCTCAGGTCCTCAAGTGGTCAAAGACGCTCCATTTAACAACGATCGAACAAAGATTTTGATGGTAATCTCCTTTATGTCGAGATAGAAGCCGCCGGCTTGATGAATGACTCTCCTTGTCCTCTTATCTATAGTTATGACTATGCAGAGTCTCGTAAAACAAAGCCTAAAAAGGATAATATGCTGCTATGGTGGCAGCATATAAAAAAGGACTTGTCACGCTGCTTCCAGTAAGCGATATGGGGAATGCAAACTACAAAAGGCGGGTGTAGCGTATTAATATAAAAGCCAGCGATGGCTAATATTCTCACTTTCCACAATCTATAAATTGCTATTACTGTGCTATTTATCTTTATCGTGGCAGCATTTTGTTTTAACACAACGTACGCATATGCCGGGTGGACTATCATATGCTTGTATGTAATAACAACATAGTAGGATCTCCAGTTCCTATTTCGACTAGTGTCCACCTCATATCTACACTACTCGATTTGTGAAGGTTTCTATAAACGGAATACTTTCTCCACATCTTATTTATTTAAGAAATGTCGAAGAAACGTAATTTGCGCATCAAGTGTTTGGGTAGAACCTTCTCCACTCAATACATTGAAATGCCCCTTGTTTGGAACAGCGAGAAATTCCTTTGGGTCAAGAAAACAGTCGTAGAGCAACTTCTTTTGTGATTCTAAGGGCGACACCATGTCATTTTCAGGAGACACAACCATGACTGGCGTTGGCGAGACGAAATGCATGAGGCCAAGCGGTTGGAAAGTGGCGATATGATAAAAGCTGCTTAGAGTTGTCTGTGGCACAAAGTTCGGCTCAATCTCTGCAGCTCTAGTGAGGAAAGAGTATGCATCCTCAGCTTCATATCCTGTTCCAAATCCAGCTGCATTTTCGTTTGACTCGTCCAGCATGGGCAAATACACGGGTTGATTGCCGGCTAAAAGTGACTCGCGTTCCTTCATGGCCTTGGCCAATACCTTATCCCTCTTGGTCATATTCCAAGTGGCTAATGGAGATACAGCCACCACGGCCTTGGCTCTCTTGTCCTGTGCCGCAGCGCACAGCGCTATCATGCCACTGAAGGAGTACCCCCAAAAGGCGATTCGGGAAGGATCAACAAGAGGGTGAGCTTTCAAAAATGTGAGAGCATCGTGATAATCCTCAATATTGCAGAGCGGATTTATCTCATTTCGCGGTGTGCCGTCACTCGCTCCAATTGATCGTGGATCGTAGGCAAGGACTGTGAAGCCGGCCGCATGAAAGTACTCAGCCACCTCGCCGATAATCATTTCTTTAACCATATTGAACTACGTTTGTTCTTAGTACTCATCAGCTTTCTGGACACTCCTTAGTGTTACCTACTCCTGGTGTCATGACGATGGCGGGACCCCTCTGATCAGCAGCGAATAACCACCCTCGAAGTATGAGTCCATCAACCGTCTTAAACTCAACATCTTCACGACGACTCATATTTAAGATGGTGCACCAGGAAAGCGCTTTTCGAGTTATGTTGTGTAAAATAGACCAAAGGTAGGGTATTGTAAACTGAGTAGTTATGAGTCCGTTTTTCGTTGCGCAGGCTCTTAAAGCCTATATATTTTATGAATGGATTTGCAATGATCGCTTTCATAAAAATGCTTTAATTATGTTTGACTCTCTCGATCTACGGTGGAGTTGGTCGTGTAAATCTCAACCGTCTAAAAGAATGAGCCTTAGCCATAGCTCCACTGATCCGGATGAATGAGCTTTGGTTGCAGGTACGAAAAGAGGAGAGGATATCCTGTTGTATGATAAATCGTAATACTAGTTGAAGTATGGATGTGACTACCTGCTTGGTATGCTTGTACGATGCTCGTTTGTGACTTGCTGACGGTCGGGATTACCAAGCTCACTATCCTGGCCAAGGCTTCATGCACCTAAGCACCTTGCATAAGATCTGCAAGCTTAGCTGCAGCAAGACAGGCCCGGGGGGTCCTTGATTGCTGGGTTCGATACAAATATTGGGCCCCATAGAATTTTGGTAGCACTAGTCTTTTAAACTCTCTTGTTTTTAATGATTTCTAATGTTACCGGGTTGTACATCTCCTACGCAGTGCTCACCTCCGGCAACACGATAGGGAGTGTAGTATCTTTTTGCCAATGTCGCGCTGAGCGTTTCATATAGATATACATTTATGCCCTTAGCAAGGCGAAATATTTCAATACTCTAGATATTGCTCTCAGGTTAATGATTTCATTTAATTCATCTCTTTCGTGGCTATACAGGTTCATTTCCTCCCTTTCTTTCCATCTGTCTGTTTATGTTCGTCGTTTTGAACATTGAAGGCATCAAACAAGGAGATGAAATGGCTCCCGCTTTGGTTTCCTCGGGGTTGATGAACGGGTTTCTTAAGGATGGGTCTGATGAGCTGCTTGATGCGGTGCAATCCCGAAACCCTTCTCTACGCACCCAAATACCAGTCGCTGTAGTTGGAATGGGCTGTCGCCTCCCAGGTCATAGCAATTCACCTACGGCTTTGTGGGAGTTTCTGCAGCGCGGCGGAGTAGCTAAGAACGAGCCTCCGCCCTCTCGCTTTAGTCTTGCTGGACACTATGATGGGAGCCAGAGACCGCGGACAATGAAGTCCCCAGGAGGCATGTTTATTGAAGACATGGATCCCGAAGTATTTGATGGTCAATTCTTCAACATCAGCCGGGCTGATTGTATTGCCATGGACCCGCAACAGCGCCAGCTGCTAGAAGTAACTTATGAGTGTCTGGAAAATGCTGGGATACCCCTCGAGGCAGTGAGCGGCACCAATAAAGGTGTTGTTGTTGGCGCAAATTTTATAGGTGAGCACGTTGGTCGACAATGGCCTCCAGTTCTATCCTGGCATATACGCTTACTATTACACCAGTAAACAAGAATTGTAGCTAACAGTGACTGCGATTTTAGATTATGGAGCCATACAAAATCGAGATCCCGAAGACCGAGCAGAGTCAATTACCATTGGCCTTGCTTCGTCAATTTTAAGTAATAGAATTAGCCACTTTCTCAACGTATTTGGACCTAGGTATGTGCAACAGTCGGGTTTGGCGGCAACAATTAGAAGCACATAGTATTATACATAACAAGAAAAGAGCTAATCGGCTAACTGAATGCTAGTATGACTGTTGATACGGCATGTTCTGCTAGTCTAGTTGCTGTGGATGTAGCATGCCGTTACCTGGACAGCTTCCAAGCTGACGCCATGGTTGTTGGAGGAGCTAACCTATGGTTCAGCCCCGAGCATAATGAGGAGGTAGGCATGATGAATATGACGCAATCCGCTTCAGGTAAATGTCATAGCTTTGATGTTAAAGGAGATGGCTATATAAAAGCTGAAGGAATTAACGTTGTTTACTTAAAACGACTGGATGACGCTGTCCGTGACGGTGACCCCATCCGAGCCATAATTCGAGGGACCTCGGCCAGAGCATCTGGTCGCACTGCTGGTATCGCTAACCCAAGTGCCGAGGCTCAGTCTTCTACTATTAGAGAGGCGTATAGAAACGCCGGTATTGATGATTTTCGAGCAACCAGTTTTCTCGAATGCCATGGAACTGGTACTCTGGCTGGAGATCCAGTCGAGGTAAAAGGCGCGGCGTCAGTTTTCGCAGCTGGTCGTGGGGTTGGTAAAGAATTAATAATTGGGTCCATTAAAAGTAACATCGGGCACTCTGAAGGAGCCGCTGGCCTCTCCGGATTAATCAAGGCAGTCATGGCAGTTGAAAGTGGCATTATTCCTGGCAACCCGACATTTTTGACTCCGAACCCAAACATCGACTGGAAGAAATCTCGAATACGAGCGAGTAGGACACCCATCAGGTGGCCACATCAAGAGTCCGTTCGTCGTGCGAGTATCAATTCATTTGGATTTGGAGGCGCCAACGCCCATGCAGTCATTCAGAATGCGCCTACAAGCAACCACGTCTCCTCATATAAGCCTATAACTATCGATTTCTTTGACGATGAGGATGAGGGGGAAATTGAAAACAGGCCTATTGCAACCCATGAACCCAGCCCAAAGCTATTGGTGTTTTCAGCAAATGATCAAGCATCACTTAAACGGAATGTTAAGGCTTTGAATGCTCACCTTGTCAACCCCATTGTCTCAATTGATCTCAATGATTTAGCTTATACTCTTTCAGAGAGAAGGACAAGACACTATTATCGTGCTTTTTCCATTACTAGATCAATTAGAGGTGGCATTAGTGAGGAAACACTTGTATTGGGGAAACAAGCGCCGTCTCCTCCTCGCATTGGTTTTGTGTTCACTGGTCAAGGTGCACAATGGTCACAAATGGGACTCGACCTAATAGAAAGCTTTCCGCAAGCGAAAAAGGTTATTGAGGACTTAGATGAGGTTCTACAAACACTTCCAGATCCTCCATCATGGACTCTTCTCAAGGAGTTGACTGAGCCTCGAAGCACAGAGGCATTGCGTCAGCCGGAATTCTCACAGCCTCTCGTCACAGCGCTGCAACTTGCACTGGTAGCAGTCCTAGATGATTGGGGTATCAAAGCTGAAGCAGTCGTTGGCCACTCATCAGGAGAGATTGCGGCAGCCGCAGCTGCAGGCCTAATAAAGTCAGAGGATGCCATCAAGATAGCCTACTACAGAGGTCAAGCCGCCAAGCTGGTTGGAACTCCCACAGAACCGGTGGGTATGTTGGCAGTAGGTATAGGCCCCGAACTACTTAGAGATTATCTTAAGCCAACGGAAGGCAAGATTCAGATTGCTTGCTATAACAGTCCAAGTAGTCTCACTATGTCCGGCGCCGTCTCCGCACTGGAGAAGCTTTGCGGCCGTCTCAAGAAGGATGGCCATTTTGCTCGCATGCTTCTTGTTGACCTCGCATACCATTCCGACTACATGGCGGATATTGGTAACGTATATGAAAAACTACTGGTATCTAATCAATCAAATAGCCGACCTACAACGAAGGATGGTGACAGAATGATGGCACACATGTTCAGCTCCGTTACCGGAAGAATAATGTCTTCAGCTGAGGTGCCGGACGCAACGTACTGGAAATCAAATATGGTATCGCCAGTAAAATTCACACAAGCAACGTCAAAACTTATACAAGATACCCAAAACGGCGCTGTGTTTCTCATCGAAATTGGCCCCAGCAATGCCCTCTCAGGTCCGATCGCACAAATTAAGAAAAGTCTGCCAAGCAATGCCGCGTTTGATATACGTTATGCCTCAGCGCTTAAACGAGGCGCTGAGCCATTACTTTCTCTTTACAATACCGCTGGTGAGCTATTCCTCAGTGGTGGAGCGGTGAAATTGAGCAAAGTAAATCAAAGTCCGCCAATCAACTCGACGACGGCAAATCCCAGTGTCATAATAGATCTTCCAAATTATTCGTGGAATCACTCCACTCGGTATTGGCACGAAACACGGGCAAGCAAAGATTGGCGGTATAAGAAGTTTATAAACCATGATCTCCTTGGGTCCAAGATGATAGGGGCGTCCTGGCAGACTCCTGTTTTCAAAAAGGTGTTAAAGCTTGCGGATATACCTTGGCTTAGAGATCATAAGCTAGGTACCCAAGTTGTCTTTCCGGGGACCGCATATATAGCAATGGCGGTGGAAGCCATGTACCAGACTGCTATGATAACACAATGGAGAGAACGGGCACCTGCTCGATACCGCTTCCGGCTCCGAGATGTAAAGTTCCATCGCGCACTGGTTTTCGAGGAGGACTCAGAGGCTAGAATCACGTTGACACTAAATCCTGTTCAGGGAGGCTCTATACGCTCCTGGTATGAATATAGGGTGTGTTCGGTTCAAGATGAACTCTCTGATGATCACGCTCATAGCACCGGGGTTGTTTGTGTGGAGACTGACTACCAAGATGCAAAGCCTCGCAGGGATGCTGTTGAGCCCCTAGAGCTGGCGACACCCGGCCGTGTATGGTACAAGGCTTTGTCAGACGCAGGGTATAATTTTGGGCCTTCATTTCAGAAGAATCTTATGATTGAGATGGCCATGGGTGAAAGGAATAGTCGATCTCTGGTTAACCTTGAATACCCATCTATCTCTTCGCGCCGCCAGTCAAGGTACCCAATGCACCCCGCCGTCATGGATGCTTGTCTCCAGACTGGGTCACCACCCCTGTGGAAGGGCGACTTCTCTAGCATTACGAGAGTGCTTGTGCCTAAAACCATCGACAGTTTGGTCATCACGGGAGGGAAAGACTTGCCATCAGAAGGCGTCACGCTTTCGTCAGCCCATTTCTCGGGTTTAGGCGATAAAGAGAATCCTCGTAATTATGCTACTAACGTCTCTCTATATGACACGCAAAATGGCGCTTTGTTGTTTGAGATGAGAGGTTTGGCATCGGCAGAGATTGAGACGAGTGAAGATGAGGGCCCAGGTCATACAGTTGCCACTCTCTCATGGGAAGCTGACATTGAGATGTTATTGGCATCAGGGCAACATAGGATACAGTCATGGTTCGAGGCTGATCATGGTACTCGGAAAACAATCCAAGATGTCTTTGATCTTATCGCACACAAAAAACCGGGTCTTAAAGCCCTCGAGTTAAACATGGGCCTAGAAGATACATCTAGTCTCTGGATACAAGACGATTTGAAGGTCAACCCACTTCGAGCTACCTGCTCTAAGTACCATCTCGCCGTTCGTAAGCCCAAAACTTTGATCAGAGCTCGAGAGCATCTTTCTCCTCATAGCTCAACTACTCAGTTCCATCTTTGGGATGCCTCTCGTCTTGAAGCAGTAGTTTCAAACATTGAATTCGATCTAGCAATTGTCAAAAATGTTCTAGACTCTGCGAATCTGACTAGCAGAGATGAAGACATGGAAATGGCTATAGGAAGCCTTGATATGTCTGTCCGGAGGGGAGGATTCGTGATCGCTATTGGATTCAGTGAAGCAATACTCAGCCGCATTGGAAAAATAATACCGCTACCAATGCTGGGAGAAAATACTTTTATCTGTCAGGTTCAGACAAAGGAGAGTGACGAAAAGAAGGGGACAAAAGTTCGCCCAAGGGTCGTTTCCATAAGCCTTCTTGACACAATGGCTCATCAATCTAGAGCTATAACTGAAGCCTTGGATACTATCGCTAGAAAAGGATGGGATATTGAGAAATCATCCAATCCATTTAGGGATATAACCTCAGATCATACAGTGCTCGTAGTAGACGAACTTTTTACGTCCGTCATGAATGGGCTTAACGAGGCACAGTGGCAGGTCCTCAAGCACCTCACACAGAAGAGATGTCGTCTTCTCTGGGTCACCTCGGGTGGGGCCACTGATCCAATCAAAGCGGCAATTATTGGCCTCCTACGCACGCTCCGGGCCGAGGAACATCTTGAGCTCATGACTCTGGACGTAGTGAATCCCATGGGGGACGACACTACTACTGCTATTGCTTTTTGTCTTGAACAGCTTTTGAACTACGCGCCAGCGTCTGGAAAGGGACAGCAGCCAAGAGACTATGAGTTTGTGGAGCGGAGAGGCATTGTCCACAGCAGCCGTTTGCGGCCAAACGCAGCTCTCACAGAGCTTCAGAGTGATACGGTCAGTACCCGAAACACTAAGACGTTGGATCTACACGAGTGCAAAACGCTCGTTAAACTTCAATGCGAGCGACTAGGTAACCTAGATGCTCTCCGCTTCGCAGAGGCAACGCCAGAGCCGTCACTACTGCCAGATGGATACCTCGAGGTAGAGATCTACGCAGCAGGACTAAACTACAAAGACGTTGTTGTGACTATGGGTATTGTGCCTGGAGACGAGACAGCTCTGGGTCACGAAGCCGCCGGCGTTATCACCAAAGTCACGCCAGGCGTGATTAAGTCAGGCTTCAGATTCGAGATTGGCCAGCGTGTCGTAGTGTTTGGTAAAGGATGTTTTGCAAATCGGATACAGACAGTACCTGAACGTGTACATCGTATTCCTGATTCCATGGCATTCGAAGAGGCAGCGACACTCAGTGTTGCGTATCTCACAAGTATACATTCGCTTCTCAATTTGGCCAATCTCTCAGAGGGTAAATCAGTTCTCATCCATTCTGCAGCAGGAGGCGTCGGGATTGCGGCAATTCAGCTATCTAAATATGTTGGCGCTGAGGTGAGATTAGGCCCCAGTGCTCAGCCCATGGAAGCGCCCACAAGTAGTTTACTAACACGCATGGATTCTGATAGGTATTTGTTACTGTTGGATCAGAAGAGAAGAAGCAGTTTCTCATTTCGAATTTTTCCCTTGGCGATGATCGTATTTTTAATTCGCGCAACACAGATTTTGCGGGTCAGATCCTGGCTGCCACCGATGGCAAGGGCGTGGACGTTGTTCTAAACTCTCTTACTGGTGACATGCTGGATGAATCATTTCGCATTTTAGCACACGGTGGTATAATGGTTGAGATTGGTAAGAAGGACATCTTGGATCGTAATAAACTATCTATGGCGCCCTTCGATCGGAACATCTCCTTCAGGGCATTAGATTTGTCCCCAGAACGAGCTCCTGATGCGCTTATTGCAAAGCTCATGTCCCAGCTGTTCGAACTTATCGAAAGCAATCGCATTAAGCCCATCAGTCCAATACACCAATTTTCTTGGGCAGACATACCTTCTGCTATTCGATTCCTTCGTACCGGGAAACACATGGGGAAAATTGTTCTGTCGGATGGTGGGCCCAACGCCAAGATCGAAGTGCCGGTATGTAAAGTTGTTATTGCGAAGCGCAAACCAGTACCAGAATTTCACATGATTACTAACTTAAGCTCGATCACAGGTCAGGCGTGCACCTAAGACTCTCCGCTTCCAAAATGACGGCTGCTGCCTTATCGTCGGTGGCCTACGGGGTCTATGCGGTTCTCTTGCCATCTACCTAGCCAAGTCTGGTGCCAAGCATCTTGCTGTGATGTCCCGAAGCGGATACGCAGACGAAAAGTCGCGAGGAGTCATAAAACAAATCAATGCCCTAGGGGCCCATATAGATCTTGTCACAGCTGATGTGACAATTCTGGCAGAGGTAGAGAAGGCTTTTGCACAGACAACGAGGCCAGTTACAGGCATCATTCAAGGTGCAATGGTGCTTCGCGTAAGTTCGACCTTTATCCCCCAAAGTTGGACGCTTATGCATATATAGACTTCCTTGGAAAAACGAGACTAATGCAAAATATCCATACTTTAGGATCGACCCTTTGACTCTATGACTATTGCCGAATATCACGAGGCAGTACATTGCAAAATTGAAGGCACGTGGAACCTCCACAATACAGCAGAGAATCTCGGCCTCAAGCTCGACTTCTTCACTATGCTCTCCAGCATCTCCGGCGTCGTAGGTAATCGTGGCCAGGCGAATTATGCGGCTGCTAATGCTTTCCTCGACTCATTCGCTGCTTTCCGCCGCCAGCGTGGACAGGTTGCCTGTACAGTCGATCTTGGTGTCATTGAAGACTTTGGCTTCATTGCCAATAATACCGGCTTCCAAGCTCAACATTTTGATGCAAGCATATTCAAGGGTATCAATGATGGCCTTCTAAGAAAAATTCTATATCTCTCTATTCTACAGCAACAGCAATTCGAGACTCTTGCTAGCATCTCCTCTGAGCCAACGCAAATAATTACCGGCCTAGTGGTTCCTCAGCCTCAAGATTCGTTTCTCAAATACGATTCTCGTTTCTCTGCTCTCTTTGGTAATCAAGGGCGTGCGGAGGTCAGCCAAAATATTAGCAGTAGTGGCGGCTCTAACGCAGATTTACAAGCCCTTTTGTTGTTACTGCGAGCTCCATCCCCGGATCCAGCAGCGTGTCTCGCCGCCACAATTGATGTAATCAATCAGTGCTTTGTGCGCTTATTACGATTACCTGAGCCAATGGACCCAGCGCGTCCGTTCTCCGTGTATGGTGTCGACTCATTGTCCGCAGTTGAAGCGCGAAACTGGGTACGCGCCGAACTGGGGGCGCTGGTAACGACCCTGGACATTGTGAATGCTTCGTCACTCATAACGTTTTGTGAAAAGATTGTTGCTAAGTTAGTGGCTGGTACTTAAAACCCGTGATGGTGTTTGTTTACAAGAATCGACCCGTCGCGAAAAACTATCCGGATCGGTTACATGGGGTTTAGATATGACTATGGTTGAAATAGCGAGGCAGATATAAAGATAACAGGAAGAAAACCATTGTACCTTTATTGCTCTGACTAATCTAAAATCAACTCATTATGTTCATGCCCAAGCAATAGCTCCAAGATATGATTTTTGCCTCCTACCACAGCAAGTTGAAGAGGACTCCGGCCATATGAGTCGCAAGAGCGAATATCCGCACCATGATGCAATAGAAGAACGATGAGCGTCTCATTACCGATCTCTACTGCTATTTGTAGGGCTGTGCGACCGTATCTGTCACGCTCTTCCACCCTTGCGGCCCCATATTTGAGTAATGTTGCTGCCATATTGAAGTTTTGTGACATCACCGCGATGTGCAAAAGCGATTGACTCATTTTTGGCTGTTTTCCTATTCTAAAATGGCCCAAACAAGTGTTTGGACAACTTTCACCCCAAAAGATCTTCTGGAATGTTTCGCCATAGCTTGAGTCGTCGTTCAAATCATCTCCATGGCAATTTCTCCAACTGAATCTCCCCATCATTGTTTCCCACTTGTCCGATAAATACTGTTGGTTTGTTATCATTTCATATGGAGCGTATGATGGCAGCAGTTCGTCACAGTATCCATCATTGGCGTCATTCTGGGGTATGGGTATCGCAGAAGCTACCAGGGCTTCTTGGGCTGAATTGTGCATAAAGCTTGAGCTGTCTTCTATACATCCTGTTGATAAGGCTTGTGACTGGTATAGGTATTGACTTAGGTACTGTGTGGCAGCAGTGTAGTCCCTACTGATATCTGGCAATGCCAGAGGAAGGTCCATACCAGATTTCCAGCTGTCATCAGTATTAGAGGGATAATTATATGTTGGTATAGAATCTATCCCTCCAGCATTCACTTGGTTCTCAACAGCCGCCCGAAGGTCGGCATCATCCATACCCCACGGCGACAATGGAAACCAATTTGCAAGGCAGCTGTCTTGTGTCTGTATCATATTCTTTGAGATTTTTCTCTCTAATATTATCATAGTTAGTTGCAAGAAATCGTATATCATGTAAACAAGTTACAGAAACGCTGTAGCCATAAGACGGGCTCACCTCGGAATCTGCGCTGCGCAGTACGATTCTGGAGTCGGCGGCGCCTAGAAACTGCTAACGGCTGAATATCAAGTTGTATGCCTTGAACCGCCTCCGTATACATTTTGAGTGCCAAAACAAAGATTCCAACGTTAGAGAGTACAGGCTTCCTTCACGCCTAGACCAAATAATTCTAATAAAGGTACCTGACTTGCAACCAAGAAACTGCTGACAATCGTCTCCGGAGTTAACGTGTCCATTATCCATGTGGATCTTCTTACAAGGGCAGATCCTGATACCGGTAGTCGAGTCGCTAGTTGCTTGTCGGTTGCACTAGCCTTGCCAGTTTCTCGGCGCGATATATCCTTGTCTAAGTAACACTCAGGGTTAAAATTAGTAATTGTAACATTAAAATGTAAGACACTAAAATACATGAATCGGACTATTTTGGCATTAAAAGCCGTCATTTATCTTGCTTGACCAATCTAATCGTTTCGAAGGGCACAATGTAGCACAGTGACAATAATCAATAAGGCATGAGCCATCATCAGTATCCCAATACACAGATCAAAAGTTGCCGAGTATCATATGTAATAAACAGCTAGGAAAGAGCTACTCCTTACAAGTCACAGCAAAGAGCCAAAATACTTGCAATAATGCCGGGGTAGACACTCAAACCAGCTCCAGCTAGCTCAGAGAAGTAGATCATCTCCTTATCAGCTGTTGACATGAAACCGGATGTAAGTATTCCGTATTCTCGCCATTAAGATGTATAATAATTCCAAATAATGGTTATAATGGGAAGTTACAGGGCTCTCTGACTACAGGTGGGTGTCAAAATTTGCTTATGCGTGACCCAGTCCAAGTATAGAACAAGCACAAGGCCATACTGCAGAAAAGGTGAAGTGGAGCAGTGTGCTCCATAACACCCAATTTGGAGTGCGTTTTCTAGTATTACGTGCTTGATTTTGATAGTTTAGTAAGAGGATGTATAATTATTCTTTATTTTAACGGTAGTTCCTAATTTCGAACATTATCAGTACTGAACGTAGAAATGGAATACATAGGGCCTATATAGCGGTCAATATGATCTGTTAGCTACTCTCCCTAGCTCGATGTAAGCAGCCGACAAAAAGTCTCGCCTATTTCGTGCTAGGTGGCGCTTAATGCTATGAAGGTGGCGTCCGGTGCCGTGTTGGAAAGAATGAATCATATGGAGAAGGATATCCGAACGCAATGCTAGGACGAAGCACAGGGCATGGAATAGGTTACTATTTACGATTTCGGCCACTTTCAGCTTTAACGGGTTTTTCCCGTGGTCCGAGCGCCCCCTTGTCGCTGGCTTTCTAGCAAGATGTTACTGTATTTGTATGTGAGCGACGTCCATCAACCGAGCTACATACCTGTCATTGAATTAGAAGCAATGAACTTACTGCTATGAGTATCTGAAGTAAGATCGGTCTGCCAATCGGACCGAACATGCACGAGTCAGGCAGATTAATCCTCCGCGGATGATCGCCGTGTGTAATATGTATACGATATCAGTTGATAGATGTCGCTGACTTGGGACATACTCCTTTGCACTATCCTTGCGCCCCACAAGGCTTGGTACACGTGTGGTTACATCCATTAACGTATGTAGTTTATTGCAACAACGAAGCAGCGTTGGGACGTATTGTAGAGTGTACATTTCATGGAAAATTGAAACCCAAGTAAAAAGTTTTTTTCAGCCGATCTACCATTATGCAACCTCCTTCCTGTTATTGCCGTCAGAATTGATGGTTTTCTCTTGAAAATAACTTTGACGGCCATCCTCGCATATTATTTCCATTCTGGCGTCCTGCTGGAAATCACCCATTGGCGCGCTAACCCATTCGCCATCCGCCATCAAGGCGACACTGCAATGCCAAGGCGTTGTATAACCAGTTTTAGTGTTAAGTAAACTCATGGAAACTTTATGCTCACCCGAGGATTGATGAATGGAGAGACGTAAATGATCTGGGAACGAAGCTTTCACTGCCTCTGCAAATGCCTGTTCAATGGTGTTAGTATGATAGTGAGCAATATATACCTATTTCCTTGCGTGGGTATACAGTTGAGAGACTAAATGAGGGAAACAATTGGAGTTGGCATACGTATCCCCTGATCAGCATCTGCTTAGCTAAATAGCTAACATCCCTTCTGTACCCTTTGGCTGACCTGCCAGTGCCAGCCGGAAAGACATATTGTAAATCTGAGTGGAGAAATCTTCGGTAGCCACGGTAAGTCATCAGCGTATCAGCCTTGGTAGCAATCTCGTTATCAATATCCAGATCATCTTTGCCAAATTTATTTAGGAGATGACGTCGGAAATTGGTTGCATTCGCAACATAAGTGACCTCTTGTAATTTCTCGGGAAGAGGAAAGTCGACCAGATCTCGGAGACGGGAGAACGAAATATTTGTAAACCCTTTCTCAACGGCCATGGCACGCAAAGCTTGCCCGTAAGCCCAAACATCTCGATCCGGTATACTTAGCAAGTCTGTCGATGTAGAGAGCTTATATTAGCAAGTAGACCTGAAATACATAGGATATGAGTAGACGTACCATTGTAGACGAGGCCATCCGAGATAATTGTAAGGTTTGCTCCAGGCCTGTAAATATCTCCAATGCGAGCACACATGGTATTTAAGCGCTCCAGTGCCAATTCCTCGGCTTTATCAGGCAAAATGCCAAGCACCTTATAAACTTTGTTTGCTGACTTGAATGGAAATGCCGGTAGGCACATCTCCACTGACTCACCTGCAATCACGAAGCGGTCAATGACTGACAGGAATTTGGGCGTGCCTGCGGCAAGCCTATCCAGAGAATCATCAAATTTGTTCAGAGCATATTCGTAGATGATGGCTAGGATCTGAATCGAAACTTCTGTTGCTTCAAGTGCACCATTTGAACATTTCTCAGTATTGATGGGAAGCACTTTAGTGCATGTTACGAAAGAGGCTGCATGTCTGGCAAAGAGATATTTTTTGTGGTAGATATGGAGTTGTATAGCACTCAAAACAAAGCTTTTGGGTAGAATGGATGTTAACTACCAAGAGAAGATGAGGGAGAAACTTATCAGTTAGAATGGACCTAACAACTTTACTGTGCCAATAAAAGGGCCTTTTTCTTTTCTTTTCTTAAAGCCAACACCTACCGGAGGTGAATCAAGAGTGAGCAGGTGCAGGGGGGCTCCTGACCAGGGCCCTTGATATGCATTCTTAAGCCATCTCTGGGCATACGCACTCATCTCGATCCAAGAGGCTGCCGGTTGAATATTCTATCATTGTCATTAAATTTTTATGTGACTTTCCATAATATTACAAAAGACTTTCCGAAATTACTTCCTAAATGAACCACATTGAAAAAATGAAACAGCATCATAGCTAGATAAGGGATATCCTCCCTGTGGCTAATACTTGACTTCTCGGGCTGAATACAGCAGTAGGAATAACGCAGTAGTTAGGTTGGCAAGGATCTATTGATAAATTTAGAGCCAATATGCAGCTAGCTGCAAAATTTACAATGGCGTGTGACATGCCTACATAGTGAAGGCCATCTCTGGATGCGCGCTCGGCTATAAGCTTACCCCAAGCGTTGCAGTAGTATTGCCTTATTCAGCATAATAGGCTGATGGAAGCTGGCATTGTGTAAGCCGCGGGCCGAGGACAGATTGCTTTAATCAGCTCCCTACACTCTTAGATGATATTCCATTTTTCCACCTCTATTCCTTGCTAGCACATTGGTCAGCGTATGATTAAAGGCTTTTCAAGCAACTGGTCATTACCCGACACGTCGCAATCACGAAGAGTCATGTAACGTAAACTCGTAACCACAATCAGTAACTGATGGTTTCCACCTTGATATGATCAATATTCTAACGGGGCATATCCCTAAGCAAGACTTTCAGGAACAAGGGGGGCCAGGGTGTACACACAGTCCTATCGGTGCTTTCTTTCCCTCAGGATTTTTGCAACTTGGTAGAAATTCCAACTTGTTTTTAAGAACCACTTTGAATCCGTTCTTCCCAAGGTAGTCTCAGTATTTGGTTTCTACTGTTAGCTAGACTTTTCTCTAGTTTCTCCCCTTACTCTACTTTCATTTATTGGCTATGACACCGTTATTTGATTACGGGAAAAGGTTACTTCCTCAGATTCTGGATGACCTAGCTCTCTCCGAGCCGGATCGTATTGTTTACTCTGTGGCAAAATGCTCTGATATTTCTCAAGGATTTCAAAAAGTTTCGGCTCGGGCTTTGGCCAAAGCAGTTGATAAAACAGCCTGGTGGTTACATAACCAGGTTGGGAAGAGCACAGTACTCGAGGCAGTCGGATATATCGGGCCCCGTATGTTTGTAGACTGCTCTTCATCTTCGTTTATGACCTATACCGATTTTCTAACCGTATCAAGACGACCTTCGGTACGTATTATTAACATACGCATGCATCAAAGCTGGTTACAAAGTAAGAAATGCCAATCCATTTGTAAGGTCAAAGTTCATTTCGCTAATGCTACCTTTGAAGGTTTTGTTCCTGTCACCGAAGAATAGCACTGCAGGGGCCTTGGCTGTACTCGAAGCCGCGAAATGCAACATTTGGGTTCAGCCTCACGGGCAGCCCCGCCTCCCTTTAGTTGAAGAGCTCCTTCATCAGCGACCTATGAACCTTCTAGACCTACCGAGCACCAATTATCTCCTTGATGCCGAAACAACGGAGCCTTATCTGTATAACAAGACATTTCATGAGGCTGCCCAGGAACCAGTGTGCGTTTTACATACTTCTGGATCGACTGGCTTGCCCAAGCCGATAGAATGGTCGCATGCCTTGATAGGAACCATGGATGCCGTGCGGTTGCTTCCGCCCACCGAGGGCGATAATGGAATGCTTCCTTGGACATCAGATTGGAAGGATGGTGACCGACTATACTCTTCATTCCCCATGAGCCATGTGCGTCTATCCCCATCACAGGTATTGGATGACTTTGACTGATCATCATTGAAATAAAGGGAGCTGGGATCCTTATGGATATCATCATACCATCACTCTACCGCCTACATTGCGTTATGGGGCCCGAAGGCGTCATACCTAATGTCAGCCTCGTAGACTCTCTTGCAGATTATGGAGAAATTGACATCTGGAGTATGGTTCCATCACTGGTAGATGAGCTAGGCGAAACCCCTGACGTATTGGCCAAATTCAAATCATCCAAATTCATATGTGCATCCGGTGGTGAGTTGTTTGGTGTGACTATCTTGTCATATTGCTAATACCCGTCTAATAAAAGGTCCGGTCAGCCCCACAAGTGCTTCCAAAGTCAACGAAGTCATTCGTGTGCTCAACTTGACAGGTACAACAGAAGGCCTCTTCATTGGCAATCTTGTAGTTCAACAGGAAGACTGGCTTTACTTTGCCTTCCATCCCTATTCTGGATTTGATTTTAGGGAGGTGGAGCCTGGTGTGTATGAGCATTGGGTACAACGCAATCAACACTGGGCGCTTTTTCAAGGCATTTTCCATACGTTCCCCAGCTTGGACGAAATCAATCTCAAGGATTTGTATATCAAACACCCCTCAAAGCCAAATCTTTGGGCCTACAAGGGACGAAGCGATGATATTATTGTCCTTTCCAACGGGATAAAAATATCACCCTTGGATACGGAAGCTTTTATTACGACGCATAGTTCGATTAACGGCTGCCTCATGGTAAGTTGTCCTACTTAAATTTCCGAAGCAAGCAAACAATGGCTTTTGCTAAAAGAGCGGCAATATCTAGGTTGGTACGGGAAAACCTCAGGTGGGTCTGCTTATTGAACTGAAAGACCCATCCACAGCAAACCAGGAGCTCTACGATAGCATATGGTTGACAGTAGAAGAGGCCAATGCGATGTCTCTAGACAAAGACCAGCTTCGGAGGGATTTTATTATGTTCGCAGAAGCAGACAAGCCATTTGTGAGAACAGACAAAGGGACGGTCAAAAGACAGGCCACTATGAAACTCTATGCTGGATACATTGACAAATTTTACAGTATACAGTTGGGGGATTTGGACATGTCACTGTCAATGAAAGTTGACATCACTTCGATTGATTCAGTCATATCCGCCGTCCGCCAGATCTTCAGCTCCTTGTCACCTGCCTTTGAAGATATTTCAGTAGACGCAAATCTTTTCAGCCTCGGCCTAGACTCCCTTCTTGTTGTTCAGGCGATGCGGACTCTCCGCGCTGCCATGGGTCTGAAGGAGCTGCTAGGGCCGCGGCATTTGTACGCAAATCCTACCATCGCGAAGCTCTCTTCTGCTCTTGCAAAATTAGCCGAAACGTCGAGAGCATCAAATGGGAATGGTGCTGCACTTGACGAGAGATCAGCCAAGATGAGAGAAATCTTGAGCAGATATGACTCATCACAGTCGCTCAAATTGAACGGATTCGACATGCTCATGCCAAATGTGTACATACAAATGCTCTATTACATTCCCCTGCGAAAAGGCGTAAGTTTTTCACAAGCCTTTACGGTGCTGCAACGAGGCCTCGCTCGCACGTTTGCTCTTCTCCCGGCCCTTGATGCGCAGATAGCACCTTGTCCAGAAGATGAAGCCGGTTATAAGAAAGGCCAGCTACGGATGGTATTGCCAGTGTTTCAGGATGGTGACCCAACAGGCTATTCCCCCAATCTCAGACAACTACTTTATAAGGATCTGTCGCATACCCTGCCATCATTCGAAGAGCTGCGAAATGCCGGATTCACGTGCTCCGCATTCAGGGACGATCTCGTCCTCGCAGCCCCCCGGTTTGCGCCGTATCCAGTAGACGTGACAATAGCACAAGCAAACTTTGTTAAAGGCGGCTGTCTGCTTGCTGTGGGCTTCCATCACACATGCCTAGACGGAGCCGGTGCTTTGACTGCTGCCAGAGCTTGGGGCGAAAGCTGCAAATATGTGGAAGGCGATACGTCGGCGACATGTGGCTGGCTGGACCCTGACAGCATGAACCATGGCATGCTGCAGGCGTTGTGGAAACACGAAGGATATGCTCGACCAGTTCAAGAGATAGATCCAGCCGTTTGGGAATATGTCGCACAATTACCTGAAGAGAAGAAGATTGCAGTTAAGTCAAAAGCTCTCCGCCACCCAGAGTTGCGAATGTTTAAAATTACGTCTCAAAGTCTGCAAAGGTTGAGGCAAGAAGTGGCCACCGATCTGGCAGCAAAAGGGCTCACTGCAACAATCAGCGACATTGTGCAGGCTGTCCTTTGGCGCGCCATGCTCAAGGCAAGATATCATGCGGCAAAGAGACAAGGGAAACCATTTGAACCGGATGCTGTTTCAGTTTTGGAATTGCCCATTGACGGCCGTCCCCACTTCTCACCTCTCCTCTCGCCTACCTATATGGGAAATGTGATTGTGATTAGCAGGCCTTCCTTGCCCATCGAAACACTCTGCTCGCCAGAGACCGGTCTTGGACAAATTGCTTTGCTCATCCGCGAAACGACAGCATGTGTTTCGCCACAGCTCGTACACGACGCATTTGGGCTGCTACAAAGTGTACCGGATTTTACGCAGGTCGACTACGTCTCCAAGCATCTAAGCGTTGAAGGTCTGGACACCATGCTCAGCAACATGGTACTCTTCCAGGCGAGCGACATGCCATTCGGAGGTAGTTTGTTTGAGAACGAAGGAGTTCCGGATGCTATACGCCCGCTCATTGACGGATCCAATACGAGCCACCGAATGTGCTTTATTCCCCCCATACGCAAGGACGGCGGCATCGAGTTCGTGCTTGGCGTGTTTCCGGAGGAGCTGGAAAGCATGATGAAGGACGAGGAATTCACCAAATATGCCACATATGTCGGATAAACACAGAGTTTATTCGTTGAAGTAGGCCGTGCATGTGCTTCATGAAGGTCGAATTCTTTCATCTTCTTGAAAGATCCACAAACAGTTTGTAGCAAGTGCCCTACTTGCTGGAACACGTATCTATTGCGTTCAATTCGTGTAATTTCATCTCACATATATGCATTAGGCATTATTCCATAACTGAGCCTTCATAAAAACACTTAAATCAAGTCTCGTATGCCCCGGCATTTTGTAGTGACTGCTCAAATACCCTGTATTTCGTACCTGCGTTCAGTTTCTCAATCCAATCTCCTTGATTTTCTGTTCAGTTTGATCATTCGTTTCTTGAGCAACTTCCACCCGTTGCGGCCTAATGACAGACTTAATTTCTTGGGAAACGCCCAGCCAGAGAAGATCTGGGCGGCTGTAATGCCCCGTACAATCGGCAAACATCCTACTCCTAACCAATTCATCCATATCCAGATTCGCGTAGATAATACCCTCTGTCGCTTCATCAATGAAGTCCGTTATGCGTCGGCCGTCTGGGCCAAAGATGGTCGAATGGCCGCCGCCTGGTGTAGACATCAGGGGCCCTCCAGCTGTTCCCAGAGTCTTGATTCCATTTTCTGTGATGACTGCGGTGCTATGCAGCACAAACGTTCCCGATTCAATGGCGTAGGTACGAGAGAGTGTTTTGCATCCTGAAGGTTAATTAGCGAAGCTTAACAGAAGTCATGACCACCATTTACCATACCTTCCGCTGTCATAGACCATGGGATAGGATCTCCAACTTCGGTATTCAGAGGCGGCCATGCTGCAACGTGAATCTCTTCGTTTTGAGCGATGGTGTTGTACTTGAGCAGCGGTTGAATGTGCTCCCAACACGCCAACGAACCAACACGGCCAAAGGGCAGCTGTCCCACACTCTGCAAGCAATGGCCAGAAGCGTCTCCAAACACAGTGCGTTCCATGTGGGTTGGTTTCATCTTCCGACGATGAACTTTGATGTCGCCATCCGGTCCAAGAAGAGCCTGAGCGATGAAAATTGAGTTGTTGCTATTCTCCGAAAATCCCAAAGAGACGGCAATGTTATTTGCGCGGGCGCAAGCTTGAATCTTCTCCATCTCGGGAGATCCCATGCGGAGAGAGTTCTTGATATAGGCAACGTTTAGATCAAAGTCAACAGGTCGGGACCTGACATTGAGATGTATATTAGCTCATCTGAATACCGAACATGTATGCCATTTTTTTTTTTTTCCAAACTTCACGAACCAAATCCAACAAGGATAACCCGGGATCCAAGTCTCAGGGAAGGCGACGAGTTGAGCGTTGTTGGCTGCAGCTTCGGCTATGAGATCGCACGTCTTATCTACAGTAGCTTGGAGGTTCAGCCAGACGGGCTCGGCTTGAGTGACGGCAACGCGGACAGTACGACCAGACATGATGGCAGATGATCTGTTGAGAATTGTTGACGGCTATCTGCTATAGGTGCGTGATTTTCTTGCTTCTTATAATACAGTGACTGAAGAGGACAGCTATATATATGTGTGTGCATGTATGTCAAGATAGTAGTGTGCAACACACAGACTATGCATCTGTGAGACCTCAGTCCCACGCGTTTAATTACACCAATACTTCTACTACGCTACTATATCAGAGATTAATAATCGATCCATTGAAAGAGAGTCATTGCGCGGCACCCTGACCAAACCCCTCATTTTCCTTGCAAGATATTGTAGAGATTCCGGGTGTCACGCTGTGCTTCGGAACCTGCGTTCCGGTGTCACTCAACTTCGAGGCGCGATAGGCCAATCATTTGGCCAGTGCGGAACCGACCAAATGCGCGGCAATGGCCCCCGCACAGTTGGCAAATTGCTTCAGTCAGCTTTCGATATAGTCTTGCATTAGTAGCATAATCAGGAGCCTCATAGCGGGTGCTAAAGAGAGTCTTTTCTGGAACATGAATGTATTTCGTATCAAACGTCGGTAATCAAATATTATGTCTTACAACTAGTGATGGAAATAGGATTACAATATGTAGACAGTCGGGTCACACACTGCCTTGTTGCGGGGCTGTTATAAAGATGAAAGAGAGAAAAGTTGATGCGGGCTTCTTGATAAACATGCACAAGGAGCTATACGTGTTTTTCGTCGTGATCATTGCCTTATTCAGATCGTGGTCAACACAAGCATGAAGTTATTGTTAATTGTCAGTCGGAGGAGTTGCTTATGTTTATCCAGACTATGGTAGGAGCGCGAACTCAATGTTGCCATCAGTCAGAACACGAGGTCGCCTAACTACTGCTTACAAGAAGACAGCTAGAAGGTATTCTCAGACCATTGCTCGAGACAGCACCACTTTCTATGCAGCCAAATATAAGATGAAAGCTGCAATTAAATGGTTACCAGAGCAGGGTGTAAGTATCGACGCAATGGATGGGACAGGTTTTTCTTGAAACGTTTGTAAATCGTCGTCGATGGGTTCATCAGTATCAAAGAGCAACACGAATGGTTCTAACAAACTCTAAGAGTAGCAATACCTATTTTCCAAGGTAAGGGAAGCCATAAGTAGGGTAGGGGTGCCCGGTTTGGATGAATAAATTAGATGAGTAATATTCTTTTGTCAGCCGGTTCTCCGTATTAGTTGTCGAGTTGCTCTGCCTGCTCGAAATTCATCAGTTGTTGGGTAGGTAAGTAGGTAAGCAATTTAGCTAAGCAATGGGGCGCAACAGTTGCGAGGTGGAAAGCAAGCAAGCTCTGCATTTCGAAATGTCCCACAGTTTAGAGAGGAGTTGCCCAGCTGCCGTTGAGCTACTTGTACGATGCGCCAGCCTGCATACGGGGATTTCCGCATTAGTGATGGCTGAGTGCCTCATCAGCAAGACATGGAGGCTGTGTCTGCAGTATGTTTGCATGCAGTACTCTGTACGTTGATGGATTACTGGGTACCCAGCCCAAGTCATGTTGCTGTCGCTGCTTCGTAGTTGATGGCCTCAACTTAACCTGGAGCAACCGGTTGAGAACGTGTCAAAGCCGTGGCTTGGCAAAACAACAACATCTCGCAATGGTATCTTGGATCTATGCGCATAAACTTGACAGTGATGAAAAGGCAAAATCAACCACCATCGTCATGGATGTGCGGAGAGAGAGACATCGACGACGTCAACGCAGACACCTCAAGATGCAAAGATTGGGAATCGCAGCCCAACGCAACCGGCTGGGCCAGCCAAAACACCCACCTGGCGTCGCATCCGCAGCCGGGTTGCATCTGCTGTGACGCTGGCTGGCCAGAAATGTAATGTGCATGCACAGCACATACATTTGTGATAAATTACGTGCTCCGTCGACACACATGAGGCCGTGCATGGCGCATGCATGCAGCCTGTGATGGCGTAGTGCCACCATGGCTTTTTTTTCACCGCCAGAAGAGCGACCAACTCACTCTGCCGATTCTGCCCAATTTTTTTACTTTTTTTTGCCAACCTCCTCTCACCACCTTTTTCGGGGGGGTTGGTTCCCCGCCTACCCGCTTGTGGGAAATTTTCCTTGCACGTGCCTGAAATTCTGTCTCTTCTTTTTTTTCTTTATCACGTACAGAGTACGTACAACTGTACGAAGTACGTTCCGGTTCTTATTCTGGCAGTACAAGCACAGAGGTACTCCATGGTCCATGTAGCGGTATCTGGAATTTGGGGGCCGGTCAGGGGTTCGGATCCAGCATGTCACCGAGTAAGACGGCACAGAAAAAAACAAAAAAATACCAAAAATGTGAGCTGAGAGCGCGACTGAATGAATGCCCATTGTTTGCTCGGTCGCAGCATTTGCCGGCGCCTTTGCCCCGAATCGGGCGTCTGGTCCAGCGGTGAAGGGTCCAGCGCCATGCGGCCCGACGTGCCACTCAGCAGCGCTTCTCGCCTCCAGGGCTTCCGTGTCGGTTATAATGCGTGCATGATATCTGCCTTAGCCCGTCCAGCGCATCGACGGGTTCTGATGCGACCGGGGGGCCCTGGCCTGGTTCCTGAAGGGGGGGCGGAGGGGTTTGGCTGCTTGTGTGGTGAGCGAGGCGGTGCGGCGCTGCGCTCGCCAGATCGCAAGGGGATCGTCGTACGGGATTCTGTCTTTTCTTTTTTTCTCTTTGGTCTTGTCTTGTTGGGGGGGATACGAGGTAGCATAGACGCAAGGGAGCCTTCTTGCTTTGCTTTTTTTGGTGTTTTTTCCCTTCTTCTTGCGGGCGTGGACCAGAGAAAAACTGATGACTCGTCAGCTTCGTTCTTTTTGTTCTTTTCTTTTCTTTTTGGGTGTTTCACATGTCGAGCGGTGGAGATTGAAGGGCAGTAGAAGTTGCTTTTTGTTTTTCCTCCCGCCCATCAGCTGTTTGAGGCTTGGGCTGGCCTTGACCAATGAGCCATTTTCATCGCTGCCCAGACGAGGGAGGGCGGCGTGAAGAGGGCGTGTAACCCAACGGCGGCGCTGCGTGTACGAAGCTGCAAACGATATGTAAACGTGCAAGTTGGAATATATTGGATGCAACTGTGAAGGAAAAGATGCTCCAAAGGCATATCATGCCATGGAAGGCACAGGCGCTATCTGGTGATGGGCACCGGGTAGCGATAGCTGAAACAAGGTAGCTCCTCGCAGCGGGCTGGGCACGGGAGTACTTTGCAGTACACGCACTCGCGAAATAGCCTATCGGGGCCTGCAGCAGCCACCTCTGGGAGCTTCCCCGCATAAAGCTCCTGCGTTGGCGCCAAGCAAAAACCTGCCCCGGGATCCGCGCCCACTAGCTCCAAGCCATTTTTGCATTTGATCCCGCCAGTTTCATTTTCGGCTGACTTGGCGGCTTGTGTCTCTGCCATCACCGACTCTGGGGGCAAAAGACGCGAGACGAGAAGGAATCTCGCTGCTCTCAACGACGACGACAACAACATCATCATCATCGACATTGTGCGAGAAATTCCCCGAGCAGCCAGCCATCTCGCATCTCGGCCGAAGCCGCCCAGCTGCCACGACTCACGGCATCTCATCTGCTCGCACGCCACATCTGGCACCGACAACCGCATTCCCGCCGTCTCATTCAAGCCAACTCGCCCATCCAGGCCATCACCATCTCCGGAACGGAAAAAAAGGAAGCAAAAGAAGCTCTCGAGAGCCTGTCGCCCGCATCCTGGTCCCGCCAACCCCCAAGGGGCCTCTCCCCTCACCAAACGTGTTCACGCATCTCGTCACGCTCGCGCCCAGTGCCGCCAACAAGAAACTAGGACAAGGGGAGCTCGGATCCCTGCGCGGCTGACTCGACCCTCTCGGCCTCTGCCGTGCGTGTCATTCTTCTTCTTCCAACCTCGAATCTTCTTCCGTGACACCTTTTTTTCCGCAGCCTGGAAAAAAGTGGACTGCGATTTGTCGTGCCATAGAGTCTTTTTTTCTTCTTCCTTGTTTATCTGAATTGCGGCTGCCCGGGCGAAACAAAGAGAGCTTGGTGCCGAGCTGAAGGTTTCTAGCGCCTGGCGATCTCGTGCTGTCAGTGGCTGGCCCGCACTTTTTCTTAAATTTTTTTTTTTAAATTTTCCTCGAGGCATTGTGAGAGCACTTTCGCCCTACTTAGCCCGGCTTCTCCCACCCCTGGGAGTAAAAATTCGGTTCGACACCCACGGCAGCTGCCGGGCGCATGCCTACAGGCGACCTCTGCGGCCGCTTGGGAACTATTTGACACGGGGCCATTTTCATTCTTCTTTTCCCCGTGGCCTCTTGCTCGCAGCTCCAGCTCGCCTCTGCCTCTTCTCGCCACTTGTCGCCGCTGCACGGGGCGGCAGCTCTGCCCAGCTTCTGAGGCATCCGCCTGTCTGGCCTCTGATTGATCGTCGCTGGATCGCTCCGCCGACCGGGTCGGAATTTTCGAGCTAAGCAGCCAAAACTTCGGCACTATGGATCCAAGACGGTCGCCAGCTCTTTACCCCAACCACCATCACAACAATCCTCGACCACATTTCCCTCCGCTGCCGCCATCGACACACGCCTCAGCGGCATCGCCAGCCACGGCTGCAGCATCGCATCGCATCGCCAGCCCAGCCTACGCCCACCAGCGACGCACCTCCGACGCGCCCTACCATCGCCCTTCGCACGCCGTCCGCGACTATCCTCCCGAGCCCAGCCATTCGCGTGCCCAGAGCGCCTCGTCGCTGCCCACGGCTCGCGAGCTCAGTCGCACCATGCCGCCGCCCACGTCGCCGCCCCAGCAGCCGGGGCCGCACCAGCACTCGCAGCACCAGCACCAGCACCAGCAGCAGCCACACGTCATGGGATACGGACCGCCGCCGCCCAGGCCGCCGCCCGTGGCCGTGGGACCCCCAAGTGCGTTTCCATCCGGCCGCGAGCTGCCCGCCTTGAGCTCCATCGCGCGATCCGGCTCGGCGTCTATCGGTGGAAGCTCCATGTCGATTTCATCGATGCTCGGCGGCCCGCCTCCAGCGTCGCGAGAGGCTCAACCCCCGGCGGCGTCGTCGCAGCACTACTCGTCGCACTCGGCCCCGACATCCGCCTCAGTCTCCGGCCCCGGCTTTGCACAGTCCATCCAAGCCTCGCCCCGAATGCACTCTGCGTCCTCAGAGTACGCACCGTTTCGACGCCCCCAAACCCCCGAGCTTCAGCGACCCTACGACCCCCGAGGCGGCGCTGCCCCGTCCCCTCGAGGACACTACGCTACGACCCCAGACGTCCAGCGATACGGCACACCGCAGCAGCAGCAGCAGCAGCAGCCATATCACTCGCGACACCCGAGTTCGAACGACCCGTCAAGAGATCAAGGAAGGATACAGGCGGCGCCGCCTCCCCCCGGTCAAAATGCTGCTGCTGCGTCTAGACCCTACGGGGGGATGGCGCCGCGGCCGATGGAAGTCGGGAGAGCGCCAGGCCCCGAGGATGCTTACGGTCGAAGGGAAGAAGTTGCACGATCAGCGCCAGGCATGGACTACGGCGAAAGGACTGCCCTCAGGCCCTATCCGTACGACGATCGCTACAGGTCAGAAAGAGAAAGGCAGGCTGCAATCGGGCTGGAGCAGCAGCAGCGGGAACGAGAAGGAAGGGAGAGAGCGTATTCTGGAGGCGACCCCAACCGACATCCTCTGGCGCCGCATGACCAGGCGCATCGCGAACCCCCGGTACACCAATCTGCCCCCTATGGCGCCCCCCCTGCCGAGCTCCTCGACCGGCGCGATCCTCGGGACCCTCGCTGGGGGCGGCCAGAGACCGAAGCGAGCTACAGGCCCGCGCCGATGGACCACCAGCGTCCACACCCCGACTACCCTCCCACCTCTGGGCCCTATGCGCCTCACAACCCTTCAGCATATCCGACAGCGCCTCCCGAGCGATTCCCTCCACCCTCACATCCTGCCTACCCCCCGAGTTCGTCTGGCGTTGCCGGTCCGCCTCAGCCGCACGAGTCCCCGGAGCGAGCCCGAATGGAGATGCACCACTCCCAGCAGCAGCAACCGCCGCCGCCACCGCCTAGATCGCGACCTCTTGATGACGTGCCTCCGCCTCTTTCATCCGCGCCGTTTGGCGGCGGCGGCGGTGGCGGCCATGGGCACCACCCGTTCGATCCCTCGAGGAACAGGACTGTCGATGACCCCTCGGGGCCCGGCATTCACCAGCGAAACTTGCTGGCGATCCAAGAGATTAATCGCAAAGGGCGCGTCTCCCCGCTCCCGCAAGCCGTTCAGGGTGCGCAGCCTCAGCAGCCAGGGCCCGCCGCAGAGCCGGGCATTAAGAGCGAGTTCGGCCGCATGTTTGCGGGCATAGGCAGCGGCGTGGGAGGCATGGGGGGCGTATCGAGCCCTGTCACCTCTGCCCCGATGGCTCAGTACATCAACGCCGCGCTGGCCAAACGAGACGACGACAACCCAGCGCCGGATGCTGGCCCGGATGGTGCGACCAAGGGCGCCAGGGGAAGAAGGCGGAAGTTGAACACGGAGGAGAGTCGCGACGATGACAGTTCAGGGAGATTGACACCGGTGGGCCGTGGCACGAAGCGCCCCAAGGGACATGCGCATCACCATCACCAGTACGTTTTTTTCTCTCCTTTTCTTCCTTTCTTTTAAACTATGCCAATCATACTTTCAAGCCTCCCAGGCGACAAAGAGGTCAACGCTAACCGCCATTTCTATAGCCACCACCACCATCATCACCACCACGCTCCCGAGGGCACCGCCTCTCCAACGGTTGGAATCACCACGTTCAAGAACTTTAAAGGAGTCACGCCAGTGACCTCGCCAACCGAAAAGGCCCCAAGCGCTGCGCATCACCACCATCATCACCACCATACGCCACGAGCCACGCAGCCCGCCCAGGCCCCCAAACCTGCTCAAAGTCCTCCAAACCTAATTCCGCCCAAGCCACGGACAATTGTATCGTCCAAGGCCGTGCTGGAGCAAGTTGCCGGCCATCCCCGCCACCATCTGGGCGACTTCATCTACGAACCAGACCTCAAAGCCGGAAGACTGCTCCCACACACCCCCACCCACCGAGGTTTCTCGTCGAACCCGAAGCCTTTACCGCTTGATCTCATCAAGGGCAAGGAAAACTGCACTCTGACCGTCAAGGTGTCTCGCGTCCACCTATCTTCTGTTGCCCGAGAAGAGATTACAGCGAGAGCGTTTCTGTGGGGCACGGATGTCTACACCGACGACTCAGACGTGGTGGCTGCATGCATCCATGGAGGGTGGATCAAGGGGGAATGGACCGAAGATGTCGATACGACGCTGCTGGATTTGGAGGGGCTGAATGGTGAAACGAAGCGCCGAAAGGTTAAGAGCCAGGAAAGCGAGCTCGCGATTGCCACATCTGAAGGCCTCATCTCCGCGCCTCCTGTTGCTGGCCCAATGCTCATCCCCGCCGAGCGCGATTTGCACGTCAATGTTTTGATCTTGCCTCGGCTGGTTAAGTACGCCTCCTCTACGCGTTATGGAATCACCAGTCGGGAATTTGGAGGCGAATACGGGTCGCGACACGCCGTCCATGATGGCCTAAGCTACATGGTCAAGAGCATCCGCTGGGTGCAGAATGGCGCTCAGCCTCAGGCTAGGCTGCGTGGAAAAGGCCGACGAGAGCGCATGAGAGAGCAGGCGGCCAACTATGCCATCATTACAGGTGTAGGCAGGACCGAGAGCCTGGATGGCAAACCCAGCCTGGGAAGCGAGATATCTCGCAATTGGGCCAAGAGAAAGAACACAGATGAGGCTCCAGAGGGGAAGCGCCGGCACAGCGAAGGAGACAAGGAGAATCAGCCCGACGACAAAATGAGTGAAGCTCACTCTGAAGGACAGGACCGGGACAGGGACGTTGAGATGCGAGACTTGGGAAATGAGGAAAAGGCGGCAGTTGCCGAAGAAAAGTAGTTTGCTTTTTTTTCTTTTCTTTCTTTATTCTCTTTTTAACGAAGGATTCAATGAAAGGCTTTTGCTCTACATGGGACGGGAATCGCTTGGCGGAAGGGTCCACAAGCTTTTGTGTATTTTGGGCGGGAAGGCAAAATAGCGAGGGGCAAATATTTTTTGTTGCTGTATTTTTTGGGAGTGGAAACGTGTGGTTGGCGGGCACATTATATCCAAGGATCTCTTGTTTTGCCATCTTTTCGGGACATGAAGAAATACCCCCTTCTCTACTCATTCATGATGCGTGGCATAGTAATAGTACATGCTTCATATCTATTTTTTAATGTACAATGAGTCGCTGTGCGCGACGGTGGTATCTCCTCCGGTTTGATGTGTCTTCGTTTTTTCTTTTCTTCCGCGGTGAAATTGTTGAAATTGATTTGTTTGTGTTTTATCGTCTTTGCTGTGATTCGTAGCCATCCATATGATCGATCAGCTCATCCCGTTTAAAATCGTACATCCGCCATAAAGTCTTTCTTGTTTGACATCTTCAGCCCCTTTAGAAATCCGTCACCCTGCCGTTATAGCTCCAGTCGCCATCGCCACCCCACCTCAGAGGCTCATTCTTGGGCCCCCCGATCTCGCCCGTCTTGGGATTCTTGTCGCCCTCGAACTCGGGCGGCGCCCCCCGGAAGAGGCCCTGGTTAAGGGCGCTCTCGTCGGTCTTGACGGCGCTCGCGTTTGCGCCGGGGGTGGTTGTGTGGCGGGGGGATTCGGTAGAGGGGGGGGTCTGCTGAGTCGAAGACGAGGCTTCCTGGAAGGCGGAGGAGACGGCGGCGGCGCGCTGGAGGCGTTCGAATTCGGCTTGTTGGGCGGCGGGGAGTTTCGGGGGGGACGGGCGGGAGGAGAAGGTTGATGAGAGGCGGGAGGTTGTTGTTTGTGTTTTGAGGAGGGGGAGGCGATTGATGAGGCGGTTGAGGGGAGGCATTTTGTTGGATTTGAGTTGCTGGATATGGGTTGTGAGATTTGGTTTGTGAGGCGAAGGAAGATGAAGCTGAGGTGAAGCTGGAGGTTGGAGTGGCGATGACGATTGTGGAGAGTTTCGGAATAGATAGCCGAGGTTTAGGCTGGTGGGGTGTTGGCTGGAATTCTGGGGATGGGAGCATTACAGGTTCTTGATTATCATTATAACCAGATAGACTTATTAATACTAATTCTCATTTCTTGTAAAACAGATTCTATTATCTAGTATATCGTTAGCTCTATCTGTGTTTCGTAGCTATGTATGTGCAACATTCTTTGCCCGTATATACACATCCGGCCATATCAATTACACGCTCAACACCTACGAACCCCCCTCTGGCCGCAACCACTCAAACGTATCCAACAAATCAAGATTGAAAAACGAATTGAAATCCGGTGAAATGTCAATATTCCAGTGCCCTTCCTCATCCAGCATGTTGGTCTGCACAGGTGTCTCCAGCGCCTGCTCCAGCACCCGCCTCACAACCTTCTTCACCCGGAAGCAGATATCCGCGTTTGGCGACGACGGCGCGACCCAGTCCAAGAAGGCGGCCAGCATGCCCAGCTTCTCTACAATCACGGCCTTTGTGGCAATGGGGCTCATGGTCCCGTGCGTCTTCCCTTTGAGGAGCTCCATGCAGAGGATCCCGCCTGCCGGGGCGGCATAAGACACGGTGTTCCATTCGACGCAGTCTTCTACCGTCTTGAGGCGGTTCTGGTGCGTCCAGAAGAGATGCGCCAGCGTCACCATTTCGAGGCTGATTTCGAAAAGCCGGGAGCGTGATTCCTCGCTCTCCTCCTTGCTGAGGAGGCGTTCGATGAAGAAGAGGTTCTGGAGGTGTTCGAGCCAGATGAGGAGCTTGGAGTAGAGGTCTTTCCCCGAGACGTCTGGGTTGTTGAGATCATCGGCCTGGTAGAGAATGAAGGCCGGGAAGCCTGCGATTACTTGCATCTCTCGCTTCTTCAAATTGCTATTTGGAGTTTTATCACGGGTCAGCAGGGAAGAGGGCGTTGTCTGTGTGTGCTGCTTACAGAAGCGCGGTTTTGCCGCCGAAATCCATGCCCTGCAGGGCAATCTCCAGAATCTCGTCTCTCACGTACGACAGCATGGCTCTTGCGCGGAGGGTCGTTGTCAGATAAATCTTTCCATCGATATTCCAGCCGTTCTCATCCACGCGGCAGTCCCGGTAATCGGCTGATGGAGGGCTTGACAGCAATACATCGTCGCTCATGTCGAGAGGCAGCGGCGTTGACGAAACCCGCCTGCTGAGAAACGCCGGCCGCCCTGTGAATGTGGCTGCTACCTTGTCGTGCGCGAAGATGGCCGCGAACAATCTGCGCTTGATTTGCGTTGATATGGAGCAGTCCATTAGGTCAGTGTGGTTTGGAGAGACATGGAGACCTAGGTAGGTCGTCATCGCCATGAGATCACCGTGTGTTCTCCAATATTGCATCCCTAGGATAGTAAGATGAAGCGTTAGACAAACATGAGCAGAGAAAAGAGGGAAGCAGAGTTCACCACCTACCTGCATCTCCCGACACGTTGGATTCCAGCAAGCTGTGCCCAAAAACGAGAAATGCCAGCAGCGTATTGCTGTTGGCTGCATCGCGGCTGAGCTCAATACACTTCCAGGCAGCCATCTTGTACTGACTGACGAGTTGGTTAGCATGGTGATTGTGCACATCATCACAGTCCTTGTCGATGACACGCGTGTCAGGAAGCACTCGAGCGCCATAAGCCCAAAAAACGAAGAGTATACCAAGGGACTCCCATCGCATCTTTGGCCCGGAAAACTCCCCAAACCACCTGTCTGGGTCTGTATGGTTTTCCCCGAGCGGAATCGCGCCGTTGCGACAGAGCTTGCATGACATGCGCCTGAGCTGTTCCTCGTCGCGAGCTCTACGATTCAGAGTTTCACCAAAAGTCATCCATAGCGATTCGTTCAGCCATTCCCCTGCAAGCGGACACCAACCGCCGTAGAAGCTGCCGTAGAGCCTGGCCAATAGTTTCGAGGAAGCCATGTCGGGGATACTGCGCAAGGCGCTGAGAGCAAGCTCGTCGAGACTGGGGAAGCCTTCGACGGTTTTCAACGGCAGCATCGTCTCTGAATCAGCCTCGCTCTTTTCCGTCACGGATAGGCTGTTTTGCGCTTCCTCATAGAACGCCGTAAAACTCGTCGCGCCGAGATAGCCAACGTTGTCCGATAGATTACCTGTCTGGGGAGGCGAGCGGTTGACGGGAATTGCAGGATGGGGAAGCACAGCCTGCGGTCTCAGCGACGGCACAGCCGCCGACCTGGAGAGGCTGTCATGGCGAATTCGGTGATTCTGATGGCTGGGCTGGACCAGATAGACGCATTTGTCCGGCGCTCCTCCGCGACGACATCGAGAGCAAATCGGGACGCGGTGATCGCAAGCGACTTTGCGCCGGCGGCAGGGCTCGCACGCCTGAGGTCTTCCGTTCTTCCTCTTGGGCGCTCCTGAGAGAGAGATGGGGCCATCCATTGGGGCGATGTGCTAGATAGCGGCTTATGTGGTTCTCGCTGTGAAGCGATGAGATATTGAGTCTTATTCTCACATGAGGATGGCATCAGGAACTTCAGTAACATTAGTCATGCAGTTGACTACAGTGTATATACCATTATTGTACTGTCCAAGCAGGCTGAATTATTACTATGCTCGGCCGTATGAGAAAGCCCATTCTGAAACTGGTAGAAAATGACAAGTCTGTATAACTGAATCGTATTCATCTTGATTGTAAGGATCTCTGTTTCGAGACGTGATGCTCGTAGATACCTCAGCCAGGCTCATATGTCCAATGTCCACAACTTAGCTCATGTGAGACTTGGAGGTTCAATAGGTAGGGAACCGTCATGAAAGCTAAGACAATCAGTTCTAGGAGTAAAATATCTGATTAGAAATAGTATTTATAATTACTAATGCTTCAAGCCTAATCAGGCCATGGCAAGTTGAGTATCTCGGTGAAATCGTGTCATTGGAGTTGATTCGAGTTCAATCTACCCCACGAACTCTTTTCTACCCCAACTGCGATAGGCTCATACAAAGATGCCCCATCTTATGCCGTTGCATTTGCAATGCGAGATCGGTGAAACAAAGGTTCCCGGGTCAGAACCAGCAGG
This sequence comes from Trichoderma arundinaceum, assembly GCA_025919625.1. Taxonomy (NCBI): domain Eukaryota; kingdom Fungi; phylum Ascomycota; class Sordariomycetes; order Hypocreales; family Hypocreaceae; genus Trichoderma; species Trichoderma arundinaceum. The sequence continues at coordinate 470,964 of JAMQTF010000007.1, read as the reverse complement.
ATTTGGAGCTGGGAGCAATGGGCATTTATATAATATTTACCCCAAGCCCCCTGTTCCGTATAAAAAATAATTCTCTCAGCTTCTAAAATTGGACCTCCCCGTAATTCATCCAACATCAACAGGGGGGCTCATGTATCGCAACATGGCACCGTTGTGTACCGAAGGCGTTCTATTAGACGACACACCGAGCCCAGAATGGCACTCGGGTGTCTGTGTCGGCGACGACTCCACGAAAGACCCCACGATTGCTGATATTGATGCCCGACGGCAAGCATTTGGCAAAATGGTGGCGCCGACGGCTGCCTATGCAGACTCTGACATGTTCAAGCTGCATTGCTCAAGAGTCAGTCCATCATTCCATCATCTATAGGTTGCGTATAACTTACAAGTATATGTCAAGTCGTCCAATAAACCACTGGCAAGGCGATGGGAAAGTAAGTCGCCTCCGTCATCTTTGCAAAGATCCATCTAACCTGTCAATCACAGGCCACTTGACTGCTGAATGCCTAATACGAGCTCCCGGAATCCTCAAAGTGGCCGCAAGATTCCTCAAGAGACCGGGAATGATTTCGCTGGCTGGCGGTCTGCCGAGCCCCGACTGTTTCCCATTCAACTCCATCAGTGCCTCGATTCCTGCAATTCCGAGTCCCAACGGAGGCAAAGTGTCCGAGGCTGAATCCACAATCACAATGGGCCTCCACGATATTGCTTCGGAAGATGCAGCGTTTGATCTCTCCGTTTCTCTAAACTATGGCCAAGCAGCAGGCTCAGCCCAGATGATTCGTTGGATCACCGAGCACACAGAGCTGGTCCACAACCCTCCCTACGCCGACTGGGACACGTGTCTAACCACCGGAAATACGGCCGGCATATACCAAGCTCTTAGGATGCTGTGCGACAAAAACAGAGGCGACTCATGGATGACTGAGGAGTATTGTTATGCCTCTGCCCTAGAAACCGCTCTTCCGATGGGTATCAAAACAGTTGGCATCAAGATGGATGCTGATGGCCCAATACCGGAGGTCATGGATGAACTTCTCACCAACTGGGATGCGTCGAAGAGGGGAGCGAGGAAACCACATGTGTTATACACTGTACCAACCGGCCAAAATCCGACCGGATTAACACAAAGCGCAGCGAGAAAGAGAGCGATATATGAAGTCTGTCAGAAACACGACATTTACATCATCGAAGATGACCCGTACTACTTTGTCCAACTACGATCCCACGCCTCCAATTCAAATCCCGAAGGCAAACGCTCAAGACTATCCATCGGCCAGTTCCTCGCCTCTTTACCCTCCTCATTCCTCAGCATCGACACCGACGGCCGCGTCATGCGCATCGACTCCTTCTCCAAGATCATCGTCCCCGGCGCAAGAATGGGCTGGGTGACGGCTTCAGAGCAGATGACTGAGCGCTTCATCCGGCATGCCGAAACGGCGAGCCAGGGCCCCAGCGGCTTCTCCCAGTCCATCATATACAAGTTGGTGGACGAGAAGTGGGGACACGAAGGGTTTCTGAACTGGCTGCAGCATCTGCAATTGGAGTATACCGACAGGAGAGACGTGATGCTGAACGCGTTTGAGAAATTTCTGCCCAAGCTGATTGTGAGCTGGGATTGCCCAACTGCCGGAATGTTTGTAAGTGCAAGAGACTCATTGTCCCTTTTCATCTTGACCAAATACTTAAGTCGTGAAACTGCAGTGCTGGATCCGAATCAAACACAACTTCCATCCCAACTCAAAAGTATACTCCGCCCTTGATATTGAAGAAGAGATATTCGCAGCATGTCTCAAGAGAGGCGTCCTCCTCGCAAAGGGCTCCTGGTTCAGGGCGGAGCCAGATTTACCTCTCAACGACGTCTTCTTCCGCCTTACGTTTGCGGCATCCAGCGCTGAAAACATGGAAGTAGCTGTTCGGACTTTCGGGACGGCGCTTCGCACAATTTTTGATTTGGTATAAAGTGACAATTAGTTATAGGTAGGATTGGATAGGGCGTTGAGGGAATCGACTGTTGTCTTTTTCATCCCTTTCTTTCGGACATGAGTGATTAGTTTGGGTTATAGCATATGACAGATTTTAACGACTGAGATGAAGCATTTAGTCAATTGAGAATATATATTCAAGATCTCTGCGTAACTACAAATCCTAATTAAACATCATTATAACATTCTATTGCGGAAGCGTATTGGTCTGCCGCTTCTATACACGAGCCAATTGCATCAAATAAATGCGATTCCTTAAACATCTCCGTAAAGAGCCGCAAAACGGAGTAGGCCATTTGCTTAATCGTCACTGCGTTGCAATCATCATCCACCGCAGGTTTGAAGAATGGAGTCTCTTTTAGGATCCGCGCGATGATGCGGATCAAGACTTTCTCCTCTTCGTGTAGAGATTGGCTCTCGAGACTGGCTCGTTCGAGCCATTTGCTTAGAAACAAAGCGCATTCCAAATTAGCAATGCTGTGGACAATGCTCCAGGACAAGATCTGAGTCTTTGACGCATATCTAATGCCAATACGAACAGGTATGCTGAGCGCATGGGCGCTTTGGAGAACTGCAGAGTATAGGCGCGGCGAGCGCTCCGGCATCGGGCATCGGGCAAATGCAGCTGCAATAGCCGCCGGATCCCTGGTGCAGAAATTCCGACAGACAACCATGTTGAAACTCAGCCTTATCCAGGCAATGCGGAATACAGCCGTGGCGTTGAACCCCAGTGGCGCCATGTGGGCAATGGGCTGCGTAGTAGATTCTCTACTCAGCGACCAGCTGCTATCCCAGCGGCAAAGTGCCTTTCTAAACTTCATATAAACGTCTTCTGATAACGGAATATTGTCAATATCGGCGCAGTTTGTGTCGATGTGGAGCAGAGTCTCTCTCGTCAGCTGTATTTGCTGTACAAGACCATGAACCGAGATTAGGCTTCCGAATGCAGAAGTACGATGGCTTGGATTTCGAGATCCGCTAGGAACAACCAGATCCGAGTAATAGTCGCCAAAGGTAGCACTTATCGGAGGGTCGCGTCGCCGTATTTCTTCCCATTCGAGCGCTGTCGCAGCCCACCAGTGAGCTTCCTGCTGCGGCATTCTGATGGACCAAATTTCTCTGGCCATGAGCCGCGATGGCGTGTCGTAGAATATTGAGTGTAAGTTGAATATGATAAAGGCGATGAATACTGTTCGCCGGCGCCCTTCGTTTGCAATCCACTGCGTCCAAGTTTCGCCCGCGGGCGGATCTTCCTGACACAGGTATCCTCCTTGGCGCAAGTGAAGCACAACTTGTTCTGCCAGACTAAATGCATCAGGCAGGAGGTTTTTATACTCCCATGAGCACAAGGACATGCAAATAATCATGGCTTGTATTGTCTCGATGCCCAGCGGCGGCTGATTCGTAAAACCCGCTGCATTCGCCGAGATTTTGGCCACACCTTCGAGAGCCGGCCTTGCTTGTATCGTCGAATTATGTGCGGCCTCTACTACGGCTGCTGTAACCTTGTTGAGCCTAGCATCTATGATACTTTTCGCGGCATAGTATAGCGACAGCGCCGACTCTGCCTCAAATCGGTATTGGGCACCCATGGCGGCAATCGCAAATACTAGCTCGAGAGACATGTGAGAAAGTCTTCTTGTGGAGAGATGTAGAAAAGGTCGATGCAGGTTAAAGCTTGAGAAACCCTCAATGTACCGGCTGAAGGTATGTTTTGAGGGAAACTGGAAGTCTAGAGGGAGAAGCGCAGCATTGTTTCGGACCGAAGCTGCAATTTGATCGTAATCCTCGCGGGACATGTAGCACGGATTCCTCGCGGAGGATCGCACATATGGTTGGTCATGTTGGATACTGGCTGAGGTATTGGGCAGCCTAGAGCGAGAGGGTATTGTTGGGTCTTTGAGAGGCTCGTGACGCAATAAGGCAGAGGCGCATGGCAAGTCATCCTGCCAGATGCATTCCTCTGTTCTGCTTGAGACGTCGCTATCTGGTGTCGCCGTCTCTGGCAACAACGGTATACCAAACGGGGGCGAAAAGTCAAAGGCCTGAAAGTTCATGGGAAACTCCGGGCTAAAAAACGAAAGCTCGAAAGGATTGTGCTGTAGTTGGAAACTATCCCAGAGCATATCCAGCTCATTTGTAAGCGTTGCTGGAACGAAACTCGAGGTTTCAGAAGGAGAAGATTGAGCGTCGCTAGTGGTCAAAGCCGAACTAGTTTGAGGATTGACACCAGTTCTGATTTCATCCGTCGATCCGAAATTCAGCATGGGAAACTCAGCAGCGCTGGCTGCTTTCCTTTGACGAGGAGAGGCACTGGGACTGAGTGGCCCATGTCCCTCGGTCTCCTTGGCCAACTTCACATGGCGGGATAACAGGTCCCTATTTCAGATTAGTACTTGGAAGATGCATAGCATTACACGAGCGACGGTAAACGAACTGGCGCGAGAAAGTCCGCCCACACATGCAGGCATGCGGCTTCTCTTTGGTATCTACTCCAAGTCAGCTTCCGAGTCATTCATTGAATAAGATGATGAGAATCCCATCAAGTCACTTACGAGTTCTCTCATGGCGGCGCAAATGCTCTGTCCTTAGAAACGACTTGTTGCAGTATTTGCAAGGGGGCACTTTGACCTTGTGCCGCATCTTTTCTGTTACATGTCTTTCGTCCAGTCCACGAACCGTCTCTTAGACGAATCTACCCCAAATCTTATGAAGCCAAGCCGAAAGGTCCACTCAATGTCAATGTCAAGAAAGACGCCCTAGCGCCCTTCAAGGACCGACACACGTGATGTCGATATCACATGACTCGTCTGACAGAGTGCTAGTTGAATACGGACATGTGCTTCTAGTTGCCCCTGTTTCCCATTATCCACCAAGTTGCTAAATGCCTTGTGCTCCGTAGTTTGCGACATACTGATTAATTGAACGCATCTCCTAAATCTAGATGAATCTTGTGTTGAGATGGCGGATTGTTAGTGGTGGGGTCTCTCGCCAGTCATAGTGCCTCCGAATCCAGCACCCTTGCATAGGTGTTAACCAAAGACAGTTGATCGCGCTTCATTGGTTACCAGCTAACACAGCAAGCAACATCTGAATATGTAGCTTAGACAAGCCTGCCAAAGAAGCGTCCATAGTTCAGAACTCGTCCAAACACATGCACTACACTGTGGTTCATGCTCACCTCGATGACTGAGCAGTTCTACCGAGGAATGTAACGGTAGACGGCCGGCGTGTCCGGCCTCTAATAGCCGATGCAGTGGTTGACAATGCATATTTAAAACGCGTCCGCGGACGTGAACGCTCAGCTGCGTTAGAACATTGTCGCGGCGATCCGTTGTTGATCCGTCTCCAATTGCAATCAACATGAAGTCTCTCAATCGCATCGCGGCCATTGGCCTCTCGCTAGTTCATATCTGCCGTGCGGATGGCAGGATGCTAACAAGAGACTCAAGCCTTCCGCCAAAGCCTGCGTGTGAACCAGGATTCGCCCTGGTGGGCGTCTCGACCGAGGCGGTCAACACCCAAGACACTCAATTCAAAGCCGCCATTTCATGCTCCAGCCTTGACTCCGATAAAGTGTTTGTTTTTGTCAATGGAGAGGAGCACCACGACTTCCAGGTGTCTGAGTCAGAAATTACTTTTCCCAATGGCCTCAATCATAGCACAGCTTTGGTAGGAATCATCGCTGCCGACACGCAAGGATATCCGTTTGTGAGCAGCTTCTTGCTCCACTTCGGATCCTCGGCTTCAAGTGCGAATGCCTCCCGGAATCTTCTTCAATCTACGTCAAACAATGGCTGCACAGCATGCGGTGATTGCAACTCCTGTCCCGGCTACGCCATGTGCGCAAGCACCTGTCAGCAACCGCCTCTTCACCAGTGCGACTTTTACCAGACGTGTGTCGAAGATTCCGTCCCCTGCTCCGGCGATCCAAACTCATACGCTATCGATTATGGGTTGAAGAACTGCCAAAAGTTTGACCACAATCTCGATCTCTTCTCTGACCGCGGCCAACAATTCATATGGGGCACCATGAACTGCTTGCAGAAAGACCTCGTCCCAGTGGTTTCGGCTTGCAATGCCACGTGCAAGAGCATCCATGATGCGGCGTTCGGATCGCATGCTCAGTGTTACATAGCCAATGGCTTCTGCAGCCTCGAGTGTAAGGACTATTTGGCTGAATTGTACACGGTGGGCCTGGATCTGTTCAGCAAGGACGCCATTAAATCCGTCTTCCAGACTGCAGGCGGATGCCTTGAAAGAATTGAGGAGGTCATTGAGGAGGGGGCTTGCGTCAACAATGCGCTTAAAGAAATTATTTTAACAATCCTCGACTTATTATCTAGTTAAAAAGCCTAATATAATCAGAGCTCACTCATGGAACTGTAGGAGGACATCTTTTTTTCCCCTTCGCGCGTATGCACACGCTTGTCGGGCGCGCAGCAGTCATCTCATCGGCGTCGCACGCTTATTTACAGAATCGGCCAGCCAGTATCGGCCATCATATCGTCATTTGAATCGTGATATACGTGATGAAGCGAAGGCGAAAGAATCTCGACAGGCGAACAAATATAGATAGAAGAAGAAAAATAGGGTAGACGCGGTATTGCTCCAGGCAATCGTGTGCTGCCGTTTCACCCGACTCTTATTTTGAAGCAGGCAGGCTAAATCCCATCTCCTGCCAAGACTCAAACTCCTTTTCAATCGCGGCGAGTTCCTCCTTGAACTTGTCAATGTTCAATTGGTACGTGTTAAGCGTCTCTTGTAGCTGGGCATCTGAATCTTGCTGTGGTTCTGCTGCCACAGTATCATCCGCGGAAGAGGACACCATGTCCTTTTCGCTCACCATTTTCTTCTCCTCTTCTTCAAGCTTTTGGATGAGCAGGCTCTTTCGACGTCTTGTTTCCTCCAGCCATTCCAGGCGAGCATCGGTGATTTTGTTGGACATCTACAGGCTGTTAACAAAGGTAATAAGCAGTAGCACTAAATTTTACGTCTTACTTCTTATCTGGAGGTTGGCTTCTCTCTCTCTTGAGCTATAGCCAGCGGCTGAATTGGAATATGGAAAGGGGTTAGTCTAAGGGCCTTGGTCCCAAGCCGAGAGGACCATCTGTTGCTTTGCGGGGATGAAGAGTGGGATGTAAGAGGATAAGAAAAATGCAGGGGGGTTACATCGTGAAAAAGGCCCAATTGGTACCCGATGCCGGTGCCCCAAGACGACTCCATCAACAGCATGGATTACGTAGCATGTGAAGTCCTAGCGGGTGGAGGCTTGCATTTTCAAGGGCAAATAAAAGGTTAGCATTGGAGAGGGGCAAAAACGGAGCAAAGGCGGCAAAAGGTTGCCGTTAAGCTGCGAGAAATGAAAGCGTCGAGTTTAGCTCTTGTACGATTAAAACAACCTCTAGCAGTATGGTTGAATTAGTCTTGAAATGCTAGTTTACACGCTATTTGTTTAGATCACTATCTGGACGTGGACCGTCGTGGCTGTTTTCATGTCCTCAGTACTGAGCTGGTTGCCAAGCTTCAGGGTGAGAGGCTGGGCCGGCCCGAGCCGTACAAATACGAAGTGAATGGTAAATGTAAACAAAGATATAGTTATAAGGATAGTTGCTTCGCATGATAGACTACACGCGCATGTTCGCTTATAACGGCTCCTACAAGACGGAGCAGAATGTTACACACACAAACTGACACTAGATTGAAGCGGCGGGCTGGCTGCTAGTAGAGGATGCTAGATTGTTTTAGTACACCGCTGGCTTAGATATATCCAGCAAGTGATTATTCTGTTATAGGCATCTCCTTGCCTAGTACCTACATTAATTCTGCATGCAATCTATATTTGAAAAGCAGGGTCGAGGACAATCCCCACAGATTAGGGAAGCGATCACACGCGCCCTGAAAATGTCTTTCGATAGGCTCAATCTCTGTCTTCGCCAGCTAATTCTTCGCCTACAAGTAGATCAGATATCAACCCTATCCTTGCCGCATCTTTCATCGACATGAAACCAGATCTCACCTTGCCCGGAGAATAGGCTCTTTTTTTTCACTCGCTTACACTTGATAACCCACTAGTGCCGGTTCGCTTGGACTTGTGCAGAAAAAAACCGCCTTGACCGACGCCAAATCGGGCAGCACAACCATCACCAAAAGTCCCGCAAGCTCGTCAAGGCTGCCCTATCCTCCGTCCACCATCCTCCTATCACACTAACAAGATGGCACATGCGCTTCGAAGCCTCTCCACTGCCCGATGCCGAATCGCCGGTTGGCCCCAATGCCGATCCCGTTGACCTGCTGAAACGGGCATGCAGGCCGCGGGGAAGCTCATGAGATCAGCCTCTCGCGGCTCAGGGCCTGTGTCTGGATACAGTCGTGGTCGAGATAAGGATTCTGATACGGCTTTGAGGGAAGGAAAAAAAAATTAGTATCGCATTCCGCCGGCTTGTGGCTCAGCTGAAAAAAATGAGATTGCGGTTTGGCAGTGTATAAAACCAGGCACTTGGTTGCTATGAAGATCCCTCTCTCGTTGTTACTGAATCCGCCAAGACGCCAGTGAGATCTGCCGAGCCGCCTCCCACTTCAGTTTCAAAATGCCTTCCATCTCAAAGGTCGCTTTGGTGACTCTCTCCACGCTTCAAGGCGCTCATGCCTGGGGTGTGTTGGGCCACGCAACCGTTGCCTACATTGCGCAACATTATCTCAACTCGGCCACGGCATCATGGTAAGCATTGATATCCATACTGTCCTCTAGATCAATGAGAAGATGGTTCCACCGTCATCGCGTGACCTCTTGTGATGAACAAATCCATATCATGACCCGCTAACAAAGAATGAAAACAACAGGGCTCAAGGCGTTCTCAACGACACCTCCAGTTCATACTTGGCCAGCATCGCCTCTTGGGCCGATACTTATCGCACAACCGCTGCTGGAAAATTCTCTGCCCCCTTCCACTTCATTGATGCCGAGGACAACCCCCCAACCTCATGCAATGTCGACTATGACCGTGACTGCGGCAGCGCTGGTTGCTCCATCTCGGCCATGGCCAACTACACTCAGCGGGTTGGAGATGGAAGACTCTCCAACGCCAACGTCGCCGAGGCGCTGAAGTTCCTCGTCCACTTTGTGGGAGACATCACGCAGCCTTTACACGATGAGTCCTATGAGGTTGGTGGAAACGATATCAGTGTCAAGTTCCAGGGCTACAACGACAACCTCCACTCCGACTGGGATACTTACATCCCTGAAGCACTCATCGGTGGCGACTCGCTGGCTGATGCTCAGTCGTGGGCCAACTCCCTGATCAGCGACATCACGTCCGGCTCCTACAAGTCTCAGGCTGCCAGCTGGATCCAGGGCGATACCGTCAGCGATGTCATCACCACGGCTACCCGCTGGGCGTCTGATGCCAACGCTTTCGTCTGCACTGTCGTCATGCCCAACGGCGCCGCTGCCCTGCAGACGGGCGATCTGTATCCTACCTACTACAACTCCGTCATCGGCACCGTCGAGCTCCAGATTGCCAAGGGCGGATACCGACTGGCCAACTGGCTCAACATGGTCTACAGCACCAAAATCGCGAAGCGTGAGGAGGGCTCTGTCGATGCCCGTGACACATCGCCTTTGCCTGACCTCCTAGGTCGAGACTTGCTGCCCGCCGCTCGTCCTGTTACCCGTGCTAAGCTTGCCAGGGCGGCCATGGAGGGCTCATGCTGCAACAGCCGGGATCACGACCACAAGCACTAAGAAGCTTGCTGCAAAAAGAAAGAAACGAGTTTCAAGCTAGAGAGACCCTGACACTGTTAGACAAAGGCACGGACACTGTCAACATTGAGAGGTGGGCTAAACCAACGAGTAGAAAGTAGAGTAGAGGAAATTAAAAAAAAAAAACTTTCAAGTCCAATAAGTGACCCCCTTCATATGTTTTTACTAATAAGTGATCCACTATGTCATACAATGTGTTAGCCTTGCAAAGCCAATTAAAGATCTCAAACCTCCAGGAGTCTTCACAAAAGTCAACTAGATGTCGAGGGGACAGTGCAGTATTTCGAATATTTCGATTAAGCTTCCGAAAACCCCCGCCAATCTCAAACATAAGCATATGCACCAAGCTCGCTTAGTGACGGCCGCTCTGACTGTCAGATCCGCCCAATTTTCCATGGAAAGATGACTTGGTCCTCTAAACGCCGTATCATTTGTCAGTAAGTCCGAGAACATTCATACCAGCTCCCTTACTCACTCCCTCACCAATTCGGTTGAGTCACTTCTGCTGTTACCGCACCATGAGCACGGAATGTATTCATTCCAGAGCTATATCGGGAACTAAGGCATCGCATTTGTCAACTTGACCACAAAATACGGGGCATTAACCCGAGCGCAATGGCTTGGCCAATCAATCCGCGGGAAATACGGGAGTTATTCTCGTTGTCCGCTCCGGCCCCGTGTTCCACAGGGACCCCGGAAGATTTACTCCAACAAGGGTTCACGCTTACAAAAGACTCTACACGGAGTAGAAACGTGAGATAGCAAACATGTATAATAGATCAGCGTCCAAATAATCGTCAAAGAGTTTGCCTGATATATCATTCTCATTCTCATACATCGACTCAATTGTAGGAAATAATTTCATCATCGACGTGCCTCAACATGGGTCTCCTATCGGCCGTTGCCTCTACCAAAAACGTCCAAGTTTACGCCCTTCCAACAGGCTGGGTGTCCTTACCCGATAAGTGGGTTTTTGAAGACGGCGACAATGATATTCTCAAAGTACGACAGCGCCTTCCTGACTATAGCTTCCTTGTATGCCATCCTTCGGGAAAGAAAATCCTGTTTGATGTTGGTATGCCAAAGGTATGTTTGTACGAAACTAGTACTACAAATTTTATACGCATAATAGAATAAGGATGAAGATGCTTATTCAATATCTAGAACCTAGATGTCATTCCAGCTCCCATTCGATCCATTGACCACATCTTCGAGCCGTATGTCCCCAAAGATGCGCGCGATCTCCTCGCCGAAGGACCAATCTCCCCAGACTCCCTCAGTGCCATCGTTCTCAGCCACATTCACTTTGATCACATTGGCGACCCTTCTTCATTTCCTGATATCCCTTATATTACTGGGCCCGGCACCAAGGCGGCCGCGGGGCCAGGATACCCCGTCGACCCAAACTCAATCTCGATGACTTCGCTCATCACTCGCGAGAATTATACAGAGCTTAGTTGGACTGAAGATAAATGGATTCCCCTGGGTCCCTTTTCGCGTGCGCATGATTACTTTGGCGATGGTAGTTTTTACATCGCCGACACCCCAGGTCATCTCCCCGGCCATGTTACCGGAGTAGCTCAGACAAAGCCCGACGAATGGGTTGTAATGGGAGGAGACTGTTGCCACTCCCGCAGCCTCCTTGACGGCAGCCGTCAAGTCAGTCTGACGGGATGCCCAGGCGGAACCAGCATGCACGCAGATACGGCTACAGCTATCGATTCCATCGAAAGGCTCAGGAAGCTGGACCACGATGACACCGTTTTTGTTGCGCTTGCACATGATATAACGTTGGAAGGGAAGATGCCAGAGTATCCCCAGCCATTGAATGGATGGCAGGAGTCAGCCTGGTGGAGCTCAATGAAACAAGAAAGGATAAAGACTGCGACGTCGTGAAGAAGTAGGGTTAATTGGAGGTTGGCTCAGCAAGGAAAACAACAACAAAGTGTATAATACTCCCCCCATATTGTCCGTACATGGCATCAATCACAACTCATATTTTTGTTCCTCATATCCTACAAGTCGAAAATTACACTTGTGAAAAGTCAATTGCCCTCATACCAATCAATCATCCCACCACCCAAAACTCAAAAGATCGACAATGCTTATACCCCGAACACCAAAGACCAATCCCAGCTCACATCTCATGATCGTCCCGATTCTTACCTCGATCGTCGCGCAGATGACCCCTCACCACATGCAAGATTGCAGCACATGCTGTGTAACCCCTGCAAGGCGATCACGCTCACGCATTCATGCACGGGACAACCAACTCCTCAAGTTTAGACTTCGTCAATTAGGCGCACAACAAATTACAAAGTCAATTTTTTTCATTTCATTTCATTCGCACATCACGGTCATGCGCTAGGTGACTAGATGTAAACATGGTATCTAGGTTATGTATATACAATACCGTTATTGTTGTTGTCTCCCCCATATGGTATAGACTCCATTTAAGCATTCACCATAGCCTTATAGTTAATAGTCGGCTTCTTAACGAAGCTCTTGTCCTTGCCAGTCGCCGCCACGCTAGCCGAGTACGCGGCCTGAAGGCGCTCAGCATCCTCCTGAGTAATCTTCAAGTCCGGCACCAAGTTGGGACGCAGAATCTCAGTGACAATCTGCGCCCACTCCCAGGGCTCAGCAGTGCCGCCTGGCAAGCTGTTGAAGTACTCCCATCCCATGACACCGCCGATCTGGCCGTACTTCTGGACCAGTGAGATGATGGTCGAGTTGAGTTGTCCCGTGGGGATCCAGCCGGCACCCTCTGGAGTAGTCAGCTGTCCAGCTACGACATCGGCAGGCGTGAATCCGTTTGAGACGATGCGGTCGTAGTCACTAGTCGATGCCATGTTGCCGAAGCCGCTATAGAACTGTGTGTTGTACCAGTCAATGTTGGCGCCCTGTGCAGACTGCAGCGTCTTGTAGTTGAAGCCGGAAAGGTTCGAGCTGTTCTCCAAGGCCGACGCGACGGGAGCCAGGGTAATGAGGAAATCCGGTCCAAAGTCAGACCTTAGGCGGGAGATGAGACGGTTGATGCCGGACTGGCTCATGGGCTGCTCAACATCGAGGTCCATGCCCTCGAGCTGGAAGTTGGTGATGACGTCTCTGAGCTGGCCATAGTAGTGCTCAAACGTAGCGCTGTCGGTAGAATCCAGCGTCTGGGAGTTGAATGATCCCGGAGCAGCACCGCCCACCATTCCCATGACAGTCACGCCCGCCTGCTTCATGGTAATCGTCTCGTTCCAGAGAGTGAAGAAGTGAGGATCGTCAGGAGGGAAGTCATTGAGATGGACGACTCCGCCCTGGTTGATGTGGAACGAGCAGACGATAAGATGCGTCAATGCAATGCCCTTCTCATTGATGAGCGGCAGCATGGAAATGGGGTTGTTGTTTTGGTCGTGGGTAGTCTGGAAATAGACAATCAGACGAGGCAGGTCAGTCGGCTCAGCCCGAATATCCTTGACGGGCACTGCCAGCGACAGCGTCGCCAGCATAGACGCTAAGTAAACAAATGCCGACTTCATTTTGGCTCGCGGATACCTCCAAGATCGGGACAAGCAGGCGGGCAGGACTAAGTGCAGACGGCGAGGACGGCAAGCACCAGATCCATCGCCAAGGACAATGCCGGCACGGCCCAGATTTATACACCAGCGTCTTGACCATCAAGGCACCATCTCGTCTTGTTTACCCCCTTCTCTCCCGCCGGCATTTACTTCAGATTCGGGCCTTTAGCCCGGACTTTGGCAGCGCCAAGAAACCTCCTCGCGCTCCTCGTGCTCCTCGAGGGGCCCCGTCTCCAAACCCACTCGGGCGTCTCCCGTGCTCTGCACGCAACGCATGCATAATCTTTCAATAATTGGCCCATCACGAACCATACCAGCTTCTCCCTTCGGAACAATCAGATTCATGCAACCTTCCCAACTCGGCCTTGCCCAGGGCCGTAGCGGAGCCTCTGACCCCAAGGCCGTTCCGTCGGCACGGAAGCGGGGATCCTCCCGGGGTCATCCGAGAGTGAAAAAGCTAATAGGAGCGTCTGTGCGAAGGTTACATTTATGCACGCTAAGCATATATCAACCTGTATCAGTAAGTCTATTAGCCGTACAAGGGAATTCAAGTGATAGCGCGATTAAGACGCGCGCTATCACCACACATAGCTGCCAAAAACCGTTCGCTCTCATCGTGTGATCGTGACCAGCTCAAAGGGATGCGGGCAATCGCTCTTGTCACATTTCTTCGTATGTTTGGCAGCACGCGCTAGGCTTAGCAAGCTCACAAACTTGATTAGACGGCATACCACTCCCGAGAAGGAGTCGAGATAGTTTATAATTCTAATCCCAACGGGCGCTTGACAAACCCTGGCAACACTAGGCCTAGTTCCAGGCTGCCATTTATGACTGAAACAGGATGATATAGGCCAAAGGCGAATGCTGGCCTGTCTCAGACGAATTACCCAATCCTGCTTATTGGGACGAGACATTGTTTCGCCATAATGTTAATTTTGGCTAATTAAAGAGCTAACTTTGTACATGGATTGCGCTGTCTGACACATTGTGCTCAGTACTACAGAGTACCTGCACAAGCATCTGGCTTAAGAAAAAAAAAGAGGTGCTTGAACGATGGACCAGTTGGTGCTTCCGCTTCCTTCGTCAATGAGAAAAAAAATCCCCCAAACTCTCCGGGAAAGTTTTATGGGAGTGGAACCCCCTCTTGACTGGCGGATAGGATTTTTTCCAGAGCCTTATAATTTGTTAGAACCACGGCCGCTACCTCATTATTCGATTTCAAAATTTGTCTTAGGAGGAAGATTTGCGCGACCCGCATGGCCGTTCGTGAATATGCCTCCGTTGTCTCTGCCTCAGCATCGTTGTTGGCTTCTTTGTTCGATACTTTGTCAGCATCTTTTCCCTTGCTGCGAAGCTTTCGCTTCTTCTTTTTGGGCGTCGGTAACGAATGACGGCACTGGCCCGTGAACATATCGAGAATATTTGCCTTCTCCCAAAAACTGACCAGATATTTTGCCGCACTGCGTCGCATCCAGGAAATAGCCTGATGATGTTGCATACATATTAGCACACGCCATGGTAATAACTAATTCAACCTACAGATTGAGCTTCTTCTGAATTCACTCCCTTCTCTGAAGCAAGTATTGCCGCTGTTTTACGATCCTCTACCAGCCTAGTCCCAAAGTCAGGATCTGGCTCGTAGCCACCCTAATTTCGCAGCATCAGCTTGTCGTTAATTATTTTCTGCTGAATGGAAGCGCTCACCCAGGTGCATTTTCTGCCGGTATAGACACATTCGATGCAGTTCTCGCTACGAATTTCTAAAGAGTGTAAGCAGAGTAGCAACCAAGCGGGGCAAAAAGACAAGGAGCTGCAGTTGTCACATACCGACATCCCTTCGGCAGCGGGCCGTATAATCGCCATCTTGTAGGCGGAACGCACACCATAGACAAGGCGATGCGCTAGAAATTGTTAATGCGCCATCTCTGAGCACGACACGGTAGACACACTTTTGCTGAAAGCAGCAAAACACATGGTTTTTGGCTTTATCTGTCCCTGATCCTGTCGCGACTGATCTCGAGTTCTGAGTTGAAGTGTGTGTGAGAGGAGCTCCGGTTTGAGGACCCGGGTAATCAGGCGGACGATCCGCAAGCAGGGGATCATATAGAAGGGGAGGAGCTGAAGTAGAGTTAGCCAACGCGTCGCCTGAGATCAGGCCCTCCACTAGGTGCATAACGGCATCGTCGTCGATTAGACCCCGGTTTTCCATATTCGGCGTTGGTGAGAGTGGGCGAAGATTAGCAGTTGGTGGTACAAATACTGACACGAAAAAAGCCGCCTAAGAAATAAAACACAAAGGCAAAATAAATCTCGGCAATGGACGGAAGAACATGGAAGAGAGAGAGATTTGTGCGCGAGTTCCAAGTACAAGCTTGGTGCGCCCACGCTGACACGTGGGAGTTGCTGCTGCCTCTTCCTCAAAGTAGATGTGCACTTTACTTTTTTTATGGCTTCATACCACCATGAGGAAAGAATCCGATAAGCTTTGCGCTAGGTCTCATTGCCAGCCTATGATAAAGTGACGCATTAGTATTTCCAAGAGCACCTAGGTAATGATGTGTAGGTATTCATAGTACCTATTTGGGACTGTAATTGTGACGATCCGGTCTCTACTCTACGCATAAGGTAGGTAACAAACCAGTGATCTAGTTTATGCTGGCAGAGAGAACAGGTTATAACAGTATTTGAGCAATCTAATCACGTAACTAGTAGTAGAATAGAAGTTCCGAACTTGTATTCAAGCTGAGTGCTATGTTAACGATTGACTATCTAAACTATCTAAATGAATGTACTGATCCTGACTTATGTAGTAAGTCGTTTCGCTGGGAACTGAGACAGAACTTCGGTCTGTGAGGAGGTTTATTCCTAGGCCCGATGCGCTTCGCCGGTCCTATTCCCCCAATGGTTGTAGTTTCTGTGTTTTATCCGTGCTTACTGATCCTCGGTGCAGGTCGAAACAGTGAATAGTAAGAATAATATTAAAGGATATAGGATCAAGGGACTGACAAATGGTTCATTGAATGTCATAACATCTTAGACTCTATACAAAATACTAGTTCGGCCAGAAGCTCTGACATGATATAACATATAGCAAGTTAAGATTTACAACCGCGCTGATGGAAATAGTGATGTAATAAATGTCCACTTCTCATACCAAGTATCGTTGTACCATCCTATCACTTCTTTTTCTCCTCTATATAAACTTTATCTTCATCATACGGGAACCAGGCACAGCCTTCAATCTGAAGAATATATATGTACACTTGTGTACATAGCGGAGAATTGGAATAAATATTCAAAGAGCCTTAGATTCCTTGAAGCCCCTGAGAACATATATTGATATCCACCACACCACCTGATGCCTTTACTACACGAGTGGCCTTTTATATAAGGTTTCCGTTGCACGGATAGTAAGTTGATGGCCAATCAAAACACGGCTTCTTCTGTCTCCATCAGCATCTAAAAGACTTAGTCTTGGTTCAACAGGTAACAAGAGTTGACTGGATTACATTGGTACGTGTTTCTTGAATTATCATCTCTCGTAAACAAACAGACAGGAAACGCTATGGACACCAATGACAGCCGTCGAATGGAAGCAGCTACACCTTCCTCTTCTTCACGTCATTCAAGCAGAAGGATACGAGTCAAGACAACAAAAGTTCTCTTAGAGCAGGGGCGTGCACCCCGGCAGCTACCCTGAAGAAACTCCCCGTTACAAACTCCAACATGTGCGCCTTGCAGTTTTTCATGCATCCACCAAAGATCAATGGGAGCTGCGCGCGAAGTCCTGAAGGAATAGCATCATGTACGAGAGAAGATCCCTATTTGATATGTATATGACGTAGGTTAACTAGTATTGTGTAGCTTCAGCGGAGTGGGAGAGATGATCTCCGAAATCCAGTTGCGGGCGATCATACCCGCCCGCAGACTACTCTGTCATTCCATTACGTAAAACGCGTACAATGATTCCATTAAGTGAAATTGATTCCACCCAGACCAAAAATATCGAAAGAGATATGTATTACGTCAAAACCCTTTATACAGTATACGCCTGACGACCCAATAGTACAATCCGGTGCAACGATTTTAGCACGCCAACTACTTGCATCTCACACCCACCCTGCCACCACTCATGGCCGCTTCATGTAAGACCACATGCCTATGCCAACGATTGGCACCATCAGTGTCCCAAATGCCTTCAAAAACGAGCCTGTGACATGAGGACCAATAACGTTCTTCACAAGCCCCTGGAACTCTGCGGGAGCGTTGCCTATAGGGTAGGGCGTCTTGGGGATATCTTTGTCGAGGAAGGGACATATCTGGTCCCAACCAAACCCGCCCTCCAACGTGCATGCCAAAAACTGGTCTTTTGGAGCCAGTCTCTTTACCTTTTTGCCACTATAAATTCATCTTTTGTTAGCATCCATCTCCCAAAGAGAAAACAATTGGAGAGAGTTAAGCGGAGGGCAATATGCTGCACATACTCTGCGATGCTGTCTCTTTTTGCGTCTTCCATGCCCCCTTGCAAGCCTTTTCCGTGAAACATGACTTCTTCAAACGCATCGTGAAGATTGACAAAGGATTTAATAAAAGGATCGATGTATTGAATGGTATTCATGGGGAATGACCTGCAAGCCGTGAGAACGTCCTTGATGGTGTTGTTTAATGATCGCTCCCAAGCATTGACATCGCGTTCGACGAGCATGAATTTCGCATTCGGGTAGTACTCTAGGAACTCTTCGATGAAGAACTGAGGGATCTCGACAATGGCCTTGTTGTTGTGTTGTTGTTGTTAGTAAAACGGCTCTTAATATGTCGGTTGAATATGGTGATAATTGAGAGCTGGAACTCACATCGTAGTTGGCGAGCCACTTGTCAAACTCGGCTTTGCCATATGGCTTCCCCGCGCCGAGATACTTGCAGCGGAGGGCCTCGTCGAAGAGATCGATATGTGTGGCGCCGTTCATGACGACTTCGTACATGTGGTAGGGGGTATATCCGAGCATTTTGAGGGCCTGGTATAATGAGAACGTCCCGACTCTAGCGGAAATGACTATATTAGGTGGATGGTTCGTGTCGTAAACTGTAAGGTAAAAGGGGCGTACCGGCTGCGGCTGAATACAATGAGCTTCTTCTCCTTCGCCTTCTCCGGGGTGGGCAGTCTATCGATGAGGCGAGACATGTTGCGTGTGGATGTTTGGAAGACACTTATTTCGCTGTTGTCTACTATTCACTGAAACTAGAGGACAAGAAACTGAAAGAAAATCCTATTGCGTTCTAGCATCTTATATATACTATAACTATTCGTTTTGAAAATAGATGAATCTCGTTTACAAACAAACTAGTCATCCTAGAAGACAGGGGCATAGGGGCATCGGGCGGAGGCTATACTAGCCCAGAAGTCTGTTCGGAGAAAGACCCATTCGGCCTCGGGCTGATCTGGGTTCGGGGTTGACACTTGAGGCTCAATTACGTGGGCTGATTGGCTTGGCTTGAAGGTCATTAGCTGCGTTCTCAAGAATCACTGCTGACAGATCAATTTGAGCTGTTAGTGCGTGTATCTTTGACCCGCAACTCAGTGTCTTGAAGACCAAATCTTCGAGTCATGAAAGAGGTCTTGGCAAACTGAGGCTTTACAGAGTTGAATGAATGTTATTTCAAATCATGTGAAGAAAGAGCGAGCAAATCCGGGCCACTGCCTGTGGCTGTCACTAACAGTCGGACACGAAGCCTCACTTGTGGCGGGTCACTATGGAGTAAGCTCTAGCAGTTGGCGGTTTTGTTAGTAGGGGATGGCTCTAAAGCTACCGATGGCCCGACCTTCGTAGGATGTGTCTGAAAATAGAAGAACTTTCTCCAAGGGCTGACGCACTGCATGTCGCTCATATGATTAGATGAGAGAAGAAATGTGAGATTCCGTGCTGGTTGGTTGGCGATACGCGTATCATCTATAGGGGTTCGTTAGTCGGTGGTCATGAAGCTGTCCTCGGATTGCGTGTCATCTGTATGTGACGCTGGGCGCGATATTCCGTACTCGGCAAATGCCTCTCCAGCCACGACTGCCAACTAGGCATCCATTTAATGAAAAGGGCCATATTGACCATTCAACTAGACGCACCCACGATGGAAAAAATCTCATTTACGGCTTGGTTTTTGGAATATTTTTAGCATTGTTCCGTTTTCTACTTGACTTGAGTCTCACTACATAACGTTGGCAACTTGTCTATTGAATGGCTTGCTGAGTGGCTGGTTGACGCCATGTGCTAGCAACTCGTTCTAGGCTCTGAGTCAGCAGTTTGTCAAAGAGCATCACCAACTTTACATTCGAAAGATGGAAATGGTTGATGCCGTAAGCAGTAGCAGCAGTAGTCGGAACGGCGTATGTATTCACCGGACAAGCATGCTTCAGAGAAGCTCACATTGGTTGCCCAAATTTGGAAGTAGTTGCGTACAAGCTAGCTGACTGGGTGGCCATTTTATCTCTTCCCGCCATGTTGGGTGTGATGAAATCGCGTATGTACGCACAAGTAACGATAGCATCAAGGTTGACGGGACCATCCTTTAGCCCACCAACCGCGCGAGACATGTTACATTGACATTTGAGATGCGCGAAACCGCACTGGACGAGCAAGGGCGGCTTTGGGGGGGAACCCTGAGATAGGGCTTGCGTGGGAGGCATGTGTTACATCCCATCTCCATGCTGCCGCCGACGAACCGGACAATTTGCCAGACCATTTAGGCAATCAATCGCCTTCCCCACGCGCTGTTTAAGAGATTGCAGCCGCGCTACAGGCCTCAAGCTTCCGTAGAGACCCGTCTGGCGATGGCGCCTCCCGCTCCGTCGAGCGATTTCGGGGGACAGAAAACTTGGGGGAGGCTTCAAATCTCTCAACCTGGAGTAGCATCATATCTTGCCATGCTCGCGGGAGAAGCCAAGAGCCCCCCACCAGCGGCCAGAAACTCGGGGCAGCCCTTGAATTTTTTTTTCCTCACTTCCCTGTGTGGGCGTGTGCGAGATGGGAATGATGGATGGGAATTAGAAGAGCCGGGGAGAGCAGCCAATGAGGCTCCGACGATAAGACGCCCCGGTGAGTGGTGGCTAGTGTGAGCCCTTTGGGGACAATATGGGGATTCTGCGCCCTTGTACTCCGTACTCTGGATTAGTTTGGTACGGTGTCTGTCAGTTTGGTCATGTCGAGATATTCTTAGGCATGCATGACATGGCCGGGTAAATGGGCGAATTGGTCGTGGATCGATACGTATGGCGGCTTATCATCGCGTCGTGTCGAGAGGAGGATTTTGCATGTGCCACGCGCTATACTCTCACGCAAGGCTGCCTCTTTTTCGATTTCCTCACGGCCACTAAACCACTAACAACGATCTAACGGTGCATTGGAAGAGGTATTAATTTCCTTTTGCCGCGAGCAGAGTCGCATTTGCACTTGTTTCTTGTATATCCGCGGCAAGGCCTCGGTGCTTCTGGCGGCTCAACATGCAGCCGAAAAAAGCACGGGAACGCGAAACTTGGCCAAGCTGAAAACCGTTTCCTTCCAAAGGGATCGCGAGGTACAGGCAAAGTACATGCACTGTGCTCACATGTCGGCCTGCCGCTTGTGGACGGCCTCGCCGCCAGCAGCGGTACGGAAGCGGACGGCGGTTTGCTCGCGGCCACAGGCGGCTGTAGCAAGTACCCTGGCTGGGTGCCGCGGTGGATTCGTCTCGAGGAGTGACCTGCGTTGTGGCGCCGGTGTACTTGCGGCATACGGAGTACCGGCAGCAGCAGTACTTTGTACGTACAAACAATCGCCTTGGCCGCTTCTCCTTTCTTCGTCTTCTTCTGGTGACACGTATGTACGGATGTACCTGACCTTCTTGCTCGGCGTAAGCCGATTCGATCAAGGCCTCAAAACATAACGTAAAAAGAAACCCAAAAATACGTGGTCGAAGCTCCTTGTCGGCGCATGGAGCCGCCTGGAACAAGCACTGCCGGCAGCAGCTTCATGCTGTGGCCCGTAATAAGTTGGTTGGCCTGAGAATTGCATGGCTGCAGCGCACAGGTTAAGGGGGGCGAGTACCTGAGCTAGAGACGCGGATACTCCGTACAGTCTGAATCTGTACCGACTCGACGGGCCACGACAGTTCAGGCCCAAGACCTAGTCGTAGCGGCAAGTCTCAGCTTGTTGTTGCGCACAGCCTCACATCTGCTGGCTCGGTGGCTCCAGTCTTTGCTTCTTGACAGGAGGGATGTTGATTACCGCATGCGCCATACATGGCTGGTGGGAGACGCCCCAAATGCTATTCGACGCCCCCTTGTATTACGGTAAGATCCAGCAGGTTTAGGTAGTAGCACAGAGTGCTACCGCTGTTTGGTAGTATTACACGTACGAGCAGCATGTGTAAAGTTATGTACAAGCTTCCTCATTAGCCAGCGCATGCATGGAGGCCCGTCAGATTTTGATGATGAGAATGATGCTGCTACTGCTACGCCGTGCATGCAACGTGCTCCTTAGTTACATGCCATAAGCATCGCGTCCAGAGCGATCGCAGTTGAAAACAGCTCAACAGTCATATCGCAAGTCATCGGATGGTAATCGGAGCAGGGTGACTGGCTCCCCCAGGATAGCAACCTTAAAAACACTAGGTGAGGTGTTTATGTAAATCTTATGGCCCATGGCAATCAAATCGAATGACACGAATCAATGAGCAAAGGCTCTGGCGCTGCGGCCACTCAGGATCCAGAACCGTGAGTGGACTAGCGGTCGAGCAGCCACCAAGTTGCCTCTGCGCCGCCGCCCCTTATCAGGTACTTGTGGATGGGGTACAGCATAGCCGGAGGACGAGTCTGGCAGCAAAGTACCGAATACCGGAGGGAAGGTATCTTTTTTTGGGGGGAGGGATGGGAGGGATCCTATCACGGAGTACCGCTACTTCGTACTCGGTATTATTCATACAAGCAGTCCTCTGTAGAGATCATATGTCATCTGTATTTTCAATCATGGCAATAGCAGCAGCTGGGGAAGATGGAACATACTGTAACAAAAGCATCAACAGACAAGGGGAGGGGAGGGGCTGGGGGGCTCACTTCTTCCACAACGCTTCTGGATCATCATCCTATGATGTGTACGATACACCTCGTCCCCCATGCAAAGCACAAATCCAAGATCTACGGGCCTTGACTTGTCATGTGCGAAGTAGTGCTACCTGCTAGCAGAAGTGTACTTGTAATCCTGCCCCGTACGACCCTCGCACTACTGGCAGCACCAAGATAGCAGGACTGGGGCCTCATGTGGCGATACCCAGCCCCTAGTACTCCATACTTGTGCGACAATACGGGGCGAGTCCCGACTCTGGGGGGTGAGGTACCTGGTCGCAAAGTTCCGCTGGTTGGGGCGGTACGTAGCTCAGTCTTTTTTTGGTGCTGATGCTTTCAAGACATAGATAAAACCCTCGCCGCCCGAGCTTTTCGAAAGCAGAAACTTTTTGATACATCATTGCATTCCATTTGGTTGCTTCATTTTTTTCACATTTTGTGTTTTAAATACCCTGCTGCTGGTTGAATCGCACCCACGCTCGCATTCGACTCGAATCCTCTTCTTCTACCATCATCACCAACTTCTTTCTCCCACCAAAACCCACACACAACACAGTCATCATGGTAAGCTGCTCCTCAATCACCATTGAATATGCTTTCTGGCTGCGATGCCATTCATGCAGGGTCCTGGGCTAACTCGATTTGCGCGCAACAGGCCAACCGCGAGATTCTGTCGTCTCGAACTGAGACTGTACGATAACTTCCCTCCCCAAACTCCAGCGCCAACCCACGACGGCGCAAAGCAAACCCGCGAGAATTGAGAGCCAACATGCTGACTCTGCCTCTCTTCACAGCTTAACAAGTACCTCAAACTCGACCAGAAGGGCAAGATCATGGCCGAGTATGTCTGGATCGACTCTATCGGCGAGACTCGATCAAAATCCAGGGTGAGTTCTGCCTCCGGTTTTCCTTATCTCGACCCCGGTCCCGCCAGCCGCATTGTGCATCTTGGCATGCAGGCAACTTTGCAGGCGAAAGCCCCCGACTTGTCCCGTTGCCCCGCCAGGCATGGGCCAGGGGGCGCGGATTCGCCCTTGGCGTGTGCGAGAGTCAATCATGACGCCACAGCTGCCCTTGGTGTGGCTGCTCTCGGAGACGAGCGGGTTGGAGCCAAGGCTAGCGGCAGATTCTGCTCGCCGCCTCAGGTCTCCCCGCCAACTCAGCCTCGCCGGTCCCCAAAATAGCCCCCTTCCAGGGCTCAGGCCTCCACTGCCCAATACGGGAGACCCGCCCTGTCTGAGTCGACGGCTCTTGGCTCGGCCAGCGTCGGGTTCGGCATTGATCGTCCTGGCGGGCAAATGGGAGCGCAGAGGGCGCCGCAGCGGTGACGCGAATGAGTCGCGTGTGACGTTATCGTTTGCAACAAGAGTACATGGTTTGCTGACAGTGAATTCTCGTGACAGACTCTGGATGAGCTCAAGGACAAGGAGTACACGCCCGAGGATCTGCCCATCTGGAACTTCGACGGCTCCTCAACCGGCCAGGCCCCCGGCCACGATTCAGACGTCTACCTGCGCCCATGCGCCGTCTACCCTGATCCCTTCCGCGGCGCTCCCAACATCATCGTCCTCGCCGAGTGCTGGAACGCCGACGGCACTCCCAACAAGTACAACTATCGCCATGAGTGCTCCAAGGTCATGGAGGCCTATGCCGACCACGAGCCCTGGTTCGGTCTCGAGCAGGAGTACACTTTCCTCGACCACGACGACAGGCCTTATGGCTGGCCCATTGGCGGTTTCCCTGCTCCGTACGTCATTCCCCTTTTCTCCATACTTGATGTTGAACCAAGCTAACCTCTTCCTATAGTCAGGGTCCCTACTACTGCGGTGTAGGCAGCGGCAAGGTTGTCCTGCGTGACGTCGTCGAGGCCCACTACAAGGCCTGTCTCTGTAAGTTTACCTGACAAACATTGTATCATTCATTGCCTCAGAAGTGGGACTAATGCATTGCATAGTTGCTGGCATCAACATCTCTGGCACCAACGCCGAGGTTCTCTCAAGTCAGTGGGAGTTCCAGGTCGGCCCCGTAGAGGGCATCGCCATGGGCGACCAGCTCTGGATTGCCCGCTTCTTCCTCGCCCGCATCGCCGAGGACTTCGGTGTCAAGATCTCCCTGCACCCCAAGCCCATCAAGGGCGCTTGGAACGGCAGTGGCCTGCACTCCAACTTCTCCACCAAGGAGATGCGTGTTGAGGGCGGCATGAAGCACATCGAGGAGGCCCTCAAGGCCCTCGAGCCCCACCACGCCGAGTGTATCAAGGAGTACGGCGAGGACAACGACCTCCGTCTCACCGGTGACTGCGAGACTGGCTCCATCGAGAAGTTCAGCTGGGGTGTCGCCAACCGTGGCACTTCCATCCGTGTGCCCCGTGAAACCGCTGCCCGCGGCTACGGATACTTCGAGGATCGCCGACCCGCTTCCAACGCCGACCCGTACCGTGTCACCAAGATCCTCATGACTTCAATTTTCGGCAAGATCTAAGCTGTCTCTGCTTGGAAACTGTAGGAGGTTGAGTTGTTTGGGGATGAGGAGTACAAACTGCTAGAGAATGGGGGAGCTTATTTTGGGGATGTAACATTATGGATAGGGAGTTGCACTTAATATGATCTTGAAGAAGGGAAGCTATGGACTATTGCCAGAGCATCTGGTTACGGCGTAAAGGTTTTTTTTTTATTAACATATATCACGATGGGAGTCGTTTGTTAGACTTGACGGCTATGCATGATGCACGGCCTAGATTTATTTGAGAATATATGAGCTTTGAGCCGCTCAACGCACTACTCTTCACGATCCACACATGCTCCACGGTGATATAAATAGTAGTACTCCATACTCAGTAGTCAAATCGTAAATAAGCTTAACTGGGCCATATCTTGGCGAAGAATCCTGGACATCTTCCTGGTATCCTTGTCGATGTGTGGCCGGCTTGGCACTAAACTTGGATCTTTCGGTATGAAAGAGCACATATAATCTCATAGTAAGGTGTCGAAGCTATTGGTGTTTCTACGGAGTTTCTGTTTGAATGGCAAGCCATGTGTAATATTGTTCAGTCTTGTAATTGTCTCCATGCGTCAAGTTGATTTGGGCATTTTGTTATTTCACTGAACAGCGCCGAACTGGATTGAACGCCTTTTGCTCGTCTTCTCTTTGGATGGAAATGGGCTTTGATTACTGAATTTGCGGATTCTCGGGAGATATCCTCCGCCTTGTACTTGTGAATACGACTACGAGCTACATCATATCATGTCTGCCTCTCGCAGCCCTCAGGCTGGCCAGATGACAAATTCATCAAAAGCAATATGTCTTCTTTCAAGAATCTGCATCTCTTTGATTTTCGTTGCTATGGGAGATGGCCCACCGGCCTTTTTGAACATCCAAAATTATTGTTGTTCGTCTGATGTCTATAGGGAAGGCCATAGCCTGTGCCAATCACTTACCAGTTGCTAGGGGAAGTAGCAAACGGGGACTGCAGCCCTCATAGGCCTACTGCTAGCACGCTGAAACTTTTCCTCCATCTCTACTGTTTTCCCATCTTTCATCCTCTCATCTCTTGAAGCATCTTTTCCCTCTTTGGTTTCCCAGAGCAGGACAAGATATCTTTTCATCTTCATCTCCACCTCCAAATGATGGTCAGCCGCCTCTACCACTGCGCAACCAGATAATCCCCAAAGTATTTTGCAGCAGATTCTGTGCTGTGCTCACCACCACCACAATGTGCAAAGAGTTCCTCTCAATAGCAATATGCGCCCCCAAAAAGGCACCCCAGATGACTTTTACGTGTGGGAAGCTGCATCTCGTGGCCGAGAGAAGGGAGCTGTGCGACAAGGTCACAGGCGAATGCCTTTGCTTCCTGGGAACCTGCGGGCACATCCAGGGCGTTTCTTCCAGCGAAGGAACCCCCCTTTCTTTGGTTAAATCAATTAGATGCGTCACCTGCACCTCTCGAGAAGAAGAGGTTGGAGAT
This sequence comes from Trichoderma arundinaceum, assembly GCA_025919625.1. Taxonomy (NCBI): domain Eukaryota; kingdom Fungi; phylum Ascomycota; class Sordariomycetes; order Hypocreales; family Hypocreaceae; genus Trichoderma; species Trichoderma arundinaceum. The sequence goes on along the minus strand of JAMQTF010000007.1, from coordinate 444,596 downwards.
CGAAGGAGTAAGGAAGAACTTGTTGACTCCCCTCTTCTCACCCGAGCCACCATTCAGTCGCCAGCAGAAATGGAAGAGTTCAAGTCCATCATCAACACCCTTTGGGGCGGCAAGGACCAGTGTCCATTCCACACTCTCTCGGCAATCAGGGAGGAAAATGCTGAAGCTTCCGATGAGCACGCGTCGAACAAGGACGTCAGTAGTGCCAGCACTTCACCAATTCTCAACCCAACCAAGGGGATGCCTGATGACAACATATCCGACGGATCGGGCAACAGCAGCAAAAGCCCAACGAAAGGGAAGCATGACAACGGACTCGGCCGCAAAGTAGGCATAGAGGCAAGCATTTGGGCGGAAGCGAAGCAGGAGTCTCCAGAGCGCAAGCATCAAAGCCCTCCTCGAGTTCCAAGCCCTCGCCAACGGCAACAGTTGATGAATCGCCGCGGCGGCAAGACGGCGAAAATAGTTTTGCCCCAGATTGCGGCTGCCAAGAGCTTTTTGGGAGAGGCAAAGGACTGGGAGTAAATGGGGGTAATTTACGTATCGGCCATAGGGAAAAAGGAAAGGAAAAGTTGTGGATTCATGGATTTACAGTTCTGTAGTAGATAGACGTAGACAGGAACAGATTCGCTCGTCTTTATTTCGAACTGTAGACTTGACTCTTAGTTTCTGCAAAGTGCTGGAAATTGAACAGATAAACAATATGGATCTGCTGTGGTGAACGCCAACTGTGTAGAAAGTGAGCATGACGCGTTTGCGCGAAGGCTCATGTCAAGACGTGTTGTGAGTTTCACCTGACAGCTGCCATATGGCTCGTGATTTTCTAAAATTCCAACTTCACCACGCATCGCTATTACCCCTTACCATCGCAGGTTATTTCCAGCCCACATAGCATCATCATATTTGCACATCTTTCATCAAGCTAAGCTTACCGTTTATCTCAAAATGCCTCGAAGGCAGAGCAAAAGCCTCGAGGAGGTAGAAGAAGAGTTGGAGGGGCTTGGGTTAACACGACAGTCTGCCGCCGCGATAGTTCGACTTGCCAACACGCTCAAACAGACCAGAAAATTGCGAGCTGAGCACATTGAGCAGCTTAGTCCGGACAAGAGAATCCATCCTCCCTCGCCTCTATCCCGACAGGTCTGGAACCAGAGCGAAATTGAAGGTCTCGCTCATACAGCTCGCGAGGCCGAAAGTTCCTCTCACAACGAGACTTCTGCCTCTGAGGCTACGAGTGGTGATCCGCCGAAATCTCCGGTTGGGCCTGAACCTCCTCAACTATCCCCCCTTAGCGACTTTACCTGGATAGTTCCGCTAATTTCTTCGGGGAGTGATGTGACGGCCCTCGGCGATGTGTTTCTCTCAAGTATGGATCCAACTACCCTGACGGACGTCACCTCCAGAGTCGACAGCCTCTCTATTTCACAAGACTACCCTCCAGATTCCCCGAATACTACTTCTATGATAACTGAAGACGCCGAGGAAATCGACTTGCATACCAACGATGGTTCGAAGTGGTGGTGAATATTGTAATGGGAGACTTGGCTAGTGGAGTAGCGAGTCTTTTGGAATCATTGAGCAAAATATTTACGAGGCAGGGAGATTTATTTCTTTAGTATTTATGACATCGCTTACGCTCTATCATGATAATTTTCAACTCTGTGCTCAATGCAATGTGGGAAATACCTTCTTGAAGGCGGGGGTGGCAGAAATATTAGCCCACCACTCTCTGGTGCTCTTACCAATCGCAAAGCTGGGAGTAGTCTTCTGAATCAACTTCTCCAAGACGTCAAAGTTCTGGATTTGCGTTGTATCCGAGCCGGCTCCGGACATTGCGTGTGCCAGCCACGCGACGACGTGGAAGTCGGCTTCAGAAACGGCATCGCCTGCTGCATATGGCAGCACCAGGAACGAGTCCAGCTTGTCCATCACCTTCGCAAAGGCTTTATATGCGTCCTCCGAGTCCTTGTAGAATTGTTTATGTTCCTCTCCGATCTCGGTGGTGTAAAACTTGCTGAGGGAGCCGTTCTCCAGCACTTTAGGTCCATAGAAGGGATGGCTTGGGTTGGCAGCCTTCTCTTTCTCAAGCCTGTCTTGACGGTTGACCAAGAAGTCCCTGAATCCGCTAGCCTTTTTTCCCTTCATTTCTTCATCATCTCGTGCGTGGAGGAGGATGGTATCGGTCCTGGCATCGTACGAGTGGACAAGATCTATTATCGCCTGCGCCTTGCTCTTGACTGCGGGGTCCGAGGGGACCAAGCTGCTGTTCCCACGAAGTCCATCGATGTATCGAAGGATATCTGTGCTTTCAATAATCGGCTTCTCGAGCGATGCTGATGAGAGGCTGGGCACGGTGCCATTGGGATTGACCTTTATATATTCGGGGTCAAAATTTGCACCCGTCACTGTGGATTACCACAAATATTACTTAATGCTTAGTCGGATAGTCTTGCGTATCGAGCTCTTACTTAGATTAATGTCCTTGATGTCATATTCATCTTCAGAGAAGCCCTTCTCAGCCAATGCAAGATGCGCGACCTGGGCCCACTGCGAGCCAGCGAATGAATAGAGGGTAAACTACAGACAGAGAAATAGTTAGTGCTTAGCGTGTTCAGATTAAATTCAATTGTAGCCTATTATTAGGATCGCGCGTACCTTGGAGGCCATTTTTCCGCGGAGATGTTGTAGTCTAGGGCAGAAAAAGTTTGGGCAGTTGGCAACTGTATGCTTCACGCGTCTATTGGCTGAGAAAAGCAAAGCGTTTTATCTTGTTGCTATGATAGCTGAGAAGTTGGGATACAGCTGTTTGAACCAGTGATTGAACGAATTTTGACATAATTCTGCTTTATATATATTGATATTGTCTTCCGTCAACTTGCTCAAAAAGCCTCAGCACAGCGCGATGATTACACATTGACAAAAGGTCTCCAGCATTCCTGCATAGGCGCATACTCTGAATAGCATGCCTACTAACTATGGCGTTTTCATAATACTCGAGGTTGTATCCTGGCTCAAACAAGTAAATTAAGCGTCAATGTCGCAACAGAATAAGTGTTGTCGCGCTGAATAAGCTTGACACATAGAATTTGGAATCATGGGGCTCTTGCAGATCCTCAAAGCACTCTATCGTCCCGTGCTGAGTGGCTTAGACAACTACTATTTTCCGACAATTGAGACAGGCACAGTGGCTGGAGACGTGGTTTTTCCACCATTGAGTGCTGACGGCAGCAGGCGCGCCTATTCTTTGTTTACAAGCTTATTGCGCAAGATCTCATACCAGCCACAGCAACCCTTGCATCGTCCGAGTTGGTGCGAAAAAATAGGGCAAGATACCGACCAATGATGATGTCAATCTTTCCGTAAGTAAGACATACTCCACGCTCCCAAAGTGGAAATTCTTTAAGGAGTATGTGCTGCAAATGGCAATCAAGGCATAGTGCTGTCTTGGATGGTGGAATCATGATGTGGAATAGACTCCGTGCCTGACGGACTTGGAGCTCAGCTTCAGCCTTATTGCTCCGGACCCAGACTCCACCGTAATCAATGTTGACGTTGGTGAGATGTTGGACCATCAAGACGGTGGAATTGAATTGATTTAGTTGAGCTCCTGAAAAGAGATTCAAAGTATATAATGATCACGGTGATTCTTCGTAGCTGTTTTCCTCTGCCCATCATCACCAGATCAATAACCATCCTCTCAACCACCTTTTCAATCAATTAATACATCTCCTAATACTCATTCTACAACAACTTCTACAATTTACTTCTTATCATCCTAGCAATCCATCATGAAGTTCTCTACCCTCGCCTCCATCAGCCTTACTGGCCTCTCTGCCGTCTTGGCCGCACCAAGTAACAGTAACTCACGGGGCAGCAAAGGCGCCGTCTTCGCCCTGACCAACGCCGTCAACAACGAGGTCATTGCCTTCTCTCGCAATGCTGATGGCACACTGGTCAAGACCGGAACATACGCAACCGGCGGTCATGGCCAGGGTGTTGACTTTGACACTCAGGGGGGACTTCAGCTCAGCGCTGACCACAGATTCCTCTATGCCGTGAATCCGGCTGACGATCACGTCACCGTATTCGAGGTAAACGGATCTAGCCTGAAGAAGATTCAGTCCATCTACGCTGGCGATCAACCCCTGGCTATTTCCCTGAGCAGCAATGGATATGCATATGTGCTCGACGGCTCTGTTGCTTCAACGGGCATCTTTGGGTTCAAGGTGAACAAGGCCTCTGGATACCTTACGCCCCTTACAAACTCCACCATTGCCACCAGCAACCCCATCGGTGTGCCAGGCACTGTTGCTTTTGCCCCCGATGGCCACTCTCTCATTGTTACCAACAAAGTTGGCAGCACGATCGATATCTTCTCTGTAGGATCCAACGGACACGCCAGTCTAGCACCCTTCACCAGTATAGCATCCAGCGGACTCCGTCCTTTTGGTGCCATCTTTGGCAAGTCCAACACTCTCTACGTTGTCGAGTCTGGTCTGCCTGCTCTGGGTAACGCTGCTCTGTCGACATACCACCTCAATGGCGGCCAGGCCCCCGTTTTGGAGCCTCTCACCAAGTCTGAGAAGAACCAGCAGACCGACGGATGCTGGGTCATTGTGACCCCTGATGAAAAGTACGCCTACACTGCTAGCTTTGTCACCAGTGCCATCTCCAGCTATGCTGTTCATAAGAATGGCACCGCCTCCTTGATCAAGGGTGATGCTGCCCTTCCGGGCGATGGCAGCGAGCCCGTTGACCTCGCCCTTAGCAGTGATGGCACTTACCTTTACAACCTTCTCCGTGGTAGCGGCGCCATTGCAGGATGGAAGATCCAGGCTGATGGCTCCCTCAAGTCTATTGGTGGATCTTTCGGCAAGGGACAAGGTATTCCGGTTGCTGATGGTGCTTCCGGCTTGGCTGCATACTAAGTGTGGGATGCATGCCAAGTATGACGAACATTTCCTTATAGAACTAACGCAGGGGTCGAATACAAAGGGGGGATGGATGGTGGTCAGCAACTAGATTGCAGTTTCATTTATGTGATTGGGTTTGAACTGTTGGCCGGAGTTCGACTAATTTCGTTTTCTTATCATTCTGTACATTAATCTCCTTTAGAGCTTATTTGCTACTAAGATATATAGTTAATCACAAATTCCTTTCAGCACTATGCCAACGAGTCGTTTTATAGCCACAGGACATGCCCGCTTTGAGTCATTGTTTGAGTTGTCAAGCATTACAAGATTTAAATTATTCACAATACACTACGGTATACTAGCTGCCTCAAGCTTCGTGCTGCTTCAGTCCGATATCTTCGTGGAGCTCAAGCTCTATCTGGGTCACATCCACTGTCTTCTTACCCGTACGGATATCTTCAATATCAGGCACAGACGAATGCTTCTCTCCTTCAAAGATGGCGTCTATTTCTTCCAACGTTTTGCCCTTTGTTTCCACCCAATAGACAGCCTGGACAATATCAGTATAAATCAATCATGTCTTAGCTGAAGGAGATTCTTACAATCAAGACAAACGTGATGATGTCCCACGAGCCGTTGATGATGTATGTTTTCCAGCCAATATTGTTCAGTGCAATAGGCATGACGAATGTGAGGAGAAGACTTGATCGGAAGAGGTCAGCACAAGATTTGAAGAGATACAGGCTGATGATACCCACGCTAGTGCATTCAGACTAAAGTTTGCAAACGCCAGTCCATTGGCTCGGATAGGATAGTTCATGATTTCTGGCGGGTAAACATATAACAAAGGCGTCCAAGCAATGGAGTAAATCCCCTGGAAGATGAACATGACAGCGACATCACCGTAGATCAAACTCTGGGAAGCACCATCTGGGTTGTCTGCATACATCTTTGACAGACCGCCTATGATGAAGAGGCATACTATCAAAAGGCCCTGTGAAAGTAGTGCGGTGGGCTTTCGACCCCATACTGCTACCAGGTGAGTTCCGCCCAATGCGCAGAAAAGACACCAGACATTGAGGACAACGTTCTAGGCAGGCGATTAATTGCTGATTCTAACACGAGGGTTGCTGTGCTTACCGCTTTGAGCTGGTCGTTTGTATCTGTTATACCCGCCGTATCAAGCTCGCTTCCCAAATAGTACGAAGCGATAACGTTTCCAGCAATGCATGAGAATGGCCCGACGGAAGCGCCAATCAAGGTTCTCTTCCGCGCTGTTGGAGTCTTGATAATCTCTAGCGGGCTCATTGTCATGTCGTTCTTTCTCTCCCACTCCAGGGTGTCGACAATCTCCTTGTAGACGGCCACAACAACCGGATTAGTAATGTCACCATCAGCATTTGTCTGGGCGACAGATAGACGCGCATCTTCATAGCGTTCTTTGCTGACTAGCCAACGTGGTGATTCCGGAATGAATGGTAGCACTATAATACAGGCGAGCGAAAAGATTCCCTGGAGCAATGAGGGAAGACGCCAGGCCCAAGTCGACTGCCACTGACCTGTGCCAAGAGTGACTCCGGCGGCTATCAGCGAACCAACATAGTAAAAGTTGTTCAGTATCTAGACGAAGCGAATAAGCAGTTTGTCAGTCATCGTATGAAACATTTGCTGAGCGAGAGGGTCATAAAACGGGCACTTACTCCAACGCCCCATGCACGGTATCTGCTTGCAAATGTTTCACTCAGGTAGACGCCTCCAGCGACAGACGAAATGGCACTACCCCACCCAAGGATGATTCTCGCCACAACAAACATTGCAATGTTTTGCGCTGCCGTCTGCAGAATAATTCCCAAGAGTGTGACAGCTGAGCCCCAGAAAATGGCGGGTCGACGACCGAGCCGGTCAGTCATGACACCAGCCCAAATCGGACCAAAGAAGCCGCCGATGAACACGGAGGCGGTGTTGAGGCCGGTGGTAGCATTATTCAGATTGAAGTAATCCGTATATGAAGGCAAGATGTTTAGACCGTTGAGCATGGAACCATCGTAACCACCGGTGGCGGACTGGACCATAGAGCAGATTAACAGGAGAAAAGAAACCGTGGTGGTGGATTCTGGGACCCAGGCGGGGATCCAGGTCCCTGTTGGGGTCTTGCGAAGCATTGTGTAAGGCTGTCTTTCAGCAGGACATGAGAAAATACAGACACTTGAAGATGCCAGGTCACGGTTCAGTTGCTGAGCATTGGCGTTGGGACGATTAATATCGGTTTGGCCACTATCGCTCCTCCTCCATGTTTCATCCCCCCTCACTCGGACCAAACAGCGGGTCGTCGGCAGATTGAATCAATGTTATGCTGATGCTTATCCATGGATGCAACACACCGACTCATTGACACGCTGCAGGCCCGGCTGATAACTGATAATTCCCGAGCAAAAGTTCGCCGACCAGTGAGTGGTTCATCGGGTACCGGCAGCGTAGCGGGACGCCACCATATGGGGACATCTTCATGGCTGATCCCTAGATATCGAGAAACCGTCGACACTGGGGCTTCAACGAGGAGCGCAGATTGGCCAGTTCGACCTGGCCAAGACCAGCCCCGTCGGGTAAAAGTGGCGGGCTTGCATTCAATTGCCGTTTAGGGAATTCTTTTTACTTATCTGAACCCTCGAAGCTCACCTCCTCACATGGCGATACCCCGCGTTGTCCCCCACTGATCACCAGACTTCAAATCAGTCTAGTCCGATATTACTCGAGCCAACTTGTGCGGATAAACGGCTCGCAGTGATAACAAGTGCCCGCTTGATGACACGGAAAACACGAAGGCAAGAGGCAAGATAGTATATAACTAGCCTCACGCCCCGCAATTCTTCGAGTCTGGATAATAAGGGCGAGGCTATAAGAAGGGTGGAGGAGGAGGATAACAGAATCACTAGTCAGGTGTCAGCGTCCCCGACCGCGCTTTTATCGGCCAACCAGAAGATGTCGGAGCGACCTGTTATCGCCGTCGCTGGCCTTGCCTGCGAGACATCGACCTTCTCCCCGGCCGTCACGCTTGCTCCGGCTTTTCACCCCAGGCGCGGCGATGAGATTGCCGAGCGATACGAGTTCCTCCATAGCGACAAGCCGCTTGGGATGGAGGCGGAATGGAAGGGCGCCTTGATAGGACATGCGCTGCCTGGAGGGATTGTGACTCGTGAGGCGTTTGAAACGCTCTCCAAGGAGATCGTGGAGAGGCTGCAGGTCATTGTGTCTGAGAACAAGATCGATGGCCTGTGGTTCGATATTCATGGCGCCATGTGCGTGCAGGAGCTGGATGATGTTGAAGCTGAGCTGTTAAGACGCGTTCGCGCTGTCATCGGACCAGATGTCATCGTGTCGGCGTCAATGGATCTGCATGGCAACGTCTCACGAGAGCTGGCGCATCAGTGCGATCTCATCACCTGCTATCGCATGGCACCGCACGAAGATGCCATGGACACCAAGGAGCGAGCCTGCCGCAATCTTGTCAACATCCTGAAGGGCAAGGAGCCTGGCAAGAGACCTCTCAAGGCTTGGATCCCCGTTCCTATTCTTCTTCCTGGAGAACAGACCTCGACGCGAATCGAGCCGGCAAAGCACATTTACGCTGCTGTGCCTGATGTTGAAGCTGAGGATGGAGTGTTGGATGCCGCAATCTGGGTAGGATATGCCTGGGCTGACGAGCCACGAAACCGCGCCGCCATTGTTGTCACGGGGTGGGATGAAGGAGCAGTCTCTAAAGGAGCAGAGAAGCTGGCCAAGTTATTCTGGGATGCACGAGCTGACTTCAAATTCGTTGCACCCACCGGCAGTTTTGCGGAATGCCTAGATGCTGCCGTCAAGTCGCCTCCCGAGGAGCGCCCATACTTTATCTCTGATTCTGGAGATAATCCAACCGCAGGAGGCTCAGGTGACATGACTTGGGGACTCACGAGGTTGCTTGAGCGGCCAGAATTCAAGTCGCCAGATTCAGGGTATACCGTGATATATGCCAGCGTTCCAGGGCCAAAAGCCATCGAAACGGCTGTTGCTGCGGGTATTGATGCGATTGTGACCGTGACCGCTGGTGCCGACGTCGATAATCTTCACGCGCCTCCTCTTACAATGACCGGCCGCGTTCACTCCATCAAGCATGGCGATCGCGATGCCGAGACCGAAGTCGTTTTACAGATCGGCTCTGTGTACGCCATCCTAACCAAGTTGCGGAAGCCATATCACAAAGAAAAGGACTTTACCGACCTAAATCTCCTTCCAAGATCGGCTGACATTGTCATCGTCAAAATCGGATACCTTGAGCCGCAGCTGTATGACATGGCGAAGGGTTGGATGCTCGGGCTGACACCAGGTGGCGTAGACCAAGATTTGAAGAGATTGGGGCATCATCGGATAAGAAGGCCCATGTGGCCATTTGACGAGGACTTTGAGAAGATGCCAGACCTGAAAACGGTGTGGATTGACAAGTCAAATGAGCCACTAAGCGGACCGGATATCTAAGACTACGAGAACACACATGCACAATATAGAATAGAGGCTTGAAAAGTACTGGAGGGTTTTGCCTGCCATTCTTTTATCTTGCTTGTGCTCTATGTAAAGGGACCGCATTTCTTTTCTTCAAAGAAATCTCTCAGGAGAATTTTTGTAAACGCAATGCGCATGCGATGCAAAAGGCTTATTCGTCCAAGTCAGTACTGGAGATGACATCTTTCCAGTCATTCAAATGCCCAATTGTCTTTTCACATTTGCCTTTGATGATCTCGTAAGCATCAGGCCCCAGAGCCATCCTAAGGGGGACCGTCCTGCCTTGGGCAACACCCTCTTGACGAACAAGATCCACGATGACCGCGACGCCTTTCTTCGTGTCTCCACTCTGTGCGTGATTCTTTTCTGATAATAGCTTGTTGAAAGCCTTGGAAGCTTCGATGTAGTCGGGGATATCCGATTCCACAGTCTTGAGGTTGCCTTGCGCTAGGAGATCAGTCCTGAAGAAGCCAGGCTCAATTAGCAATGTTCGGAGGCCCAGATGTCGAACTTCCTTGTGAAGGCTTTCTACCATTCCTATTTGTATGTGTGAGTGACTGCTTTCTTATACTGCTTTATCGGCATGCTCTAGGAACGGACTGTACCTTCCAAGGCAAATTTGGTCCCCGAGTACCCTCCGTTGAACTCTAAAGCGCTCCACCCTGCCATTGAGCTGATGAAGACATTTGTACCGGTCTTTCTTCCTCTAAAGTGTGGCAATACGGCCTTGGTGATCTTTAGGGGTCCAAATACATTTGTCTCAAATGAGTCACGAAATTCTTCGTACCTGATAATGCGTCAACACGCCTCTTCCTAGTTACCATTGAGCAAAGCTCCAAGAGGGCTCTTACGATAGGTCTTCCCAAGCACCGCCCAACACGTAAGCAGCGTTGTTGACGAGCACGTCTATGTGGCCATAAATGCTAATGGCGTTATTCAAGGTTTCGTTGATGCGCTTCTGGTCCCACGTAACATCGAGTTGAAGTACCGCAGCATGGGTCTTCTTCAAGTCCTCGATACTCTCCAACCGGCGAGCGGTTGCAATCACTTTGTCGCCGCGGCTAAGAATTTCGTGGACAAAGTCTCGTCCAAAGCCGGAAGAGCAGCCAGTGACAAGCCAGACGAGAGGAGCCATTGTGATGCGGAGCGATTGTATAGAGAAGAGAGAGTCTTGTGTATCCAAGAAGGTTTGATCTGGGATTTTGACCTCATGGCAAAAGTTGTTGTCTTTCGAGGATTTATATATCCAACTGGAAGTCTCTCGGCTTCGACATGACGCAGCGTATCATCTCCGTCTCCATCTCCAGAGCAGTCGGCGTTAGCTCTTAGTCTCAGCATTTTGCTGAAACCACAAAAATTGTTTGCGACTCGTAGCCATGATTTCGGCGATTAACTCTCCATCAAAACATCGCCGATGGAAATACCAGAGTCTCGATGGGCCTCTATGTTGGAAGACAAATTACCAGAGCAAAGGGGAATTGCCTGCAGATATCTTGGACCCGCTGCGTTGATCCCGCTCATTTTGGAGCGGGATGGAGCGGAGAGTGGGGCCACTCCTGAAGCGGACAGTCCGCTCGTTGATGTCATCAGCGCAGATACTCGATCCATTCTTGTGACTCGTTTAGATATGGATCCTATTGTGGCGTTTCATCTGCGGTCTTTAGGAAAAGATGTTATTTTGCTACATGGCTACACATTCAAGCTTGATAGGGTAATTATGCCTTGGAATGCATGACACATGCCGTGTCTTTCACGGACTACGTTCCAAGATCTAAAGCATCCAACGACTCGCAGGCATTAAGGTGTACTGTAAGAATTCTATATTGCGGTCGCACATTTAGTGGACCATATCCCTCAGCATGGGATTAAATAAATCGTGGCCTTATAAGAGGAGCTCAACCTGCTCTTCACGTTCATTGTTGACTCTCAATTACATGTATGAGACCAGCATGCTATCTTGGTGCGCTTACGGCTGACACATGAGTAGCCCAGTTGAAGGAAGAGATTCAACAGCATCGCATTGTCACAGCCATCAGAGAAAAACAAAATAATTTAGAATTAACGATATAGATTTTTATGGTCACTATATGTCTGTTTTCAGCTGATCTTGCCTTCCTCGTGAATAACATGAAGCATTGTGAAATTTAAGACACACAAGTTGAGGCGCCATATATGATGACTAATCGCCACATATGATTACTCAGCGGCCATCCCAGTTTCAACTCCTAACTCCGAAAGCAAAGACATGAACAGTCCAAGCAAACAGATAACCTCAAACAAGATATCGTGAATCAAGAGAAACGCAGTATATCTAAGTTCTATTAGATCTTCAACTCGCCATAACGCGATGCTGCCAAAAGTATACGCATCCCAAGCTTGCCGAGCCTGTCGGTATATGATCCACACCTCGCCACATCCAGCTATCGAATAGCTTGAGCGCTGACATTGATTGCAGACGGCTGAAGAGAAAGTGTACTCGGGAGGTTCCTACTTGTGCTTTGGTAGGTGTCATCCTGTGCCTGAAAACTATTCTTTTACATCTTCTCCTCGCATGAATTTCCGGGTTACTAACAATGATCACAGTGCCATCGTCTGGGCAAGGCTTGCGAGTACGCTGAATCCATAACTTCAGATGTAGCCATCACCACAAGGCTTGGTCAAAGCGAGCAGATTCTCCATGCTAGTAGGACCTCTCCGTCTGGAACAACCTCTGGCTCCAGTCCTGTTGCATCCTTTCCTCGACCGGCACAGGCATTTCCATTGCCTTTCTTCTTAGACTCTGAGTATTTAACTCCTCAGGGGGTTAATTCTCTCTCTTGGAGTAATCATCCGGACATTAATCAGATTGTGGCTGAAAACCTTGGAGATGATCGGGTGGCCCTTTGTGAAGATTACCTGACCACAGTACACAAATGGCTGCCCATGGTTAGCCGGAAGCGTCTCTTTCATGAGCTGAACAGAGACCCGGCTGACGTGGACGGTTGCCTTGGTATTTTTCTTCTATGTATGAAGGCATTCAGCGCTAGAGACAGTGTATGTGCGAGAAATTCCCCATGGTATTTGTTGGCAAGATCACTCTCTTCAGAAGCGGAATCGGCGGGCTTTGTATCCATAAGGCTCGTTCAGGCTCTTGTCCTCTTGGCAGTCTACGAGCTATCCCATGCCATCTATCCTTGCGCATACTCAACTCTTGGTCGAGCATCAAGATTAGGCATTCTATTGGGCTTGCATGACCGGAAGAACAATCAGTTGTTCAAGCCTGCCGAAACATGGACACTTCGAGAAGAGCAGCGCCGGACATGGTGGGCAATCTTCTTGCTTGACAGGTGCTTGATATTCCATTCTATCGGCTAAAGGCAATAACTAACTTTCAATTATTAGGCTCATGAATATTGAAACAAATCTACCATTTACTGTTCCCGACCCCGTTCAAGACGAGCTGTTGCCGATCAATGATGATGACTGGGATGAAGGGAGGATAGTTCCTAGCGAGCCCTTGTTTACTACATCATTTAGCAGTTTAACGTCTGTGGGATCCTTTGCCAAGATGTGCCAAGCCGCCCATATGCTTAGCAAAGTCATGCATCATAGGGCCAACAAGAGGGCCTCACAAGACGTGGAGAGTCTCCTCCCTGAGGCACAAGCACTGCACGCAGCTCTATCGGCATTGCACTTTTCTATCAAGGAGTACATTTCCAATGGGGCATCTTCAGATGTCACGAATAAGTCTTCTATAGTCGCTCTCACTCTTTGCTCCTCTGCTCAGCTTCTCCTCTACAATCTTTACGGGTGCAATGAGCCGTTGGTCCTTGCAGAGCAAAGCCGAATTGCCATGGAAACAGAGATGCAAAGCGCCAGTCTTAATGGGATTAAGTCGATTTCCTTCACCGTTATGCCAGCAATTGCACGCGCCAATATCGATTGCCCTCTTATAGCGCAGTGCTTATACCATGCAGCCACGGAATGCGCGTGGTTTATACGGGAAGACCATGAACCGCAGATGTACAGCGCCTTGGAAGATATTCTCAAGGAGTTAAAGTCCATTGGTGAAAATTGGCAGATTGCGACGGAATATCTTTCATTACTGCAACAAGCCGGTGTTTTGAATCTAATGAGCTATGATACAGATGCATCAAATACACTAACTCCATCATCTGGATGATTTATGTTACTTGATGTCAAGAATATCCGGGGGGCCTTGTATTGTTTAAACACGAGACCAGAATATAGATTCATATACCTATTGGAATTTTCCTTTTCCCTTTTCTCTTTCTGCACTATTATTCGATGGTAGTGCATCTTTCAGCAGTTCCTCAGCATTTGGCCACACAAAATTACCCGCTCACGTCCGTCGATTTGGCTATTTCAGCCATCTTTTCATATCCCCGCAGCAACTCATCAACTCTTTGGCCAAATAACCCATAACAGTCTGTGCCAATCTGGACTCTCAAAGCTTTGCTTTTGTCATGCCCTACCCAGGCACTCCTGAACAAGCCTTGATTCTCAACAGCATCAACAACTCTATCTCCGAATTTAATCGGGTCACCATTCACCATTGTCAAGTCATTCGACGCCGCATTGACAATGTCAATCCAAGCTTGAATTTGAGGCTTGTAATCCTCCGAGATGCCACCGTCTGACTTGGAGTTATTGCCAGCGAAGGGGGTTCTGAAACCTCCAGGCTCAATAATCATGGTCCGAATACCAAACGGTTCTAGTAGAGAGGCATATGACTCGGTCAGAGACTCCGTCGTTGCCTTTGCCGCACTGTAGAGCATGTGCTCTGGCTTGGGGACGAAACCCCAGATGGATGATACGCTGATAAGGGTACCTGCGCGATTACGTCGCAAGGTCGGCAGCAAAGCTTTCCATACGCGGATGAAGCCAAATAGATTGGCCTGTAAATATTGCTGTATCTGATTCTCGCTCATATCCTCCACTGCTCCGAGCAGAGTGTTTCCAGCGTTGTTCACAACTACCCAATGGGCTGCCCCTGTTTCTTTACTGAAACGCTGCTCTTCTTGTGCTATGAGTTGTTGTATAGTTTGCTCAGCATCGGGCCGAGCTACGTCAAGTTGCAGCCATTGACCGCCAAGCCGGGCAAATTCTGGGTGTTGAGAGGCAGCCTTCTCAATATTACGTCCGGTGCCAATGACACGGTGACCGGCGCGGAGGGCGGACAAAGCCATGGCGAGACCGAGGCCCGAGGACGCACCAGTGATGAACCAAATTTTTCTGGATGCGACAGCGGACGCCATGATGAGTCTCTTTGGTATGGATTCAATCAGGAATATAACAAAAGATAGTTCAATAAAGATACTAAAGAAACTGACAAGTCAGAGAGTCTTATATAAGTCCAATTCCTCCCAGCAACGTGTTTAATGTCCATCTTAAGCCCGATAAGATTTACGAATAGGTTCATTTTGAATTTGAAATTTCCTCTGCTTTGTAATTATATTATTTCCTAATTCCTTTCATCAACTCGCGATTCGCCCTTTGTCCGCTCTGGCGTCCGCTCCAATGTCGCTCTCTAGTGTTTGAGCGGCATCCCTTTTAGGTAATCAAGATGGCATTGCCAAAAGATGGATCGCCTAAGGGAGCTCTCTAATGAGGTTAGATCCAGACTAACCAGGAGCTTTGCTATCGATACCAAAGCGGACTTCCGGTCGGTACTCCGTGGACGAATCCTTCGAGAGCGGACTTGGAGCGGACGTGAAGTGGGCATAAACGGAAGATGCCGCCTGTCACATGGAACATTGCGGACAGTGCGAGTTGTATTTCCGATACGGCCTTGCATTCTCCGTTTCAGCAACGGATTGATGCGTTGACTACTACGAAAATGGATTGACATGGTCGTAGCTATTAATAAAAATTAATTTGTAGGCGGCTTTTACCCCCCTGGCAATTATTCATCGCAGGGTGCTCGATCTAGATCTGATACCCACGATCTTGCTAAGCGATTTGCGTGCCGGTTTTGGAAAAGATATAAGAATCCTTAGTAGCTCAAGATCGCCATGAGGACAATCCATGAAAGACATCCAGATTCGAACAATCTCACTTAAAGATATTCAAAATGGCCTTGGGTAAACTCATCGTTGTGATCGGTGCTACTGGCAACCAGGGCGGCTCAGTTGCCGACACCTTTCTGTCTACGCCCGGCTGGCGAGTCCGAGCTCTTACACGAAACACTTCCAGCACAAAAGCCCAGGCGCTGGCTGCTCGTGGAGCGGAAGTTGTTCGCGCCGACATGGATGAGCCACTGACGCTTGAGCAAGCATTCGAAGGCGCCAACGCCATCTTCGCCGTTAGCGATTTCTGGGGCTTGTTCGGAGACCCAGCCAATCAAGGCAAGGCTAAGCCGGGACAGGCCTTCAATGCCTGGGTAGCGGAGTACGAGACACAACAGCTAAAGAACGTTATTGATGCTGCCGCAAAGGTCCCAACGCTGGAACGCTTTGTCCTCTCGTCTCTCTCGAACGCCACAAAGTGGTCAAAGGGGAAATACACCCACGTGTACCATTTTGACTCCAAGGCAAAGGCTGAGGACTATGGAAGGGAGACATATCCTGATTTGTGGGCCAAGACGAGCGTCTACCAAGCCGGGTGGTTTTTGAGCAACTATGTTACGAGTCCGCTTATGAAGCCCTCCAAGGTAATGATTATTGCGTCACCTGCACCGAACTGAGTTGACACCATCATAGGACGAGAATGGAGTTGTAAAATTCATCGGCAACTTGGATCTGGACACAAAGTTCCCCTTCGTTGCCGCTGAAGAAGATTCAGGCCCCATCACCAAGGCACTGGTGCAAGAGCCCGCAGGCAAGAACATCATTGGCTACAGAGAGTGGCTTACTTTACGAGAGTTTGCAGCCGTCTTTACAGAAGCGACTGGTCTGAAGGCCGAAGCTGTGCGACTGCCCAGGGGACAGTTGCCGTTTGAGGTTCCGCCGGAACTCCAGGCAGAGCTGAATGATAACTGGGATTACTGGAATGAATGCGGCTATGAAGGGAGAGACGATCCTACCATTATTCACCCTAAGGACGTGAGTGTTTCTATGCCAGTACATCTGCCTGTATAAAAACTGACATCAGATTGCATAGTTGGCATCTCCCCCGAAGCTTGGTACCGTGTTTGAGTACATTAAGAAGCAAGATTGGACAAAGATTCTGGGATAGGCCTAAAGCGGATGATGTAACCTCGATAAGTGTTGCCCTATAGAAGGCAGATAAAGTGATCATATTTTAGATGTATCAGGTATTGGAGCTCAAGTCTATGTATGGTGACCTAAAAGATGCAGTTAAATCGAGACATTAGCCGCTATGTCAACTCCGAAACAAACACACGTGGGGGCCCTTCATCTCACGAGCGGATAAGTCTTACAAAAAAATTAAGATTCCGGTTCCCGCACATATTTATGTATACTTTCTTATCTTGGTCAATAATCTGTTCATTCATTTATTTGCGCTGCGATGCAAAAAATGAAAGTTGCTGACACCTGAGGGATTCGAACCCTCGCCTATTTCTAGACCGCGAATAGATCGTCTAGTAGACTACACAGGACCTGAACACGGCGCCTTAGACCACTCGGCCAAAGTGCCTTTAGCAGATGTTGCTTCCAAAGGCGGCATTTGGCTTTTGAACCTGGCGAGTGCTCTGTAACGTGTGCGAAATAATGGACTGCCGTACCCTAGACTGATGTTTGGAATGATGCATCCGAAATATCATGTCAACAAGTAACAAATAGTGAGAAACAAAAAATGACTGAACTTATTTCAGTGACTGGAAGATCCTTGTGGCTTCTTAATCCTCTTTTTTTTTTTTTTTTTTTTTTTTTTCAAGAGGCTTGTAAGTTGCTTCTAGCTGAGGATTGATAGCATAAGTATTTGTTGTGGAGTGAGGCGGTCTTTGCAAAGACATTATCACCACAAACCCAGGCACTAAAACTCATACAAATCAGAGATTTTTTCCAGAGCAGAGATTGGCCACAGTTTGTAGGCTCAATTAGTTCTGCTCTTTGGGTTTTTTTGGGGGGAATTGCCATTTTGACTGCCCGTTCCATTATGGATAAATGACCTATATACTGCTTCACTATCACTGCGAAACAAATAATCTCCCCACAATGGCTCTTCTTTCTATAGATGGACATCTCTCTTGGACGTTAGACAATCCCTCACCGGATCGTCACAAGCCAGTCCCCCTGCTGGCCTCAATATCCCAATGCCATTTGTCGCTCATTGGAGGCGGCATGCAAAAATGGAAATGGGAAATGGCAAAAAAGCAAAAAATCAAAAAATCAAGCTTTGAACTCCTCCGGGAAGGCTCGAACTTCCAACCTCCTGATTAACAGTCAGACGCGCTAGCCAATTGCGCCACAGAGGATCCACTTGTTGATGTTTCCAATGGATACAAATAGTCTATATAAAGTGTGTAATCATGGACTGGGCCGATTGGAAAGCGCTCGGTGACTTTTGTTCATCTCAGAGCCTAGTTGTGTTTTGGAGTATACGAGTATGAGGATGGGTAGTCCATGATGTTGGTGTGGTTATAAGCAGTATCATTCAAATGGCACCACTCACAGTCTTTGTCCAAATATGCACATATATGCGGAGGAAATCTGGTATACAAAGTGGGTTTGATACATTATATGAATACAAATAATGAGTTGAAATTGATACAAATATATGCAGTGCTCGTGACGACAGAATAGCCTGTCGCCCTGTATTGTCTTACCTATTCCTTTGTCCTAGCACACCTGGTCATCGCTGCTCAATAAAATCTTTTGAGATTTACAAATGCTTCATCCCATTATCACGGCCCCTTCGAGGCCATTACCTCTTGTACAGCGCAATATCTAATCCTAGAGGTTTCCTCAAGAAGCCCTCTCTTGTCAGCATAGGGCCTTGCAGGACCTTTGCGCTATATCTCCTCGCCCATGTGGCAGCAATCAGCTTCATCTCCATCTCGGCGACATTTCTGCCGACGCAAGCTCTGGGTCCGTAGCTGAACGGAATGAATGCCTCCTTCTGGCGAGGTGTCACGTTCTCCCATCTCTCCGGCTTGAACTCTTCGGCGTCAGGACCCCAGATCTCCGTGGAGTGGTGAATTGTGTAGGTAGGGACGCTGAGGACGGTGCCGCCGAGGAAGAACTCTCCACAAACAGTCACGCCGGGAGAATCAGCCGGGATTTGACGAGGAAGGCCAATACCGGAAGTTGAGTGGTGGCGGAGGGTCTCATTGATGACGGCTGCAAGATAAGGCAAATCGCGGACCATATCATATGTTGGTACATCGACACCATTGGGGATCGCGGCATCAAGCTCGGCCTGCAACTTGTCCAGAACGCCGGGGGCACGAACAACATAGTTCAACAGCGCACATGAAGAGTTGGAGGTTGTGTCACTTCCGGCAATGAGTTGCGTCAGGGCCTCTGCTGTCAGCTCCTCTCTTCCAAGCGGCTCGCCCTTGTCATCACGACCTTCCATCAACCGAGCGAGCAGATCCTTGCGTTCGACATCAGGGGGGTTGTCGATGCGTCGCTTCACACAGGCAATCGCAATTCCGGCAAGGTTCTGCACTGCGGTGAGGCCGTTGCTATAGAAAGGATCTGGAAGATATCTGGCGTAAGGCTTTATAGCTGGGAAGCAGCCAAGGGTTGCGCTCACTTCGCCGCGGCGATTCAAAATCTCAATAGCCGGCGCGTAGATGGGAGGGCTGTCTGGGGCTGCTCGGACTTCCGCGAGGTCCACACCTTTTTCAAGCATACCAAAGGGGGCGCCAAATGCTAAATCGCCAATCACATCAAAGGCAAGATAATTGAACCAAGGGAGACAGTCGATGCGAGCCTCCTTCTGCCCATTCTGACCTTTGTGGGTGCTCGTCTCGACCAGGTTATCCATCTGCTTGACAAAGGTTTCCAGGTTAACATGGATATACGGTTCAAACTGGCTAATAGACTTGGTAGAGAAAGTGTGAGAAACCATCTTTCGCTTGCGGGTGTGCTCGTTGCGGTCGCGAGTGTTGAATAGCCCGCGACGAATAGAGACAAAGGCATCATAAAAGTTCCTATCGCATGTAAGCATATAGTTGTTTTAGACGCAGAAACACTGAGAGGATAAGTCTTACGACTTCAAAAAGCCATTGCCGTGGCCATAGATGGCCTGGATGGCATCGTCGTCTGCAATGGAGACGTGGTTGGGCTGGATCCGCACAAACTTGCCCATCTTCTTGTGCAGCTTGTCGACGGTCTCATAGCGATTGCCTCGACGACAGACTGACAACAGCCACAAGTTCGAGAATTGCGCCGCAAAGGGAGCTGGAAACCGGCGGAGCGATCCATATGTGAAGAGATATTGGTACAGGTATGAGGCGATCAGCACTCCGCCAAGAGCGACAATCGCCCAAGGCGACAAGACGTTTTCAATCAACGCCATAGCCGCGGCGCTCGAGACACTTTGATGGCTCTTGTTGCCGTTTCGTCCTGAGCTTGAGCACAGACCGCGCGAGGCTACCAGCTGCAGAGATGCGATTTTTTTACCCCGTTGTTGGTAAGGGGACAGAGCTCTATATGCAGACTAACCCTTGTGGAGATGGCGCCTCTTTTTCCGTCAATGGCGCTGACCAACAAAATGCGGCACAGCTTGTTGTGCGATATCCGTGGTTGGTTATCATCAACTCGCTCCGCGAAATGGAGATTAAGCTTTAATAAATCATAAAGTAAAAAAAAACAGCAACGGCTCTGACAATAGGTCCCGACTTTGACGTCGGCATCAACATCGGAAAGCAGTACTCCGTACGATGCTCCGGAATCTCCTATATATACCAAAACGCATCACAGCACCGCCCCTAGAATGCAACCCCGCAATCTGCCCCAGACGCCATGGGACATTTTCTAAACGGCTCGGTAGACAGTAGCGGCTTCTAGCTTCAGCCAAGCCAACTATGGAATCTGGATTGTGCGGCCCTGTCACCGCAACAGGATCTAGCAGGAGGGAGATGGTAGGCTTGAGAGTTCGCGCCCAGTTACCCACATTCAGCATGAGGGGCAAAGCTGGGGCGAAGATCGTTCCGAGCCCCGAGCTAGTAATTTGCGGCATGGGCTTCGGCAATGGATCTCGGGCGGCTTGGTGCATTTTTCTTGGGTTTCCCATTTCCCTGTTGAGAGCCCTTTTAGATTTCCGCGGTTACTCCGCTGCGGGCTATTTTTGCATGGAGAGAGGCAAAAAAGGGAGTCGGGAAGAGGAAGCGGTAATGATTGAATTGGATATGTGGTGATGCTGATTGGCTGGCGTGGCATCCATCTCGGCGCCGCTGGGCTATACGGAGATGGGAGCTATAACTGATGACTGATCAACGTCTGCAGTCGATGGTAATTGTAAATATAGGGACGGAAATGGAATAAGGCACCATCAGAGTATTATAGATGATAAAATGCCTCTGGAATTCTGATGACCATAATATGACACGCTTTAATGTTGCTGAATAAAGTCACAAAAAGTATCACAGAAGAAGCTAACTTGTGTATGAGACATAGACATCTCATATTGTGCAGCGATATGCTATGCAGAGAACAAATGTAGCCATCCGAATGCTCCCTTTTACTACCTTGCCTCCCGTCGGAATTATCTGCGGCATTATACCTGCTGCTTCATGCTGCTTCATGCCGCAGCGCACTCCATAGTAGATAACAAACGTTGTGAACCCTCAGCCCCCACGGAGAATATAAAGACCCATTACTGCGAGTCAGCATCTCCGTTCTCAGCATCGACCGGGCATCGGTCTTTGGTTGAATTGCTCAATAATCTATGAGATTGGACATTTGGAATATCTGGGACATCCGCAATAACCTCCTTTGGTAGTGATACCTCCCTAAGAGGCTCGTGAATATAGTTAAACAAGCTAGCGCCTCCTATATTCTGCTGCTTCTCTTCCTTGCCGAACCTAGCATCCGTTCCTTAGCTGGTGGAGTCGCCGAGTCGCGACCTCGTAAAATCTCCGCACGCGAACCGGCCTCGGCCCCAGTTCTCCGACTTTTTGTGTTTGAACTCGTTATCATCTTTGAGCTTTGTGCTTCGAATCCAGGAGTAACCAATTGGAGATTTTATCACGGAAGTTGTCAGTGTCTTGGATTTCCAGTTCTTCCCCGCGGCGGGCTCCGGGAGCCTCGACTGTTGGAGACATGACGTCGTCCAAATGCCTAATGAGGTTGAGGCATGAATCAGTTAATTGCTCATTGTCGTCTTCTTCTTCTCCATCGACCACAACGTAATCTCCTGGATCATCTATATAGCTGCCGTCGTCTTGGCCTCTGTTTCCTTCGTTGCGCGCAAGACTCTCGTCTACCGTTCGGAGTGGTGGCCAGGCTTGCGTAGAGCGACGCAATTCCCACCACTTGCGTCGAAGAAGTCTGGTGTTTGGTATTTGAAAGTTGACAGAAGGTGTCGAACATTCGTCTGGAGCCAGAAGGGGCAGGGAAATCATATCTTCAAATACTGCTTCATCAAAGTCAAAGTTGATGTCGAGATCATCTTCATCCAGATCATCGTCATCACGACCGTGGTCGGTCTCCTTTGGTGGAGGCATGTGAGTATTGGCGAGAGACCGAAAAGGCTTCTTAAACTGTTGAGAAAGAGCGTCGTAGTCATCATCTATCCATTCATCATCGTCTACACTTGAATTTGTAGACATGGCGCCGGAGGAAGGGTCGAGAGTTGTAGATGAGCTGCCTGAGGCAGCCACGGCAAGGACATCGCCCTGCCTGTTTGTGAAATTAGCTGTTTGGTCTTTGATTAGGGGATCTGATATACATACTCATTTTCGTAGGGTGTGTCGATTTCATCGACTTCATCGATCGTGTAGAGTTGATGGTGATCCATTTGTTCCACGTATCGTCTGGCTATTTGTGGCTCTCTAGTTCGGTAAGTCAGCTTTTGAAAATGTCTATATGCATTACGACTCAAGACGTTAATCGTCAAAAAAGGACGAAGAGATTTGGATCTTATCAGGAAGGTCAACATGAGGCATATGCTTCGTTGCTGGTTGATTAGGACAATACAGAGCGTCAAATCACCAATAGTAAAGTCGGACACGCGAAACCAAAATTTGAAAATCTCCTTTCACTATGTCATGAATGCATGGAAAGGGGAGTGGTAGTGGAAAATATCATAGTTGAGTATGACAACGATTGCTAGCTAGGAATGGGCTAAAGGTCTTTTGGTGATGCTGAGTAGACGGATTGAAATTATCAACTTACTCTGAACACTTGCTGCTACTGCTGCTGTCGTCTTCGTCGTCGTCGTCGTTGTTGAAGCTTAAAAATTGTCAAGGAGGCAAGTAGGAGTTGAGAAAATTCTAGGGAAAAAGGGCAGAAAATGTGTGCCATAATTTCTAGAAACCCGTGAAAACTTGTCACAAAGATACCTCGATGAAGGAAAACTGAAAAAGGGGGGATTCTGCCAAGTGTAATCTGCCAGTTGTAACAGTTGGCAGTTATCATCTGAAGGCACCTCGTTCAAATAAAGACAAGTTGAATTTTTGCAGGACAGATCAAAGCACGTGCGTAGACTTGGACTTGGCTGCTGTTCCATTGACTATATAACCAATGAGAGGACATTTATGAACAGTTTTACTACTTCTTTTATCGAGCACAGTCTTCAGCTGAGATAGCTTAGTAGGTGTAGCTCTCTGGCATATTGACGTTCGTTTTTCAACGCTACGGGATACACGTTTAGAGCACGACCAAAAGAGCAACAGTCATGTAAATTAGCATAGTTGGATAAATACTTTCGATGCGAAATTACTGATTGTGCGATTACCATCGGAAGAATATTAACGCTTTTGTCCGTCTCGTCTTCAATAATACGATGGTTGCTCGCCAAGTAGTTAGGATTAAGACATGACGGTGCAAATTTGATCATTTTTCCTTTCTTTCGTTTCTGTTTAACAAGAGCCATTTGAATTCCATAATGGATGCCATTCAATACATGCTCTTTTTTTTTTGTTAAAATGTTTATTGTTTCAAAGGAACGAACACTTTGTTGGTTCACAATCCTTTGCCATTTAACCCAAATTCCCATCTTCGACTCGTTTCCCCACATCAACTCTACGCGTTCAATCCTTTTCGCAGAAGCAAGCTAATCTGCTCAACGCTCTCCTCCGTCGTCTTCTGTCCCGCCATCAGATACAGCACATTTCCAAGCACTCTACAATGCACATTCCAAGACCCATTGGCACCCTCTGAATCGCCCGCAATGAGGCTGTCTCGAAGACTTTGCGCAGCATCGCTAAAGTATCCCGTGCTGCCTGATGCGTCCTTCAGATGAATCGCGAGAACACTGCCAAGAGCCCATATACCAGATACACGGTCTGTTTGACGAGAGACATCTTCAACCAGGGCGCGAGGCCAAGTCGACCAGACTTCAGCTGCAGATTGGTTACCTGCGAGAGAAGTTTTCGTAGACGTCCACCCTTGTGACTTGGCCCAGTTCCACGATCCGGTTTGATCCATCTTTTGCAGCTCCTTGACGGACTCCAGTGCGACTTGACAGCCTACGGGATGGGCCGTGTAGCTGTGCCCATGGAGCAGTGCATCAGTCTTATCCTGTGAGCTGAATGTCTGGAAGATGTTCTCTGAAGCGAGCGTTGTGCAGAGCGGGACGAGACCTCCAGTGAGAAGCTTCGCGTGAACGGAGATGTCAGCGTTTGTATCGAGGAAAGAGGACGATGAGAAGCGACCGAGACGGTAGAGGCCAGTAAAGACTTCGTCAAAAATAATGGGAAGACCAGTCCATGAGGCGGGATCGCCGGGGGTTTCTTCAACAGCGGCATTGGGTTTGCGGAAGAGGTCTGGGGATTTGCGAACAACGTTGACGAGAGCGCGCTGGAAGAGAGGATCTCTGGAAAGTAAGTCAGTTGCTGATCTCAGGCTTCACATGGATGACAGAAGTAAATGCTTACACTAATGCCATGCCTCCAGCACCGAGGACAACAGGCTCGATGATGACGGAGCCGAACCGACGACCCTGCTTATGGAGCCTCTCCAGCGTTTCTCGAATAAATGCTTCATACCGAAGGTGGTGGCCCTTCTGCTCTCTGCCGTGCACATCAAAGATTTCCGACAACGAACCAAAGTCTGCATCTTCGCCCAAAGCTTGTCTGAGCTCTTCAGGCACATTGACACGCCACTTGCTGTCAACGCACAGAATAGTCGGATAGTCAAACCAGTGGCCTTTTCCATCATACCATTCAACCTTTTCGTTGTATCCACTGGGCTCCGAACAGTCCATCGCGCCGATGGTGTCGCCGTGATACGAGCCCTTTAGACCGACAACTCCGAGTTTCTCCTCTCGAGCCCATCCGTATCGAAGCTTCGCCGCCCGCAAGCCCATCTTGAGAGCGACCTCGATGCCTGTGCTGCCGTTGTCGGAGAAGAACACGCGAGCAAGGCGCGGGTTTTCCATTCCTTTGAGGAGCGTTGAGGAGAGTTCTGCGGCTGGACGGTGAATACCGCTGGCAAACATGACGTGGCCGTAGCGGCCAGCAGCGTATGCGGCGGCGAGGGTCAGCTTGGGGTTGGCATGGCCGAGTCCTTGAGTCCACCATGAAGCAGATCCATCGAATGAGGCTCGGAGGAGACTATCGGTTTGTAATGATGATGGGGAAGGGGAAGAGGGAGTGAGAGTCTGGAAGTAATCGCCATGGGCTGAATCAATGACATTGATGTCTTTGGGCGTGAGAAGGCTCTGCTGTGTAAAGGGGTACCATATGTTCTGGAGAGCTTGAGTAGCCATGGAGCTGAGGGATGCGATGCGCTGTTCATGACGGCTGTCCAGATGTGAGATGATGTCGGTGGTGTTGTTCTCTTGAGATTGCTCCTCATAGTAGTGCGACATCGCCCTGACGTCTTCTTCAAGGCTTGATTTTCTTTCAGGAGGCTCAATTACACCAGCGACGGGGACATCGTGATGCTCTGCAAAGTACTCTGATAAATACGCAAAGTTCTGGTATTTGTCCTCCTTGAACAGCACCACTGATTCGACATCATACCCTCTCATGCGAAGTGACTCAAAAGCGGATATCGTTGAAGAGATGCCTCCAAGACGAGAATCACCCACCAATACAACCGGCAGCCGAAGGGGTGCGTATAGATCCGCTTGTGTTGTTCCCGAAGGGCCTGGCGAGTGAACACCTCCAGCAGTCTCGACAAAGAGCCATTTCCTGCCAATATTGGCGCATTGAGCTGCGTAGTCTCGGCATTGGAAGAGGAGAGTATCATTGGAAGGGATTGTCTAGGATGGGAGATGGCACAGTGAGACAGAGATGCTTGTTCATGGAGAAGGGCCGACTTACCGTATTGGCGAGCTTGGCTGCAATGTGTGGGCTGACTGGGATTTTATACTGAAAGAGAGTCTTTTGAGAGACATCCGGGGCGAATTTCAAGATATGGCTACATGAATGATGCATTGGTCAACCAACAGCACATCGCCAGTCTCAGGTGTGGTTATTTCATCATCATCTACTCATACGTTAACCATTGTTCTAATAAACGCAACCCCCTTTCCTTTCAGGGGTCATCATCACCTACACCGATCATCAGCCTCGCTATCCGGCCCCGTCGAAACAGGCTTCAGAAAAGCCACGCCCCCAGGGCTTCGGCTCGTCCTCGCCGCAGCAGCCTTGCATAACAGCGTCGAAAAGACCGTCTTCCCCACCTCTGTGTTGGCACCAAAGATTTGGTACGCGCGCAGGGAGCGCCAAAGCGGCGATGCGAGCGGCGGTGGCGGCTGTGGCATAATAAAACGATGGACAATGAAATATTAATTTATTACTTTTTTGCTAAGATATTACGATTGTGAGAGGGGGGACGCTCAATTTTTTGTTGAAAGACTGGAAGAATTGGGAACCGGGACGCTTGAGGGGCCGAATCAGGAATGTGGAATTGCGCCCAGAAGGGTAATAGCGGATACCTGCGCGAAGGTTTCGGTTGTGCAAAATTGTATATTTCGTTCTTTTTTGTCTTTTGTTGGGGGCCCTGCCGATCTCCGTTTGTCCATCAAAGAGTGGAGTTTTTGACAGTGCCCGAGGAGCTATGCTATAGCTTTGAGCCAAAGAGCCGAAAGGAGAACATAGTATTCAACGGCTTAGGACCTCGAAATCCCTCATTGTTGGAGCCGGCACCAAATTAGTAAACCGTCGTTTAGTATGTCTTAGCATGTCCACGGTAAGCTGTCACGTTGCCCTAACACGGGCAAGCGGCCCTTTTAATTTATCTTTTAGGTTTATCTAAGAGGGCGCGAATTACGGTATTGAATTGACAGTTGTGTATTATCAGATGCGGTAGGGGTGGGTGCTGCGTTGTTTTAAACATGTGATGGGTAGCTAATGCATGGGGCTTCTTTGACGCCGATACAGGCCGAATGTGACTGCATTCAACGTTTGCTTTGTACATGGGCTAGGATTGATGACAGAGCATGCATACATCTGTTTGGACGGCATAGGAAGACTTGGTGATAGAGAAAAAGGCCAATTGAACTGATCTGCGAGCTCTTAATCGAGCCAATTGAGGCCAAACAGCCATGCCTCCCAATCTCGACAAGACGCTCGCCTCCGTGCTCTCGTCTCGCTCCTCTCAAGGCCGCCTTCGTCGTCTCACCATTCCTTCCCCCAACTCTGTCGACTTTTCTTCAAACAGCTATTTGTCACTTTCCTCTAACCCGGCCGTTAAGTCTGCCTATTTAGCCTTCATCCTACCTTATCTGCAATCAACTGAGTCCGAAGCCGGCTTCGGACTCGGATCCGGAGGTTCTCGCTTACTAGATGGCAACTCAGCATTCACAGAGGACCTAGAAGGTCGAATTGCCAAATTTCATGGAGCAGATGCCGGATTGCTGTTTAATTCCGGATTCGAGGCCAACACGGGACTATTCGCCTGCGTGCCGCAAAAGGGGGATTTCATTGTGTACGATGAATTGATTCATGCGAGCGTGCATGATGGGATGAAGCTGAGTAGGGCAAAAAGAATTCCGTTTGCACACAACACAATCTATGATGGTCCTGAGACATTGGGCAAGGACAGACCTCACAGTCTAGACTCATTGTTAAGAAGCTTAACAGAGGGTACGGATAGTGAAGATGTAACAACCGGGAAAAAGAACATCTTCATTGCAGTTGAGGGAGTATACAGCATGGATGGAGATGCTGCACCCCTAAAAGAGATTGTCGAGTGCGTGGAAAAGAGGCTGCCTCAGGGGAATGGCTACATTATTGTCGATGAGGCGCATTCCACGGGGATATTCGGCAACCAAGGAAGAGGGTTAGTCTGTCAGCTTGGGCTCGAAGACAGGATATGGGGCCGTGTGCATACCTTTGGTAAAGCCATGGGCTGCTCTGGGGGTGAGTTTTGTCTCTTTTCTTCTTTCTTATGGCGCCGATTAACGTGTAACATAGCCATTGTGCTATGCTCTTCAACCGCGAGATCGTATCTCATCAACTACGCTCGCAGCTTCATCTACACCACAGCCATGGCCTTTCCTTCTCTCGCCAGCATACGCACAACCTACGACTTTCTCACTCAAGGCCATGCCGAGCCTCTTCTCCAGCATCTCCAGTCACTCATCTACCATATACACAACCTCCTCTCTGGTATCATTCAACGACACAATCCATCACCTGAACTCTTCCGCATCAACCCTGAAACGCCACAGTCCCCCATCCTGCCTCTTCTCACGGGGCGGGCAAGGGACCTGGCGCAGTATTGCCAGGAGAGAGGCTTCACAGTGAGGCCGATTGTGGCACCTACAGTTCCTGCCGGAGAAGACAGAGTAAGAGTGTGTTTGCACGCTGGAAATACAATCGAAGAGGTGGAGGGACTATGCAGGGCGGTGGAAGAATGGGTGACGGGGGCTGTAAAATGTAGACTATAATAATGAACATTTGTATATTATGCTAAAGCTGATTCCAGCATCACGTCACCTTAAGTCCAATTCTTCTCTGGGGTTTACTTTCATCTCCCTCTTTATCATAAAACATAAAAAACGCCTATTGTATGTTATTTAAGCATCTACCGGCTTCTTGTCAAAGCTCTTCATCGGCTCCAGGCCCCATCGGCCAAACATGGCGCTGTCCTCGTCCCAGCCATTGCACTCCGTCGTCAACATCTTCTCTCCCGTGAAGATGGCATTGGCGCCTGCCATGAAGCATAGAGCCTGCTTCTCTTCAGACATGGTCTTGCGGCCAGCGGCAATACGAATGATGGTCGCGGGCATCAGCAGACGTGCCGTAGCAATGGTGCGCAGCATGCTTGTGAAGGCAATGGGCTCACGATCACCCAACGGTGTTCCCTTGATCGGGACGAGTGCATTGACTGGGAAACTCTCTGGGTGGGTTGGAAGCGTAGACACCGTGTGCAGCAGACCAACACGATCCTCAGATGACTCGCCCAGGCCGAGGATGCCACCGGAGCAGACGTTGATGCCAGCATCGCGAACGTGTCCCAGCGTCGTCAGGCGCTCATCGTACGAGCGGGTCGAGATGACGGATGGGTAGAACTCGCGGCTGGTGTCGACGTTGTGGTTGTAAGCCGTCAGTCCAGCATCCTTGAGCTGGCGTGCCTGTTCGGCATCAATCATGCCCAGCGTAACACACGCCTCCATGCCCATGGCCTTGACGCCCTTGACCATCTCGACAACGTTCTTCAGGCCAGACTTGCGGCCGCGCATGTCACGCCACGCAGCGCCCATGCAGAAGCGCGTGCTGCCGTTGTCACGGGCCTGGCGGGCCGCCTCCAGCACGGACTCGACCGACTCCATCTTCTTGGCCTCGAGGCCCGTGTCCTTTGAGTAGCGGGACGACTGGGCGCAGTAGGAGCAATCCTCTGAGCAGCCGCCCGTCTTGATGTTCATCAGGGTGCAAAGCTGGACCTCGCCGGGGCTGTGGAAGCGGCGATGGAGTGATCCCTGTTGACAGCAACAAGAAACACAAAAGTCAGCCTGCCTTGGTCTTTCAACAACAATTCATCATGGTCATACCGCTTGGTAGGTCAACTCCAGCAGAGGCTGGTAGTAGATGGCTGAAATCTCCTCCTTGGTCCAGGTGTTGCGCGGCTTCGTTGCTGCGACTGCGTCTGCCAGCAGCTTCTTGCCATCCAGGCCCGATTTCTGCTGCTGCGGGGGAGGGGGAGGGGCAGCTCCAAAGTCGACGGGAGACTCGACGGCGGTGCTGTTGGCACGGCTATTGATTCGCACAACAGCTGGGGATTGCCAGAGAGATCGCGAAAACGACTGGGCCAATCGCCCAGCTCTCAGGGTTGTCGGTGCCCTCATTGCTGCTGTGTGTTTGTGCTTGCTTGGTCTTGTTTCTGCTTCTGCGTGGATTGAAACAGCAGCAATTGGCACAATAGCTATGCAACAGCAATGACAGGACTCGGAGCTAAGCTGAACGGGTGAATGGATGGACGGCCAATTGGCTTCGGTTCAGCGTGGTTGAACGTGCCGATATGCGGATCCCAGGCGTGACTATGCTGTAAGTGTATGCATCAGGCTCGGCCCAGGAAGCAACGTTATCCTAATCAGCACAGTATAGTCGTCTATAACTCCTGTAAAAGGCGCCGGTAATCTCTGAGCTTCTTTTCTGGCTGACCTTCTCAGCTCTCCGCATTGGCGGATCGTCGCTGCGGGGCGCGGCCTTTGCACCGTCAACCACTATTTTGTTGGGCTCCGGCCCTTGCTTTTGACAATTGCATTAGCGGCACGGCGCAATCTGGTGTCATTTAGATGCGTAACACGATTCGATTAAGCGCGCTAGGCTTCTGTGCGTGATGAGCAAAACGCCTCGGCATCGATTCGTCATTCGACCCGCTTGGAGGAAAATCGCAGCTCCAAAGCGCGGCGCGGGTGGCTTCGGTCCAGCTACAGGAGCAGCTCGGCAAAAGAGCTCGAGACTCTCTGTGCCTGGCTGGGCATCTTCTAAGCCGCGTGGAGTCATAATCTGATGCTCCCTTGTGCCGAAGACGGTAGAACTGGGATACAGGCGAAATAAGCAAATTTGAAAAGGAGAGCAAGATGGAAAGTCTAGGACAGTGTTTCGGATGATTTCAGGCCCGAATGACCATCCACTGCGCAGCGCCCCCCGCTGTAGGCCAGAAATAGCCACCCTCTTAACTGGCAGCTGATGGACCGCTTAAACAAACCACAGCTCTGAACCGCCCTGAATGTCTCATATCGGAGACCCAAACCTTTTCTGAATAGTTCTCTCACAAAAGGTCATTGACAAATGTATCCTTTGTAAATACCCTCCAAGTGACGAGCTATAGTCTTAAAATGAAGTTGGAGAAAAAAATATATATATAGGAATATTACGCGGTGGAAAGGCACCACTTCTTCCAACGGCTTGCAACAAAAGTAAACAGAAGAAGCAGTTGGGCGCTTCTGCCATTGGAAGCCAATGATGGCATCTGCAATTATAAAAGGGTTAAAAAGATGATCTCAAGTTACCAACTCCCTCATAATCATTTCCTTCCTTGATGATACATGTACAAAGACGCATGTATTATGATGTAGATGGATATACTCTGTACATGAATGCAATCGATGGACGTTTCTCTTGAAGGGGGAGGCTGCAGCCAATAGCATCCTTTTCCTTTTCCCCTCACGCGATGTAAAGCTCCTCCAGATATTCAACCTTACCTTAGGCTCCAGTGCTACAGCACATGAGCGTACACGCGGACCAAGTAAACACAGCCACAACTTATAATAATCTGACGTCGAATCTCTCTACAGCCCCGTATTCCATCAACCGACTGTATGGAATCGTCGTCTGTCTTTCAACTTCGGCCGCACCAGTATCATCGATTCCCGCTATTATGCCTCCGCGCTCATTTCGTGTTTCGCTGAAAGAGAAACTTTGGCCGCGAGGGCGCGAATCCGCGAATCAAACAAATACGCCCGAACAATCGGATACCCGTGTGAAGCAACGTCCTTTATTGGCTCCGCCCAATGTTTCTGTCATTTCTTCACTCTCTCTTCGGTCTCTCGGCCGGGATCGATTCTCTCGGGATCGATTGCCACGCATTCGTTCAGCCAGCGAGGCTCGGTCTGAAGCGATAGCCGAATCCGTACAAACAAATGATGCCTCAGTGCCGCCGTCTACGCCCGATAGCATCGCTGATGAAACTTTGATAGAATCTTCCATAGGCACAGAGACCCCTGTTAATGAGGCCAACGCCAAAGTGAACGCGAGCCAGCCTGAGCACCTCTGGGATGAGGCATACGACAAGCTCAAGGACAGTCACCCCAAATTGATGCAATTGTACGAGACCATATTGTCTCGTAGGCTCCTTGACTATAATCTCAATCCCTCTGAAGACGCAGAGGGAGATGACCAAATTGAGCAGTCTGCTGTAGATAGGAGACGAGGTCAGATGCGCCGTCTCATCCAGGCTGGCCAGCAAAAAGTTCACAAAGAAAGCAAAATCAAGGGTGGAGTGAGAGATGTCATGGGAATTATTCTGCCGATCAAAAACATGATTAGCTCTGCAATTCAAGGCGTACCCCAAGCTGCTCTTCCTTGGGCTGTTGTTTGCATGTCTCTCGAGGTGAGCTCCCAGCAAAATGAGTCGTAAAGCAAGTGATGGATCTCTGATATCTTGGACAAGATCCTCCAGAGTCCCTTGAATGAGTTAGAAGCCAATGCCAGTGGTGTCCGCTATGTCGCCAAAAGAATGGAGTGGTATTGGGGCATTGCTGCACATGTGCTCAAGTCGACAAATGAGGATCAACTGCTTGATGCGAACAGCTCTCTAAAGTTGCAACTCGTCGAGCTCTACCAAGAACTTTTGCTATTCCAAATCAAGAGCGTGTGCTCATACTACCGCAATCGCGGGCTTTGGCTGTTGCGCGACGTCGTGAAGCTCGATGACTGGGCGCATCATATTAAGAACATCAGGAAGCTTGAGGCAGAATTTGCACGCGATTTCGGAGACTATATGAGCCAGCAGCAAACCACCACAGGCCTAAAGATGACAAGTTATCTCGAGATGCTTGTGGCCTTTCAGGCAGAAATGAAGGAGAGTTATATGGAACAACAGGATCAGCAATGTCTAAGAGACCTACGCATTACCAACCCTCGGCACGACAGAAAGCGAATCATGGATGCAAAAGGCGGGCTCTTGTGGGATTCATATCGCTGGATTCTTGAAAACCCCCACTTTCAACAATGGCGCGACAATGGAGAGTCTCGGCTGCTCTGGATCAAGGGAGACCCAGGCAAGGGTAAGACAATGCTCCTCTGCGGCATCCTCAACGAGTTGGAAGATTCGACCCCTTTCATGCCCTGTCTGTCCTATTTTTTCTGCCAAGGCACTGACCATCGACTCAATAATGCTAATGCCATTCTGCGAGGGCTTATTTATATGCTCATCATCCAGCGGCCGTCCCTCTTCTCTTACGTACATAGAGAATACAAAGACTCTGGCAGCAAGCGCCTTTTTGATGATATAAACGCCTGGGTCACATTATCCGACATCTTTGAAAATATTCTTCAAGATCCGGGTTCAAAGAATTGTTGTGTAATCATCGACGCCTTGGATGAGTGCGCAGTAGATCGAAAGAAGCTCCTGGATATAATTGTCCGCAATGTTTCCAGTGCGCCTCATATTAAATGGATTGTATCCAGCCGTAATTTTGACGACATTAAGAATAAGCTAGGCGCCTGCCCCAGTAGCCTCAGGCTTGGCCTGGAGGTCAATGCCGCAACCGTATCTGAAGCAGTGGCATCATATATACACTACCAAGTTCCGCGGCTGGGTCTTCTGAAGAACAACAAACAGCTCCAAAAGGCCATGTGTGCTGAGATGCTGGAAAAGGCCAATGGTACATTCTTGTGGGCTGCACTAGTGTTCAAGGAGCTCCAGAAGCTTGAAGACTCTATTGCCGAGGAAGACTCGGACGTGTTGGATATTCTCAAAAGCATTCCCAGTGATCTGACTGACTTGTATCACCGAATGATGGACCAAATCAATCAGCTTTCAGATACTCCATTCAAGGATCGGACGCGCTGCCTTGCTATCTTATCAGCCATGGCACTTGCGTACCAACCGATCCAGATGGTGGAACTTCCAGCTTTGATTGGTTTCAAAGACAAGACACCGCGTCTAGAGAATGTCGCAAAGCTAGTCCGGAAGTGTGGATCATTCTTGACCATCCGGGATGGCACAGTCTATTTCATCCATCAGTCGGCAAAGGATTACCTCGTCGATGCAGGCTACGATCGCCTTTTCAAGTATGGCTATGCAGTTGTCCACCGAGAACTCTTCAGCCGCTCTCTTGATGCAATGTCTTCGAATGCAAGCTTACGGCGCAACATGTACTCTTTATCGCACCCTGGAGTTGTGCTGCATGAAATCACCTTGCCAGACCCAGATCCGCTGGCAAATATCCGGTACTCTTGTATCTATTGGCTTCGGCATTTTTGCGAGAGCTTTACTTGTACCACTCGGATGAATCAAGTTGACATTGCTGAAGGCGTTGAGCAAATTCATGAATTCTTCAAATGCTACCTGCTCAACTGGCTGGAGGCTTTAAGCCTGATGAAACGCATGCAAAGCGGCATTGTGTCTTTTCAAACCCTTCTTGGACTACTCCAGGTTAGTTTTAAGTCGCCATGTCTAATAACTCAGGGTCAGTCAGCTAACTGGAGCAGGAAAAATCGCAAGACTATCAAGGCTTTGGCTTCTTAGAGGACGCAAACCGATTCATTCTCTACAACAGGCTCACAATTGAAGAGGCTCCACTTCAGACGTACGTGTCTGCTCTCATGTTCAGTCCCATGAAGAGCCTCGTACGACTTCACTTTGAGAAGGAGCTCTCGTGGGTCAAGACTTTGCCAATCGTTGATGAATACTGGAGCCCTTGTATACGAACCCTTCCAGATGACCATCGTGTCACGGAATTCGACTTATCAAGCGATGCTAAACTCATCGCCACTGTATCCAATCACAACACCGTCAAAGTCTGGGATGTAGCTACGGGAGGAATCCTGCACACGATGCAGGTTGAGCAGAGAACCGGCGTCTCCGTTATGTCTTCAGGTGACTCTATTCTCCTCCTTTTGTCATCGCCTCTGAGGCTTTGGGATGTTACTATGGATAGACAAGTCTGGTCAACCCAGAGAGTATATACAGAGCACGTTGATTGCCGCTTCTCAAGTGATGCCAGGCGTGTCGCAGCAATCTACGTCAAACATGTTGAAATCTTGGACATGATGACTGGCAAGGAAATTCGAAGATTTCGCAGCGACAGTCGATTCAGAGAGTGTTCACAATTATCAAACGACTTTAGCCTTTTGGCTCAAGCGTCACTCTATGATGGGATAATTGACATTACACATACAGCCACGGGAGAAAGGAGACATACTCTCAGCTTCTCGTGCTACAAGAGTCCCCTCATGGTATTCTCGAAAGATTCCAGGTTCTTTGCTTTCCAACTTGACGATGTCACCATTAGTGTTCGGGATTGTATTACTTTTGATGAAGTGCAGACACTTAAAGGCTTGAAATGCTACTCACAGATGGGTTTTGAGGGCAATGATAAGCTTTTGCTTTGCTATGAAGCCCAAATTGACATCTTGGATGTGACAACTGGAGAACTGCGCCAAATATCTGGTATCCCTGATTTCCATCCATCTATTTCTAAGATTTGTTTTCCAAGGAACTCCAGTCTCTTGGCTGCATTATCGACCGATGCCATCCTTATTTGGGACGCAGCAATGATGGTTGAGCGTAAACCGGTCAAGCTTTCATACGAGAGAGTCGCTTCAATGGCATTGTCAAATGATGCCCGGCTTATTGCCATATCATTCAACCTGTTCTCTGGTCTTACGACCATCCGGAGCACAGACACGGGGGAAGTGGTACATACGCTTGTCCACCAAGACGACCCCGACAAAGACACCAATGGTATGAGCCGCATGATGGCATTTTCCGGCAGCTCGCAGCTATTGGCTGCGGCCTATCGAGTTCACAAGCAGCCTAACATCTCTGTCAGTCTCTGGAGCACAGATACAGGCAAAGAGATGCGCAAATTACTGCACATCGGGGATGTGACCGACAGGAGAAGCTCATTATTTCCTTTACTGGCATTTTCGCGCGATGCCACTCTTTTGGCCACGACCGCTACCGTTGGCACTGCTGTCCGAGTCTGGGACACGGAGACGGGCAAACAGAAATGCGCATTAACCTCCACGATATCCAAGTCAAGTCAATTGGCCTTTTCATATGACTCTCAATTTTTGGCGAGGCGAGGCACTCGTAAAATTGATATTTGGAACCTGGAATCCCAAAAGCTAATCAAGACGATCAAAACCGAGTCAGACATTACTGACGCATTTTTCGATAATTTTACGCTGTGCATGGCTCTTGACTCTGGCGATGTCGTGTTTGAGAGACTCGACTGTATTGAACAGCCATGCACAATCCACCCCCAACATGTAGCAACGCAAATACTCAACGAACGCTATGTCGTTAATCCCGATCATCCTTCCATTTGTTGGAACGCAAAGAAGCTGATATGGCTTCCAATGGGGTATCGCCCGGTAGTCAGCCCCGGCACTGCGACATTCGCCTCCGCTGTATCAGTGGTCAAGATCGGGACAGAGTTCCGAGGGCTTCTGACAATTGAGTTTCAAAGGCCGCGTCCAGTCGAAGCAGAAGGCTGGACGCCTTGGCAATCTTCTCTGCTCTTTGGGGGAAAATCAGTCGACACTGACTGCGTTTGATTGGCGCATGATTTTGAGTGAATGAATTCTTGATTGTACTAAAAACTTGGAAAGATGTAACCGGCGTGTGTGCGGTGTGGCGTAAAGGAATCCATATACCCGTCATTGAGAATGCCTGTCAACCAGCAATGGCATGTTATCGCTTTGTTTGTTTGTTTGTTTGTTTGTTTGTTTGTTTGTTTGTTTCTTTCTTAGTAAGAACTATTATCTGTTGATACGGATGTTGTAGGTATTTCCTGGGCCATGTTTGCTCGGACAATAGCGAGAGTAGTGCTAAACGCAATATGTACTAAAAAAGGTGAAAACTGCCATATCTAGACGTTGTGGAAACGTCGGCCAATGTTGGATGTAGCGTCCACGTCCACCCAGAATATATTCCTAGACACAGCTGATGCTCATCAAATAAACGCGTTATTTATTAAGTGATGCTTCAAGAATTGGCCATAATTTAGATTCAGCTGATTTACCAATCATTGTACTAAATGACGATATTTGCTTGCTTAATCTAAGAAACCGCTAATCATGCAACCCCGGAACGCTAAATCAAGTCAAGAATATTACTGTAGAATAAATCAGAATTAATACGTACGCTCTTAATATTCGCGGACCTTTGATTTCTCATGTATTCAACAGAGATCTATTAACTAGATGATCACGCTGAGTTCCCAAGCTTCCGGTTCAGATCCATCACTTGGTCGCCAAAACTGCATGCAATTCCCCAATCCGGGCAAAGGTATGCAGCTGCATACATATCAAGCTCATCCACTCAACCCGCCGCTATTTTCGCATTCTTCCAAATCAAAACAACCAACTAAAATCCATCCGCCTAGTCCGCCCAGCCTAAAGATCTGTCAGCTCCCGTAAACCCCCATTGCGTCATGCGCCTCTCACCTAACGAGCTTGCGGGGTCTTCGCACTTTGATGCTCAGTTGTCGCGGCCTTACAAAACCGAAAAGAGGAAAAAGATGCGTAACTAGTTAACGCAATGGTGATTAATAATTTCTTTTGTAGAACTTTAAATTGAACCTCACGTCTCTTTTCTTTTTGAATGCCTGTGTATCTTTGTTCCATTGTTCTTTGAGCCGCTTTTGGTGATTAATTGTAGGCCCTTTGTAAACCAACTTTAAGAGACAGGACAGCATCTTCTTTGTCGTCAATATGCCTCTTCCTGGAGCTCTCGGATCAGAGTATGTCACTACTTTCTTCATTCTGACCCCGTTCATTTCCTACGCATACCCGCTTCTGGTATATCAAAGAACAAACATACACCATTCCGATATTTCCAGTTCTCACCACAACCTCAAAACGTGACCGTCTTAGTTAACACCACCGCAGCCTCACCGTCCTCGCAAGCCTTCTTCTCAAAGATGGCCCCCGCAAAGTCATCCCCACGCCTCGTCGTGTGCGCGTCATCTTCAACCAAACCACCATCGTAGACACCACTCGCGCCGTCTGGGTCTGGGAGCACGATTACTACCCGCACTTTTACATCCCTTCCTCTGAGCTCAAGAACTCCACGGTTCGCGACAAAGAGTCCATCAAGGGCAATGCTTCAGATGGCACTGTCAAGGCCGCCATTGTCGAACTCATCGTCCCTGAAAGAGCAGGCATCCCAGAGAAGAGCACGACCCGGGTGTTGAGATTTGAGAATGACAGCAGCTTGGGAGACCTGGCAGGACTAGTAAGGCTAGAGTTTGGAGCAATGGGTAGTTATACGCTTTCATCTTCATAACACAACCTCTGTCTATATGCTAACCCAACACAGACTCATGGCTCGAGGAAGACATCCCCATCTTCGTCCACCCCAAAGACCCCTTCAAGCGCATCGACATCCTCCCCTCAACCCGCCAAGTCGAGGTCCGCATCGCCGGCAAAACCGTCGCCAAGTCCTCCTTCGCCCAGCACCTCCATGAAACCAACCTTCCAGTCCGCTACTATCTCCCCCTCGGTTCCATCGACCCGGCGATCCTTCGCCGCAGCACCACAGTTACTTCTTGTCCTTACAAGGGCGACGCGAATTACTACGATGTTGTTCTCGATGGAAAGGAGTATAAGGATGTGGTCTGGTATTACAACTTCCCGATTCAGGAGAGTCTGGCAATTGCGGGACTGGTGTCATTTTACAACGAAAAGGTGGAGATTTTGCTGGATGGAAAGTCTTTGACACAGCCAGTTACACATTTCACATAATTCTTGAGAGGTTATGAGGACACTGACGAGGCATGAAACGGTTTGGGTAAACATGATTCGTGGGCTGATGAATATGAATGATTAGTTGATAAAATGTAGCCATCAAGCTATGCACAATTACATTGATACCGGCATTGGGCTCCAAGAGGTAAAATGGCGCGCCTTGGGAGCCGGCCCATGGAACTTTCAATATTGCCATTCATCATCTCCATAAAAAAATATATTATTATGAATACAAGTAATTACCCCATCGTTTATTCCCAATTTCCACTAATACTCAACCGTTACCCAGAGAAACGCCATGTAGAAAACGCATGTTCTAATCTATGAAGAATCATGCCTCATCGTTCTCCATACCCATTGCATTAATCGTATCCATCCCATTCTTACCATCGTCTACTTACAGTCTTCTTCTTGATATATAGTTGAAGCCTATTGCCAGCACCGCAGAATTCCGTGGCGTTTCCAGGACATACCATATTACACTCCGAGCTCGTCACATTTTTGCCAGGGGTAGAGTCGGCCCAGCCCGCAAGATTCAGAGCATCACCGCACCAACACTCTTGGCCATACTCGATGCCGGCATACTTGTATTGATTACAGCGAGACAAACAGATTTGAGGAGTCATGGTCGTGTCGTTGTTGTAAACTTGGTTATCCATTAGCTTCCCAGCTGAAGGCTCCACTAGACATCCATAGTAGGTGAAGTTTCTATTGCCATGAAAAATGATGGGGCCGGTAGGCGACGGCGATGCTGATGATGTTGAAGTAGGAGATGAAGTAGTCACCTTTGGAGTAGTGGCCGTATCACCGATACTGGTAGCTGTTGAGATGTTGAGCGTTGCTGGGGTGCTGGTTCCCGATGACGTGGTTGTGGCATTGGACAAAAGCTTGTATAGCTCGAGTCTCGATCCAGCACCACAGAATTCTTTGCCATTTCCAGCGCAAGGGAATGAGCAGTCATCTTGATTAGTCGCCTTCTGGCTACCCTCCTTCATAACATTACCACAGTAGCACTCTCTTCCATACTCGGTACCAAAGTAGGTATAGCCCTTGCAGAAATCAGCGCAAGTCTCGAGTGTCATCGAGTCGTCCGCATACATCTGGTCAATAATGGCACGATCGTTGAGCGGCTCCTCCCAGCACCCTTGGAAGGCGTAGCTCTTGACGAACTTTTTGATTGCGGGGCCGGTAGGAGTTGCAACAGCCGTTGTTGTTGCCGGGGTTGTAGAGGAGCTAGAGTCAGATGTAATCGGAGGAGCAGCAGTAGTGGGCGCGGAACTTGTGGTTACCAGCTTTTTCAGCTGGTAAGCATTGAGACGATTAGGCCCACCACAAAACTCGGTCGAGTTGTCGTTACAAGTCATGCTGCAGTCCTCAATCGGGGCTGGAATTGATCCCTTGCCGAATGCATTATCGCACCAACATTCTCCGCCGTACTCAACACCAGCATAGACGTATCCGTCTGCCTTGCACGCCTTTAGACAGCTTGCGACGGTCTTGTTGGCAGTCTCTACAAAGTTGGCGAGAGCTCGTGCGTTTGTAGCTTCGGTATAACAGCCAATGCTAGAGTAGCCATCCAATCCAGGGTTAACTGATGGCCCCGTGGGGGTAGGACTACTGGACGAAACGGTCGTCGAAGTGCCACCAACTGTGGTGCTTTCATCTGGGGGAGAAGTGGTAGTGATTGTAGTAGGAGCGGCAGAAGTTGTCGTAGAGACAACAGTAGCTTCGAGTTTGTAGACGTTGAGGCGGTTAGGGCCGCCGCAATATTCAGTGGCATTATCATTGCAAGTCATCGCACATTCAGTGATGGGAGCGGAAACCGAACCATCGCCAAAGGAATCACCACACCAGCACTAGGGCACAAAAGTTAGTAGACGATCTCATCTCTCATTGCATCATTCACAAGACTTACCTCTCCGCCATATTCAACGCCAGCATATGTATAATGACCAGCTTTGCAAGCAGTAACACATTGTGCCACAGTCTGCTTATCCGTATCTACTTCGTTGGGAAGAGCACGCGCGTCAGTAGCTTCTGTATAGCATCCAATGCTAACGTAGCCATCAACACCGGGATTTACCACTGGGCCGCTCGTTGGTGGCGGAGGATCCGTAGGGTCGCCTCCGCTTTTGAGGGAATCAGCAAACACGGAAATATATGACTCAGTACCATCGCCATTTCCACCGCAGACCTGGTTAATATCCCCACCACAGTAGTAGTTGCACTTGGAATCGTCAACCTTGAGGTTGGGAATCGTGTCTCCTCCCCAGCACTCGGTAAGATACTGGGTACCGCAATAGGCATATTCTTTCTCAGCACAGGCAGAGATACACATAGGGTTGGTGTTGTTTTCATCTCCATAGAGCTGGTTGGAAAGTTGGCGGCCTGGATTGTTCTCCTTGTAGCATCCAATATAGCGGTAACGGCCCTGATCACTGTTGGGCAATAGAGGAGGAGCTTGCTCTGATACCGCTTGACAGAAAAACTGTAAAAACTGTTTTCCGAGCTTCGGATCGTTGGTATTCAAAGTCCACGGCGCAGTACCGTTGTAACTGTCGACATTCCACTGAGACTTGGGGACGGTGCAGGTGAGGGTAGCATTCGCGCTTTCGCCTGGAGCCAAAGATGTTCCTTCAGCGAGATCCACCTGGTTAATGGCCCGAATGAGACCTGCGAGGCCGAAAGGTGGTTTTGAAACGGTAAGAGACAGGTTGACGCCACCCTCGGGTGCCTTGTTGGTGATTCGGAATTTGAGCGAGCGCTCGTTGTTTTCGGTGACGTTTCCAAAGGTAAAGGGAGTACCGTTGACATATGGCACCCAACCAGACTCATCGGGAGTCTGAAACTCGAGCAAGGCGATTGCAGCCGGGCCAGAAGAGCCGGCAATGGATATAGTCTGGTTGCCGCCATCTGAAACAAGAGTGACGAAGCCAGAGAAAGTGCCGCTTTCAGAACCATCGAACTGAACTCCGATGGTAGCGCTTGCTTCGGGTCCAAGCGAAGAAGGAATATTCTGAACAGTAAATTTGCCAACTGTCAAAATACCCGAGCCATTCCAAGTTTGCCACGGACCGGTAGAACTGGTAGAAGAATACAAAATGCTCCGGACGGTAAGCGGTCCATTTCCAAGATTGTTGACAATCAGAGTTTCCGTGATGCCGTCAGGGTCCTGTCCCGTAACAACACCTTGGAAGGTAACCGTGGTTGGCACGATGGACAGGAGAGGGCCAGAACTCTGGCCAGTTCCAGTTAAGCGAGCATGGGTATTGGGGCTATATCCACCAACAGTATTCGTGGTATTGACGACGACGTCATTTGAGATGAGACCGACAGAGGTAGGGGTGAACTTGGCCTGGATGGTAAAGGAGTCGCCTTCGGCCAGCTGCAGAGGCGTAGTAGGAAGACCCGAAATGCCAAAGTCTTTGGCAGAATCAAGTGCAACACCGGTAACAGTAAGGTCAATCAATGCAGTGCATGTTAATGATTGGGAGTTGCTGGTAGTCTTAATATCAACGCGACCGAATGCAACAGGCGAAGTACAGTTGAAAGGAGCGTTGACAGGCGATCCAAATCCGTAAAAGAGACCTTGATTGGTGCCAATGTATACAATTTTATCTCCAAAGACCGGTCGGGTGAACTTCATGACTCCGGGGATGTTGAACGAGTTGATCATGTTGAGCTGGCCATTTTTCGGAACAGCATCGTAGACGCGAAGGTTCAGACCTTGAACGTCAGTTACCCAAAAGAGTCCAGTGCCTGGCTGGCCATTGAGAGAAGTTGTAGTTCCATGGCTAACGCCGAGGATCCAAGCATTGGTCTCGGGGGTCTCGGCAACTTTGGTGAATGAAGGGACACCGGCCGTGCAGGAAAATTTGAAGACATTGGATGGGTGCTGAATAACGTTGATGTAGATGTAGCCACCTTCCAGGGGATAAACGCCTGCACCGGCGTAGACGGAGTTGTCGTTCTGGTAAACTTGAATAGCGGCATCCAAGTTGTTAGGCCCATTTCGATAACCACCCAGATTATCCATGTTGAGCCAATAGGTCTTGCCGCTTTTACCAGTGACGACACCGATGCGTTTTACGTCGCCGCAGGAAAACTCGCTTGGAAGAATCTCAAGAGGGCTCGTCCCAAGATCCCTGTCGGCACCATCCAAGGCCTGT
This sequence comes from Trichoderma arundinaceum, assembly GCA_025919625.1. Classification (NCBI taxonomy): domain Eukaryota; kingdom Fungi; phylum Ascomycota; class Sordariomycetes; order Hypocreales; family Hypocreaceae; genus Trichoderma; species Trichoderma arundinaceum. The sequence continues at coordinate 402,021 of JAMQTF010000007.1, read as the reverse complement.
TTCTCCCATGGCATGAAGAAATCGACCAGATTAAGACTGCCATCAGGGTTTATGGTCATGTGGACGGCAGCTTCTTCCAGAGAAGTGGGAGGGTTGAATCCCTTGACAGGGACATTGGATAACTGGGACGCGTAGCCATTGCCAGTGGCGTACCAGATTGAGCCAGCGTTATCAGACGCGATACCTCCACCAGACATCCAAACGCCTGCACCTCGAATATCGTTGGGAACACCCTTGCCTTCCATGGCGTAGTATTCGACTATTTTACCCGTTGTCTTGTCCCAGCCAATGATCCAACCAGTAAAGTTGTACTGGACGCAATGCGACGCAAATCCAGCATAGATGAACTGGCCAGTGTGTAGCAGCGCAGTGCGCTGGTGGTGAATGCCACCGTTAAACATTCGCAAATCGCTGTTGCGGGCAATGACTCCTTCTAGCGGGACTGGAAAGTTGGGTCTCTCGCTGAGATCATTGGCATCCAAAGCATGGATGAAATATCGACCAGCAGCAAGGCCCTGAGGCTTGTTCAACAAGGATTGATCTGCATACGTCTTTGCAGTCAAGTAGAGCGTATCGGTGTCGGGATCAATCACGCCAGTGGCAGTGACACCAATGTTGGGGTTGATGTCAACACATCCATCAAGGTCAGCAGCCAGGAAGGGGATGTGGAGGTTCCTCGATGCCACAATGTCGCCAGTCTTTGCATCAAGCTTGTAGACATTGTTTTGCGTTGTTGCCACATACACATACTGCCTTGTCCCGCCGCTGGGAGTATAGACAAGAGGCTGAGAGAAAATCTGCTCGGCAGCTCCGCTATAGGCGCCAGGCAGTCGAGTTTGGAACAATTGACCAAATGAGGAGCTTCCGACAACGGAAGGGTCCATGTTGTGGTTTCTATCGTCACATTAGCCGCCATGTATTGTTTACTGCAGATACTGTAGCTCGCTTACGTTTGGTATCCAGCTCTGGAGTTGTCACCACCCCAGGTGATGGTATCAGTCGAAGCCAGCCCATTGGCCAGGCCAACGATGGCCGTGAGCAGCACCACAGCCAAACCCATTATCGCAAAGATTAACGGCGAGACAAGATGGGGTTGGTGTCTGACGGCGAGAAAAGCAGGGGAAGCCTGCTCCTCTTAAAGGGAAAGAAACGATGCCAAGAATGCATGGCCAAAGTCGGATGCTCGATATCGGAGACAGTTCAGAGCTGAAGAACCCTGCCCGGCCAGGGGATGGCGAAAAGCACCCATCGTACGGAGTATGTGCCGCAGTCGTTCGGGATTCCATGGCATGGGTCCGTATCTTGCCATAAGATCCGCTTGGCTGGCTTTTGCCTTGACTGGCTGGTGGAGACACGGGCTGATGGTGCTAATAATATTGGAAGCGCAGCCGCATCGCCCACCCAGTACGACGTGGACGGTGGGCCATGTTAGCAAGCAGAGCAACGCAAAGCAACGCAAGCAAAGTGTCAACACAATCTCACTTGTGCCTGTCCATCTGGGAATGGCAGCAGACAGGGGGGTGCAAAAGAAGAAGAGAACGTGCGTAGGTTGAACAAAAGGACTTTGCAAGACAACGCCGGGCTTTGATTAGTAGGCGTCTGTCAGCCGGATAGAGACTGGCGCCAGGCCATGAGTGCCCTAATCGGATCCTGCCGCGGCTCTAATAGCGGGTGCCTGACAGCATCTCACCCTGCAGGCTCGGTGGCGGAAGCGGCACGGAGCTGGTGCTAGTTGATAGCAATCGATTTGGGGGCTGAAGACAAGATGTCCAGTGTCTCGGAGCTGCATCTGTAGAAGTCCTGTAGTTCTACACTGACAAGGAGCAGCAGTGTAGAGTTCATACATGATGTATTGAGACAGTCTATACAGATGAAGAAGTCAACAAGAGTAAACTACCACGGGATAATCAAGATACGCTAGCTATAGCTGTGCAAGGGGGTCCTGCTGTGGGCAAAAGAAGCATGTTTAGATGCATCACTAGTTGGACCCATTGATAGTACAAGAACGGCATCAATAGCACGGGTCATTCGGAGCAGCAAGTCTCTACAGGCAGCTGTGTCACCAGCAATTTTAGGTGAACAGAAATAGAAACTCCCAGATTCAGCTCTCTTGCTCCCTTTTCAACCCGCGAAGCCCTTCCCGACGGCGTCCACGAGACTAATTTCCACCACCACGCGGGAAGGCTGCTAGCAACCAATATTTGGCGTCACAAGCAACAGCCGCCATTCACTGCGGTTGTGGCGCACAGACAGTCTCCCATCTCTTGTATTAGCCGACGACCCTGTCTTAGATGCAGCGCACCTTGTTCTTTGTTATCTTGCAGCGCACCATCTCCCTCTGTTCGCCAGCTGAGACTGAACCTTGCATGTGCATACAATAAATATTGTACGAGTCCCACAGAAACGCCCCCAACGCTATTGTTACCAGATTTGGCTGCCAAGGGTCTAGAGAAAGTCAAAATTGGAAATATGCAGATTCACGTGTGCAAAAATAGATGTTTCCAAGAAGAAAACCTTCCAAGTTGTCAATGTCTGTCTATCCTAGAGGATCACAGATGACATTGTGAACCCCCAAGCTCATCTCAGCCCACGTGGTCGGAGGATTGATACCGGGAGTTTGTATGATTGGTGGCGCAAGACTGCCGGAACATATTAGTTGTCCAAGGAACTCCCATGCCCAATATTGCCTCTCTTTAGGAAAAGACCAATATGACAGATTCGATATTCCCAGGATCCCCAGGCGTCTCTCTGCACATACAGGTTAAGGCGTTCATCCCGCTAGCCCCAAATTCAGGTTCACCGTTCCAAAGCACTCGCTTATCGCCCTAGCTGAAGAGCAGAGACAAAGTGCAGCTGAAAAAAAAAAGGGGTGCATTCCGAGCGCGACTAACAGAAGAAAAAGAAGTGGGAAGGGAGAATATTGGTTCTACGGCCAATTTAATTGCCGGTGGCAATGGCAAATCTTGGCTGCAGGGAAAGCGATATCGCTGCCCATCTTGTGCGCAGAACGTGGATGGGGTGTGGTAGCATTCGTAGATAGCACGTCAACGAGCGTTTGCATACGAATATATTGGTGGCGAAATAGAAAAAATATACCACTCTGATATTTCATTCTACCAATTCTTCTCATTATCGTTGCCGTGGCCAATTATCCTCTATGTGTCTGCCAGCAAGCGCGCAGAGCCTTCCCTCTAGGAAGTATGTGTTACATCGGGCTTTAGAATTGACTCGAGAGAATGCTCATCGTAGCTATTCATTATCGTCACCGAATTGTGAAAGAAAGTCGGTTCATTGGGATATTTCGTCTCTGTCGCACGTTGTAGAAATCCCGACTCGACTGAGTATTCTCCCCCATACCGCATCCCCCACACCACAAGCAACTATTCTCCACCGATGTTTCCTAGCCTTTCTTCACCATCGTCACAGATGTATTCCACGAAGTAGTGCGTTTTGTGCTTCCTCAATAGTTTTCGTCAAAGTAGCCTGCATATTCGATCGAGTAGAATTCCTTCCCAAACCGAAGTTCAGATCTCACTAGTGGTAGAGGCACAAGAGATGTCCGCCCGACATCTTTCAAAGTCAGCCCAGGCAAGGGGGACTCAGGTTGAGAAATATCATGGTTGCTAGCGCCAGCTCCAGAGCCGGTACGGTCGGGAGACATCTCATTTATCTTCTGGCGTAGCCAGGCGTTGCCCTCGAGAATTCGAGTTGCGACTTCGTCCATCCCCAGGTGACACCCGTAAGCGTCGTATATATCTTCTCTGTAGAGGCATCAGTTAATGTGAACCATTCGCGCTATGTTTGACGACGCAACTTACGCATTCAAAATGGTGACAAATTTCCTTATGGATTGCTTGCAATCCACCACCTTGCTTACATCCTCTCTAATCGCCCCGGCATATCTGTTAACCATGTCAGCGGGCGATGAGCCCAGACCATGCGACAAGTTCAAGATGTTGGACACTTTGTGTCCAAGCTCCGACACGACGAGGATGGCCTCCGTCAAGACCACGAGGAGGGCATCGACGTTTATCAACACAATCCTCTCTGATTGTGGTATTCTTCCTAGCTCGGCCCTGCGTAGGTTATTGTATAGTTGCTGTCCCAGTAGCTGGAACTGCTCCAAGTGAGCAAATGTGGATGGCTTGATGCATCTTTTCGTAGTTGAGAGCTCATTCATACGAGCTAGACTAGTGATAATTTGATTAGAAGAGTTAATGAGGCCAATAAGGCCCGTTTGTGCCGAAACATCATTAGACGAAGCGGCTGACATCCTGTCGACAAAACGCAGTGCTGAAGTTGTGTATGCGGTTGGGGAGGAAAAGAGGATTCTTAAGGAGAATTCTAAAGGAGAATTGAAAGAAGAAAACTAGAAGCGATAAATACCATGTTACAACGACAACGCAAGTTACCACCTGTTGACAGTTGATCCGTCGTTTGCTGTCGCCCTTGCCAGCCAACTGTCAGCTCCAATACGCTCGAATGCAGAACTTGGACAAACTAGTTTACTGTTTGGAATAGAATTATGGAGATTTTACGCTGAGAACAATCCGAGTCAAGCTGAGTGCCAGAATCGGCCTCAATAAATCCTTTTATTGACACATCTTTAGATGTTGTCGTCCTCAATACAGCTACCCTCTATCAAGATCACCCTATGCCCCGTAGGCATTTTCAAACCTATCATGTTACCCCCATTCATGTCTACCATGGAGAATTAACGGTGTATGGGATAATGCCCCCTCCGCCGCTTCTGTTCCTCGCCTTGTCCTTGCACGCAACGCAGGGACCGCTTCGCAAGTGTGGTCGAACAGGCGTACTAGCCCCCCAGAGAATAAAGGACGTGTTCTCAAATTCGGTAGGCGCCTTGTATTTCTTGCACTTCAAGCACTCGAACTCCCAGCCAAGGATGCTGAACAGTCTCGCTTTCTGGCCCAGAGATAGACGACGCGCTGCTAATGCCCTGTCTACAGTTTCCACGACCGAGTAGCCCGGTACTCTCGAACTCGACCTGAAGCCATCATCCCCAATCGTGTCAAGGACGGTGAAGTTTTGGCGGCCAACCGACAACTTGGTGTCGAGAATAGCGAGCACATCTCTGTCTATGCCCCTGTTGACCAACTGGGTGCGAAGTGCTCGTCCGCCTGAGCTGCTGGATCCTCCCTGGGATCGAGAGGACCTTCGGTCAGGATCGTCGTATGCCTCGAGACTAATGATGCGGCCTGACATGGTTGCTAGATACTTTTGGTTACGGGTATGTTGCCAAGAAATTGTGATAGATGCTTAGAGAAGGACTGCCGAGTATGTGGTTTTCCATTGATACGACCAGCGTCTATTCCGCATCTTTTATATAATTTATCAATGGGTTTCTATCGTTGGGATTCACGCAAGCCTTTTTTTGCTCTTATTCATGCTGAAACACCCGCAACGAGGTTTTGAACTTTGGTGCCACACGCCGTGTTACGATTCACTAATAGCAACAAGTTAGACATTGAGCATAGAGTGTCGTAGGGCTACTCAACGATGGAGAAACTGTCGGTCTATTCGTATTACGTGGCTGTGGAACAGCGATGCTGCTTTAGTCTGATTTCTATACGCATTTCGACTCTGAATTGCTGAGAAATATATTAAAGGCCAGCCACCCTTTTTATTTACTTCGAATCAGCTCTTTCTTTCTGATCAAGAATTACAGGCATACCTTTTACTAGTAAACGAGGAAAGAACAATCAAATGGTCGTCTTTGTTGTTGAGCTCGATTTGAACACAAGTGATTTATCGTCACCTCTTTTACTCCCTACGCACGAAGAAGTTCTACTTTTAGAACATCTAAATAGTTATTCATAATGTCAATTACAGCATCTCCCCCACTAAAGTTCCAAACTATCTGATCAAAGCAAGTGCCAGCTAACCCCTATCATTGACCTAACCGACATATTTGTCCACCGCTATAACTGGCACAAGAAAAAGAAACCGAGGCCTGCCGTAGCCTCAAAGAAGAATTCCTTGGACCCGCAAAGTATCCTAAACTTGGCCGACCCAGGTAATGCATTGGCAGGTGGAGCCGATGAACTGAGCTTCGGGGGCGCCGATAGCACGACAGACATCCACCATTCGCTCGAGATCATCTTTTCTCACAAGGCCCTTCCGGATTTTGTATTTGAAAGTGGCGAGAGATTCGGGTCCAGGGCCAATGAAGTACTGCCTCTCAAACATCATGCCCGATTTGCCAACGGCACATCGGACGTGGATGAGCTGTCCGACGCCGCCCTCATCTGTCTCGACATACACGGCGAAGTGTTCCTTGCTGTTGCCGAAGCACGCTTGGATCTCGTAGACGGTATAGAATGGCTGGATTGGATCCATGTTGTCGAACGAGTAGGTGAGATTTTTATTTTTTATTTTCTTTAAAAAGAAAAGAGTAGTTGTTGGATATTCTAGAGGAGGCAGAGCGTACGAGGAAGAGTAAGCTTGGGCTGAACACAATGGCAAAAGAAGGAGGGAATCAAAAGGAATCTTATACCTGGCTGGCAGATATCGTGTAGCTTCCAGCCACCGTGAATCTTCTACTCTTCTCCCCGCGGTGACTGGATGTTGATCCTCGCAGCTGAGCACAGTAACCTGACGCAAACGAATTGGAGCGTTCTCGACACGATGAAGATGACAAGATTCGGCTTGGTTCAGGACGCTTCTTAATAGAGATCAGCCCATAGGATTGGATGCTCTGCCGATTAGCCGGTGACAAGAGAGCAAGACAGAGCAACTGCTGCGTAGCAGAAGAGAAACTGGCCTAAGGCACAGCAGGACCGGAATGGACAAGGCCCGATGGAGCTGCGAATGTAATCGCCTCCTTCCTGAGACCAGCTGACATCAGCCAGTCACCGCTGTCTGGCATCGAGTTTGGCCATCGAGAAGCTTGGAAGCTGGGTAGGAGTGCATCAATCTGACTTCTTGCTCATGTCCAAGTGAATCTTTTTGGGTTGGGACCAAGTGCAGTGCATTGGTTGCTTCGACCTACTGTCCATTCAATGCATTTCTTGGTGGAGCACGTAGTATTGCTATTGCCTCCAGAAGCCTTGTAGAATCCGCAACATCTCCGTCCGTGTATGTGCTTTCCACAGACACATGGGCAGCATTGCCAAAGGCAGTCTACATAAATTGGCAGTACTCGAAGCTATGAGTCGATACCCTTCCTTCGCCAAAGCCCACTGGTGAATATGTGATGGCATTTTTCTCCACAGGTCTCTGCACTCGAAGATTTAGGACCACAGCCATTATTTCCCCCCTACCAGCTGCCCCAGTCCCGTCATACTTTGTAGCTTCTTCTTTATAAAAGGCACTCTTCTGCTGATTCCGCCTCCCCTCTGCTACACGATTGAAGGCAGGCTCAATGCAGTCTACGATTCTCAACTTAGGGAGAATAGGACCCAGTTCTTTTGAACGTCCCATTTGACTAGGCATCTCCAGTGGCCTTTGTATGAACTACCCTGCAACGTCCCAGAATATTCCTATTAGCATCAATCAGTTTGCCCAAATAGTAGATTTAGAGGTTTAAAAGCGGTAGAAGAGCAGTGATGACCACTCCCTTCGAGATTTTGTTCAATGCTACACCATCGCTAACCAGTAGTCAGGACCCATTCAGCCTCTTCTGCAATGAACAATCTTCGAACAAGCTCAGTAGCATTGAACCGCCACTTGATTCAAACAAATAACAAGTACTAATGAATGAGTGCAGTGAACGAGGCCTCTTTGTATCTTCTACTACTCTTGCTTTGTCTTACCCTTGAGTGCTTCGACGGGTGATGAGCTGCTTGGGGATCCTGGTGGAAGTAAGCCAGAGCATAAAGGAAAATATTTGCACTGCGCAGCAGGAAATCCCAAACGCATAATAGTTATACCAGCATCATACAAAGGTATGAAAAGGTTGGTTAGAGAACAATTGCTTCTTGTTGACCGCGAGACATCGATGCCAGCATGTTGTGGTCCAGCAATACGGCAAAATGCTTCCTCTGCCAGCACGAGCGAGCTCGAATTCAATAATCATAATATCGAACCCAAATCCTATCACAGACCAATATTTTCAATACCATTTACACATATAGTTAAACTATATAGCATTAGAAGGTTTGGCGTTGGCGCAAAAAGCTGCTGTGAAAATCGACACCAAAAATCTGTAGCACCCTGGTACCAGCAGCATGATGTTCTCTGTAGATCCTCACCGATTCGACCATTCAATCGTTGTTTACATGGGTGGATCGCAATACATTAATATTATATTGAGCTAATAGAAACAAAAGTCTTGTTTCTACTAATTCAATAGCCAAGAAATAGCTCATATTGTCATTTCAATGAGAGAACTTTTCTTCTCAATGCTCCCACTACGGAGAATCTATGCCGTGACGCATTGGCAGCAAAAAAGCTAGTCCAACAATGTTAGTGAATGGAGAAACGGTACTTCGCCTCCACTATAAAAGATCGGCAGGTTAGAGGTACCACTCGAGTCATCGAAAACACTTCCGGCATTAGCAAGCTCCCAAGAGCAGCGACCGGCCGATTGCCGGTCCGAAAATTTTCACCCCACCACTGATAAGAGAGGGGCATAATTTCATCACAACTTTTTGCTCTGCTTGGGGTGCATCGTCTCCTCCGGTGCAAAAGCTTTTCGTTTTGTCTTATGGCATTTTGTATTTCTGCTCAGTAGCAGAAGTCTTCAATATGCCGTACGAGGTTCTTGTTGGAGGCTCGTGCTACACGGCCTCGGATGCCCAGAAGCTGAGGGAGCTCATCAACAAGTCCAGCCCCTCCAAGGTCAAGGACATCCAGGGCCAATGGATCTACTATGTTAACTTGCAGGTGTCGTCTCACGATACTCTGGAGCAGGTCGAGGAGTTGCTGCAGGATGTTCGGGGCTGGGGGTTGGCTTCCGAGAGTGCCGGGAATGCCGTCACGATATACGCAACGCCTCGCTACATCTCACCCTGGAGCTCCAAGGCCACCAGCATTGCCCATGTCTGTGGCCTGCGGGAGCGCGTCTTGCGCATCGAGCGAGGCCGCCGGATTTCCATCGAATTTGAGGAGCGCCTACCCGAGGGTGGTGACGCTTCATTCCGCGATGTGCTCCACGACCGCATGACTGAGCTTTTCAGCTCTGAGTCGCCATCTTTGGTGCAAATGTTCGAGTCCAAATCATCGTCTCCTCTGGTTGCCGTGGACATCTTTGCGGACAAGGAAGACCCGCTTCGGATTCTCAGAGAGTACAATCTCAAGATGGGTCTCAGCCTTGACGAATCCGAGATGCAGTACCTCGTTGATGTGTTCACCAAGCTTGGCCGACCGCCTCACGATGTCGAGCTGTTCATGTTTGCTCAGGTTAACTCAGAGTATGAGTGTATCCCTGTCTAACTCCCATGAGTGGGCTGCTCACTTTTGTATCCAGACACTGCCGACACAAAGTCTTCAACTCGGCGTGGACTATCGATGGCGTCCCTCAGGACAAGAGCCTTTTTGAGATGATCAAGACGACTCACAAGACCACGCCTGACTTTACTGTTTCGGCTTACAGCGACAACGCTGCGGTCCTCGAGGGCGACAACGCCAATGTCTGGGCTCCTGATTACTCTACTGGCTCCTGGAAGCTTATTCCCGAAGTTGTCCATATCCTCACCAAGGTCGAGGTAAGCTTTACACGTAATTTCTACCCTATATCCATCCGCTGACTTAGCCTCAATAGACTCATAACCATCCCACTGCCATCTCGTAGGTTTTTTCTCTCAGCAGCCCTTTTTAACATGCAATTTTACATGTCCTACTTGTCATTACTGATTACAGGATGTACAAGAAATGGGGCATATGCATTGATATGAAATCTTTCATGGACCACAGAACTGATTCCCTTTCTTAGGCCCTTCCCTGGCGCAGCCACTGGTTCGGGTGGAGAGATCCGAGATGAAGCTGCTGTTGGACGAGGTTCCACTACAAAGGCTGGACTAAGTGGCTTCTGGGTCTCAGACCTGCTCATCCCTGACAACCATGCACCTTGGGAGACCGACATTGGCCGACCGCGTCACTATGCCAGCAGTCTTGACATCATGCTGGAGGCGCCGATTGGTAGTGCCCGATTCAACAACGAATTCGGTCGCCCGGCTCTCGCGGGATGCTTCAGAACCCTCCTTACGCCTGAGGACGCGAACAGTGGCTCTGAAGTGTCGAGTGTTACCGACTGGCGAGGTTTTCACAAGCCCATCATGATTGCCGGTGGCCTCGGAACCGTGCGACCTCAGCATGCCCTCAAGGAAGAACGATACGTTCGTGAGGGCGCCCATGTTATTGTTCTTGGAGGCCCCGCAATGCTCATCGGTCTCGGTGGCGGTGCTGCGTCCAGTAACGCTTCTGGAGAGAGCAATGCGGATCTTGACTTTGACAGTGTTCAGCGTGGTAATCCTGAGGTAGGCCGGTCTCTTGATGAATGGATTTCTCATTTCTCGAGTATCTAACTAACAGCGATACAGATGGAACGACGCGCTCAAATGGTCATCAACACTTGCACTGCCTTGGGTGAACACAATCCGATTGCCATGATCCATGACGTTGGTGCTGGTGGATTGTCCAACGCCCTTCCTGAGCGTAAGTTATCGTGCTCACCAATGTCTCTATCGCCTGATTGCAGCTCTAACAGATACCAGTGGTCAAGGATGCTGGATTCGGAGGAAACTTTGAGCTTCGCCAGGTGGAAAGCATGGATCGAAGCATGAGTCCATTGGAGATTTGGTGCAACGAAGCCCAGGAACGATACGTTCTCCTAATCAACGCCGACGGCATGAACCGCTTCGCGAGCATTTGCCGACGAGAGCGATGCGGATTCTCAGATGTTGGAACTGTCGTATCCAAGAACGAGCACGGAGCCGCCAGCCTAGTCCTTACCGACAGAGAGTCTAAGGAATACCCCAGACCAATCGACCTGCCCATGGACGCCTTGTTCCCTCCCAAGCGCTTGCTGCAGAGAGATGTTGCTTCCAAGAAGCCCAACCTGGTTCCTTTCAACGCCCTGACCAGCCTGCAGAAGGCGTATGGCGAATTGAGCGGCGCTGATCTATTCAAGAAGGCCGTTGAGCGCGTCTTCTTGATGCCAGCCGTTGGTTCCAAGTCCTTCTTGATCACCATCGGCGATCGAAGCGTTGGCGGTCTCACTGTGCGCGATCAGATGGTTGGACCATGGCAAACACCGGTGGCAGACGTTGCGGTGACAGCTACGTCGTTCCACATCGGTACCAAGCAGAAGACTGGTGAGGCCATGGCAATGGGTGAGAAGCCTACCCTTGCCCTGATCGACCCTGCCGCCTCGGCAAGAATGGCCATTGCTGAGAGTTTGATGAACATTGGTGCTGCCGATGTCACAGGCGATCTGCGTCGCGTGAAGCTCTCTGCCAACTGGATGGCTGCTGTGAACCACGCTGGCGAGGGAGCTGCCTTGTATGAAGCTGTCCGAGCAGCTATGGAGATGTGCACCAACCTCCGAGTCAGCATTCCTGTGGGCAAGGACTCGACGTCCATGAAGGCTTCATGGAAGGATGGAGAAGACTCCAAGAATGTCACTGCGCCCGTGTCTGTAGTTATTTCTGCATTCGCGACAGTCCGTGAAATCCGCAGCACTTGGACTCCTCAGCTTCGTCGTGTGGAAGACGTTGGCGAGACCTCTCTCATGTTTGTCGACCTCGCGGAGGGACGAAGAGCCATGGGTGGATCAGCGCTCGCGCAGTCTCTTGGCGCCATTGGCGACAAGGCGCCCGACATGAAGAACTTTGATCTCATCACCGACTACTTTGATGCCCTGTCCCAACTCCACAGAAGCGGCGTTGTCTTGGCCTACCACGACAGGTCCGATGGTGGTCTCATCACTACCATTGCTGAGATGATGTTCGCTGGTCGGTGCGGCGTTGACATGATGCTGGACGGCATCTCCAAGTCTGGCAAGCCAGAGGACATCATCGAGGCCATGTTCAACGAAGAGATCGGAGCCGTATTCCAGATCCGCACTGCCGACGAGATCAATTTCAAGAGATGCTTCGCTACTTGCGGACCACCACCTGGCTTGATCCGCAAGTTTGGCGTTGTCCGATCGACATCCAAGCAGAGCCTGAACATCCGCCACGGAGGCACCACATTCGCCACTCTTGACCGAACTGAGATGCAGCAATGGTGGTCCAAGACGTCGTATGAGATGCAAAAGATCAGGGACAACACTGCCTGCGCCGAGTCTGAGTTTACCACCATCGCCGACTCCGCCGACCCTGGTATTACCTATAAGCTGTCGTTCTCGCCTGCCGAGAACATCCTGCCTCTAACCTCGTCAATCACTGGCTTCTTTGGTAGAATCCCCCGAGTTGCCATCCTCAGAGAACAGGGTGTCAACGGATATGCAGAGTTGGCTTACGCCTTCAAGGCTGCCGGCTTTGAGCCGATTGACGTCCACATGACGGATGTCCTAGACGGACGATCACTTGCCGACTTCACTGGTTTGGCAGCCCCCGGTGGCTTCTCTTACGGTGACGTCCTCGGCGCCGGTCAGGGCTGGGCCAAGTCTATCCTCATGCACGACAACACCCGCAGAGAGTTTGCCGCCTTCTTCAAGCGTCCGGATACGTTTGCCCTGGGCGTGTGCAACGGATGTCAGATGCTCACCAGGATCAAGGAACTGATCCCCGGTGCTCAAGACTGGCCCAACTTTGTTGACAATACCAGCCAGCAGTTCGAGGCCCGCTACAGCATGGTCAAGGTGCAGGTCGACAAGTCCAAGCCCTCCGTCTTCTTCCACGGCATGGGCGGCTCAGAACTCCCCATTGTCGTCTCCCACGGCGAGGGCCGCGCCAAGTTCGCCTCTCCCAACTCCCTCCAGACTCTGTCCGAGTCCAACATGATTCCTCTCCGGTACATCGACAACCGCGGCAACGTGACGGAGCAGTACCCCTACAACCCCAACGGCAGCCCGCTCGGCGTCGCCGGTGTGGCGAGCCCCGACGGTCGTGTCGTCGCCATGATGCCTCACCCCGAGCGCACCATCATGTCTGACATTGCCAGCTACGCTCCCCCAGATGATTTGGAGGAATGGGGCGAGTTCGGCCCCTGGCTGAGAATGTTCCGCAGCGCGCGCAGATGGGTTGGCTAGACTATTGCTCTTTTTTTTATGTTGCTGTGTGTCTTTTGCTGCTTTGGTTTGAAAAGATAACTTTAGAAAATATCCAACATTGAGGGAGGCGTAGGGTGGCTTGATTTCGGCTGGTTTTATGGGATAGGGCATTGTCCATATAAATAAGATTGAACATGTAACACTTGGCCCCGATGCGTGATTGTTTCGTTCAATAATGCTTTCGTTTCTGTCTGGCGCGCTACATCCATCGTATCTGTAGCAAAAGATAATCTACTCATGCGAATCCAGATGCCCTCCCTACCAAATCATATCATCAACCGCAACAGCTCATAGGGGTATTAATATCCAGCCTTTTTGCCATACCGTTTGGTAAAACAATGGCCCAAGTCGTCATCTTCTACTCATTCTAAATCTTACAATGCTGGTCCGTCCCATGCGTCCCGCCATAGCCTGACATACCACGACTGCTTATGCGGGAACGAAACCTGCCTCTCCTTGCCGAAACCCGCCTCATCCAAGTGTCGTAGCATCCTGTCCAGCAACCCAACGTCAGTAAAAAGAGAAGCAACGCTTGTAAATCAAACAAGCCACATACCTCGCGTTGTCAATCCGCGGCTCCAGGCACACGCTCATCGTCCGGTTGTCAGCTATAAAGCACCAATGCACAAGACTCGTCAGCCACACAGGCACCCGTCCCCGCGCCCACTCTTCGCCCACAAAGACGTGTATGCCGCGGTCAAAGTCGCCCGTGCCGCCGCCCAGGTGCTGGCCGAGGATGTCCTCCTTGACCCAGTAGATTTCAAAGTAGCCAAAGGGGATACCGTCCCAGGAGGCGATGACGGGGAACGAATGCCGCAGCTTGAGGACGTTTTCCAGAAACTCTGGCTTGTACTCGCCCCAGAACTCGCTGACGCGGGGCTTTGCCATCCACATCTGCAGCAGCTGGGCGTCGGTCATGGAGGTCAGATGTGCGTGCTCCTGGGGTTTCCCCCCAATAGGCCCCAAGTAAGGTACTGGCTTCGTCGACGTCGAAGCGACTCGAAACGACAAGTACCGCCCAACGCTAGGAACAAAGCGCGAGTAGAAGATCTCTCCCATCCTATGGGGCTTCGGCCGAACGGGGTGTCGAATGCCCTTTGTAAATGTATACTGCAGCGGAGGAGGAGGGAAGTATGTCGGGAGATGCGAGGTCGAGTAAAAGGGCCCAATTGGAACAGTATGCGTCGGCGGAACGCTCGTCGGCATCGGTCCGCCCGGCAGGTCGCTGTCGAGACGCGCAAAGCCGTCCATTGACAGATACTGGCTGAAGGACGACTCGCCGCGAACGGGAGAGCTGGGACGACTGGTCACAGGCGATCCGGGAACCGACGAGTTGGCTTTGTGGTTGGGCTGCAGCGTGAAGAGGAACAGGTGTCCCGGGATCTGCCAGAACATGCGCTTCGACACAAACATGTGTGCCCACTCATCACCACCGTCGTCGAGACTCGTGCCGCAAGCTGTATCTTCCGAGGCAATCAGCCCCATGCGCTCCAGCTTCGGTATCAGATTGCGCCCCCTCAGCACACCGTCGCGCTTGATATTGATCTTCCAATCGGCCATCGGCTTAGCATTGTCGGGAGTATCTTTGGCTGCCGGGGCGTCGACATGCGGGCTCGGCTGCGGCTGGTGAAAGTACCAGTACAGCGTCACCCACATCATCATGGCAATCTGCCGCGTCGGGCTGGCGGCGGGCTTGAAGTCGGAGTTTGAGGGATTGGAGATGGAGGAGATGAAGAGCGTGTCGTTGCGCAGCGTCGGCCTGGTGAAGGGATGCACCCGCGTCTTGATGCGAGAATGCGGCCGCGAGCCGTTCTCGGCGCCGTCTTGGTCGTCTTGGTCGGCATCGCTGCGCCGTCGCTCGTAGTTGTCGAATGGCGACTCGACTTCTTCTTCCGTGTGAAGCACGACGTTCCAGCCAACGGGGAAGGCATTGGGGTGCATGCTCATCTCGTGGCTCTTGAATCCCAGGCCGGCGAAGACGGGCGTCACGGTGAAGGTCTGGCCATCAGGCAGATGCAGAAGCTGCGGCGCCATGATGTCGATGCTTTGTGGGGGTCTCTTTCTCTA
Organism: Trichoderma arundinaceum; assembly: GCA_025919625.1. Lineage (NCBI taxonomy): Eukaryota > Fungi > Ascomycota > Sordariomycetes > Hypocreales > Hypocreaceae > Trichoderma > Trichoderma arundinaceum. The sequence continues at coordinate 386,777 of JAMQTF010000007.1, read as the reverse complement.
TGCCTCAGCTCTAATGCGAAGAATGAATTAACAAGAAAAAGAGAGAAAAAAATAGAAGAGATATGGATTGTCGCATGCAGGATATCATCAGCGATGGATATAGATATGTGGAGCGGAAGCAACAGCAAGAAGTCAGCGGGGGCGGGGTATTAGCTGGGAAGCTTTTCGGAGCTGGAGAACGGCTAGTTAGTGGAGAGCTATTCGAGGCTTTGCCCCCGGACTTGTAGAGGTATCTTGGGGTCAGAAAGCGTGATTGTGATTGATGCGGTGGAAAGTTGGAGTTTTGCCACAGCGTGAGGGTTGAGAAATGGGTGGGTGGTATTCAATTACCTAAGAAACAAAACAAAGAATTCATCACATGCTCTTCTTTTTGTGAATTGCTGGCATGAATTGATTTTTTCAAGACACCGGTTTCATCCCCACTCGTTCCATAACACAGCTGAGACAAAGGACGATGCTCAAAGAAAGGAACCAAATCAGCTGCGTGGTCTGACCAGGCGAAATTTGCGCAGGGCTTGACGGCAAGCTGCTGCCAATAGTGCGACGGTCTCTCCGAGTTTAGAGTGCGGTGGTGGCATCTAGTGACAGCCGATTGTGGCACGCTAGCAATTAAGGTAGAGAAACGCTCGGCTCAGCGGATCGCGTCGTCGATCCATGGAGGCGAATAGTTGTGGGCTATTAAGCTTTGATTCTATGTGTTCTTTCTATTACTCAACAAGCACAACGAATGCATTGTCAAGATGATTCTCACGAGTCGAGAGAGTTGTCAAACATGCTATACTGTTAATCCGCCTGCTCATCTATGGCACCAACATCTCAAACATCTAACCATACATGCTATACGAAGCTGCATATATTATACGATACGTTTCACGTCTCAATCATTAATATCCTTGTTTAGCTCTCGCTCCTCTCTGCTCTTCTTCTTTGACTGCGACGTCTCTTCACTGGCGTCATCGTCATCCACATCCTTCTTCCCATTCTTCTCCTTTTCCAAAATCTCCTTCACCTCCTCTCCTCCAAGATCCTTCATCTCATCCCAGTCATAGTCGTATTCCGTCGCCACAGCCTTGATCTCTCGTCGTAGTGCGTTGGCCTCATGCACCAGATGCTCCCACTTCTGGGGATCGAATCCTCGCTCCTGGTATAACGCATGCTGCCGCCTCGAAACCGTGATATTCATCGCGGCCTTGTAGCTCAGATCTCTGCTGATGAACAGAAACCACAAATAACCACCCATGATGGTCGTGAGCCCGGCCAGGTAAGTTATCGGCTCAACCAGATCCCACCCAAACTCGGTATGGAAAGTCACATAGTAGACGACACCCCACCAGCTGGCGAGGGCTACAAAGCCTCCCTGGGCCAAGCGATGAGCTCCCTTGTGTGCTAAAAGATCGCATTCCGACTTGATCTTGGCCATTCTGTCAATGTCCCTCGACATCCGCCTAAGTTGCAATCGCATGTAGTACGTTCGATCCTTGAAGCTGGGAACCGCCACGCGTAGCTCCTGGCTGTATCCCTCGATGTTAATGGCAAACTCTCGTCCTCGAGCCGCGTCTCGGATGAAATCCCCAACCTCGGTACTGCCGCTCCATCGAACCCAATTCGCCTCCTTGTCCTTTGTGGGACCCTCGCGGCCCAGCCCAGAATACGATGCAACATTGCTCTTGCCATGGTCCCCCGATTTCCCCTGAGATTCCTGATGCTCGGCTTCTGCTCTGAAGGTAATTTCGGGTAATTTTTCGCGCCCTCGGACTTCTAATGGCGGTATCTCTGCTTGAATAAGTCGTTCGAGGTAAGAAAGTGGTTGCTGAGGGTGTACCAGAAGTGCTAGCGGCTCTAGCCTTCTCCTATTGCCCTTGTGGCCCTCGTTCTCCGACTCGTTGATGGTATTCTGCTCGGGATGAAATGGCATAGGCAAAATAAGCTTCAGCAAGCGTGTAGGCGTCGTGAGCAGGCGTCCTATATGTCTCAACTAGTCAGTTCTCGGCACGACTCTTCGTTTATTGCGCAAATCATCATACCTTTTGACTCGTCTCCTCTAGATGGGTCTGGGGAGGTCTCCTTGTACTGTTTACTCCCACTTAGCCGGTGCCAGGGTCTATCATCTGCCTGTTTCTGCGCCCCGTGGCGCTTGACGACTTGATCCTCCGCCTCATCGCTTTTCTCATGCAGCCGCTTCGCCTTTTCCCTTGCTTCATCCGCATACACCCTCTGAGATGTTGCAAAGCTTCTTCTTATGGAGGCGTGTAGTTGTTTTTGGAGGCTTGATCTCGGCAATTGAAGTGGTCTCGTACTCGTGCCTCTTAGAAGCGGCCCTTGTCCTCTAGAAATCAGAGGGAGAACGCTGAGGGTCGATCGCGCACCGACACCCAACATTGTGTTGCCAAGGACTCATTAGTCATGTAGAAAGTAAATGTCAATTGGAAAAGGTGCCCAATAAATACAAGATGAATGATGAAGCTGCAACTTGACGCGACGATAACCATGACGTCACGAGCTATGGTGACGATCATTTGTGGCTCTTGCAGCCAATCCATGTTGGTCCAAATTTAGCTTCACCCGCTAGTTTCAGCCTCGGTTTGCTCTGAGCTGCAACGACTAGCTTGCTTCAGGCGCTTTAGGCATAATCAGCGATAATGATGCTCCAGCCATTACTCCTCTGGGAGTGTTCCTGTTTCCTCAAATTGAAAGCAAACTGCTGTGGGACGGTACATGAACAAATTTCAGGTCTTACTCGCGGCTATCAAGTAGATTTACTGTGTACCATATTTGAACACTGAAGCATGAAACCTTCCCGAGACGAAAGGGCCAAAGCAGCCAAAGCTTTCATCAACAAAAAGCTTCCGTCAATATTAAAATCCAATGCTAGAGCCAGAAAGGGGGTGGAAAGTGCAGAGCTAATTATAGATCCGCCTCGGGTCTTTCCGAAGGAGGCTACAAGCACAGATGAGAATGCTACGGATTCAGCATCTCGGATGGCCCCGACTGTGGCATTAGCCACAAACTCTGTCAGTATTTGGTCCCTGGATACTCTAGAGGCTGCATCAAGGTTGTCAAAGTCTGGTCCAGGCCGAGTCGTTATTCTCAACATGGCATCTCCCCTTCGTCCTGGGGGTGGCGTTTTGACTGGAGCAACATCGCAAGAAGAGTGGTTGTGCTCCAGAACCACGCTCTATCCATCTCTTCGTGAAGAATTCTATCGCCTCCCTGAGGTTGGTGCTATTTACACGCCCGACGTCCTCGTTTGCAAAATGTGGGATTCAGAAGCATCGGACCTAAAACCAGCGGACCAATTCTTTATCGATGTCATTACAGCAGCCATGCTACGCCTCCCAGATGTCGAGAGGAACCAAGACGGCGAGGCAATGTATTCTGAGCAAAAAGACCGAGATACAGTATTGCGGAAAATGCGATGCGTCATGCGCATTCTCAAATCCCAACGCGTGAACCGTGTTGTTCTTGGGGCGTGGGGATGTGGCGCTTACGGAAACCCCGTCGAGGAAATTGCAACAGCGTGGAGGAGGGTATTGCTGGGACCAAAGTCAAAGAAGGTCGACAGAGGTGAGGTGTATGACGATCTGGAAGTTGTTTTTGCCATCAAAGATGAAGCCATGGCCAAGAAGTTTGCGAGAATCTTTGGACCAGAGGCTGTGTTTAGCGACGATGATGACAATGGCGAGAATGGTGGAGAGACTATAGAGGTTGCTGATGCGACGACCAAGCCATATTCATGAAAACGAGTCAATATTTACTTTGATTCCAAAGTTCTCACCAGACATTTACTTCCTAGACCTTTCTATGAACCGTTGATACCAATATCCAACCAATTTATGCTTCAGTGTGGCCGTTTGCCTCTCAAGCCCACGAAAAAGTAGGTTTCATCTGAAGTTGAGCCTTTTCGGTAAACGTGTCGAAAAGCCAGCCCATTCCCAGAAATTATTAATAGAGCCCTTCCCCCCCAATGCCCCCCTCCCCTGGTCGTTTTCCCCTTTCCATCTCATCAGTGTCCGAGCCCATCACCAGTGTTTCTATCAGTCCATATCGACCTTCTACCTTCTTTGTGCACTCTGTACCAGACCTTGTCACTCATGGACACATATATATACAAACACGCATTCGCTTATTATTTGTTTTGTGGGTACATAAAATCCTTTTTCATCTGAACCTTTTACTGATACGACTTAGGACGAGTCCAATTACGACTCCATATATCCACCTTTTTATTCCGGTCATTACACGACCTTATCATCCTCAGGCATCACATAGCCTCCTCTTATCTATCATTCCACGCCCTCATACATACTACATCTCTCTTTCTATCACACAAATGGAGGCCAACGACGAGGTTGACGGGATCAGAGCATCCCCTGAGATGAATTCTACGAGTGCCAACAAAGAAAACTGGCCGAACCTCATGTTGCCTCCCCCTCGACCTGCCAGACGTATCCCTCGCCAGGAACGCACGGCATCCAAAATGTATCGTCTCGGTCCTCGCGTCAAATTGACCGAGAAAGATCTCGACTTTACAATCTACAGAGATGAGACAGCACACGACATTCCTCCACCCCGGCGCCAATACTATGGCAGTAACATGCCTGCCCTACCCGAGGTCAAGAACGGCATAAAGTTCAAGTACGCCCTCGAACATGAGCTGCGTCACAAATTCCGCCCTCTCATGCAAGATGCGTGGGCCAGAAGGGACCTCGAAATGATGGACAAGCTGAGGGATAATTATTACGAATACGTCACAGTCCGAGAAAGGGTCACCGGCTCCTATGGCTGGAGTGTCGCGTGCAACCCCATGGACGTCTGTCTCTGGATCGAGGATAAAGGCTACGACCGCAGGTGGACTCGCGACCAGAAGGTGGCCTTTAGGGTTTTCCTGATTTGGATGGGCAAAGTCGTCCACCTTGCGGCCCGTCACTGGAGCGACCCCATTGCCTTGAGGATAATCGAGAAACACAACATCCAGGAGATCCCGAAGGAGTTTGAGACTCTGGGGCTCCCGAATTTGACGATTAGCAAGGACAGCGTGACGTTCGTCACCTTTACCCCCTCTGGAGAAGACAAGACCGTCGCCTATCGAGCGGCATTCACGGAGCAGGAGCAGGAGTTGATAGATCAGCGTTGGCCGGAGTACTGGGCCCCTGGGGAGGAGGCAAAGGCTCCTCTACCGGATAGCGAGGAGTCTAAGGAATGAGAAGGATATGTTGGTGGAAGATGCTTGATTGCCTTTGAACAGCAGTGGTTTGTGAAGATTTTGTTACTATAGTGTATGGAGTTTGGGACGGTTTGGGACAGAGTGGCACTTGTACAGTGTGATACCCAATTGATTTGACCATGGTCTGGTTTGTTCCTGTATAATTTGGCATATATCCTTGAGCTGTGACTCGTAAACATTCTAGAACGTAATCCCAATATTGTGTCCCATTTGCTGACCGGCGAATGAATTGGGCAATGGTGTATAGTTATTCTTCAAAGACAATTTCTGTCAGCTTTTGTTATGTGCTATACTTGGCGCATACTGCTGCAAATCAATGTGATTTGTACCGAAATATGATATTCCCTTCGTAGAGAAGATGTAATATCATCTTGTTCATTCTAATCACCGCTACGTATATCATCTACGTGGAGAGCAACGTTCTCCGGCCCATGTATATGTTTCACTACTGCTCTTAATACAAGTCATTGCATCTTATCTTTTTCCTCCATTTTATCCTTAGTTGTTCTCTGAATTGCATGGATCCGTATCTTCTAGAAAGCGAGCTCTTGGGATGGCACAATGAATAGTGAACGGTATAGGACCATTATTTACACCTTTTCATCGGAACAACTACAGAACTTGGTGATACCGAAATGATGTCTGGATGGGTCATCGCGAATGCTATGCAGGCCAAGTAGAGATTTAGTTTTAAACAATCAGGCTCTTTCATCGTAACGCCGACATCATGGTAACATCCAAGCTTTACGTTCCCAGATCATTGACGCCCTCTTGAAGCGACAGTCAAGCGCTTGATCCCTGTCCACTAAACCAGTCCCTGATAAGCATTTCCGGAGATTCTGAGCATCCACCAGGAGGAAATCTGCAGCCGCGATTGCAGACCGATGCATTACCAAGGTGAGGCTGCCTATTAGTGATATGTCTGGCAGATTTTGACTTATAGTTTCATCTTCTGCAATACATATACTAGAGTGAGACATCACCACGCCCTTGTGGAATATCCATCTTCGTTCACAGCGGTTGCCTTGGCATCAGCAAACTGCGAGATGCCTGCACGAAATCAGCTGCATCCTCCTCCCGTCAGCTCAGAGAGGCAGCTCAACTCAGTCTGAGTCCAGCTTAGAACCATAAGCCCGGGCCCTCGTACTCGTATCCTCGCGCAAGGCCATACAGCATCTGTTGAGAACAAACCCTGCAATCGCGATAACAAACCCTCACAAAAAGATTCTGCCCGCCTAGGTGTGGTGGGGTGCCGCAGCCCAGGCCCCGCGCCTGTGACCCGCTCGTCATAGTGAGCCGAAAACGAGAATCTCTTGGTGCATCTCCCATCATAACCGCTAGCCAGCGCCAGCGCTTTTTAGCTCTAGGGGTCGAATGGATCTGGAGGGGATCAATTTGGGGAATGTTGGTGCAGATAGTAGCTTAGCAGTACTTATAGTGGCCTTAGTGCTGGGCAAATTGCCAGTGTTGGGCGGTGTGAAAGGGTGACATTTGCTTTTGCGCCCAACGCCCATTTTCCTAACCGCCTCTCCTATCATCGCCACGAAGCCTCGACTTTCCTTCAGCATCATTGTTCTCTCTGTCAAGACGGTGTAAGAGTCGTGAAGAAACAGAACAAAGGCAGACTCTCGTCAATCCAATTCCGCTCTCTGGTTGCCGCATCGCACTCTTCATACCGTGGCCATGGCAGACACCAAAGTCTACCGCGCGAGCACCACTGCTCCCGTCAACATTGCTGTTGTCAAGTATGTCGAGCAATTGGGCTCCAAAAGATGGGGAAAGAACATCAATAGATAGAGGGGCATTGCTAATTAGAATCCTCTCTTCTCAGGTACTGGGGCAAACGCGACGCAAAGCTCAACCTCCCCACCAACAGCTCCCTCTCCGTGACGCTCTCCCAGAACGATCTCCGCACCCTCACGACCGCCTCTTGCTCCTCCACCTACTCTGGCGACGACAGCCTCCTCCTTAACGGCGAGCCCTCCGATGTCTCGGGCGCCCGAACCCAGGCCTGCTTCCGCGAGCTGCGCGCCCGCCGAGCCGCCCTCGAGGCTGCCGACGCCTCACTGCCCAAGCTGTCGACCTTCCCCCTGAAGATCGTCTCCGAGAACAACTTCCCCACAGCCGCCGGTCTGGCATCGTCTGCCGCTGGCTTTGCTGCCCTCGTTCAGGCCATTGCCAACCTCTACGAGCTCCCCGACTCTCCCTCAGAGCTGTCCCTGGTCGCCCGCCAGGGCTCCGGCTCAGCTTGTCGCAGTCTGTTCGGCGGCTATGTCGCCTGGAGAATGGGCGACAAGGCGGACGGCAGCGACTCCAAGGCCGACCTTGTTGCCCCCGCATCTCACTGGCCGAGCATGCGGGCCCTGATCTTGGTTGTCAGCGCTGCCAAGAAGGGCGTCTCGTCCACCTCTGGCATGCAGCAGACCGTCGCCACCTCGGGCCTCTTCAAGGAGAGAATAACCACCATTGTGCCCGCCAACATGGCCCTTATGGAGGATGCCATCAAGAACCGCAACTTCCCGCAGTTCGCCGAGGTCACCATGCGCGACTCCAACTCATTCCACGCTACCTGCGCCGACACCTACCCGCCCATCTTCTACATGAACGATGTGTCCAAGGCGGCCATTCGCGCAGTCGAGGCCATCAATGCGCAGGCAGGCAAGACAGTTGCCGCCTACACATTCGATGCCGGCCCGAACTGCGTCATCTACTACCAGGAAGAGGATGCGGCGACAGTCCTGGGCGCCTTTGCGCCTATCCTGGCCACCTCTGAGGGCTGGAAGGATGCAAGCGTTGCGAATGCCACCGCGAAGCTAGATGCGGGCATCGCAACCACAATCCAGGAGGGCGTCAGCAGAGTCATCATGACTGGTGTTGGAGAAGGCCCGCAGAGGACGGCCGAGTTCTTGGTTGCTGAGGATGGCACTCCTGTTAAGCGATAGAGGGGAAGCAATAGAATTTGGCGTTTTGCTGGGATATAAGCCGTATATGTGATGGCGAAGGAAAAAAAAGTTAATATACCGATAGATGGATCAGAGAAAAGAATCTTTGTGTATTGTCATTATCAGGGCGTTTTGCCTCTAGTTACTATTGTAGATGAATCTGATCTGGCGGTTAGCGATTTCTGTCTCAACTGCTGGCCATCTGCCACTTTTGATTCACCTGCCTAACACAAACGCTTCAACCCTGCACCGACAAACTTCCCGTTTGCACCATTCACTGCAGCATAGACTGAATTTCTCCCGCATCTTTCCCCTAAATTCACATCTCATATTTTCTCCAGTGATATTAAGTTAATATTTTCATTTTACCTTTTCTACGCGCGAACCTCTTCATGTGCTTGCGGCAGCTTGATTCCACAAGCTTACCATTGCACCTTGCATTTGAAGGTTCACTCAACGTTCAGAATGGCAACGATAGCGGCAGATCAAGAGCCTCACGACGAGCCAGTGGAGAAAATCACAGATCTCCTAGCCTGGGGCAATGACGTCGATATCGTAGAGCTCGACAAGTCTGGTCATCCGCAGCAGCAATGGCTTCACGCCCACGACGGTCATGTTTTGCCTGTGAGCATCTCTCTCCCTATATATGAGCACTGAAAAACATCAAGTGCTAACTTTCAACCCAGATTCAGCTCAAGAATAGATCCAACGGCTTCTTCTCCCGCTCTCTTCGAGAATGGCGCAAGGCTTTGGTTGACTCGTTTCTCCCAGTTGGCTTCCCGCACTCAGTCTCGAAGGATTACCTGGCATATCAAATGTTCGACTCTCTCCAGGCCTTCTTCTCAACCATCAGCTCTCTTCTTGCCAATCGTGCCCTGCTTCAAGGTCTAGGTGTGGGCGATGCGTCGTCGTCTGCGACGTTTGCCCTTCTCCTCACAATCATGAAGGATGCCATGTCCCGGATTGCGACCATCGTGTTTGCCCACCGCTTTGGACTTCGTATTGAACCAGATGCGAAGCGATATCGATTCCTAGCCGACATCTTTAATGACAGCGCCTTCTTTCTGGAACTCTACAGTCCGTACCTTGGTTCCTGGGGCAAGGTCATTGCACTCAGCACAGGCGAAGCACTCAGGGCTTTGTGTGGTGTTGCCGCTGGTGCTAGCAAAGCGGCGCTGAGCGTGCACTTTGCGAGACAAGACAACCTGGCCGAGCTCAATGCAAAGGAGGCTAGTCAGGAGACAGCTGTGGGCTTGATCGGCCTGCTTGTGGGGACCTTGGTGGTGAAGACGATTGAGGATCATTCGAGCGTCGTGTTCTTGATGATACTCCTCGTCTTTGCTCACCTTGGCATGAACTATCTCGGCGTTTGCAGCGTCTGTATGGCGACCCTCAACCGTCAACGAGCAACAATTCTGTTCGACGAATATCTAAAGAGCGGCGTGATCCTATCACCCGAGCAAGTTTCTCAAAAAGAGAACATCATATTCTGGAGCCCCATAGTCCGCAACCGTGGCGGTAAGAAGGTAGCCCACATCGAATTCGCTGAGAACTACGGTCACGCTATGAGCTGCTCTGATCCGCACGACAAACTAGTCATCGTTGATGGCATCAATCATACCCGGTTCATCTGCTCTCGTGTTCCTCGCCGCCTCACTCCCATCAAGATGCTCCTTTGGCACGGAGCCCTCCCGATAGATGCCATACGAGCATGGTTCGCTGCGATGGAAATCGCGTGGTTCATGGGCAATGACGGCGCTTACACGCAGAAGCTGGACGAAATGTTCTGCGACGCTGGTGTGGAGGGCAATGGAAGGAAGTTCAGCATTGCCGGCAAGGATAGGGACAGCGAGTTTGTGCCGCGGTTCAACAGCCCTGATCTTTGGAGCAAGTTGGCGGAGAAAGGATGGGATACCGAGACGCAGGCTTTGGAGACGAAGGCTCCTATTCGCCTACAGATTCGCCGGAAGCGAGCAAAGGATGCGTAGATTTTAAGGTGGAAGATGTGCTGCCCAGCTAATCATGGGAGAAGGGAGTTACTAGGATGGCACAATTTTACTATACACGCCCGCAAAGACAGAATCGTAACGATGGAATCAAGTCACACAATTACATGAGTAAGCATTCTCAGAAATCGTACAGGAGATTGTATTGTACAAGGAGCCACTCAGGCTCCATCTATAAGTAGGTATGTCTAACGAAGCATATTTCTACCAGCCCAACAAAAACGCCATTTATATGCCAGACATCAAATCGTATCATCTCTTCAACAAACCACTCCCTACGCCAACCCCGTCCACCTCATAACCCGCATCTTGACCCCCTCGAGGGTATTCAGCTTCGGCCGCACATCGAGATAGAAGCTCGGCCCTCCAGCCGTGCCGCCGGGCCGGCCGGCGTAAAAGTCAATCACGTAGTCGACGCGGGTGCCGCAGCGGTCGATGACCCAGTCGTGGCGGTCGAACGGCGCGGTGTAGCCGAGGATGGTGTTGATGCGGGCGGTTGGGGTCATGCGGGTGCTTTTGTTTGCGAAGGAGGAGAGTTTGGGCCCGCCGCATCTGTTTTGTGTTAGTTGTGGCTGGGAAGATGTCTTGTGGGATGATTGTAATCGCTTGCGCAAGGGGAGGACGTACTTTGATTCGGCAAGATAGGGAGCCTCCCATTCTTTGATGTGCTGCCAGGCGCGCTCGTTGACGGCGTTGTGGATCGGCACAACAGTCTTCATGTCCACTTCTCGTGCGTCGTATCCCTTGCGCTTCATGGCCTCGAAGAACATCTTCTCGGAGGGGTAGACCCAGTTGCCTGAAGCATCCGCCCCAGACTCAACCTCCGCATTCGAAGGATTTGCAGAAGCTCCATGATCAACCGGGCATTCTTCCGGGGAGGTCGAAAAGGATCGAGGTATAGTAGATGTTACGCGGGAGGTGTTGAGGTCGGAGGGCGGCGCTGAAGATGGTATCGCGGGGTGATTCGCGGGGAGGGTTTGCTCGGCGGGGGCGGGCGAAGACCAGATGAGGGAGGAGAGTTTCTGGGTCCATGAGGAGGATGAAGTGCTCTTGGGGGAGTGATCGACGGGGCATTTGGCCTGTTGGCTCTGGTCGGCTTGTTTCTGTTTGGAAGCTTCGGCGGCGCGGGCTTGAGCGAGCCAGGCATCGCGGGTTTTGTGGTCGACCGGGCAGGCCGACTCGGCGTCGTCTGCCATGGTTATAGAGATGTTGATAAATGCGATTGAAAGTACGATTGTAATATGTTGTGTCTTGAGCTTAATACTGGGCTCAATGCCGTCGTTGATGGGAGTTGCGGTCGATTTGTTGCAGATTAATAATTTTTTTGATAGCGGCGCAAGAAAGATTATCGCAAGTTTGCGATCGCGACATCATGGTGGGTTGGGCCGAGAATTTACCGGGATGAGATGGGGAATGAACAATGTTCCCTTCTACAAGCTGTTACTAACCTAGAATATCATGATTTCAGAATAAAAGTACATAATGGGGATGAAATTGAATTGGGCAGTTGGTAGGAAAGCTGCAGATTGAGGCATACGTGAAGCGAAGATCATGCTATATCAGTAAAGTCTGGCGTCAACATTCACAAGCGGCTGGTTATCAAACATCATAGATAATGCCCTTTACAAGCTCTATCTTCGAAGGAAACGTTATTTCATAGCTGTGTTCGATCTGATGTGCTGCATTGGTCCACAATTCTTCTCCAGTGTGGGTTATCATGAAATCATACGGCCTTGTTCTGAAGTCATCAAGATGACGTCGCCCAGTTTCCGCAGACATAAATACTGACTGCTACATCCAAGGCTCAATTATCACCTCTCAAGAACAATTACATTGTTAAAAAATCACTAGAAACATCAAGTATATCAAAATGTCCAACCCCAACTACGAAGAGATTTCGCGCCGTGCTGAGGCCGATCTCAATACCTACCAAGCCAAGACTGGAGCCGCTCGTCCCCAGGGTCTCGACGACGCCGGTGTCAACTCCTATGCGGAAAAGAAGTTTGACTCTGCTAATGTCACTTATGGTGACGATTTGAGCACAAACAGAGGCTACAATAAGCGTATTCCTCCAAGCGAGGGAGGGGACCTTGATGCCCGCGGCAGGTGAGTTTATCATTCCTCTTTGGTCATGATCATGATGGGAACATGGAACTAATCAACGCGATTCAATAGACAAGCCACTGGCAAGTTATATGAGGGCAAAGGAGGACCTGATGATAAATTCGCAGAGTCATTTCGTCAAGAGGGAGGCCAAAACGATGCTGATGTTGTAGGCGCACGAGGGTCTGAGTTTGAAGGCGGCTTGAGCAGCAGTGACATTGCCTCTCAAGGACAAGCTGCTTCCAGGTCAAACGTGGGAAGAAATCCACCGGGAGTTGGAGGATCACAATTCAAAGGAAGCGATTATTATAACCCTGAGAGCGTGCCAGATAGTATCTCTGCCGAGGGCTGGGTAGCGCCTGAAAGCGTGACGCAGGCGAGTCGGGAGACGGAGGGGTATTCAGAACGATGAAGGGGTATGTGATGAGAGAACGAAATGAAAAACAAATTGTATAGTAGTTTTTGAATTAATGTTATACACAATGGGCAACTATTGATGCTTTCTGTAAGTCGGCTTCAACTCACAAAAAGTGGCTGCGTCATAGCGCCGGTACTTACCTAGAGCATTCCTTATCGCCATCCTTATCAGCATCCTCGAACCTCGCGTGACCCAGTCAGCTACTCTCTCGCAGCATCCCAAGCTTGCGCAAAGCTCCGCCAAAACAACCATGCTCTTCTCTTAGTGATGATTTACTGGTGATTCTGGTTCTATCATGTCTAGTCGCTCCCCGTCCGCGTCCGGGCTGCTTCCCCTGCCGGGCTCTCCGTCGTCGTCATGGGCAATCTACAGTTCCAGGCTACAGAGCTTGGTGAAGCACCCTAACATGAGGGTCGTCGTCGCATTCTGGCTGCTCGGTGCGCATTTCCGCTGATGAGTTTCTGTGTAGAATCAATCCAACATGCAGCTAACCATTGTCTTGCTCGACAGGCCTAATCAACAATGTACTCTACGTAATCATCCTCTCAGCCGCCCAGGACCTCGTTGGTTCGTTGCCAAAGGGCGTCGTCCTCCTCGCCGATGTCGTTCCCTCATTCTTCACCAAGCTCATTGCTCCGTACTTTATTCATCGCGTGCCATACCGAATACGGGTCCTCATCTTCATCGCGCTATCCGCAGGCGGCATGTCGATGATTGCGCTTACGCCTCCGTCAAAATCGGTGCCGGTTAAGATGGTAGGCGTAATTCTGGCCAGCTTGAGCAGCGGCGGAGGCGAGCTTAGTTTCTTGGGACTATCGCATTACTACGGGCATGTGAGCTTGGCGGGTTGGGGATCTGGCACCGGTGCGGCAGGCTTGGTTGGTGCAGGGCTATATGTGTTGTTGACCGATTGGTGGGGGTTCACTGTCCAGCAGAGCTTGCTCTTCTCGGCGTGTCTGCCTGCCATCATGTTCATCAGCTTTTTCTTCATTCTTCCGCTAGAACCGCTGCGTCAAGGCGGTGCGTTGAAGGAGTACGATGCCGTCCCAGGAAGAGACGTAGAAGATGAACTGGATGCAGAGCAGACGGAACAGGAATTGGCAGCCAGCACTTCAGCCCTGCTTGTACCAGAACCGTCCGTCCTGTCGGCAAACACTGCGTATGCGATGAACAGGGGTGACGAAAATACGTTCCAGAGCAACTTGCGGAGAGCCAAGGCGCTGTTCATACCGTACATGGCTCCCTTGTTGCTGGTGTACGTTGCCGAGTATACCATCAACCAAGGCGTCTCGCCAACCCTGCTGTTCCCACTAGAGTCCTCGCCATTCAAGGAGTATCGCGAGTTCTACCCCTTCTATGGCTTCCTATACCAGCTCGGCGTCTTCATCTCGCGATCCTCTACGGCCTTTATCCGTATCCACCACCTATACCTCCCATCCTTACTCCAGGTCGGAAACCTAATTCTGCTGACATTACACGCCATGTTTTTCTTTATTCCGTCTGTGTACATTGTGTTCATCATCATCTTCTGGGAAGGCCTGCTGGGTGGCGCCGTCTATGTGAACTGCTTCGCCGAAATCATGGAAAACGTGCCCGCCGAAGAGCGAGAGTTTAGCCTCAGCGCCACTACGGTGAGCGATAGCGGGGGCATATGCATCGCGGGATTGATTAGCATTGTGATGGAGACGAGTCTCTGCGAATATCAAGTCACGCATGGGCGAGACTGGTGCCAGAGGATAAAGATCTCGCACGGTTGAGGAATATAGAAGCAAATAGTTGAATGAGTTGACATCAAATGGAGTAGCGTGAATGGTTTAGTGGTAAAATTCTCCGTTGCCATCCGAGCAACGTCGGGGAGCCCTGGGTTCGATTCCCAGTTCACGCATTCGATTTTCTTTTTGATTTTTTTCTTTACTATTTGGAACAATTACTATGCTTGATAAATTCCACTTTGCCCTTCACGAGAAAGATGGTAACAGGTTCACCCTCATATTCAGCTGCCATTACAGTCAATTGGACGTATACTTGTACTCCATGCAGCAGTATCTTCCAAAGCCTACATGCAGGCCAAATACTGAACAAAAGACGACGATCAATTCACATGGACGCCGCAAGCGGAAAATACCATGGTATTATAGACTTTTCTCTATTCCACAATGGTCGTTCCTTCAAAGTTCCAGCTGGGCCGAGATATAATTGAAGCTAGCGAACGTGCTCCATACATGTGTGGCGCTATCACCTCTCCCGTTTTGGTATCTACTCTGTCCGTCGTTCGAAATTGTCAAGATGGGCTATATGATCGATCGATCTGCAGTCCAGAAACTAGAGTTTTGGATATTTCGAAGAAGCAGACAATCTATAGCGGCATTGGTGGGCTTGCTATTTTGATGATGGTGAATTACGCATTGGCGTACTGAAGCGGCCGTTGATTGCCTGTCGGTTGGTTATCCACAGTATATTGGCGATGTGCAGGTTGAAGAGTATATTATGGTAGAATATCGCAATTAGCCTAGTAAAGTCCAATGACACTGTCAAAGTCTATGGCCCGGCCAGAAGGTTCACACAGACGCAACGAATCCATTCACTTCTTTTACATTGCTGTGTCATCTTTTGAATATGATTGCATGTGAGTGGTGGGGTTAAGGACTACATAGTGCAGCCATTATCACACAGCACAGCGAGATCTGCTTGGTGGGGGCGGCAGCATTGGCAGCATAAACGGCCATGAATTGATCCAAGATCTGCCAACGAAATAAAAAAAAATTCTAGGATATTCAATTTTAACTCTGAAGCCATTCACAAAGGCATCACACGAGCAGTGTGGTCAAATTCCCCCCTCAGGCGCTGAAGATTACAGCGGGGCCTATCGATACCAAGCACATTTAAACTCGGCGAATGAAGATGCGAGAGCTTCGCACGAGCCCCGTACGGCTTAATCTTACGCGACACGACGCCCGATGCGGCCAGAAGGAGCCGATGCCTGGGAAGGATTGAGGATGCATCAATCAGTAGAAGAATACGAAACTGTTCGTATATCGACGATCGTGATGAATTGTTGATGCGGTTTTAGGCCATTACTCCCAAATTAGCAGCAAATCACACAGGCCACTCGCTGTAAAGCAGTTCCCACTTGAGCAAAGTTCAGCTGAAACGATAGCAGCACAGTTCTTACTCATCAACAGCCCAGCTTCCCACGCAAGAAAATAGCGCCAAAGCCTACGGCGCCCATTCAAAAGTAAAAACCGCAACCCCTGCTAGCCAATCCCAATCCCACTGCGAGAGCCGCTATTCGTGGCAGGGCAGGGCCTGCGAAATGGGGCCCCCGAAGACGCCGCCGTATGGCGCTCTGGAGATTCGCGATTCCCCATCAACGCCAAGCCTCCAAGTTTGGTGCCGCCTGCTAGCGAGGAGTCGCATCTCCTGTTAGCAGATACAAGAGAACAGCCGCCATGTCCTCTGCTAAGCTTGGAGGAGTATAGAGTACGTACCTCGCGATAACGTGTCCATGTCCAGTTTCTGCCCCTTTTCCGCCCCTCGAGTCTCTCTCTCGCTTCTCGCCCGTCTGTGCTTCGCCACGCGCCTCCAGGGCCCTCTTTCGTCGTCAAACCTTGCGCTTCCTTGGCCTGTGTCGCCAGCTCTTTTTTTTTCTGCTTCTTCTGCTTCTTCTGCTCCTTATCAGGCATTCCGTTTGCGTTATCGCCCGAGCCCAGCTCTTTCCGCCCCTATAATCCCCGTGTCTTTTGGTGGGCACGCGGATCGTCGTTCGCTACCTGGCCAGGCTCCACTCTCTTGATCCTCCCACTACCCTTTTTTCCCCTTGCGCCGTGACACAGGCAAAAGACTCTTTACTCGTTCTATCAGAGTATGCAGCTATAATGTTCATCGGCGGTGTTCGGTCCTCCAAGCTGTCGGCCCTGCTGGCCGGCGCTATCATCTTCATCATCGTCTTCGCCGGCCTCGTCTACAACCAGCTGGATACCATCGAACTGCCCAACAGGTACGCTTGTCTACGGACCGCATATGAGCACAACAAGCTAACCCAATTACGCCTCCAGGACGCAGTCAAACACAGGTTCCGCGCCCTCTGAGCCCCCCAAGGATTCCAAGGCCTCTGAGCCGGTGAAGCCCGCTGAGCCCGCTCCTGCAACTCCCCCGTCCGAGCCAGTCAAGCCCGACTCCAGCTTCCGCGATGCCTGGTTCGAGGTGCACAAGCCTTCCATCAAGCCCAATGCCGGCTTCTACCAGCCCTTCGGTGCCTTCAAGTACGAACTCAAGCACGAGGCGCATTTCCCGGAACCCCTCGGCCGCGACCTCTGCATCATCGACCTCGACAACCGTCCCTTTGATGGCGCCGGCCAGATCTTTGGACCCAATGTCATGAGCTGGGAGAAGAACCCGGACAAGGTACATGGTCTCTCTGTCGGTGTCCTCAACCACTGGCTCTACGGTACGTCGCTCCTCTCACGCCCTCTCGCGCTGCGGCAATGGTGGCTAACTTGATCATCTACACAGCCAAGATCCATGGCTACAAGTACTACTTCGTCGCCATTGAAAAGCCCGAGGATCGTCGCGCCTCATGGAAAAAGGCCCCTGTCATCTCCACCATCCTCAAGGAGCACAAGGCTTGTCTGTATCTCGACTCCGATGCCATCTTCCAAAACCTCGATCTGCCCTTTGAGTGGCTGCTGAACTACTGGAACCTCGACCCGAGCAACAACTCCCTCGCCCTTGCCGTTGACCCCAACCGCGAGTACAACAAGGACAAGTTTGGCAAGCTCATGCTCAACACGGGCTTCATCGTTGCGCAAAACAATGCCAAGACCTACGAAATCATGGACGCCTGGGCCGGATGTCCCGAGGAGAATGGCAAGCACCCCGAATGTGTCGAGTTCCGCACCAACTCTCCTGGCCGGCCTACCGACCAAGGCGGCTTCGGTACCTTCATCCGATACGACTACCCCAACGACATCAAGCAGCTCGCCTGCACCGACGCCAACGGTTTCCCTAACAGCGATTCTGAATGCGAGGGCCGCTTCATCCGCCACTTGTGGACCGGAAAGGACAGCTGGATCAAGGTTTTCGTCGGCCAGCAGGTTCCGGGAGCCTATCTCGAAATGTTCCACAAAGAGTTCCTTGAGGAGAAGCCTGAGTTTTACATCACCGAGAAGGATCTCATGGCCAAGGGCTCGTCTCAGGAGCAGCCATGAAAGGCTCCTTGATAGAGATGAATCCTCATTACGAAATAACACGACGGGATTGAGAAAATACATTTACCACCAACATATACCGAACGCTATTTAATACAGTCATTTTTTCCCCACTGCGTCATCTTCGAATCGTGTTTCTTGGGTTCTCGATTGTCTATTTTTAATACAAAATATAGGCATGGAAAGCACAAGAAGAGAGACTCGTTATATTTTTGGGAAATGGAAACTCTGCGCAGGGAACACGGTTTGTATATATAATCATGGGCTTTGTTTAATATTTTTGAGAAGCTTTACAAAAGGCGCGGATGACAAGCGAATGGTGGCATTCTTGCATCATGACTGAGTGGATTAGCAGATGGTTGATATAAACAATATTTACAATGAATTAATGACGACTATCCTTTGCTATTTACGTGCAGCACCGAAGGAGCTCAGCTGATTAGTAGCTTCCTAGGGATTGTCCTGTAGTGCGTAGCCCCATGCTCCAGCTGGATATCAATACCGAGGCGTTTTTACTTGATCTGAGAGGTGTTTAGTAAAACGGACTTTCGCAACTTTGGAGTTCCGTGCAGAGATACTCTTACGAAATCGACCTCGGAAGGATGATATGTTCGGCGATTGACGGGGAAATGATGCCCGTGGGATTAATATATTGTATCAGGGGTAAATAGAGCCAGCATGCTTTGTCGGCGGAGCTTGGTTAAACCGTGGAAGAAAACATAGAATGACTGACTTTTAATGAAAGTTTTCTAATCACCACATTGAATTGCGAAAGTGTCATTTGTAGTCTACTTGTTGTTAGTGAATCGTGAAGTTTTCTGTCCAATAGTGGACTGGATCAACTCGAAAAGAGCTGCGGCAGACTTTTAGGCAGGCGGAGCGTCCTTCAAAGGGTTGTAAAGTTCTATATACATGATGTTTCATGGCAGGTGCTTTTTCAATCATTTTCATGATTGTTGCTACCAAGGGGGAGGCGCCCTCGTTGTCCAAGTCTTGTTGGATTAGCCTCTCAGCCTGCGAAGCAGCCTCCTCTAGTATCAACTCGTGACTGGCGCGTGGATGACTTCGAGGGGGTGCTCTCATCCATTCCTCAGTCGGGATAGGAGCGTCTCCGTCACTAGTTACTGCTCAAAGTAACCGCTGGTCGTTAATAACGACGCTTCGTCCCTCTCTTAATATAAGGTCGCCTATTTCGAAAAGAAGCACTAGACGGTGCCTCTGCTGATGTAGATATGTTGCCTGTTGCACAGGTCCTAGATTGTCGAAAATGCTCCACTCCAGGTCTCGTAATTCCTCTGACACGCCTTGAGCATTGGGTTAGTTGTATATTATATGGTATAGAAGAGTTTTCTTTCAGCTTGTTTCCAGCAGTCAACGCAACATCTATATAAAGCCATTCTTGTGCTTATCCAAACTCACGAAACGAACCGCATACTACCACTGTCCATCAGCACCGGCAGTAGTCATGACCGGCTTTCGACACTTTTGACAAGGCTGCCACTGAGACGTTTTGCAGAATGTAGGTGCAATCTCCTAAGAAGGTTGCTTTTGATGACATAGTCTAGGATATTCCGACAAGTGTGTAACCTTGCTGTAAATAGCTCACAAGATGCCGGGTAGGCGCCCACATGATCACTATCAAACACTCAAGGATATACATTCTGAACTTCACTGTAGCTCTACAAGCGTATATTCACGGAAAGAAACAAACTCTCGTATTACATAGTAATTCCAAGTTCTAAATTGTTACACCCCAGTACAGTATCATTTCTGACAAAATTAGGATGCCTTCTAGATCATACCGCTGCCACGTCAAGACACATTATCCGACCCTTCAAGTCTCATATAAATTGAACCAGAACAAGAACAAGGAAGAAAACGGCCCATCAGGTTGACCGCTTAAAATCGTCGATTTCAGTGTAATCTTGCCTGCGAGGACCCGGTTTCCGTGCTACGGCATGTGCGTTGGACAGGAGGCGCATATGGCTTATCAAGGATGCGCAGGGCTGGTCAGGGTCGGTGTTACGCGGTGATTCATGATGAAAGGGATAGGGGAAACGGGAGGAAAAGATCACTGAGAGAGAATATTATTCTGGATTTAAATGTAAATTTGGGCTGGAAGAGGGAATTAGTATCCTAGCAGCCATATGCTGACCCGGAAAGGTCCCTTCCCCTTTCTAATATTGCTCCGTACATACAATGCCTCCTTGAACGGTAATAGACTCAGCAATAATTTCTTGATACATGCACTTCTTTTTGCCATAGCAGCCGTAGATCTGTTAACCCCCCTCCGTCTCGACGGCGCCGCAGTTTGCGCTTCTATCGTGTTTGATTTGTCCTCAACACTGTTTGCGGCCTCCATGTTGCATGCCTCGCAGGGCATGTGCGTGTAGACCTCGTCGTCGGCGCGCTCGTACCATCCGTTGCGGCAGGACAATCCGTGTCGGTGGATCCGCCAGCGGGAGATTGAGCCGTTCCAGCAAGGGACGCGGTTGCAGCGGCGGTTGAAGGTGAGGAAGCAGGAGGAACAGCGGTTCCAGGACTGGAAATGGACGCACATGGCAGTGGTCCTTTATATAGGTAGGTAGACGAGTGTATATTGGTGGTTTGTTGATAGAGGTTAAAGTTTTAGGATGAGGGCCTGAGCGGGGGAAAGCAGGAGATGAGTTGTAGAAGCAGACTGTATCTTGTCACTTGTAAGACTTTTTGACTTTGCAAATAAAGGGAAGAATATTGACAGCTACACCCTCAAGCGATGGAACTCGGCGAGCAGAGAGAAGGGAGCTCCATCTATATTTGAATTCGGTTAAGAAAACAGCGTACACGAAGTAGATACGCGGTTTTTTCTCCTCGCATGTGCAACAGAATGGTCTTGCTTTGAGGGCACACCCAGGCCAAGCTGTTCCGTGGCTGCGTGAATTGCATTCTTGCATGGTTCATGGTTTAAAGCTTGGACGGGTTTTTGCCAAATGTTTGCTTCTTGGGATTGCCTTTTATAGATGGCTTGTGAGAGGCGACGTGGTGTACCGCAGAAGAGGGAGAGCCGGAATGAGATTTTTTTTAGAATCCCGATGAGTCGGAACCAAGGATGGTGTTCCTTTTTATAGATTTGCCATTTTGTGTAAGTCGGAAGAAGATTGTAAGCAAAGCAGCTCTGTCTAAACATTGTATAGCTTGGAAGGCACACAATCACAGCCCTTTCAAGAGCAAAGCCTCTTCTCGGCCTGCATCCGCTCACAGCCCCTTGGGTATCATCTCATCAAGCTGAGCACAATCTGCGGTAGCACCAACATGTTACTGGAGCTGCATATCCACGGTAGCACGAGTGACAGCTCATCTATGGCGGTGCATATGGCGGTGTCGCTCGCTCACAGCTTACAGCATGCCCACAGGATTATGCTGATTTGGTTTCAGCATTCCAAATCTGCCCACACAACAATGTTCTCCGGCGGATTGGGTAGCTCCTTGAAGAACTTGGCAATCTCAGCGTCATTGTAGCGCATGCTAAAGTGCATCAGCACAAACGTCGTCTGCGGCCACTTCCTTATGACCTTTTCCAAATCAGACCACAGCGTATGCTTCGTCTTTTCCGCCTGTGCCCTGTGCTCCTCATACAAGAAGCTACACTCGGTAATTACCACGGGGATGCCCTCCTGCAGCCACGCAGGCTCCGCAGCGAGCGTCTGTGCTGTTGTGTCTCCCAAGAACGCAAATATGGATGCCGTATGCGGTGCCGTGAGCTCGTCCCCAGCCCTGCGCCGTGCCTGCAGCTCAGGCCCCGAGAGAGAGGCGAACTCGGGCTTGAGGCGCTGCGTCGTCTTGCTGAAGACGTAGCCCAGACAGGGGACCGTGTGATCGCAGCGGAACGCCGTGGCCGTGATGCCCTGAGCGCGGCGGAGAGGCACAGAGTTGCCGGGATGTAGCCCGTGGGTGAAGTGAGTGTTGAGAAACGCCGTAGTAGATGGAGTCCGGCCCAGCTCTTCACTTCTCGCGACCACTCTATCGTCTATGACGAGGTTGTGTTTGTCCGCGTCTTCGGCTCCAATCTCACCTCCGAGGTTGAGAATCGTCTTGGCCAGGACAAAATTATCAAAGGCAAATCTCATTTCCACTGGGCAGAAAATGTCCGGCGGATCATCGCGCTTCACAAATGCTGGCGCCAGCAGCGTGTGATCGCTGTGGCCGTGCGTCAGGAAGATGTGCTTCGGGCGCTGGTTGTTGACGACGAGGCCGGCATCCAGCAGCAAGTTGAGCGAGGGGATCACAAAGGATGTGTGCCATGCCGCGCGAGACCGGCCCGTGAGGACGAGATGGCTGTGCGGCTTGGGGAATTTCCACTCGAGGATATCGGATCGTGGGGATTGCGGCAGAGGAGCCGCGAACCGGGGCTTTGGCGGGTTGGCCATGGGAGGCTGAATATAAAGAGAATCACTATTTTTTTCTGGAATGATTATTAATGGGGTGGTAGCATTAAAGCTGGCGCTTTATGTTGTTGCTGAAGTTGTGATGGATGCTGATTTGGGGTGTTTTGGTTATCAAATGTGGTTGATAGGTGAATTGTGGATGCCGCTGATCTGTATGCGATTTGGGCACCAATAGATATCGTCCAAGCTAGTGTTGCTAAGCTTGATTTTTCACATTTTGATCATCCATCAAGATGTCTTTTATGCAGCAAGGCACGTATGCCCTTGCCATATTGTCCTATTACATTTTGTCGTGAGAGTGATGCTGTCGTTCCCTTGCTCGGCTCCAATATGTGAGTTGGTGTTTCTAGTGAGCAACAATCCCGAACCCCACATGAGTCACCCGCTGTAGCTGTTTCGGCGAATGAGTATTAAGTGGGCGCCCTAATAATGCAGAGCCCAGGTTCATTGTCTGCGCTTCAGTATCCGCCTCTAATATTGAGAAATGACAGTTTCAAAATACATCATGGCGGCCTACAGGTAGTGTGTGCATGTCATGAATCAACTGGCTTCATATTAAGGTTACCATCGCTCAACAGACTCCAATCTCATTGTTACCCCTCGATGCCCGGATATTGAGAGGCTGTACCTAGTGCCTCAACATGGATGGAGGCTGGTTATAAAATAATCAGGGCAAAATCCAGGTGACGGGGTCTACTTCTCCCAAATGGCCCTCGTCCACAATTCTCTGTTCAGAAACGTTGTCTACTTCGTCATCAACAAATCTCAGTCCGCTAAGCACATCCATATCGTTTCCCTCAGGTCCAGCAAGTGTAGCCCCGATAGTATCATTCTCGTTATGTCTCGTGCCATTCCTGTCCCACCAGATCTTCCGCACACGAATGCCGAGGATAAATGGCGTTGAGCCGTCGAAACTAGAGGAGATGCTCAATTCGCCCTCGTAGGCACCCCCAATGCCGTTCGCTGTGCCTGAATTTGGTACCGTAACCGTGCCTGTACCCTTGAAGTTATTTTTCTTGGACTGCGTCTTAGAGAGCTTGGCTCCTTCGGTCCATATGAGGCCCGTGATAAGGTAGATGGGCTTCCTGAACTTGGTGGTCCTGACGTAAAAGGCTACACTATCAACTTCAAGAGCCTGTTTTACAAATTCCGGCGTAGGATTGAAGTATCGGACGAGCAGCTTCTCGACCGTCAAGGTCTCTTCGTTGCTACGCTCACGTAGTATAGAGAAATATGCGCCTAAGTTGTCCCAGCCAAAAACCTTGGCCCAGATGCTACTTTTGAGGCCACGTAATTCCTTTAAGCTGCGAGTGAAGCCCGATTTTTCTTGAGGTTTATTGTGAGGCAAAAACTGTGATTCCGGGATTGGTATGCTATCATCAATGTTGATTGGAGTCAGGACGCTATCAAGGTCGAGAGCTCGGAGGACATTGCCCAATTGCAAGTGGCCATCGGGGGGCGGAGCAATGTTAAAGTCTGGGCAGAGGTGAAACGAAGGTTTCGGGCTGAAAGAGCCTGCCATTGTGGCCAATAGATTTCGAATTCGGAATGAGCACTGGAAGACGAGACACTTGACAGGATGTAATGGTGATATTATTATTGTTCGTGTGCCCAATTTCCGGGAGGAATAGCAACACATGCGTGAGGCTGGGGAAAAGTCGCTCAATACGGCTGGCATGCGTACTATTAAGGTACGTATGCAGACAGGAGTTCCTTGATGCCCAACAGCGTTTCTGTGTGACTATAAACGTCCATCATTACGCAATGGCCTTGTATTACTTACCTTGCTATTGGATAAATCTAGTAGTAATGCCTCCTTCTAGTACGGCTTACCATTGATTCTCATGTAGCTTAATTTACGGGCTTGATAATAGTATCATTTGGTATGCATATAACTTATATTGACTACCTGCCTATACCTACCTTTTGCTGAAAATGATAAATTCTCTGCGCAATTGCCCTGCTCCAGCATGATTAAGGTGCCATACCATTTATAGCTGGCTCGTAGGCTCGTCTCAAGCAGAACACTAGGACGACATTCAGGTTGAGGCTGCAGACCTAGAGAATGATGCATATTGGCGTCCACTGCTATACGTCATCACTTAGTGAATCCATCAACAGCAAACAGATCATTAATCTTGCCCCATACAAGCTGAGACTTGGGCAGATTTGATTCCCAGTGTGTTTCCCAAAGGTGCCAAGGCGCCAAAAATGAATAGTGATCGCCGGCACTGTGATTCGGACTTGACATGAGCTTCAAAAACATCTTCTCCATGTTCTCGGCCCTTTTGAGCTTGTCCCTCGTCCGGTCGTTGATGTCTTGAACACGATTAGCTAGATCCAAGACCGTAGCTGCAATGCCGGCCGCAATTGGAGTTGCAAATGATGTTCCAGATTTGTAAGTCTTTTTATGCGCTGGCACCCTTCTGCCAGCCCTATGCACCCATTCCCTCTTATACAGTTCCAGGCCCATCCCGAGCGTCATGAGGTTCGCGCCGCTCTCTGTCGGCGGATTAATTCCAATATCAGTTCCATTCCCGTCTGATGCATGGACGCATATAACCCCCTGGCCATACTTCGCGGGAAACGCGCGCTTTCCATTCTTGCCATTGTTGGAGGCAGCTGCAAATATAATCCGAGGTGACGCCGCCGAAGCATCATGAATTGCGGATTCAATATCGCTGACAATTTCTTCGAATTGCTGCAAGGCCAGACGTTCTGCGTCCAGATTTTTGTCTGTCCGAGGTACCGGGGGCGTCAAGCCAAATGACATTGAAATAATGTCGACATTCCATGTCTTGACTGCATGTTCTATAGCCTAATTCGTTGTAAATGTTAGTCTGCTCATCTGCAAGTATCTATCCTTCCCCAATCTACAAAATTTCTCACGCGTAGTATACGCGACTTGCGGCTATTCGTTGGCGTCTCACCTTGGCTATGTTTTGCGCTTGATAGACCTTGAAGCTGTTGTGTTGAAATACCTTCTCGACGTATATTTCTGCTTCAGGCGCCGCTTTATGTAGCAAATAGGCACAGTTTGTTCCGTGCAGCTCGTCATCTTCATCTCTCACATCGTCTCCAACCCAGCTGTGGCACCATTCCTCCTTCATGCGCCCCTCTTCCTTTGCCTGCATTATCCCTGCATGTTGGAAATCAATTCCGGTATCAAGAATTGCAATGCGGATTCGCCGTGGGGTTCCGATACGATCGGTGACAAAACGTGAATATGAAGAGTGAAAATTATCGAGCATCTTAAAGAACGCTCTCGCTCTTTCCGTGTCTCTACAACATTTAAAATGAATTTTAGTACTCCCAGTCCCAAGTCTCGGTACCATCACCGCAAGCGCTTCTCAGAAGAATCTCACCTCGAATTCTCGGTAGTGTCCTCCCCATCAAACAGCGTAACCTCGGGTTGAGCTGTAATGGTCCCGATGCTTGAAATAGCAGCCCATTCCTTCAAAGAGTTGGTAGCGAGTGCTGTGACTGGAGTTGCAATTGTATGGTCTGTGATGAGTCGAGGCTCTTCCTTGACCGAGGCATCAATGCTGGATGGGACTAGTTTCTCTAATACCAAACTACTATCAATTTTAGCCAGAATCTCCTCAAACACGAGCTTCCACGCAATTTCCATTCTGTGTTTTGATCCTTCTATGTTGAGGCGCAGCTGATACTGTGTATGGAACCGCAAACAATTGCGTGCCGCGATTAGAAAAGGCAAGACCTGGCGGTCTACTTCATAACCGTTGATTACCTTGCTTATGTATCGCTCGACTACATAATCGAGTCTGTTACATGCATCACGAAAAGTATTTTCTGATTTATAAGACATCTTCAGGGTCTCGAGGCGTTCCCCGCGCGCAATATGTAATAGGGCTTTGGCTAAGAGAGCAAACGGTGGCAGTGGCGTTGGCTCAGAATACTCATCCCCCATCTCATCAGACATATCCAGATTTGTAAGAAACAGACGGTTCTGGATACCTGGGCTCCTGGTGTTTCCATGTATTGGGACAAATGGGGTCAATTCCATGTCTCTAGGCTTCAGGAAGTGGATTTGCTTTGGATCCCATGTGTCAATGATGTGATCCGAGTCCATAGATAGCATCAAGCCGAGGACGAGCCTGACAGCAAGAGCCTTACGCTGGTCGAACCCCAAAATAGTGCCCTTGTCATTGCCAAGCCACAAGTCTATGGATTCTTCCTTTGCGAAGTAGCCCTGCTTGATTAGGGTCCAGAGACTTATACTGTCATCAGGAAGGCTTTCGCCGTATCTTCGGCCTCTTTTGGGATCTATTGGTATGTGTATCGGAATTTCTCCAGAATCAGGGCTGTCGACATCTTCGGAGATGTAGAATTCAAGGTCTCTTTTATTATCGTAGGCATTACGCAGCGCTTTGCAGAGCTTCAGCTTTTTACATGCATTAGCATGCATTGCTCTGTCAAGTTACAATGTTAGTTTCAGTCAAACTTAATCATTTGAGGTGACTATAGTTAAAATGGTAGACTCACCGAAGGAAATACATGCGTGCGTGCTGCCAATCATTATGTGGGCATTTAATGAAGAAAAGTTGAGCCATCTGAGCCTCTATTGCGTCCCTCGAGTGAGAGTTAGAAACATCTTCCCATCCAGGTAATTGCAAATAAACATTATGCACCATAGATCCATTATAACTGCATTGCTTGAAATGAGAAAACATAGCGCGGCGTGCGGCGGCAGCTTGCTGCCTAAACTTCTGGAGTAAACTGAACGAAGCAAACGCCGTCCCAGCAGAAGAAGTGATCCGACTTGGTCTTTCAGCGAGGTCATCAAGGGATCCCATCGAGATCTTCAAGCTATTGACGAAGTTGTTAAAGGTGAAAATGTGATCCCTCATGACCATGATCTCTGCCAGCATCTGCCGCCTAGTTTCTTTATCAGGCAGACTCTGCGTCGAATTACTAAATGCGACGAAGGCATCTGCCTCCGCTCCGTCTTTTGAAATGTTAAATAGGAATGGTATTGGTTTAGAACCCGGGATAGGGATAAAATGAAGATCATTTGTGAAATCTGGTGGCGAGCATACATATCCAAGGAGTCGCGACAATCTTGGATAGCCTACCGATTCGTCGCTGTCCCTTGGCTCGATTAGAGTGGAGTTCACCCTTGCTTCGAGGAAGGAACACAAATTCGAAAGTAAAGTTATTGCTTTGTTATATAGCATATGGCGTGAATTACTTGGTGTATCTGAGAGCCTCTCTGATGAGTGTGAAGACGAATCATCTCGGTCCAAGCCTTCGCTGGCACTGTAATAGGTCTCTTCATCTGATTCCGAATCCGAACTTTGGTGGGACTCATCATCTCCTAGTTCGGCTTCCAAAAGAAGCAATGATTCAAGCTGCAGGATTGTAAAGGTAGTTTGAATTTGGATGTTTAGATCGCTGAGGGCGGTCCGGAGCTTGAGTGTTCGTCTGTTCCTGTCATTAAATGCATTCCTCCCACTGTGGCTGAATTTGCGGCTATTCTGGCGCAAGGCATAGATCAACTTCCATTCGGTAGTGCCGCTTATACCCCTACTCCAGGCCATAGTTTCCAGCAGCTTGGTGATGAATGGAACGTTGGGTAGGCGTTCGCCTGGAATGCCTCTTTATGGCTTCCTCTCCATTCAAGGGATCTTGATAGGCACAAAGCAAATCAGAGAGCATTAGGCCAGGCTACGATTCTTAATTGAGCTCTGAGCTGGTTGCCGTTGCGCCCTTGAGAGGTGACCAGCAGTGAATCGAACTTTGTAGATGTAGGGCGTTGGTCAAGTGAGCGTCCATTTAAGCAGCTTGTAAGACTTGTTATCCGGAGTAGACTACGATTGGGGCCTGCTGATGGACTGTACCTTTGGTCAAAAGAAAGTGTAAGTTGTGAAGTACTATGCTTGGGCTTAATGAACATAACATTCAATTCTAACAGGTTCGAAGACAGTGTGCCAATTTCATAACAAGGTACAATACGTAGTATCCTAGAATAGTGTTCAAATATAGTTTTTCACTATATATGATGTAGTGAATTGATTATTCCTCGTAGTTTTCAGGATGTCAAGTTCTT
Organism: Trichoderma arundinaceum; assembly: GCA_025919625.1. Classification (NCBI taxonomy): domain Eukaryota; kingdom Fungi; phylum Ascomycota; class Sordariomycetes; order Hypocreales; family Hypocreaceae; genus Trichoderma; species Trichoderma arundinaceum. The sequence continues at coordinate 358,383 of JAMQTF010000007.1, read as the reverse complement.
CAAGATACATATCTTCCATCACAAGGCTGCAGGTCTGGGGTATACCTTAGCCCCGGGCTCTCCCGCCCACCATCTCGCGGCTATTCCCTTGCCGATGCCCACTAAATCGCTCAGCCGTAGCGGGGCAGTAGAGAAGCCTTGAACTGCTTGGGAAGAGTTCAACAATCGTTGAATTATTACTTCAAGTATTGGTCGATGTGTGCGGCTAATATAATCCGTGGATAGAGCAGAGGCATTTATATTAGGAAGATTCAATTATCTTAAATAACAGATGATGACGACGGTTGAAAACAATTCTGTCGCTGCCGGGTTTAATACCATCCGCCCAGACGAGAACGACGCACCTATTCTAACCCTGGTCCTTAGCTGCGAATCGAACTTTAAAGAAGCAATCAAACACATGAAAGAAAATGGGGAGAGGAAAGAAGAAACTATTTTACAAAAACTTCAGGCAAAGTTCGTTGACTGGACAGGCTACCTTGGCGTTTTTGCCGTCGGGAATGGAAGTCTTGACCAGCGTCTGATGCGCCATCCACAATATCGCGATCTGGTTCTTCTGGCCTTGGATATGTTGAACATGAATCTCTTGCAAAGTAAGTCTTACTTATTGGATTCTACGACACATAGCTTACCATATACTAGTCACGGCCGGTCTCGATAGTTCAAGTTCGGATGACTCTTTAGAGGACGACGCAGATCTACGAATTGCGGAGCTGGATGGTATCAACAAGGCAATAAATGAACTTGATAGGCTTGCGATTTATATTCGGCTGACTTCTACTTCCTCCCTTGACTCCCGTGTCAAGGCATTTGGGGCAAGGAAGACTTCAGATGTTTTTCTCTATACCTTGCGATGGAGATGGTGTTGTTGACTATTGCACCGAGCAAGTTTGGGCCGCTCAGTTTTTTTGGGATCTGCAACAGTCAACGGAAAAGGCAGTTGCTGCTAGGAGAAAATTATTTGCTATGCTGGTAATCCACAGATCACCTGTGGATGTTCTGAGGTTTATCAAAGAAGGAATTTCGGACATTGATATCCCTCTTTCCATGAACACTCTGAGAAAATATTTCCCTGCATGGACTGACAGCGATATCTCATCTTTTATCGAAGTTCAGGGTCAATTTCTTTCGCCACACCTGGAATCTACAAAGTCGTCTCTCGCTCAATTACAGACGAAAAGATCGATGAACGGTGATTACAAAGTCGGCTGGATCTGTGCTATAACCGCGGAGTATGTTGCGGCTAGGGCGTTTCTTGACGAAATTCATGACGCACCGGGAAATGTATCTCTGCATGATAATAATGATTATACCCTAGGAAAAATTGGAAGACACAATGTCGTTATTGCTGTCTTGCCAGATGGGGAATACGGTCTAACCTCAGCGACGTCGGTTGCAAAAGATATGCTGCGCAGCTTCCCTAATATCAGGATTTGTCTAATAGTCGGCATCAGCGGCGGGGTGCCAGGAAATAAACATGATATTCGACTGGGAGACGTTGTCGTCGGTCGTACTGACAACAGTAATGGCGGTGTGTTTCAGTATGACTTTGCTCAAACCATGCAGAGTCGGAAATTTGAAAAAACAATATTCCTAGACCGGCCTCCTAGGATCTTGCTGAGGGCTGTAGCTGCCCTCGAGTCCCATTACGAGCTTTATGGGTACCAGTTTCAAGATACCATCAATAGCATTCTCGCGAAGAAACCGAAGCTTCGGAAGAAGTACCAGCGGCCATATTCTAAGACTGACCGGTTATATCGCAGCAATGTTGCCCATCCTCCAGCAAGCGATGAACATTGTGCGAAAACCTGTGGTGATGATCAGTCATCACTAGTTCTACGAGAGCAACGGGATGATGATCCGATAATTCATTACGGTCTAATTGCATCTAGCAATCAACTAATGAAGGATGCTTTGATCCGTGATGACCTTGCACATGAGAAGGATGTCCTGTGTTTCGAGATGGACGCAGCAGGGCTGATGGAACACTTTCCTTGTCTAGTAATTCGCGGGATATGTCATTATTCAGACTCACACAGAAATGACATCTGGCAAGGCTATGCGGCAATGACTGCAGCTGCATATGCAAAAGACGTCTTATACCGAATCCCTCCACATCTAGTTGAAGCTGAGGTGAGGATTGTGGATGCTCTCTCCGGTGAGTGATATTTGAATATACACCCTCATTCATATAGCTCTTCTTCTCACATAGGTGTAAGGTATATCTAACGAAACCTTTGATCTAGTTGAAATGCAACATGACCGTATTAAGATCGCCGCTCTTGAATGGCTGACTCCGCTTGATTACGGTCCACAGCAAAGTGATAACTTTAGAAGACATTGCCAAGGAACCGGAAAGTGGCTTCTCGACTCGGTGCAGTTCCAGAACTGGCTAAGCAAGGACTGTCAGACTCTGTTCTGTCCAGGTATACCGGGGGCTGGCAAGACAGTTCTAACATCGGTTGTGGTTGACTATCTGTACTCGAAATTCCAGGATGACCCGAGAATAGGCATAGCATATATCTATTTCGAGTATAGGCGACGAAACGAGCTGTCAATCCACGATTTGCTGGCAAGCTTGTTAAAACAACTAGCTGCATCTCAATTTCCTCTGCCAAGTGCAGTGCAGGATCTCTACCGTCAATATCATGTTAAAGGAACACGTCCATCCGCTAGCGAGCTCTTCAAAGCCCTTCTGTCCGTAATGACAATGTATTCGAGAGTTTTTATTCTTATCGACGCTCTTGATGAGTGGCAATCATCTAAACACAGCCGGTTTCACGAATTATCTATTATCATTGAACTTCAATCCAAGTCTGGAGCAAATTTATTTATAACTTCTCGATTAATTCCAAATATCACCAAGATATTTCAAAATGTCTCAACGTTAAAGATACGTGCGAGCAAGGAAGACATCCGAAGATATTTAAGCGGCAATATGCACCGGCTTCCAGGAATCGTTCATGATAACCCCGAGCTTCAGAAAAGCATTATCACTAGCATTTGTCAAGCTGCTCAAGGGGTGTGAGTAGAGCTACACAGTTCAGTGGATCGCGCTAATACAATCAGGTTCTCTCTGGCTCATCTTCATCTTATGTCCTTAAAAGAAAAAGTTACAGTAACGGAAATTATAAATGCTCTACAAAAACTAAGAGGACTTGATGTATACGAAGAGCTCTACGTTAAAACTTTGGAGCGGATTATTAGCCAACATAAAAAGCAGTCACAGCTTGCGATATTGATTCTATCTTGGATCACTTATGCCAAAAGACCACTTAGTATAACCGAACTTCGGCACGCACTAGGAGTAGAGCCAGGAGCATCAGTATTTGAAGAAGAAAATTTGCCAGATGTTGAACTTATAGTATCTGCATGTGCCGGCTTGGTCACTATCGACGAATACAGCAACACCGCCCAGTTTGTTCACTATTCAGCACAGGAATACTTCGAAAAGTCCTGCGAAAAATGGTTCCCAGAATCTCAGTCCAGAATTGCTGCCATCTGCATGGCCTACTTGTCTTATGAAGTGTTTGGGAGCGGAGCATGTGATACCCAAGAGGCTTTGACAGCGCGCTTGGAATCCTATCCGTTTTATAGCTACGCCTCTCGGTATTGGGGTGACCATGTCCGCAAAGAGTCTAGGATAACGTATCAAGTGATCGCATATCTAGAGAACCAAGCTAAGATAGAATCATCTTGCCAAGCACGGCATTATGAGGAACAGCGGGCGGATCAATGTAGCTATGCCGTAAAGTATCCGCAATGGATGACTGGATTACATTTAGTAGCTTGGAATGGACTCGTGAAAGACGTTGCCCAGCTACTGCTTGATAAGGGCGCCAACATTGAAGCCACCAATTCATATCACGAAACTCCACTACATATAGCAGCCAAGAGCGGTCATGGGGCCATCATTCAACTACTGCTAGATAAAGGCGCCAACATTGAGGCTACCAATTCATATGATGAAACACCGCTACGTATAGCAGCTAAGAACGGCCATGGGGCCATCATTCAACTACTGCTAGATAAAGGTGCCAGTATTGAGGCTACCAATTTACGTCATGAAACGCCGTTACTTATAGCGGTCAAGAACAGTCATGAAGCCGTCGTTCAACTACTACTAGATAAAGGTGCCAATATTAGGGTCGCTAACTCATATAACGAGGCACCACTGCATATAGCAGCTGAGAGCAGTCATGAAGCCATCGTTCGACTACTGCTAGATAACGGCGTCAACATTGAGGCTACCAATTCATACGGTGAAACGCCGCTACGTATAGCAGCTAAGAACGGCCATGAAGCCATCGTTCAACTACTGCTAGATAAAGGTGCCAACATTAAGGCCGCCAACTCATGTGACGAGACACCACTGCATATAGCAGCTGCAAATGGGCATGAAGTTGTCGTTCGACTACTGCTAGATAAGGGCGCCAACATCGAGGCGACAACTAGATGGTCAGAAACGCCACTGCAGGTAGCAGGTAAGAACGGCCGCGAAGCTATTGTCCTGCTACTGTCAAACAAAGGGGCTAATATCCGGGCCACCCGCGAAACTTTTGACGGGCAAGACAGCACTACTGATGACAACTGGAAATCGCAATGAGGCCATCGTCTAGCAGCTACTATATGGTTGCGCTCTAGGTCACTAGAAGGAATTGGCGAAAGGTTGTACAGGATAGCAGAAAATGGAAAAAGTAGCATAAAATGACAGAAAGTGACGGAAAATGTGTGCATTAGTCAGGTGCCCGTCGACCAAATAAGGGCTAGAACAGGATATTCCCAGAAGTCAGCATTTGATCTTTTGTCAATAAAAAGCCTCCAGTGCGAACGCTGCATCGAGCTTTGCTTGATCACACCCGAGTATCACCCGCCACCAGCTCAGGGTCTCGCATTTCCCACACATGTCTATACCATTTTGTTCCCTTTCGACTGGTTCAGCTACTTCTATTGTGGGTGAAGATTGCTTTTGATGAGTCATGAGTTAAGTCCCACTTGAATGGAGCACGGAGTAGTTGGGAGCAAGATGCACGCTCTCCACACGGCATAGGACCGAGAGTATTCGGTAACGTCGCTTCGTAATCATAAATGACAAAAAAAACAAGGTTAAGAATCTTATTCTTGATTCCATCTTACTTTGCCTGCTTATCTCATATTTTCCAAAACAGATACTGCATGTTGCCGGCGCTACGGGCCGGCTCTTCATACGTGTCCGGAAGCCGCCATTGCGACCGGAGGCGAGTGCACCTCGGGATCACATAATCGGTGGCTTGACTATCAATATAGGGCACAATACCTTCAACCTCAACATAACTCTTGTAGTCTGCATGCGTCCGATCAGATTATTCTCCATGATTTCTAAGCTCTGTCGGACATTTTGGAGATATTGCTGAGGTTCAGATTAGGTTGAATGTTATCTGGAGCCGGATTTCGTTGGCATTCTGATTGTTTTTTCCGGTACTAAGAGGTGGACGATTACTCAACCTCAGTCGACATCACGTTCAACATGCGTCCCCTAAAGTTGTGTAGGATCCTTGGCATTCCCGCGCGGAGTTCGCTTGTTGAGCAGGCCGTGAATAGTTGGGATCCCTTGTCGTAGGTCAGCGACACCCAAGCAGTAGCTGTCAACTATCCACCGACCGGAGATGCAGCATCCGGGGTGATAACACATGCTTTCAGCTGACGAAGAAAGAGGAACGAGGATGCCCCATTACGCCAAGTGGTTGCGCTGGTAGTTGTTCCATTCCAGTTTTCCCAGCTCCGGCAAGCAGCTATATATTGTCTGTATTAGGCAAACATTAGCAATCATACGACTTCACGTAGACACCTTGACACGCCCGATGCTGGCACACACCACTCTACACATTTCCCCAACTTTCAATCTATGGTTCAATGTAGCATCTTTTTCGGTGGGTAGCATTTTAATACCCCGTAAAGCCAACGGAACAAGAAAGGATACGTACCCTCTTAAAACTGGAGAGTCATTTGCCGTGAAGCCTCCCACCTCCCACGCATTCCCGTCCACCGATACGGAGTTACATGTGGGCATATCTCACTTCCACAGCGGCATTTGCTTCGATCAATGGGCCCATCATCATCACTTACTCGCGCGAAGCCGCCGACTGTAATGTTTTAATTTTTTTTTTTCAAGGGCTCGGCCCACGGAGGACATTGTGACCGCGTTCTCGGCCGTGTTCATTTAGACTTGTGAGACGCCAAGCGACCCTCCTCGCATTCGGACCCGCCAGATCTCTCTGCTTGGAGCCGAATAAAAAGACTATTCAGGCTTAGACCCAAAGTTGCGGTCTTTTGCGGCTTTTGTAACTCCATTTGGTATCCAAACGTCACCTTATCACATAGAGAAATCCTTCAAGCGGAAAGTCCATGTGGCGAAGACGTGCTTTTCAGCAGTATTCAAGAGCATGGATGTAGTAATCAAGATCTCGAAAGCGGCATAGCGTATCTCGTTTACGCCCTTTTATTCGTTTACTTCTTTAAGCTCTACTACCTCGGTAGGATCGAGTTCACTAATCATAAATAATTACCCACTTATTTCGGACCCGGCCCGCCGCCGGGGATCTGGACGCCCTGCCGGATTACGAACCAGGGCGATGGTGTGTATGCTTAATCCGTGTACTATTGTATCTATTGACGAACTGACTAAAACAAGAATTTGGTCTGGGCAAGCATGGCTGCTTTTATAAAGCGCGTCTCCCAGCTTCCGAGGTAAGTCTCGACTCAATGGGCATGAACAACATGCTCTTTGCTTTTATGGGACCTTCAACCGACCAACACACCGGACAACAGTAATAACAGAAGATAACAAGGAAAGAGAAGAAAGAGAAACGAAAGAAAAAAGATAAAGGAAAAGAGACTTGGGTTATGCAGCCACGATTCGTCAAGAGATTCATTCGAAGAGTTAAGAACAAGCGGAATCCCCTTCAAGAGTGCTGGAAGCTCCTCAACCTGTGCACCTTCGACTCGCTGGTTATCGCCGCCTAAATTAGTCGCCTTTGTGGGTAAGGAGAAAAGGGTGCAATGGCGCCTCCTGAAGGGGTGTTGAACGGCTCCGCCGTGTTCGATATCCAGGCGGACGACAAAACCTTGGTAGTAAAGCCGGAGGACCAGTCTGGAAACAGCGACACCAACAGCAATAGCGACGCCGAGAAGGGTCAGATTTCGCAGGATGTGCTCGACTGGGAGAATGATCCTCATAACCCTTACAACTGGCCAGGATGGAAGAAAGGTCTGACGGTGTTTGCCTTGTCCACTATGGGTCTCACGGTGTAAGTCTCACCTAGTTTGTTATCTCAAACTTTTACTTGTCTCCTGAGTAGTCGTAGGGGAAAGTTCTCTCAGGAATCGTTAATAAATAACAAACATACAGGTCCATAGCTACATCCATCTCTAGCTCGTCCGTCGGTCTTCTCCAAGAGGAGTTCGGCGTAAGTCGAACAGTCGCCTTACTGCCTCTCACTCTCTACGTCGTCGCTCTTGGCCTTGGTCCTGTCATCGGTGGACCCCTCTCTGAGACCATTGGAAGATATCCCGTCATCATGGGAGGCATGACTATCGGCGCTCTTTTCACACTCGGAGCGGGATTCGTTCACAACTTCGGCGCGTTATGCTTCTTCCGTTTCCTCACTGGCTTCTTCTGGGCCCCCGTTCTGGCCAATGCTCCTGGGTCTCTATCAGAGACCTTCATGCCAAAGTCGAGAGGGCCTGTAAGCGCCATTTTTATCCTGACGCCCTTCTTGGGCCCCGGTCTTGGGTGAGTACTTTCTCCATCTGGTGTCAAATTGAATCCACAATTCTAACCGAAATCCCTTTTCTAAAGACCCGTCATTGGCTCCTTTGTTTCAACCGACAAGGGTTGGCGATGGACCGAGTGGACAATGCTCTTCTTCTCCGCATTTGCCATTGGCCTCGGCTGTTGTATTGGAGAGACGTTTCACCCTATCCTCAAGCGTCGCCTGGCTAAGAAGCGCGGCATCGAGCTTCCTCCATTGCCACCCATGAACGAGCGCATTAAGGCATTTGCTGTAGTGGCTGCCATTCGACCGGTCAGCATGTTGTTCACCGAGCCAATTGTCTCATTCATTTGCCTCTATGTCGCCATCGATTTCGGTACTCTTTTCAGCTTCTTCGGCGGCGTCCCTTATACCTTTGGCACAGTGTACAACTTTAGCATTGACCAGTCAGGTTTGGTATTCATCTCCATCGTCATTGGCTGTTTCCTCGGACTCGTCACTGTTATGGCCTGTGAAATCTTCATGTATCGGAAGCAGATTCCCAACTATCCGCCTCACAAGGTCCCTCCGGAACACAGACTTTATCCTGCCATGATTGGTAGTTTTGGGTTGCCCATTGGCCTCTTCTGGTTTGCTTGGACAGCGCGGAACGACATTTCCTGGGCGAGCCCGGCGGCAGCTATTATTCCTTTTGCGTGGGGAAATCTGTGTGTCTTTGTTAGCACCATGCAGTATACTACCGACACATTTACCGGCAACGTTGTCGCAAGTGCCTCCAGTGCTAACAGTTTGGCGCGATACGGCTTTGCTGGCGTGTTTCCCCTTTTCACAATTCAAAGTGAGTGAATGCCTTTCCAAATTTTACTCGCGATAGTGACTAACCCCCTTTCTAGTGTATACCAATCTCGGAATTCACTGGGCCAGCAGTCTGCTGGGGTTCATCGCCCTTGCACTGATCCCAATTCCCTGGGTCTTATTCAAATTCGGTCCCAAGATTAGGTCGAAGAGCAAGTTTGAGACACACAACTATGAGTGAGGGGAGGACTAGTGACGAATATAGGGAACAACTGTTAACCTCTCCCTTTTTCCTTTTCTTTTCTTTTCTTTTCTTTTCTTTTTTCACTACGGGGCCCCGATATGCACCTTCATGAAGAGTATGGCATTGAATTTGGTTAATAATATGCATGATAAACATTGGATAAAATGACAGCATTTAGAGTATCATATAAGAATAATAGACCAGGCATTTGTTGTTGTTGTTTTTTTGACAAAATATTCATGTATAAAATTTCCTTATCAATGAACCTCCCCACTCAATGTACATATCTAGTGTTTCTCTATCCATATTACCACTCTATATTAATCCACATCAATATCCTGCTCCGGCAGGACCTGAAAGTTCTCATCAATGTAAAACCACTTGTCATACTTTGCAGGCCTCGGCGCAGCGGGCTCAATCTTGGACTTCTTTGGCAGGTCAAACTCCTTAGTGGCATCCTTACTCGCGATGTAGCTATTGCAAATGCTTGGCTGCGAAGTCTGCGACGTGCTGATCTTGCCGGGGTCCTCTTTGCCGCTAATGAGGTCTTTCCAGAAGCCGTGGCTTTCGCTGACGATGTCGCGTATGGTATTAGAGTTTTGGTATTGGTTTCCGAAGATGGTGTTGAGCTCGCCGCTGCGTAGGACTTTGTAGTACTTTGATGTATTAGTAAAATCGCCATTATGTGGGTGATAGAGGAGTGACTTACGACGAACCAGTCGTAGAAGGTTTGCTTGAGGCCAGGTCGGTACTTTTCAAGATCATCGATGGCTAGATCTGGTGAACATTATTGATGATCAAGCGTGCATAGAATGACTTACTGTTGACCACTTTTGATAGTGGATCATTTACGTTGATGCCAATGACTTTCCAATCGGTTGTTTCGTCCTGTGAAGTCATGTAAACTCAAGCATAAACCCGCAATTGGAGTCGGGAATGCATACATCAATCATGGGTATGCCGCCCAAGATTTTGACCGTTCTGACCTGACCAACAAACCCTGGGCTATGTAAAATCATCAGCCAACCAATTCTTCAATAATACTTCGCGAACACTGACTCAATCGCGCTGATGTCAACTACATCCATTGGGTCATTATCGCCAGGGAAACCAGTAAAATTGTGCTTGATGTTGGAGTTCTCCCACGTCTGGGGAAGCGAGCCGTAGAGAAATGGGTACGATTTGTGTGGCCAAACGCTCGCTACATATCGAGGCACGTCGTCCTTGTCATCGTGATAAATTGGATCTGATGCGATTTCATGAATGAGCATCTGGATTGCCTATTGACACATCTACGGCAATTGGGCTGGGACGACTCACTCAGCGGCTTATCGCGCTTTGTCTCAATCTTGCCATCCGTCCATCGCGGAATTTCCACATAAAAATTCACAATGTTGTTGTTCTTCTCGTCAGGATAAAGAGGAATATCGTGCCAGAAGGAGATCGGGTTTCCGTCTTGCTCCAGCCAAATGCGCCAATCCTACCCGCCATCAGCCCTTGCACTCCGTGATGCTACTCTCAATAGTATATCGCTGCGATAACTAACCGCTGTATTGCGCGCTCCGACTTCTCTTAGGGTGAGAGACTTGGGATCGAATCCTTGCGTGGCAGCTTTATCGTCGCATTTCGCAGCAGCTGTGGCGGCGGAGAAAACTGGCGAAACCGCCAGGTGTAGCAGATATAGCGATATTGTTAAACGCATGGTGGATAATCACAATTCGATAACGAAAGACGGAGACGAATAGATTTGCAAACTGTTCCCTCGATTTCCCAAAGAGAATGTGACTGGGCTTCTCATTATTTATGTGCTCATTTCAACAGCCAAGAAATTCTTGTGGACCTCTATACGTTATCAATCATACCGTAGCATCACCTCTCACAATAAGCGCAACGTCTCAATCAACAGAGAAAAGTTTTCGCCCACTCGTAGGACAAAAACAGGGCATCGCCGCCTCTTCAGACTCAAACAGGCAGATCTCCCGAACGCCTTCTCTGCTCGCATCCTGGTTCCTGCAGATGAAGACATTCCTAAATCGCTCGTCACTGCATACACAGCCATTCATACCGAACATTGATCCCACGTGGAGAGTCCCGGGCACATATGAGGCATCACGGCAGCTAAGCTCTACTTCCTGAAAGAGAGAAAGCTCACGCGCAATCTGTCCGTGGCGCCGTGCTTTATTTTAAGCATATGCACTGAAATACCTTAAAATGTGAGCTTATTGGAGGGATTTGGATGGCTTCGGTGCCGAATAGGGCAAATGTATTTTTTCGCGTGGGCCATAATGCCAAGAGACGAGGAGATATTTAGCCGCGAATGGGATCTGACCGTATCAGCGATCGAGAGGGGTTCCTGAGTGGACCAGTATGAAGTTTGGTATCGACAATCTTCACAATTCAATCAAGAAGACGCGTCGTATGTTCCTAGTCCTTTGAATCAAGAGCAGAAAGTAAAGCAGGCTACGCGCCGTGTAAGTTCATGTTGATAACAAAGAGGAATCGTATAGGGAGGGCAAATACTCAAACACATATATTAGTCAGAATGCTGACTATGCGGCAATCGCAAGCTCATTGCTGCTGCCATTAGAAACAACATGGTATAGCATAAAGTCTCTGAGTTTATGTGAGCTTGCAAACGATACGAAGAGGCGAACTTTTCTCGCGTCTTGCCTTAGCATAGGAAGGGCGACCATCTCAGGTGAAGGAAAGAAAACACTTCAAAGCCTAAAAGCTCGTCAAACCCTTCCAACTACGAAAAGCGACGGATGACCGTCGGCGTTCAAACGATAATATAACGGAGAGGATCGGCATGTTTCCGATGCTCTCAGAGCCTTTTCAAGCAGGAAATCTACTGCCGGCCCCCCTTCCCCCAAGTTTCTCGCCCACTAATATACCAATGCAATTCTAGGCAGCCGTATAAAAAAATAATTGGGGTAGTCAGCCACTACGATCCACCCCAAAGGTTCTCCTGCTTCCTTCTCGTAGTGTTTCCCAAATGAGCGGCGGTTCGTGCCAACTTGCATGTATCCGTATAGCAGGCCTTACGTGGAGAAGAATGGGGGGAAAGTGGAGGGGAATTGTTGGAGAAGGACATTTCCCCAGTTTACGAGATGTTTGGGAGATGTGGGTAAGGGGATCAGCTCGTTTAGACAGCTTATATGAGTTTGATTGGGTTGAGTTGTGGGACAATAGCTGGAGCTGGGAGAAGAGGATAGGGTTATAGTTTTACCTACTATGAGGAGAATAGTATTTTACATGCTCTTCAGCTTCACGCAAGCAACGATACGTCACAGCTAACAAAGTACCATAAACTGCGCTCTACCTAAACAATCTCCTATTTCTGTGTAGAACGCATCTTGTGAACTCGCCCAATCATCGCGTCAGCGGAATGACCTTCGCTTTTCTCCGTCTTGGTCTTAATCATACGGAGTAAATAGGCCTTTGATGCTCGGTCAACTTCCGAAGCGGACCTACGCCGAAGGCTAAAGAGTCAATTGCCAGCGATTGCCGGTATGGGGAAAAGTGGCTTAATATCTAGCGCCGCGGTTTCGACTATTGAGACAGGGGTTAACAATAATAAGGCGTGAGTCGGATCGTGCGGGCGTCGCACATTGGCAGTTGATAGTCGAACCTACTACGTCTATGATTCGGAGAAGGTCGGATATGTTATTCATCACAAAACACCAGTGGAATTACATCGTTTATCAATTTTAATTTTGATTTTCATAGCTAGTTGGCTACACTGTCACCATATCTGTATGATAATTTCAATTGATAGAATAATGGGAATCAGCTTTCGAGCTTCATCTATGCCTTCAGTTCAACCTGCTGCACATTGGCGTACTCCTCCTCAGCCATTCTCTGCTTCTCATCGACAGCCATGTCCTTCTCCTCAGCATCCTTGTTACCATGTAGACCAATCTTGTACCATGGTAGGTCAAACAGGCGGTCCATGCTCTCAAGAGAGCGGCCGCCAGTTTCGGGCACAAAGAACCACACCCAGGCTCCACCAACAATTGTAACAGCCGCAAAGCACCAGAAAGTACCCTTCGGTGAAATTCCGCCTTGTGAAATATTGAGCAGCATGACGGGAACTGCACGCGAGTTACCGTATTGGTTTGCAAAGTGAAGACACATTGCCCAGGATGTAGCCAAGGCACGAACACGCAGAGGGTACAACTCAGCAGTGAGCAGATACTGCATAGAATTCCAGCCAAGCGCCCAGCCGCAGCCAGAGATGTAGATCATGGCAACTGCACCTCGGCTGGGACCCTTCATAGCCTCCGGCAGGATAAAGTCTTCCTCAGTACCGAGTTGAGGCACAGCAGTAAGGAAACCAGCGACATAGATCATGGAAATGGCCTGGAGTGTAATACCAGATAAAAGAGCGCGTTTGCGGCCGATGACATCGACAAGGAAGAGAGCGCAGACCATGGCCGATACAAACTTGACAAGGCCAAAGACAGCAGTAACGAGAAGAGACTCGTTGGTTCCAGTAATTCCCAGGATTTTAAAGAGATCCGGTGCATACAGAGTGATGGATCCCGCGCCCGACCACTGAGAAAGCAGCTGAACCATGGATGACAGATACACTCTGTAAAGATTGCTCTTGTCGAGCAGAAGCTCCTTTACCTTCCCAAGGAAGCCAACACCTCGGCTAGCTTCCAACTCATGATCAAGGGCAGCCTGGATCAGGGCAATCTCGCGGACAATGTAGTCGCTATCGGGGGACTGTTGGCGCAAGCGCGCCAGGTTATTGACAGCCTGCTCAACTTTGCCCTCTTTAATGAGGTAGCGTGGTGATTCGTTTTGGAAGAAGGACAAGACAAAGATGAGGCCCGACATGATGACTACAATATTCGCGTTTAGCCGCTGTGTTATACGGATGAGGTGGGTATGATTCAGCCAACTTACTATGCAAACTAGTGGGGACGAGCCACTGATCCGCACTATCATCGCTCATGTGAAGCTGGCATCCATAATTCGCAAAATACGCAAGCAAGACGCCGAGATAGACGGCGCCCGTGAAGAAACAAGTGCAGAGACCACGAATGGACGCGGGTGTAATTTCGGCAACATAAATGGGGCTGCAGAACGACGCATCATGTTAGTCGCAACGTACAAAACACGAAGGATGGGAAACCCATCGGTGGGGGATATCGCCAAGGCTCATACTAACCCTACAACAGGTGTCTGTCCCACACCAAGGCCAGCAATAAATCTACCGGCATAAATAGCCCCCAGATTCCCGCGAACGCCACCAGCCATGAAAATTGCAATGCCTACAGCCCAGGTGACACACAAGACGCGCGTGGCATTGATACGACCAATACGGTCACAGATTAGGAAGGCACTGGAGAAGGAAAATTGATCATTCAGCGACGGATCGTCGTAACGCTTGTGGAGAGAGCGCAGGCTCAGGCGAAGAGGCGGTGACTTACAACAGAGCACCGGCGACGGAGCCAATCTGGACCATGGCAGAGACATTAGCCTTGATGTTGGCTTGGTCGACCTTGTTGTACGAAGCATAATGAATAGATTCCTTGAAGTGATCTGAGTTGAAGGCACCGGAAATCAGGCCCTCATCGATGCCTCGCGCAGCTCCGAGCAGACCAAAGGAGAAGACGGCAAACCAAAGGCGCCAATTAAGCGCTCCCTCTGGCTCGCCCAGGTCTTTCAACCTGAAAATGTTGACTGGTTTCTTTGCCCCGACACCCATAGCGGCGGTCTTGACGTCAGTAACCAGCACTGCGGTAAAGACAAGGGGAAGAAAATCTGGTAGCTGCAGGCGCTAAAGACAAGACAAAGATTTGAGACGTGCACGGGCAGGCGAGCAGAGTGCTGATCTGTCGACGACGGCCAACTGAAAGGTCTCACCATGGGGAGGGGAGGTCTCTCGCTTTATATTCATCCACCTTCTCACTTTCCCCATAGTTCGTAGAGCGCGGAATACGCCAGCTAGGCAAACGGATACTTGTTTGCCCAGCTGGAGGAGCCCACACCTGCAATATGTCGGAGCGCCCCGGGCTGTTGTGTCGCCATGGAAGATCTAGCCCCCAGCGCGAGGCCACTTGGGCGTCTGCAGCCGAGTTACATCCAAGTCACGGCCAGGCATTGACCGACGCTTCGAGCCACCACGTCTATCCCTGGCCAGCGGATCAAGGCAAAATTTGTTCGGCCCCGCACATCTTCCTTCTCAACTCGTCGATTGTTGCCCATCACTGGCAGGACCGCTAGTACGCGCCGCAACAGCTCCACGCCTATGGTGTTCATGCCGAATTGGGAGCATGCCACACAGCGCCCCATAGAGCATCTAGTCATGCCATGCTGTAGATCTGTTCTGACTAGTCCGCAGCCCGCCGGCCCGCCAAGAAGTCTAACACCCTAATTAATCTGGGGTCCGGTGAGGGGAAAGCAAGCCGACCACGGGGAGAAGTTGGAGAAGGTGGGGGGTCGGACAACCTCCGTTGTGCGTTTGGTGGAATCCAGATTTCAATCTTCAATTCGTCTCCGTGTTTTCTTCTAGCTGGTTGCCATGATCCCAGCTGACGAGGAAACTCAAATAGAACGCCTGCGTCCAGGAGTGGTGAGCTGCCGAGTGGTTCAGATCTTTGGTTACATTTAACCGGCGAACCGCTTCCCATGCTACATCGAGCTGATATCGGAACCGTACGCGTAGTTATCAATGGTATGGTATAATTCGTCATTGTGTCTTATTCGCGTCTGGAGAATCTAGACGCTGCTCTTGCTCTATCGGATAAAGACCATTACATATTGTATGGGCATTGTTGAAGGAATAGCTCTTGATATCTGCCCCAATTTGCAGCGCTTTAATTTCTTTGCCCAGCACGTACTTGTTCCACAAAATATCTGCTTATGGTCCAAACCTCCAATCCTTGCAGCCCCGGCCTATCTTCTAGGAAGCGGGAGTGACAAGCGGCTATGTGCCCGCTCCAGGGGGGATGCTAATAAAGCCATGTGATTGGAGCATTATTTTCTAGCCTGCAGGTGATTCTCGTTCCTGAAGGAAACAGCCAGCAGGCTCACGGACCATTCCGTACAGCAATCGTTTACACAAATGAATTGCACAGATGAACCGGTTCACCGACCAGGCCGCCAGTCAGCGCGCAACAACAGCGTCAGCTTCTGGTAATGGTAATAGTTTCCAGCAGCAGCTTCGTCCAGTATGGTGTTCAGATCCAATACCGACCCCAAATTGTGTATTCATCCCCCGTCCCCCGGAATTTGAATTTAACTTCCGTCACGTCTTGAAATCCCTCTTTTTCTTTCGGCTCTTTGAATCTCGACGCAAATCCAGTGAAAGCCAGCTTAGGTAGACCTTCTCTGCTCTCTGGGTTTAATATAGCGTTGTTCGCTCGAACTGCATCGTTATGCTCACACACTGCTACAGGCGTTGAAAACCACAGACATCTGATTGGGACTCCCGCTTTTTTAGCTACTTCAATCCAAAGGGCCCGCGTGTCTGGGTCCGGATTAGTGTTATCTGCACTCTCATGTCAGCGTCTATGCCAGCTGAAAACAAGATCAAGAGCCGAGCCCGCCTGGTCAAAGCTAAATCCAAGTAGACACAAATAGAAAGGGAAATAGCACATACCAACAGCTACAGATTTACCAGCTTTGAGCAGGTCTCTGGCAGCTTGGATACATTTATCGCGAGATTTTAGTGTATCCTGATTCACTCGTTCATAGGCGAGAGGTTTCAGAACTTTTGAATAAAATGTGCTTTTCCCGGCTCCAGGAGGTCCGCAGAATAAAACAACATCCTTGTCGTTTTTCCTTTCAAAGAGGGCAGTGGCAGAATCGAGTGACCCGTGTTCATCCGAGAGAGCGTAGTTTACTAGATCAAACTCACGAATAAAATCCCTGGGTTTCTCTCCTAGGAAGAACTCTTCGGGTGTTAGATAATCGATTCCGATGTTATGTGCGAAGTTTCTGTCAGAGCAGCTAAAATCTTTTGCAACTGCTGCCGCCGCACCATTCTCCCCTTTACCAAGAGTGGCAATCCGACCGCCCGCATCGCCGACGAAGAAGCTTCCTTTTAAGTCCACTTCTTTTTCAGAAATCTCGAGGTCTTCGCAGAGTTCCTTCCACATGCCTATCCTTGGTTTTCGATAAATGTCCTTTGCCGTAGCCGCATATACCGCCGTCGGGAGATCAAGGTTGGTCAGAACAGCATTGCACTTTTGTTTAAATTCGGTGACGCGCTTCTGGGCAGAAGCTTTCGGTCCTTTATAGTTTGCATCGAAATGCAGTGTCAACCCAGCCTGATTAGAGAGAATCACGACATGATAGTCTTCCTTTTCGTAAAGCTCCCGTAACCGACCAGGCACCTGACTGTCCCACCACTTCCAATCTGCTGCGTCAGAAGCATGTTTCTTGCCCGACGATGTGCTAATGAGGGTCGAGTCGAGGTCAAATGCGGCTATCTTGTATCGTTTTGAACGAGAACTTTGGTTTTTATTTTCGGGCTGATATCTCCCAACGAGCAGGGTTGCGGGAACGTCGTCGTTGGGACCCCGTTCTGACCACACCGTCCGATCTTTTGGTTTTTGAGAAGTCGGTGTGAAGAAGCTTGCAACAGCTGATTCTAATAGGAGCTATTAGCCACCAATGTCGAAACACACAAGAATACGATCGATTCGTACTCGTAGTTGTGCTTTTCACGGCCTTTTTGAGGGGAGGCGGGGAGACTGGAGCTCCGGGATCCTTTCGCTTCCTCGGTGGGCTTCGGGTTGACATTTTTCGACTGTAAGAAGCGCTGTAGAGACTTTGCAATCGCACAGTATCGCGAACAAAGGGGGCTCTGCGCAAAAAGCGCATTTGCAATGGACTTTGCTGGTAAATGGTTTGAATCAAGGCAAAAGCCAAGACGCGCACAAATGCGACTGTGGCGCGTGGTCACGTGCAATCCGAGAGCTCACTTTAAGCTCCTCTCACACCTGAGGACAAACAGACGTGAAGCTTATACTCCATGTAGCACCACCAGATCGGCACTTGGCACAAATACTCTATTCGATTGCAATAAACCTCTCGGAATTATATCCTCTTAGCTCCTATCTCAGTGCTGGAGACGACCTGGTTCACAAATTTTCGCTAGACTTGGCGTTCAATCTCTTTCCGCCATGTACGAGCTGTTCCTCACAGCGCTGGTTGAAGACAGCGACATCAGCACAGCTCTCGCCGTGTTGAGCGGCTTCTGTTCGATGCAGCCATGGGAATCTGTGAGCCGGGTCCTTTATTTCCAAGGCCCTCCTCGGCCGTCTGGAATCACCAATCAGCGCTCCCTCGAGAAGCCCATGCGCAAAGATTCCGCAATGCTCTGGAAGGAGTTGCATCAAAATCTGTCCCGTCAATCCTTCGTCCTTCAAGCTCGCTATGAAATTTTCAAGGATCGAGACTTGGGGCCTTCTGCAGAACCAGTTGATCTCGACACCGTACCAGGCATCCTGAGATGGACCGACTTCCCTGATCCTCCTCGCGGCCAGCCAATTCTCACTCAACGCAAAAAGGTCGAGCTTTGGGAACAAAGAAAGCTGCCCTCGATACTTCAAGAAAACAACTATCAGTTAGTCTTCAAGCTTGTCTGCTCATTTGTGGGGTGTGCTAACAATAAATAGGTTCAAAACAGAGACCGTAGAGGAGATATACCGGTTCTTTCGCGATGAGATAGAGTTTTGTCTAACCAGACACTATTTCGTCGGCCCAATCGAGGACTACGTTCCGCTCGCAACCAGGCTTGCGGCTCCTACAGGACCAAGACCAACTCTGCCAGCCTGGGATTCTCTAACGCGTATCGATATGCAGAGCCGATGGATACTGCAGGTCAAGGCGCATGTCGTCCATGACAACAAGCCGGACGAGATCAAAAAGGCACAAGACCAGCTCTTGAAGTTTCGTGCAGATCTCGATGGGGTGTTCGACTTCAAGAATATCGACCGCAAGGTACACGACACTCGAGTGGCCATGCAGCAGCAGGGCGTCCAGGCGCTCCCGCAAAAAGTACTTTTAGGGAAGTCATGATTTGTATGACTCTAAAGCTAGTTTCATATACAAACTCGGCTGGATTGGCTGTATATAGGGATGTATAATATCCCGTACGCTCGCACAATACCATCCTCTACTACCTTATCGAGGATTTCTGAGGCACAGCCCTACTGCTCTAATATACTCGACGGATTGCGCGCCAGACACGAATGAGCCATTACACTATTGCGTCATGTATCAACCTTTATCTCACTTTGAACAGCCTGCAAGAACGTGGTTTGCCTATCTAAGAACACCATTAGTCACGATTCATGCATAGATCTCGGCGTTTTAGTTTTGATCATATTCCAAAGAATTTTTGAAGTCACGAAATTATGAGAAGAAGTTCTAAGAAATGGGTATCTTCAATCGCCAGACACCCCAAAATGCTCGTATATTGCAAGTAAGGCTAGTTAACAAGAATCACAACTGCAAATACTATCCACAGATAACCAATAGTGGTTTCTGCCTCCTCCAATAGACCATGCTTCCCTTACTGGGGGACGACACTAATGACCTGGACGATGTTGTTGATACCAAGAGCTCCCTCAAGAGTCGTGACGGCACCGCCAGTGGCAGCGTTGAGGTATGCGTTGACGGCATTGATGTCAACACCCTGGGCGACCATGGCAATAGCCTCACCAACGATCTGGACGAGGTTGTTAACACCAAGATCAGCACTAGCCTTGGCGCCAATACCATTGGCAAGGCTGACAAGCTTGGTAGCCAAGGTGACGCCATCAGGGAGGGCGGTCTCGATCTGGAAATTGTTTAGCTTCATTCGCCCTTGAACGTGATAGCTGGCTTCAAGAGATATTTACCTGCTGGACGATGGGTCCCAAGAGAGTAGTCAGCTGAGTCTCGAGGCCGATAACGTCGACCACAACACCCTGAGTAACGCCTCCAAGAAGACCACCAACAGCGCCGAGGAGAGACCGTCGCTCAGCAGCTATCGAATAGTTAGTAATGGTCATCGATCCTGATGGAGGCTTCACGAACTAAGAGGGGCGGTAAGGCCAGTGCCGACAATGGTGGCGAGGAAGACAGTAGCGAGTCCGAAACGCATTTTGGCGGTATTGGAAGTCAGAAAATAACTAAAGGAGTGACTGAAGCTGTGAGAACTTCTGAGTTGTATGCTTTGATGCGCAAAGGAGTGACTGAGAGCGATTTGCTTGATGATGAGGGTATTGACAAACTGCGGGAGGGACTGTCCTCTTTATATATCCAACTTGTATGCGCCATCCTGTTCCCTAGTCTATTCCTATATCATTTTCATGAGTGATCGGCGGTCATAACATCAACCATGATCATGTCAATGCCCAGGTGATATTATTCTACTCCTGGGGTCTTCTTTGATAGGCTCGCTTAGGTATCAAGTCCAGCATCACAATTCAGACTATGGCTAGGCTCCTGGCAATATCATGGTAGAGAAACACAAGGCATGGTACGGCACTTCGTGGGCTAGTATCACAATCTGCCGATCTGGTCCGCACACGAGTCGCTCGCCAGGCTGGATGACATAGCTGAGCCACTAGACAAAGGGGCAACAGCGAAGATCGCAAGCTCTGTACCTGGTAAGCTGTGTGGGGAGATTGTGGGTAGCTTTGGCTAATTTCCCAAGCCATCAAGGATGGTGGTTTAGGAGCGCGCAAATAGACTACGCCTTACAAAGACCAATGGCGCAATAGCAGGCATCTTATAAGGATGCTTAACAGCCGAAAACACGAAGAAATGGCCGAATCGCAAGTGAAAGCGAAACTCGCATTACTGAGCGGCCGCAACGGCATTGAGGTACCCATGATGATTCCAGACGAGATTGCTATGGAGCTTGATACCCCAGACTGGGATTGAAATGCCCCGCGATCGACAGATTCATAGTTGTGCGCTAAAGAAAAAAGCCTAAAGCACGAAGTTGGCACAAGCCAGAGACGCAATAGAATGGAATTGGCGAGCGAATAGGATAGCCCGCGGCGCCCTGTCATCTCTTTACCAGGGACAATGCCGAGTCACGGTTCGTGAACTGGGTTAATCGAGGCCTGCTCGCGACAAGCCTTCGGCGACCACGGTGCGGGTCCGCAACGCAGAGCCCAATCTGCTCCGTACCTGTCAAAGCAACCATAAATCCGCCCTGTCAATTTTATACTCCCTGTCAGGACTCATACTGTATAGCATATGCAAAGAGCTTCTAGAAGCCTTTCATCGCCTTGCAAGTAGCATGACGGGATGCATTATGCAAAGACGGGGTCCTTGTCCTGTCGTCTCCTTTCTTTGCCCAGAGGCCTGGATGAGAGGCATGGCATCCCCGCCTGATCGGCATTGTGCATGGGGCCAGACACATCCCAATATCAGCGACTTTTACGGAGCATATATGAGTAAACAGCGACGTCAGAGAAGTGCACAAAAAGGGGCCTGATACTTAGCCGGACTTATAGCCGGTTCCTGAATATCGTTGTGCCTACCCTCTTTGAGGCTCGATTTTCACCTCCATCTTTGGGTCAATTTGACTATGCATTGCGATCTACGAAGTAGCTCACACCTCATCGTCTTCGATGGGGTTTTCCCGGCAGTAGTTTATCGACTATTCAAGACGCTGCACACATGAAGCCAACTACCCCGGCTATCCCGGAGATGAAACTCATTTAAGCCTGGATGAAGCATCACGGCCAATTTACCATGTTGTTGGGTAACTTGAATCATGGGATCCGAAACATGCAAGCTTCAATCATTCGTATAACCCCTTGAGCGTTGAAGAGGCAGCAGTTAGGATCCATGAAGCTTGCATCAAGTACAGGGCTTGACAGGGTCTCTGCTGCACCAGAGCCTTTAGGCCCACTGCTGAACTTGATAGCATAAGAGCCATACGGCGATTCTGTCTATTCATCTATTTCCAAGAGTTGTCACAAGATGATTAGTCCATTCTCGTATTTGTACACGCAGATATGTGCAGCAGAAGTTTATATATAGTTATCAATTTGTCGTGGTGGCGCACCTCGGTCACCATTCCCCCACGCTCCGCCTCGGGTGGCGCCGAAGGAGGCTTGACCGCCCCAAGGCCAAGAATGCCGAGAAGAGATCCCCTCGGCCTGCAGTGCAGTGCCAAGTTGCCAAGGCTGTAATAAATTTGGTAATTCAGACGATGTGGAATTATAAGAAGGGGATGCTCAGTGGATCTTTTTCGGACAGTGTTTCATCAGGATTATATCCTCGTGTGAGTTCGACACAAGAGAGAATAACTATTTCGAAAATGAAACAAACGCAGATTAAAAGTAAAAGAGATCAGAAACCCCCTCTATGATGGCTAGGGTCTATGGTAAGGCAAGAATGTCGGACCGATGTGGAATAACACACGATCATCTGGTGATAGAATACAAGTCAACGCCGTGAGGAAACATCAACTCGATCTGGATTTTGAAGGATCTTTAGAGTTTAATCAGTTTTCTCACCGATATTCACATACCCTATTACATCCGCATTTGGGTCCTAGCGGGCTTTCGTCGTGATTTCCGTGACATTATATGAAGGCTACCCTAAGCCTAGGAAGGTGAACAAGTGCACTTTATAAAACGGGGAATTTAATATGAGACTCTTTTTTTTATTCCGTAGATGGGGTATAAAGCATTTCAGAAAAACATAGAGATTCTGATTAAAATACAGGTTGATTTAGAGGCAGAGGCTGATCCGACACAGCATAGATTAGACCATTCGACACTCCGACTTAGCTTGAGTTCAAGATAGGCAGCAGCGCCACATTAAGCATCAGACATTAATTCAACCAACCATATGTAAACAATGCATCGGTCTAAGCTGGAGAACCTGGCAACGAAGAAGTAAACTCTACTTCGTACTCTTCGACCTCACCATTGACAATTCTCTGAAGTCGGAACGCGTTGAATTCGCGCTCGACGCGTTATTGGTATGATGGCAAACGCAAAGCAAATCTGCAAGCACTCACATCTCTACTTGGATGTCTCACCACATGCTCCAAAAGCAGGATTCAAACGCCCAACAGAGAGGCAGCGCATTTTGGCGGCAACAAAAGATGGGCGCGTTGGCAAGGAGCTGGATGTCATAACACGCAAGCAGCTTTTTGGCGATGGGATGACATTTCCGGGGCCACTGATTCTACCTGATGATGACCTAGCCGAAGACCCAGAGTATCCGCCGCAAGACTTTAGAGAATGGAGAGATGATGAAGAGCGGAACCCAGTCACTCGAGAGAGGAAGGTCATCTATATCGTGACAAGTCCATCCATCGAGCAAGGCGTGTCCAAAATGCAGACGTGGTCCGCTTGTTGTTCTCATAGTTCAACAAGGCAACATGATACAGCGATCGAACCTCCAGATGCACAAGATATCATGGAGTACCTATCAGCATTTTTCCACGGTATGGATGTGAAACTGTTCAAAAAGCCCTTTCACTGGCAAAAGTGGGATAAATACGATGGCGCAATCTTGAAGAATTCCAACACCGAGCGCCGTATTGGCCTTAGGACCCCTACTCAAGAACTATTTGGAATCCGTTGCCGTGCATCGCCAGACGGAGTGTCCCCTTTGCAAGTTAACTTGAATGACATACTGGATGCCCTGGCAGAAAACATTCCCCCAGATGCACACTCCATCATGATTCTATTGGACCAAGACATGTACGAGGGCGATGGAGACATCTTTTGCGCTGGGCGGGCGTACGGAGGTAGCCGTATCGCAGCCGTTTCCCGATTTCGTGATCAACCAACATGTACGCCACAAGATGATAGTCACGGATGGCCAGCATCCCACTGCGCAGCTTACATTGACCAACTGTGTCTCGATGGCTCGAGACCAACCGCCAAGAAAGCAAAGTTGCAGCCTGTTCAGCGGAAAGATGATAGCGGTCCTTTACATTCTGCCATCGAAGCAGCGACTATCCATCCCAAGAGCAGCATTCCGGCAGAAGCTCTAACAGTCCAATGGCTCGGAAGGCTCGTTGTCACTATGGCGCATGAATTGTGTCACTGTTTGGGACTGGACCACTGCGTGTACTTTGCGTGTGCCATGCAGGGGTGCTGTAGCGTGGAGGAAGCACAGCGACAGCCACCTTATGTGTGTCCCGTTTGTCTAGAGAAGATTACCACGACGATAGGAGAGGGTCTTATTGACGGGTGGGATGGCGGAGTGAAGGGGAAGTTGATTAGAGAGAGGTATATGAAGGAGAGATATGAGGCACTGAGGGCTTTTTGTGAAAAACGGGGTGATCCCAGTTTATCAAGGATGTTTGCTGGATACAAGGCATGGTTAGATGCTGTGATTAAGCCAAGTCTGTGACATATATGACTGGAGTAACTAGTTTTCTATTAGGATAACAGAGCCAAGTATAAATAAACTAATAGCGGATATCTGATTTCCTATCCCCTAGGTATAGCATCACAAATCACTTTCCATTCTCTCCATCCTTACAGCAATATTCATTACGCCTCGGTAACAGAGGTTTAGTCTCTTCACCGGATACAGGGTGATACTACTGCCTTCTCTCCGCGATTCCAGATACCGAATGTAGTCTTGATACACTTTGCAACATAAACATACTGCGCGCTATCCATCCCATGTCGACATTTTTGTTGGGAGAGTTGCCAGGGCCTCACCGATCTATCTCAAGCGAAGCAGGCCCTGACAAAGATAAAAGGAACCCGACTTGCAGCATGCCGACCTTGACAGACGCCCCTGTGTCACATATCCCGAGCCCTTGGCA
This sequence comes from Trichoderma arundinaceum, assembly GCA_025919625.1. Classification (NCBI taxonomy): domain Eukaryota; kingdom Fungi; phylum Ascomycota; class Sordariomycetes; order Hypocreales; family Hypocreaceae; genus Trichoderma; species Trichoderma arundinaceum. The sequence goes on along the minus strand of JAMQTF010000007.1, from coordinate 333,824 downwards.
GTGAACATTCGATCGAATCACGACAGGTCAGTCTAAGCCGCTTTGCCATCTTCAGACCAGTCATCATGTAAACCGAGCGGCGAAACAGGCCGTCAACGACTAGCACGCGATGATTTCCGAGCTCGTTTGTCCGATTTGAAGACTCATTCATACACTAAATAATTTCAAGCGACTTCATGAAGATTTCGCTCTTTCCTTTTCCTAGCGCCTCGAGCCGAGCCCAAGGTTAAGATGCTCAACGAGACGAAACCAAATGCTAATCTTGATACAGCTGATCTTGTCCATTTTGAGTCTCCAGTTATGATCTACTGCTGTCTCTATTTCGGCAAGGGCCTCATTAAGCTTACACGGTCGAAGAGATCAGCAACTATGTTTCCTAGAGCAAACGAACCGTCTGGACGCGAGAAAGTATGTCGGATTCCGGATCGACATCATGGTTCAGAGCAGTTATTACCGCTAAAACCAGGACTTGAGTTATAAGGAGGAATCATGCATTGGAAAGTCCAAGATACAATGACTTTATCAATGTCCACGGATTCTTTAGAATCTACACAATTATTCTTCTCATCCACTGCGCAGCGTCCAGCTGTTTGAATCACTTTACCAGTGCTCCAGACACCCAAGGCCGTGTGGCTCAATGGCAGAGCGTCTGACTACGATTAAGTACATCAGGAGGTTGCAGGTTCGACCCCTGTCTCGGTCAAGATTATTCTTTTTGACTTTTTTCAATTGGAGGAAATATCTATCGTGTTATTTTTGTCATTGAATTGTCAGCTGTACCAAAACGCCATCCAATGCTCTTCAGTTCTTGGCCTGTGTACAATATTGCAGCATCTACATCAAGTCGCACCATGTGGGGGGACAGCAGCACTCAGTCATGACAATTGTCCGAGCTTTTCTTTTTTCCACATCTCACACAAGTAATGGTGTCGTCATTACTCCGTATGCCAATTTATCAGCTAAACCGCTTTCCTGATGCTATGGAGTATGGATTTGGCAAAGACAGAAAACTCTGCAGCCCACCACTTCTTAGACGTGTGTACCAAACAGGGCATTCGGGATACTAGTTCAGTTGATACTACGAAGGCTGCTTTTCTACGTGAACCCCCGACGATCCTTCTGGGTCACTGTAGCACTGTACCGGTAGATGAAGCTCCGATTGGGCGATAGCTGGACGATGGGTAGGACGTAAACAAGCTCAATTGATACCAATTGACGCTAGGTCAGTGTCGTTGCGGCCTTGACACTGATTGGAACGGCCTTTGGGTGCTGGTGGTCATCTCTGCAGGCGCGGGCTCCTTTCCTATCAAGAATCAACACTGACGGTCTGCTTCTCGCCTGCTCAGTGGAACACGTTCATCCACCCATTTGATCTGAAACAATCATGCATGCGTATTTACCCGTGCACGGAAAGGCTTGCGTGTCGATAGCACACCACCGCCGGCCGTCCATGCGGGCAACATGCGACTCTCAATTGAATGAATTGCACGCACACACATGCTCGTACCGACGCAACGAAGCACCCGCAGCGGTGGGCAGCAGAGCAGACGCGAATCCGACGAGAGCCCTCCCCACCTCAGCCTAGCGGTGCAGGGCTGGCGAGACTAGCCGTCAGAGGCGAGAGCCCACATCGCACACAAAGCGGGAGGGCTTCCGACGATCCACAGCTTGATGGTTCGCCCTATGGAAGACGCACACATGCAATGCGCCGATGCAATGGGACGTTGCTGCAGAGTTTTCATTAAATAGCCGTACTTTGTAAGTACGGGATGCTCGTACTCGGTGCATGTACAAGTACAGCTATGCCGCACGATAGAGTCGTGGGGCACCCTCGCCCGTCGACGGCGAATTAGGTCTCGCCACACATCGGCGGAGCGCCTGCGAGCCTTGCGAGGCCGAGGAGAGAGACAAGAGTTGAGAGGACGAAAAGTCGGACTGCGGTTCACCCATGTCCAGCGGTGAGTAGAATTTCGCGCTCTCGCTTACGCCCGTGCATCCAAGAGAGGCCATTGAGGAGCTTCGTTGCCACTTGGCAGCCCTCAGATTGGCCTGTATTCAGATGCCAACGCAGTTATCCTGCTGGGTTCTTCATCCGCCCAGCGCCGTTTGCTGCACCGTGGTTGGGTCGGATACACAACTTGATCGAGGTTGGCCTCTCGAATAACCAGCCAACCAGCGGCCGAGAAAAAAGTACCTCTCGACTGTTTATTTATAGCCACTAGGATGGTGGAGCGAAGAAGGCCTTTGTCCGTTCGGGATGATGCCATAAGACGGTGGTAGCATTCGGGTTAGTATGTTGGTATGCAGCACCTATCGCGGAATCTAGCCGACGCCGTGCTTTCAACGGATCTTGTTCATGGCGGCGAAGAGAAATGGTCTCCGTTTTGCCATCCACTCGCTAGCTGAACCGGCCTCGCACCAAACTCGGTGACAGAATTCCGTTAGACGATTATTCCCAGACCAAGTAAAGTGGCCGTTGAAGTAACGTCTAGTGTTGGAAAAACGGAGTTTTAAAGAGGAGATAACGGAGGAGGCCAGGAGCTGTCTCTGCGGAACAACCAAAGTTCCAGCACCGGCCTCTCGTTCAGTTTCCAGCCACGGTGGAGCAGCAGTGGCCGCTGCAGCGTCTGTCCCGTGTCATTGAATGAAAAAGTTTTTCTGCAAGCATGTGAGAAAGACAAGAGACGGCATTGCCTAGGCAGACATATGAAGACGAGGGAATCAATTTCCCTCGGGTCAGCACTGGCTCTCTAGCGGCTTGTGATTGATGCAAGAAGGTACAGGATTTTTAATTGTCCACGTCACGATTCGAGCGGAATTGCAAGCATTGCGCAGTTGTAGGTCCCTTTTTGCGCGCGTAAGAAGGACGAGATGCATGTCGATGCCTCTCTACAACCCTGTTGCAGGAAGCCCCCTTCGTCAGAGGCTGAGGGCCAGCTATCGGTTGGGGCATTTGCCCGTTTTCACTACACACGGAGCGGAAGAGAATGGCTGCTGTTCTAGAGCAGATGTTATCTAGGGAGCAGGGTTTCAGTCAAGCACCCGATAGCATGTTTCTGTGCGACTTATATGCAGCATTCCTCTTGGTTGTCTTCGACCCAGAACACGAATTGATACGACTGTCTCGTGACTATCCTCTATAAAGTCGCACACTACGGCAGTCATCAACCGTAGACACTTTGGCCGAGTGGTTAAGGCGATGCCCTGCTATCAATTGGTATCATAGGCATTGTGTTCGCACGCGCAGGTTCGAATCCTGCAGGTGTCGGTTTAATTTTTATCTTTTTTTAGCCCATACCCTCTAAGCTTGGTATTAGTCTACCTCTAATTGTCCCCCCCTCTTTAGCTCTCTTTTTGCCCCCGCCGACCTCTCTTGGGCTTCTCTCTCCATCGTCTTGTTTCTCTCATTGCCAAATCAGCCGGTTACCCCTCCTTCGTCCTCTCCAGCTAGCCATATTCGTCTGCCCAGTCGATGGATGTTACAAGTGCTGGCACTCAAGCTTTTTGTTGGGCTCGGGAGAGCCAATGCAGAGTCAATGGGCTTGACAAGGGCATAAGCCGTAGCCCTGGCAAATGGCACGGCCGCCCAGCCCTCCCCGTAGCCGGCCTAATGCAAGGTACGCAGAAAGTGAAAATGCCGCGCCTCCATAGGGCGGGCGAGGAGGACATTGTCCTTGCGACTCTGGTCCGTTGAGGCTTGCATGAGCGTCATCGTCAGCACCTACATGTGGTTACCCCTCAATTGAAGCTTCCCGTGAGGGTGGATAATAGTTTCCGATGGGGATCTAGAGTTGATGCCTTGAGCTCGTAATCATGACTTATACTGACAGAAGCATACTTGTAGGGCATGGCCACGGTACGCTCGGAGCTGAACGGTGCCGCCCAGGAACCAGCTTCAGTCGAGATGATGCCAATTGGCCAGCTGAAATGACGGCCGCTGCGCCTTGCATACACACTTGACATTTGCAAGCTCAGCAACGCCAGTCAGGCACACCTCCACCATCAAGATCCTTGCTCAGGTGCAGTAGCTCGCAGAGCTGCCCGAAGCCACAGCTGCTACTTGTCCTGTCGTGCTACTCTGTCCGGTACAGGTACCCATCCCATCCCAGGCCGAGCTTGTCAAAGGGTGGAGTGGGCAGACTCAAAGGATTCATTCAGGTGGGAATTGCCCCCGTCGTCGGAGCGTCTGGATCTTGCATCGCCAATCAACGGCCTCTTTGCTGCAGAGTTTTTCATATTCCTTCCGCAGCATGCCGGGCCAAAAACATCTTCATATGTCAAATCCATCAGTTAGCCACCACCAGTCTGGCCAGACAAAAGGCCGCTGCACGAGTGCTTCGATATCACATTGCCAGGCCATCTATAGGCGGCACCATGATGGGTTTGACTGCAGAGCTTGTGTTACCATTCCCTCGTCTCACAGCTGCAGTCTTTCACGGTTCTCCCCGATTCTTCCGATGACGGCGGCCGCACGGCATCAATGTACTGCATCGTAGCTCGACTTGAAGCTCCTGAAGTAACGGCAGAAGCTTGTTTGAGAATCCAGTAGTTGCAAGCAATGTTACCCCGCCGTCACAAGCCTCTCGATGGCGTTTGATTTTGCTTGCCTTAGAAATCAATTGGCCCAACCATGCATCTTTCATTGACTGACAACTTTTCTCTCTCTCTTTTTACCGGCCTCACGAGCTTATCCGCAAACCTGGTCCTGTCCTAGCAATGGCTAGCAAGCCCTCCGGCCGACAAGGCCAAATCTGCACCGGAAACACTGCCTAGCACCAGAAACAGAGTTCGACTACTGCCAGGCACAGGGTTTCCATCTGATCGTGGACTGCAGTCATTCCAGGGGTGGGTTGTGCCGTATTTCTGGATTGACCAACCACATGGCAGCCCTGTCCGCGCCTCCACTTACCCACTTCGCACGACTTAGATGCGCACACTTGCAATAAAGTTGCACTGGCAGGATTCTGCCAGCTATGTACGGCCATTGGCAAAGGCGGTCCTCCCACACTCTGCGCGTAGACAGGCTGCCAGCAGACCTCCCACAGAGGGCTATTCTCGCCAGCTTGGATGTACACGACCAGTCAGAGACCACAGCAGGCGGCTCGGACCGGAAGAACACAGCACTCGGCATGCCTGCGTAAGAGGGGGCAGCACGTAGCACCGACCAAACGCGAGGGCTGTGTGCCCTTGCCAAGCTGGAGGGTTGGACAAGAGCCGGCATGTAGCACATCGGCTAGAGCTGCAGCTTTTCATTTCGGATGAGCAGAACCGCATTAGCATGGGCTGGGAAGACGGCAGACATGTGGGAAATCAGGTGTCAGGATGGGAGGACATTCCAACCTAGAAAGCCTCCAAACTACTGCTACATCGGGGGACTGCAAGGACATGCATCTGCAAGACGCCGGCAGAATGTGGAACGACGTTGTAAGCAATATTGTCACGGTAGCCAATGAAGCCCAAAGAGCTGCGTATAGATGGCCAATCGGTTATTCACGCCACTCGTCGAGTCGTTGGAGAACTCGCCAGCAACTAGCCATCCCACGATCTAGAACTGTTCATCCACAGCACGACAACGATTACTTAACATGCCCTAACGGCGATTGAAAAAGAGAGGTACATACAGAGTAGTGCTTGTACCACTCCAGCATGGTGGGAATCGCAGTAGTCTAAGCACAAGTACCCCATCTCGTCCCGTCAATCCGAGGAAATTCCCCATACATGCAAGTCAGAAAACCGCCACTACGACTACTACAACAAGCTACCAAGGCGCGAGTTTACTTGTCCCAAACTACGTATGCAAGGCACCATCGCAGCGCCTCTTGGCCCCCAAACGGAAAACAGGACTAAGAATTTACCGACAGCGGTTAAACGGAGTCCGTAAATACGAAGTTGGCGAGAACGCAGCCACGGCTCCGGAACCTACTTCCAGTTGTAGCAGTAGTGTACATACGTTTCGGTTTTTGGTGTCTTTTGTACTCCGTACAGGCCGAGCAGACTAAAACCTCCAACACCACTAAAATCTCCCCAAGACCGGACCGACACAACTCGCAGAAACGATACATGCTTGTAGTCCTACTATTTCCTCTCTTACTCCGGCAGCATAACGTGTTAAAGCCGGAACATACGCGCTCGCGTGGAGAACCGAAACGTGGCACCGGAGAACTAAAACCCAGCACCGAGAAACGGAATGTACCTTTTTCATCTTTTTGCGCGGTGGACGCTAAGAAGTGGTGCAGAAGAGGACCTTTTTAAGTCAACCGCCTCAGCGGGGCCAGGATGACAGAGAGGCGCATCGCCCTACAGAGTGACGTTTTCCTTTTGGGGTTAATGATGATGAGCATGATTACTTTTCCGATAAGGGCGTCATCTGAGTAATGTAGCACACTGTGCTGTAGTGCGCAGCAAGTATACGCAAGTTTTGTGCGAGAGTGATGAGGATTGTGATGGATGGCGCTTAAACCTGGGGTCCCCTCACGGGTAGGCTGTGGAACGGGATGGGTAGCGCTCTGCTCGTATTTTGGACTGATGTTTGCTGCATCAGTAGGAATTGTATCTGCTCATCTGGGATGCACAGTCAAATCTGTGTAAAAGATTGTTTGGGGCAAAAGTACCTGCGGCATCTGGATTCATGTATCCTCGACTTCCATATGCAATTCTCCTTACCCTGTAGCGGATATAGATGAGCCAGCATCATGGAGTTACACAACCGCAGTGATGGATTAGAAAGAGATTAGAAATGAGAAACAACTCTGGCAAACCGCATCTGCAATCGCCCAGCGCTCGACGCATTCTCCCGGGTGGCTTGGCTTCCAATCGCGTGCCGGTGGTGATACGATTGTGCCATCCTTTACAGCGAAGCAGACCAAAAGCCCCGTCTGTATCCGTGCATGCAATACACCAGTCTTTTTACTCCGTAGAACAAAGTCTAGACTGGAATCCGCCAGCCTGGTCCGGGCCCGGGCCTAGGAAGAATTGAACCCAGCAAGTGCCCATCGAAAAAAAGGCCAAGGATACAAGGATTTGCACCTCCGGAGATGCCTCCCCCCCTCGGATGCCGGGCATGGGGGCTTACTAACAATGAAATGTGTACGCTGCCTTGCCAACCATTGGGGTTGAAAGGGAAAAAGGGCCAATACGTGCTACGGGGAGAGCTGTTGGTTCGCCATGGAAATCAAAAAGCAGGCAGTGAGATGCTGTCAATAATGAGATGCCATGACGGGGCAAATACGCGTGTGTAAGCGGAACATGGCCATTTCATGCATCAAAAGGGGCCTCTTCTCTGCCAGTCATCATGCCACACATATGTATGTGGCCACCTACATACCTACCTACCGAGCGAAGGAGACGAAAAAATTATAAATTAGGAAAATCTGTTTGTCCTGCTCAAAGCGTGGCCCAATGTCAGAACGCTATTCGGTCGGCTACCACGCTCGTCTCATTCGGTCCCATCTCACATGATGATGATGTGATAAATCTTGCGTAAACTGTAAATGGACCGCGGATAGGAGTTTTTTCCATCCTTTTGCCCCAGGCAGAACTGAAACATTTATGCATAGGGGCCCGCGAAGAAAATAAGTCGGCGCAGCCGGTAGATGCAGGGTTGGGAATAAAGGAGGCTCAAAAAGCTGCCAAACCAACACCCTGGGCAGTCTTAAAAAATTTTTTTAAAAAGGGAAAGGGAAAAAAAACTTTCGACTGGAGAGCCCTGCTCGGGTTGAGCCGTGATCGTTCGTGAGCCCCAACCCCCCCCCGTCTCTCTCTCTTTGTGTCCCCTGCTGGGTAGACTATACTTGTAGACAAGACGGTAGCATTCTTCTTGTTTCCGCCTCAATCCCAGAGCCTTAGCATTGGGACCAAGGGTGCGTTGGCACTGGGCGGCGGATCCAGCTCGGAAACCCTTGCAAGCCCGCTCTTTTCAAGCCCTTCTTTTCGTCCATTCTTTCTTTCCATCCTTCTTCTCAAACGTGCCGGGGGGGAGGTTCCACAAAGCACTAGCAGGAGCAAAAGAAAAGTCGGGATGCTAGTGAAATGCCTTTTTTATGCCGAGCAGCTCGATGAACCGGTCTGGCAAGGTGCACCCGGGTAAGAGGCCCTCCGCATCCAGAGCGTGGCGCTAAGCCTGGAAGCGGGATAGGGCTGGAGGAGGTGAGCATGGGCTTTTGGACGGCGAGAGGCCGCGAGACGATGGTGGACGGCTGTGCTAATGCTGGAACAAGAAGCTTGTTCGCTTTTGCGCATGTACTTGGATGTCACCGCCGCCTTTTCGTGGTGTCTCTGCGCTGCAGGCAGAGGGAACACGTATCAGTTGGTTGAGCTGTATAGCAGGCTATACAGGTATGAGAACGGAGCCGTCGACCACGGGCAATGTCACCTGAAGCGCGAGCGATGCCGGCCCTTGACGCTGCCCATGCCCCATGTTGTCAAGCCCATGCCCGAGGCGGGGGCAGACAAGAGATGCTTCTCCCCGAGTTTCGCCCCCCCGGCCGACTTCCCCGGGGCTCAAGATTCTGCTTGCGCTGGATGACTGCCTTGACTCGGCCACTGCCGTCGCCATCGCCATGGCCGCATCGGCTCCATAGCTGGCACAAGGCGGTGGGAGAGGACATTGTGTCTGGGAGGGAGAGAGGCGGTGATGGCGGGCAAATGGACTGACCTGGCGCCATGTGTGACATTTTGATGCCTTGCCGTTGCTTGCATGTGAGCAGTCGTAGCAGTACTAGTAGTACAAGCAATAGTAGTTGCAAAGTACATGTACTTTTGCAAGGGCCAGAGTGGACAGGATAGGATTCGACAAGAAGAGAAAACATGGCATCACATCGACACTGTGAGGAAACATAGGCCTCGCTTCTATTGGCGTCTCAGCAGGATTCGCGATGCCCTCGCTGCTGCTGCCGCTGCCGTTGCCAGCCAGCCACTGGCTCTGGCAGGGTTCGCCAGCAAAACGCCCCTTTGGTTGCATCCGCACCACGTCAGAAGGGCCTCTGACCATTTGTTCCTCACGTGCGGCGCATCACGCACTGGTAGGACTCAGCATCAGTCCGCCTCGACCAGTGGTTTTGCCCCCAAGCCTAAGCCTAACCTGAGCGGCGGCCCCCCCCTCCCCGGTCGCCCGTCTCTTTTCTGCTAGGTTCCGTCTCATGATGCTGGCTGAGCGAAGCCTGATTGTGGCCGGTGCGGGCATCTTCTCGCTTCCCAACGGCGCTGGCGGTGCCCCGGATCGACCCTCCCTGGCGCTGACCTGGTTTGCGTTTCTGGCCTGGCAAAAGGGCAGATAGAGAGAGAGAGAGAGAGAGGCTAAAGATGGAGGCCCGTCGAGAGCGAGGCCGGATTACGCATCTTGCGTCTGCGCCGAGGGCGCTCGTGATTGGCCCCAGCCGGGGGGGTTGGCAGCCACCCTCGGAGCGCAGACATGAAGCTGCGACATCTGGATCTTACTTACCGGTTGGGAGTAGTCTGGAGCCAGCAGAAAGCAAAAAAAGCAACCATCAGCGGGTATGAGAAAGCGGGCGGGGGGAGAGGCATCGACGAGGAGGCGGCTGCATGCATTGGCATCTCCATAACGTGTATGTCGAAGCCACAGAGCAGACCTCATCACACCGGGTTTCCAGGCAACACGTGGACTGCGCTTCATCGGCTGGCTGGGGTTGATCCTGGGCAGTTGCGCATCAGAGACGCCGGTGCTGGCCTTTTCTTCTCCTCCTCATCTCGTTGTGGAATGATGGAGCGGTGATGGATGATGGATGATGATGGCGGGCAGGTGAGGGGCAGCTCAGCGGCAGCGTGACGAGATTGGATGCGACGTCGTCAGCGATGGCATTTTGTCTAGCAATTGAACGTCGTCATGGTCTCTCTTTTCAGCAGAATCAAGAAGCTGAACAACTACTACTGCTTGCTACTACTGCTAGCTAGTTCTGCTGCTAGAGTCAATCGAATATGATGGCAAGATGGCATCCCACGGACGAAATCAAGCTGTTTGCTATACACCGGCAAGACAGGTTAGCAGCAGCAGTAGCTTCGCTGCAACATGTCACCGATGTCGTCCCTCTGCCTAGTTGAGCGGAGGTACTCCGTATGTGCTCTGTAGATTACAGGGCCCGTCCACTGTATTCCGAATAGGGTGTGCATCACATCACCCACACGCGCGCGCATGCGAAAAGCGACAACAACAACAACACACCACCATCGGCGCCTTGTTTTTTTCTCCGCTGCTGCAGCCTCGGGATACTTTCATTGCCCTTGTGCTGCTTTTTTCAGGTTGTTCGAACCGCCGGGCCATTTATAGAGATGGGCGCCTAAGGGTCGATCGCCTTCCAGCGCCTACGCAAGTGCTGCACCTATTGATAGGGCATTGTTTCTTTTCTCAGCAGGCCGGCGAGGTCGGCCTCGTGCGCTGGGGCCCAAGATTCGCCTCTTGGACTCGTTATTTCGCTCTTGCTTGTACTTGTACACAACGGAGTTTCCTCCCGCCTAAGCTTACTTACTAATCCCAGCAAGTCCATTGCTGCCAGAAGCGAAGTTTTTTTTTTTCTTCCTTTTTCGCCGCCACTAGACGTGAATTGGCGCTGGCAACACCGCCCCTCAGACAAAGGCCCAGGTGTCATGGCCGGCCCGCCTGTGCGCAACATGGCGATGGGGTATCCGGTACAGCCCCGCCGCGGCTTTGCTGGCAGTGCTTCCGGGTCCGTGGTACGCAGACCGCCGGTAGCTGTGCGGCGCATGGAGGGGTTCTGAGAAGTACCCGTAGAGTCGAGTGCAGCGGTACTTTGTGGCAGCAGAGCCTGGCAGTAGCAGCAGTCAGTGGTACTTGGTAGCGGTACTTTGTGCTAGCGACGCTGTTCTGCGCAAAAGGGCGGCCCATTGTTTGCAAAGGCCTGGCCTCGGCCGCAGGCAAAAAGCGCAGACACGCCACCCCTTGTAGCGCAGCGCAAAAGCAGCAAACCCTAGACGGCTTGCTGGGCCCCACCGCCGGGAGAAGCTGGCAGAAGGCGACGGTCAAAAAATTGAGGCCCAGTTGCTGGACAAGTAGGTGCAGTACTGTAGTAGGGGAACGGAGTAGGTACCCAAGTACTGCTACTGGCTGCTTGGACAAGTACTGGTACAGCAACGTCTCGCTTGGGGCACGTTGGCATGTACCGTTGGGTCCCAAAAAATCAACTCCACGGTGCTACCCACCCACGCTAATGCCGCCTGGGCAGACAGGCGCTGCCCGCCTACGGAGCCCGAGCCCAGGCGCTTGCACAGGCCTCAAACCCTGCCCATGCCGCTAAACCTGGCGCTCCACCGGCCCTGCTGCTGGCTCTGGGCCTCTGGGCTGCCACCACAGCAGCGCCAGCAGCAGCGCAACTGCGACCACACGTCCGGAGCACCTTTTAGCCTTGCTCGACCTGCTCCGGCAAAAACGACGGGCTCCACCACGTCGTCTTGCATCCGTGACTCTTTTTTAGTTCTTTTGCTCCCGCTTGCCGTCCATCTTCATCTTACCTGTGCCCTTCTCTCCCTCAAGACTATAGATTCGTGGGTTATAGAGCCATTGTCGTCTTCTTTCTGCATCCCGTCGACAGCGCCTTTCCGCACAGCCTTTGCAAACGCCCTTTTTGACGGCTCCGGCACGCGCGCAACACCACAACCCACCTACCCTCAGCACCAGCACCAGCACCAGCACCAACCTTTTTTCTCTGAACCATCTGCTGCTACGAAACAACAGGAAAACAGCCCCTCGCCGCCGTGGGAGGGAGGCATGTCGCCCCAGCTGAAAGACCTGCTGCTGCCGCAGTTTGTACAGGATCGCAAGAGCAGTGCCATGGAAGAGGGCGGCGCTGGCCTCGAGGCATGTGACCTGGCCTACGTCTACTACACCACAAACTCGTCCTCGTCGGACGTTGCCTCGCCCCTGACGCCGACCTTTTCCAACCGAGGCGTCCCCCTACGCTATTCGAGCTCGACGTCGTCTCTCGAGCTGCCCCAGCAGCTGTCCCCGCTGCAGCAGGACGGCCCTACCTCGCCCATCGCCCAGCATGCCGCCGCCTCCAAGTCAAGCATACGCCAGTTGCCCGACGTGCAGGAGGAGCCGCTGGAACGAGAGGAGGAGGAGGACATGGAAGAGGAGGATGATGACGACGACGATTTGAGCGACAACTTTGGCATGTACTGTCTATGTAAGTGGTGGCAGCAGCAGCATCAGTTTGATTTGGTGGAGGTTTTGGGTTCTGTGATGAGGGGGGCAAAACGGCTGACAAAAACCCATTTCTTGCACAGGCGACCAAGCATGCGAGCACCACAATGCTTCCCAGGAGCTTCTATCGACCGAGATGACGGGCGAGTTCGACATTGACTACGACCTCGGCTTCCTCAGCGACAGCGACTTCTCCGGCGACGCCCAATACCCCAAGAAGAAGCGCATCATGAGCGGCGAGTCCACCTTTGGAGCGCTGACGTCGCGGATCGGCAGCCGCTTCCCCAGCATCGCCCGGTGGAAGTCCCAGCGCAAGGCCAACAGCATCACGGGCCTCATGACCTCGCCCACGACGGAGCGCAGCCTGGAAAACGTGCTGTCTGGAGCCGCGTCCAGCCGGTCGTCGTCCATGTCGTCGCCCACCCGCCAGTTCCCCGTCCTGCTGGACGACTCGCCCATGCCGCCCCCGGCCATGCCGTTTTACGAAAGCACCGACAGCCTGGACATGCACGCGGGAGACCTCAGCCGCGAGGAGCGGTCAGGCATCGAGCGCGACAGGGCCTTGGCCACGACCCCCCTGCTGCCTCCGCTCATGACCGACCCGCTCGGAAAGCCTCCGCTGCCATCTCCCCTTGGGTCGCCCAGCATCGCGCCGTCGTCGGCCGTCACGGAGGTCCACTCGCCTCGCGTGGTGCCGACCCCTCGGCACTCCATGAGCTCCAAGCCGTCCATCTCGTCGCTGCGCCAGGTGTCCATCATGACGGAGCTGCCGCTGCCGCTGCCGCCCTCGATCCTGCAGGACCAGGACGAGTGGTCCGACCGCCTGGGGCACGCAAACTTCACAATCACCCCCATGCCCTACGAGGTGCTGGACATCACCGCCGAGTCCGTCACCAAGTTCTGCGACGACTGGGACGCCGCGCGCGTCGCCTACACCAAGCACCTGGTCCGCACCGGCGAGCACTACGGCCAGACGAGCAAGACGTACGGCATGACCGAGGCCAAATGGGCCGAGATTGAGCGCAGGTGGAAGGGCTACTACGGCGACATTGTGCGCCAGACGCAGCCCAGGTGGAAGGGCTACTACGGCGACATTGTGCGCCAGACGCAGCCCGTGGCCCCCGCCATGATCATCTCGCGCAGCCGCAGCCGTGGCCGCGGGCGAGGGCGATCCGAGAGCGCCAACCCGGCGGGCAAGAGCAAGAGCCGCCAGCACGACGACATCTACGCCGCCATGCAGTGGCGCGGCCGCAGGGGCTGCCTGCCCAGCGCCGTGCCCCAGATGCTCGAGGCCCTGGATGCCGAGGGCAAGTTCCCTGGCCGCGGCGACGAAGACATTGTCGGCCCGATGCAGCGGGATGCCTACATGGTGCGAGCCCGAAGCGAGGAGAAGACGCCGCGGTTCTGGAAGAACCTTGCGGAAAAGTTACGACTATGAAATCTTTTTCTGTTTTAATTGTTTCTTTATGCGTGTCTCGGAATCTTCACCGCATGTTCCGACACACTGCGACGACTTTTTTTTTATTCTGCTATATTCTTTTTTGATTACCCCGATGAATTTTTTCTGTCATGACTTGACGACCATACCAAACCAATAGACATGCAGCGCCGGCAAAAACAACTATGAAATATTGTCTCACGCGAAAAAAACTACTCATTTTTTTTTTAACGCCTTATTACTTAATACGAAATGATACCCGACTCTAGTCACTCCTTTCCGACATACAACACACACCCGGAGATGGTCTCGTTCTCTCAGCCTCGCTCTCTCCCTCTCTCTCTCTCTCGAGACGAGCTCCTTTTCTCCCCTCTCTTTCGCTTCTCTTTGCCAATCTCGCCCAGCAATGACATCAACCCAAGTTTGTCACGCCGGGCAGGCGAGCGAGGGAAAAAAAAAAAAGGCAGATGGACACCAACTCTCACCCTTGTTTTCTCGACATGCTCTTTTCATCATGTTACATAGACCACACACCCACCTGTAGATAAGCGGGGTCGGCGTTTGATCAGGGAACCATGATTTGGGAAAAAAGCGACCATAATTTTTATGAAATGCTCTTGTTAGAAACGACACGACACGCACACCTGCCATATACACTGCGCTACAACGACACACTAAAACCACACACACACACGCGCCCCAATCTGGGCGGGGAAATGGGACATGCATAGCACCCTTGGAGTTATTTTTCTTTGCTGCTTGCCCGGTTTCGGGAGCGGCATTCTTGTTTAAGCTAGTCATATGGCCACGGCGCCGTAACGTCAGACTGGCTTTCTGATTAGCTGGGCTGTTGGGATTCGCATGACGACCATTAGAATTACAAAAAAAGAAGAGGAGGAAAAAGTATGAAATGATGCATCAGATGGGGATGTCATTGAATTTGAGCGAATGGAGCGAGGCCCAAGAGAAAAAAAAGGCCTAATTGATGATGGAGGGGGAATGAAGACGGAGCGGAATAGAGGAGGAAAGAAAAAAGAGGAGCTGTGCATCGGATAGCGAGCGAATAGTTTTTATTACTACTTTTTTCTTGTACAATCAAACAAAATAAACAGAGATGGGGTTTTCTCAACCTGAAAGCGTGCCCCTTGTCGTGATTTGTGTCTTGTTCTCTTTTGGGGCGATGGGGGGGATGTAAGGGATGGAAGGATGGATGCTACATTGACGTTTTTGGTGTAGGGCAAGGTTGGCCGGAGTGGGTTTTGGAGATGACGGTGAAGTCAAGCGAGGTGAAAAGCTGGGGTCGTGGGGAGAGGCGACAACGTTGTAGTAATAAGTGATGATGCTACTGCTACTACTACTGCCACTGAGTGACGGCACCAGGACATTAGCAGCGGTAGTACGTTGGTTGGCAAGAGTGTGGGATGTTGGTGAGAATGTCTATTTTCGACGGGATGCGGCTTTTGAGGGTTTAGAGGGGGGGGATCGGATATTGTGTGTGGGGGGTGCTGATGATGATGCTGCTGATGCTGATGATGCCCGTGTTGTGTGTGCGTGTTGCATTCTACAGAGTACATGCCGGGTACTTTACTCTGGTTGCATGTTTTGTGTGCTTGCTTACTGGATGGATGGATGGATGGATGGATGGATGGATGGATGCCAGAGCTGTATTAAAGTACAGAGTAGCATATCATTGCTTTTGGTGGTTGGTGGGCGGAGATGCGGTGGGCGGTCTTCGTTTGTTGTTTGGCTTACGCGAGCTGGTATGGTGCATAGTGTGATACGGATGCGGTATGTAAGTAAGAGGTGCACGTATATCTGTATGTGGCATGTATGTGGCATATATGTATGTATGTGTGCATGGATGTGTGTGTGTGATTTCGACTCCATGGCAGCATGGCTGGTTGTGCTCTGCGGGGAAGCATCGTGATGTACGGAGCAGTGTTTTGCTTATGGACTGGGTTTTGGATAATTCATATCCTGTCAATGAATGCATCATCACAATCACAATAACAAGAATATCAACCATGTCCCCAGCCTGGGTGTCAATATGGGGAAAGAAATGGAGATGCCGTACCCAAGTGGCAATGTGTGCCCAAGAGTCTGGGATCCCGGGACGGGCCCGCTTTTGCGGATGCCGTTGTCGCTGCTGTGCTGTTTCGCCAGCATTGTCAAGAGCTCTTTGACTGCTCGGTACAGCCGTGTATGCATGTATGTCTGTATACTGATGGACATGTGTGCTTTCTGTCGGTTGAATTGATGCGGGCTTACCTCAACCAGGCGTGTGTTTGATACGCTGGTCTGCAGCTCGCTTTGAGCACTCCGCATGACAACATCTGCATCCGTCAAATGCCATGGGTCACCGCAAATCGCATAAACAAGCAATGCAGAGCAGACCGGGCAAAAACAGTACCCAGTCACAAGCATGTCCAAGTAGGCACTTCATAGCCATCAGTGTAAGCGAGCCGGTATCACCGCATCGGAAGCGGCCGCCCGCCGAAGCGCCGTTTCGCATATAACAAGCACCACGCCCACGGGCATGTCCACGCTGCCACCTCCCGAGCTGCAAATTCCCATCCCTCTGACTTCTTGTCTTTTATTCTTTAGACGGGTACTTGAATGCTCTCGCTGGGAGGTGATTCGTTGCTGCGGCTTGGGCGGGAGGACAGGTAGGCGGGTTGGAGGCTGACCACGTGGCGGTGACATGGCTTGGGTGGATGGTGTTTTATGCCGTCGACATGGTCTGTGTATACATGATTTCCTACAGGCGTTGCTGATTTTTTTTGTTGGGATGCGGGAGTGGAGTGTCTTTTGCATTGACACGGCTGCTAGAGTGAATGCCTCTTTCTAGAAAGGATTCAAAGTCGCAAGGCGGGCATGGCGAGTCTTGGGGTGTAAAACTACCGGCGACGAGACGTCCACGTATCGCGTGGGGTAAGAAACGTCCAAGTGGACGGGGAGACCGGTCGATGTAGCCGTCGTAGCGTGACTCGGAGAATGAAGCCAAGTACGCGGGCGAGAAGCTGCCATCAAGCTGTCCTGTATTGGCTCGCTCGCGTGTTGTAGAGAAGGCATGTACGTGCTGTCTGCTGTGCCTGCATGACGCGAGTGACGCAGTAATCACATCGGAACAAGGCATTCCACCGCAAAAAGACCAATTGGCTCGTGGCTTGTAGAGGTGGTCTGCCTCTGCTGGAGCTTTGGTGCGGCAGGTTTTCGTGTACTTGCTTCTTCGCTTCGGGGGTGCGCGATTGGACGGCGGCGACGGTGGTGGTGGAGGGGACAGGCGCATGTTTGTGTCCGGGTACATGCATCGGAATGCTATTTGCATCGGTGCTTTGTTTGATGGGGAGATGCATATAGCCGAGGTGAGTTGATGGTTGGATGATTAGACGGGTTGTGCGACGGTGGTGATGCTTGGGTATTTATAGAGCGAGGTTGGTGGCTTGGATGTGGTGTTGGGTGCGTGCGTGGCATTGCGTCTAATGTGTTGGGTCTTCTCGGAGGAGTAAAGTAACTGGAACTTGGCTATCAAATCTGGTTGTTGATGAGGGTAGAGTTGAGAATATTCTGCAGTATCGGGAAACTCTTGTTGGCGACACTCGATGGCCACGTTCCAACTTGAAGTAGTACAAGTTGCTGTTCACTCTAGAATTTAGAGCATCTGTTTCCAACCATGTTGTTAGTATAGTGAACAATGGCCCTGCTATAATGATGCAGGCCTCTCACGTCTTGTAATGACTACCGAGTGGCAGAGTCTATGAATGACACAGCCATGCTTCAGCTGCTCGCTTCAGGACATTTCCGCAAAGTGACACTCTTCACAGTCTCTAGTAGAGATGCTGCGTCTCGATATGACAGCGTTTCAATATCATCATTAGCTCTTGAGTGATGTGTATGGGTTTGCGAGTTTCCTCACCTCAATAGCTGCCTATAATACAACATCAATATTACGTGCTATTGTTGGAGGAGTCTCATCTAATTGTTCATAAAACTAGTAGTTGTCGGACTGCACAAAGACACCGACTCCGTTAGTCTGACCGAGGTAACTGAAGGCCGGCATCTGTTATTCATGGCGATTTTAGTTGTAAGGCAAGACTTGCCTTCTCCTAGACTGAACGTATTATGCTTGTTTATCTCATCATGACAACTTCGTAGAACCCATTGAATAGTGGATATAGTATTACTAAAGAAGACATTCGGAGCCTTCGGGGAATACAGTTGTCCGCCAACCATGACCCTTGATTGCGGATCGGAAGTGCTGAAAGTTGGCTTCTGAGTATTCAGCATCCTCATATGATCTTTCAGTAATGCTGTATACTTGCGTGCGTGTCAACTTCAGCCTGCTATGCTTCATGATACCCCTAAACGGGACAGCAATGTATTGCCCGTTTCGGATGGAACACGGAGCGTGTATTGCCATTTTAGGAAATTCTCAGTCATCAACAAGACGACGAGAGTAAAATATCAAGATATAAAGTAATCCATTGTGTATAAAAGCCATGCAAGTTTCTTGTCTAAACTGTTGAATCATCTTAGATCAAGCACATCAGGTATCTCATGATGCACGGAGTTGGCATTCTTTTGGTTTCTGCACTTGCAATGGCGGCTCATGCCACTAGCCATTCATCCCTACCAACTGTCGGCTTGGGCTATGAGATCCATCGTGCCATATCATACAATGTCTGTCGAGTTGTCTACTAATCCACTGCTCAAGCTGATGAGACACTAGGAAACTGCTGGGACTTACAATTTCACCAACATCCCCTACGCTGAACCGCCGCTAGGGTCTCTGCGCTTCAGAGCTCCAATTCCTCCCCAAGGCATCAAAAGTACTATTCAAGATGGCAGCATTGGAAAAATCTGCCCTCAAATGTCCCCCAACTGGACGAATATCGCGGTTCAATTTTGCAACTTCGTGGGCGACGGGCCAGCTTCCGTTCAACTTCACCGAGGCTGAGATGATTGCGAACAACACTCCACTACCACCAGTAGACCCACGAACTACAGAAGACTGTTTGGTCCTGGATGTGATAGTCCCGAAAGCTGTATTTGAAAATAAGTCTAGAGCCAAGAAGGCTCCAGTTATCGTATGGATCTATGTCAGTGACTCTATGAACCTTCCAATGACGGGACTCACACTTACGAGATTTTCAGGGAGGTGGATACGTGAGCGGAACAAAGGAGTCCTGGGGCAGTCCCAACGGAATCATCTCCGTCTCCCAGGAGGATGGCAGTGATGGCATTATTTGGGTTGCCATGAACTACCGCCTCGGCGTGTTTGGCTTTCTTGCTGGACCTTCACTACAGGCAGACGGCACAGCCAATGCAGGGCTGCATGATCAGCGCCTCGCTCTGCAATGGGTGCAAGAGCACATTGCCAAATTCGGGGGAGATCCAGACAATGTCACCGTCATGGGCGAGTCAGCCGGCGCCGGCTCCATCATGTACCATCTCCTTGCCCAAGGGGGTCAACGGCCCGCTCTTTTCCAAAGGGCCATTGCGCAATCTGTGCCGCTAAGCACCATAGTTGACCCTGCTCAACAAGAGAGCAACTTTCAGAAATTCCTCTCCATTCTCAACGTTACCTCATTGGAGGAAGCCAGACAGCTACCATCGAGTGTCCTTATTGCCGCCAATGTCCAACAGATCGGGGGTGCACCATATAACCAATTTGCCTTCAATCCGTCCGTTGACGGCGACTTTATTCCTGGCCCACCGGCAAAGTTGTTGCTTCAAGGGTCGTTTGCTCAGGGCATTTCGCTGTTGTCTTCGCATACGAGCTTCGAGGGCGCCTTATTCGCTGATCCTCGAGTTATTGTTAATGAAACGGCATTGGCACAAAAGCTTCGGGACCTTTATCCACTTATATCAGATCAAGGTCTCAGATACGTGTTGAAAACCCTCTATCCACCAACTTATGATGGTTCTTATCCATACAAGTCTGATCTCGATCGCATCATCTTGATGTTGAATGAACTCTATTTTGCTGCAGCCCAACAAAGTTTGCTTCAGGCCACTGTCCATCACGGTGCAGAGGCATATGCATACGAGTTTTCAATTGCTCCGGCCCTTCATGCTAGTGATTTGCCGTATACATTCTACAATGGGCCAGCTGCAGGTGTAGATCCTCATGTTGCTAGCATCATACAGCATGCCATTGCCGGCTTTGCGAAGAATGGAGTGCCAGATGCAGGGCCATTGGGCCTGGTGTCATTTCCTCGATATGGAAAGGAGGCGAGAAGTGTCAATCTCAACCTTGATTCCTCGGTCATCATTCCGGATCCAAGCTGGAACAATAGAACAAAGTGGTGGGCAAAAGCTCCATGGGCTTAACGCTTGAGAGTTAGAGCAGGAAAGGAAGTATTTTTTTTTTCCCATGTGAAGCCATAACTTTGTTTTCTTCATAGATATTGTATAATAGATGAAAATTTACCCAGCTTGATCAACATAGTTCGGATGATGAATATATATGTGGTTGTGATAATTTTTAAGACTGGATATTATAACTAGTAGGTGGACAAAGAACACTCCTACAGAGTGGGTTTGAACATTGGGGCTTCTTTTTCTCTTTTTTTGGTCCAGTATTGCATGCTGGGAAATAGACGGCTACATCATCCAAAATCATGTACAACTAGTGGCAATTCGACTACCAAAGCTGTCTAGCTCAGTTGTCAAGCACTGCGTGGCGGACTCTGAATGACTTCAGACATGGTTGTCTACTCCTTTAATACCTTCCTCTATACCAATCTCACCTTGGATGGCTGCAATGGAGATGAAATCCAGCACATGCACTTTTATTCTTCAACATTTGCTACTCGTACAAGTGCACACAAGAGGCCTATAGGCTTGTTTAAGCTATTACATGAGATAATGGCAGTGGGACAAAATACTGTAAAATGTATCGTTCTATCTGCGCACAATGGTCCTCTGGCGTTGGGAGATATCCAGGGTCCTAACCACTTGTTCCCGTGGTGGGTTGAAAGAGCAATTTTATAGATAGGTAAAGTATGAACGCATGACTGAACCTGAACATGTAAGATACGAAGTTCAATATAGGTAAATTGCAACTAAATATAAATTGCCGGAATGCAATGCATCATTATGGTGTATTAGTACGAATTCTGCAAATTAAGGAATCGTTGGTTGCTTGCGCCGTTACGCCTCTGGATGAGTCTTGTCCTATTGCCCTTGATTCTAAGTCAAATTCACTGTATAAACTCCTGATATCTGGGTAGAGTAATTAACTACTCTGTACCGATAAAGGATGTCAGACTCAGCCCCTCGATTCCCTGGTCAAATGATTTCAGGATGCTCTGGACTACTGTCTTCAACGAATGATCTTGAGGCCGTCCGGGCACCTCACACGTCATAAACAGTGACCCGTATTTAAAAGCCATCAATTTTCGCTTGAGAGACTTCAAGGACAAATCGTTCCATTGTGTTGAGGAAGCTGATGTCGGAAGCTGCTGCGCACGTAAGTTGTATATGAGCAAACCGATACTCGCCGCCTCGCAGTTAAGGCATTCAGGAGCTTTTTCTATGTCTGCTCCTACATTGTACAATGGCTTCACCCGCTCCTTTAAGAGAGAAGTGCGCTTGTCATCTATAGCCGCTGAATTTTTTTAGCTTTTGAGCACAGGTGCTGTTGTCGATTCGTACTCACTTAAGATGGTAGGCCAAATAGGGAGTCCATATGATGACATGTTCCCAGCAGACTTCTTTATTGCTTCTAGCGTGGAATCTTTGAACAAATTTGACCGTCGGAATACTGAGCTTATCAAAATGATCTCAGCCAAGTCAACGCAGAGCTTGCGGGGCGGTTCTATCTTTAGCTTTTCAACCCATCGTGAAATGAATGGTTCAACCGAATCGTAGCATTGCAAGTCGTCAACGATAATGGCAAGATTCGCTAGCATGTGTAGTGATATTTGGTCTGGCAGGTTTCGGGCCTTCGCATGTATAATATTCATGATAATCTGAAACGCCTTTGGATCGAATATGGGCTCAAAATTCCAATGACGAAGCCCGTCTGTTTCCTGCGGTGCAGCCTCGCGGAAGTGCCCTTGAAACACCTTGTTTGCGCGAACTGATGCTAATTTGAGGTGTTTCATCGAAACTTTGAAGTGGAAAGTAATGTCAGTTGTAACATTGTCGTCAGCTCTGGATTCGACTAATTTCTGCCCTGATGAAGGTTAATACTGCTGTATATGCAAATGAGATACATCGTAGTAATACACGTAGCAAGCGAGTCTGTAATGTCATCGCCTAAATTCCCTAGATCACTAGTAGATCGATCCAGTTCATTATCGACTTTCGCAGCCTCAACCTGAACTGCTGGGAGAATTATTAATGTGTCTCCATCTGGATCAATCACAACGGAGCTAATAGACATATTTGCTGCCTTTGGAAGGTAGAGGCTATAGAGAAATAGGTGGATGCTGTAATGTGTAGAAAGGAAGAGGGAAATTCCAGATTCTGCAACTGAGCGTTTGTAAGTGATATCAGGTTTAGTTATGATTAGTCATCCACTGCATGGGGGTAAATGTTGAGCCTTATAATAGGTTACTTTATATTCGCAAATAAATAATATATTTCATATTTCTGTCTTCTTGAACGCGCCCTTCACTGATGAAAGCCGGTTATCTACACCACCAAGTTAAGGTTACAATCGTCCTGACTCAGCCTAGGGTCAAGTTAAGCCTTTACTGACGGCCGCTAGTCTTTTAGCAATGATTGCTGATCAATGTGGAGAACCGATATCAGATGATAACCGTTGACCACAACCCGCTAGTGTTAGGAACGACAGGACTATTCATACCAAAGAAAGAGAAGCACACTCTTGCGATTATGATTTTCCCGAAGAAGAAACCGACCAATGGTGAGGCATATGACATTGTTTGAATGCTGGTTATGCCTCTACCCTTTTGACCTAATATGGAAGCACTAGCAGCACTGTTGCTTTAAATAGACAAATCTGGACAGATACATCTGTTTGAGTGGAAATGCAATGTTGGGTATATTTTGGACCAATGAAAACCAAAGAAATCTTCCAATATTTCACCTGCCAAGAAACAACTGTTCTAGAACTCGACACGTTGATATGACGTTGTGACATCTTCCGTTATGCCTTATAGCATCATATGCACATCGAAGTCTGAAAGCAATCGAACCTCTCGGTCACTATTACCTAGAAAGAACCTGAAAATTAATTCGCTGAAACAGCTATTCAGTTATTATCGCAATTCATAATCCGTCCGCCTAGAGTCTGTTCCACAAGCTCCGCAAATGGGTGGCCAGCGATCCATCCTCATAGGCTGATAATGGACACTTTCTCGTAAGATATCAAGTTACACACAACAAGGGACCTGTGTAACTATTCCAAATCCTTGCCAGTGGTATCAAAAGCCGCAATTGATACGTGTCAGGCTACCGGAGCATTGTACCCGCCCCTGAGTCACATGGTCCAAGGGAGGAGGTTCCTCAGAGAGATATAAAATGGGCTCGTCCCTCCCTCAGGAGGATCCCAGAAACTTCCTTCCTCAGCATCCACTTCTGATATCCTCGGCCATGCTTGGCAATCCTCCCCCTTGCTCCCTAGCTGTTTGCTGTGCTCCAGTTATCCTCTCCGTCCAATAATGTCTGGGGAGACTGACATAATCCTTCCGACTTTCTCGATCACAGGCGTACGCCTGTGATCAAGCTGTTTATAGACACCGCCCCTTCGGAGTGTGGTCACCAGACTATTGCCTATGGGGCCCCTGACCCTTGCTTTGCCTTCCTAACGTTTTGACGTTGGGCAAAGAGTCCGGAGAGACCCTGCCTGGCAGTGTGACAGCACGCATCATGCAACGGCTGCTTGACAATCTTTGTGGATAATTGAGAATTTCGTCAGCGGATGCAGGGCAAGCGAACATGTATTCACTGACATAAAACTGTCACTGGTTTGGCAGCTGCCTCAAACAGAGCCTCCAACGTCAACAAGCAAGGGAGTATAAGATCGGTACCATAAAAGCAAAGTCCAATTTAGTCATAATCTGGTCATCTAGTCAAACTAACTAAAAAAAGAAAAAGAAAAACATAAAGAGTCAACATATTTTTTTATATCCCAGGCCATGCTAACCAAACAATCCAGTACTTGAACGCGCAATGACCCATCAAGAGCTCTTGAGAGGTGGAAATGCGGCACTGTCACTCCAAGACCCTTGACATCCTCCACAACACCATTTCCACTCAGGTGGCCACCTTCTTCGGCGTATCCGGGGGGGGGGCAACCCTAGAATCTCATTGCTTAGAGCTTTCCCCCGTTTCGTAAGCATAAGGGTGGCCCACGCTTCCTGAGGCCTCAGCATTTGAGGAGTTGTAAAGGTCTAAGTCCTGCATGCTAAGAAACAAGGCGGGATCGATGCAAGAATTCTCATCCTGAAATTCATTGTACTCTCCATACCCGCTAAACGCGCCATACTCAGTGCACACGCCAAGGTCGCCATACACGCCATGCTCGTCATGCTCGGCATACTCGGCATACTTGGCAGGATCGTCATGCCCATCATACTCGACATACTCGGCATACTGGTTATTACCGTCATAGTATGAAGCTCGGTCGGTAGTATCGGCGATTTCCTTGCCCTTGCCCTTGCCCTTGCCGCTTTCGAGCTGCTGCTCGAAGGGCTGTACAGGGAGGGATGGACCCGGAGCAGGGTTAGAAGATCCCTGAGCAGCGTTTTCGTCACGAGCTTGGATTGCTCTTGACCTTTTGCGAGGGTTTGAGAGGCAAGTACCACACCTCTTCAGAAGGAAGATGATATCTGACCGGATAATCCCACTATATTTTCTTCTTATCCCCCACCACGTGGCGTCCCAGCCACCATGTCCGCTAATACCGCTTATAATGTGCTCCTTTTCCACTATTTTCAGGATGTCACCCTCCGCGACGACCACCCGGTCCCCCTTATCTGGCCTCTTTGCTATAGCTATGAGATTCTGCCCTCTCTCATCCCACCTGTAACTCCTTAACACGTAGTTTCGGCGACTATACTGTTTCTGGTACTCAGGCATCTGGTTTACTGGTCCGTTGAGCCATCCTATGATTTTCCACTTGTCTTCATTGGAAATTCGTATTTTGTTCGGTGTTTCGCGGAGGTATGTTGAAAATTCTTGTTGAATCTCAAAACTATTGGTGAAGGGGTGATCCTGTTCGTAGACTGTCGCCATCTTCGATTATTCTGATTTTCCCAACATCTCCAAGCCGGAAACAGATCCATCTTGGGCATCCTCCTTGAAAAACATTTCGTGTTTGTCCCTGTCTCGACTACAGGCGTACGCCGCCTGTCGAGTGTCGAATGAGATGAATTTCTCGACAGGAGGCGTACGCGCGCTGTAAAGTGGCTCCATCTCGACAAGAGGCGTACGCCTGTTGTCGAGAAATACCAACCATTGGTGCCAGCACCGCATGTCTGAGATAATGATGTAAAAAAAACTACTCAATGCATGACAAAGTTTAGCAAACAAATTTCTTGTCAAAGGAAATGGGGTTATTGCGTTCGAAGCGAGAATTGAGGATACGAAAAGCCTGTCTCAAAATTGCGGCTTTCTTGTGGATCCACGCAGTGACATTGGACTGGCTTAAAGTCAATCAGCTCAAGAACCAACTTCGTAGGCTTTATTCTCTTCTGCACAAATAATGGAGATTAATGGAACGAAATTGCAATACCGCTGCGTGGTAATTCTGCACAGGAGGACCTCTTAGAATATGTCGTAGTGTGTCCAACATTGATAGATAAATGGCCTTGAGGTTTATAAAAATTTCTATTCTAAGCTCTCTACATTGGAATCGAACCTTATACGCCTAGTAAGCATCCTCATTGGCCATAGGCCGTGTCGCGGATGGCTTCTAGTCTGGAGGATCCAAGAGCATGGTCATGTATCTCGCCCATCCTACCAAGGTGCCGTTGCAGAACGCGCCTTTCTGTGTTTCACTGCGTTTGTTATGCAATGCTGTATGCACAGAGGGATTTTAAAGTAGTAGTCCATCTTCCTTTTCCCTTCTTTGCGCTGAATTGACAGTGCTGCCCAACCCAAGGTATTAGTACCTAAGCTGATGCTTTATGCATATAGCTTCTTATGTGACAAAAAGCGTTCTTTATACTAGATACCTAATGTCTATGGATTGATAAATAAATAATTTTGTAGTTAAAAACTCAAATTGCAATTTATTTAGCCCGGTGTGGAAGCACATGCATGATTTTGCTTCTCGTGGGGTCGGGATCTACGTTACAGCAAACCCCAAGGCATACCCATGTTCACGTTTCTTTCCACTCTGGGCGCAGGACAGCATGGTTTTGATTTTTCTGTTATAATGCGGTATTTTATTGTAATTACAATGTCTTGGATGCCTCAACTCTTGGCGTAGTAGGTAGATGCAGGGCGTTGATAGTTTACCTATCTATTGCATGGTGGATAGGACAGGCAGTGACGTTTCGAAGCAGAACCTACGACGCAGTATGGCACTGGATGTTACTATCGATTAGGTAGAGTACATAGGCAAAAGCATCACCAAAAGACAGACATCTCATGAAAAAGCATGATACAGCTAGGCCATCCGCTCGATGGAGAGCTGACGTGAATTGATGAGAACTGGTTAGCAGAGTTGGTGTCGCTAGTGATGCCCTCGTATGTAAAGACAAAAAGCAAATAGAGATTCCAAAATTCAAGGACCCTACTCCAAAGCCAAAGGCATTGACAGCCCATGTCCATTCAGCACCATATTTTATCATCAAAATCGCAATACTTAATGTTGTCTGCTTTGCCAATATTACCCAGTATGGATATCCAGAGGCTCTTTGACCGTCTAGCCAAGACTGTTTCACTTTAACCGATTTCCCGGCTCGATAGTCAACCACCAAGCACGATCGTCACACGAGTGACGAGATCTGAGGATCTCAGAATCCGTGCGATCGATCACATTCCTGAGAAAGCAGAGCGGATGATGTTGCATCACTAAACACAGCACATCCGTAGGGCATAAAGCTGGTTAGCCTTCTCAAGATGTTTGCTTCTAGTGCCAAAATCCGCAGTTCTCCCTTCACCATCTCGCCTGGTGATGAGCAGATGTGGGGACAGCGTCTGAAACATCACATCTGGCGGCAAAGGCCGAAAACCGCTGCGTTCCGAAGTTTGGCTACAGGTGCTGAGAGACCTATACGGCTCGTAGGATTGCACACAGTGTATCATGCTTTCTCTTTGGCGAAGCTCGCAATGTTTATGCGTGGTGACTTGCCCCCGCTACGACCCTTGCCATGTCTGACAATATCCACCACACCCATCGTAGAAGAGTCGTAAGAGCGCGATGCCATCAGATTATTATCAGCAGCTGGTGTTGGGCGCTGCTGGTGGCATTCTGCCAGTCTCTGTTGTGTCGATTATTGCGAGCCGCATCGCTGGCCTCTTCGCGAAGAAGCTTGTGTCTTGTGCTTCGTAGCTGTTCTAGGATGGCCAACATGGAAGGAAGCTTTTGGAGCGTGCTCAATTAGCACTAATTTTCAACAGCACCGTCAGATTCAAAGTAGGGAGAAATGGAGGAATATTTTGAAAAAATCTACATCCATCGAGAATTTCGTAGCCGTAATACTAGACTTCGTACTCCGTAGAGGTTCGGAGGTTGATTTACATTTCCTCATGCCTGTATTCTGGTAGGACAGTCTCCACTGCCTGTAATAGCATACAACACCAAGACGACCAACTCCTCAGGAGACGAAGTAGCCCAAAGTATGCTTCATAAATTTCAATTCAAATTTTCCATCAACGGAATTACTTCTGCGCGACTCGCTATTCTTCTATTCACATTCCTTTCAGCCGGGGCAAATGTTGGCACCGCAGATCCAGCACTATCCGTCCCACATAACCTGGACTAGAGTCGGTGACGTCAACCAAAACAAGCCGCCAGCGACTTGTGATCGAGCAACGCGCAAAGATCTGACGTCGGCGGCAAGTCAAGGCCAAGTGGAATGGATGAATGCGGATACGGACGCGGATTATATGACCAGAACGATGGAAGCTGCCCGTGGTAAGTGGGAAAATGCTCTGCATATGCCATTCTCTTTACGCGGTGATAGTCTAACTCGACAATCATCTACAAAGTCCAATATGGCTGCTCCAGACCAGAGCAGCGACTCGTCCGCCTTTGCGCTCGATAGCGAGCCCGATATAATCGAGAGCTACGACGAAGAAGTACCAACCGCCAGCCACGCCCTAGCCGAAGAGAGCATCCAAGCTGATGCCGAGAACAAGGGCGCCAGCCAACTAGGACATGACGAGATCGAGGTGAAGAATATCGGATGGAACGAGAAGGCACAATGCGTTCCGCAGCCGGTTGTCGGCGGCATGAGAAACGAAGAGCTGTGGACTTTGATCCGACGATTCAATAAGCAGGTCTTCGAGGTGAGGAGCATCGAGGCGGTTCCGCTGGCCGATCTCGACATGAACATTGCCGAGGACGATTCCTTCTCGCCAGACAAGCTGCGCGCACAGCTGGAGCGCTTGTACATGACCGTTATCGTATCTTTGGTCTCCCTGTGGAAGCACATTGCACGCCTTAGATCGTGGAGAGAGACTAAGAGGACGGCAATATTCCTGGCCGCCTACAGCGTTGCGTGGCTGCTTGACCTGCTCGTCCCCATCGGCATCGCGTTTCTCATGGTGTTGATTGTGTATCCGCCAGCGAGGACCATCTGCTTCCCTCCTGTTCCGCCATCAATCGTCGATTCCAAGACGGGAGGCGTGCAGAAACCGCCTTCTGGTGTCCTCGCGTCTGACAGCTCCATCACTGGCGCGCCAGAAAAACACGAAGGCGAAGGTGTTGAGCAAGAGGCGCACAGCTTTGTCAACAGCATCGCATCGGTATGTGGAGGTGTAAGGCACTTTGACAACCCATTAGCAGAGCATGATTATTCTTATTAACACTGCAATTTTTATAGGTGGTCATCAGTACAAGTGCTGGAAAGCATCCTCAAGGCGATCCTCACGACGATAACACGGCACCGGATCCCACGAACTTCACACAAGACATCTCGAACGCCAAGGATGCTACGGACGGAAAAGAGACGAACTCAGAGCACGACAGGACGAGGAAACCTGTTTCTAATATTGTCTGGACCAAGACGGGGCCGATCATGCACATTATTTCGGAGTTGGTCGATACTTGGGAGCGGTTCGGAAATGCCCTCAGCCCAACTCCACCATTCCCCGTTGAGCAGCCGAGAATCACCCTGTCCGCGTGTCTATTGCCTCCCTTGCTGCTTTCTTTCTACGTTTCCTCTTACATGCTGCTAAAGGGCCTCGGATTTGGCGTCGGGTTTGTCTTCTTCGGCGACCCTGTCATCACGCCAGCTCTGCAGTTTGTCAACCGAACGTATCCACGCTGGCAGAAGTTTATTGAGCTGCGAAACACAATTCTGAGAGGCATACCAACCAACGCGCAACTTGCAGTCACGCTGCTACGTATCGGCGAGAGGAACAAGGTGCCGATTCCTCCACCTCCGTCTTCCGATATGCCACCCCCCCCAAAGATTGATCCCGAAGCTGCAGAGCAGGTTGATTATCTAGGTACTTTCCGACCCGCAATGAAAGGGTTCGCAATTAACGACGTGCTAATGATCTTATAGGCGTTGAGGAAGAGGAAGCGAGGGAAGCGCTACAACCCGATTTGGATCATGCCAAAGAGGTCAAAGACGACAGCCAGCAGCGGAAACCCAAACGATCGCATCGGATTCTCAATTTACTCAAAGGTACAACAAAGGGCGGCGTTCAAACGGCCCTCACCGCCGACAAGGCCAAAGCTGCTGTCGGCGCCGTCCACGCGCGAAATCGTCTGGGCGCTGTCAACAAACGGCCAGACACCGATTCCATATCCGGCCCAATCTGCTTTCCTGCTCGTTATGGCGGCAAAAAGGGTCACGCTTACATCACGGCAACGGCTACAAGTCCTGCCTTGAGTTGGACATCCGATATTGAGGATGTGAAGCCAGCTTGGACGGTGGCCATTGAAGACATTAGCCAGCTGAAGAAGGTTGGGGGCTTAGGATGGAAGAGCAAAATTCTTGTTGGGTGGGCGATGGAGAGGGAAGTTGTGGATGGGTTGGTTGTGAGGACAAAAGATGGAAAGGAGCACCACTTGACAGCCATCATGATACGCGACGAGTTGTTTAACCGATTGATCGCGATGGGTCACCAGATGTGGGAAGCATGCTGAATAATAATAATAATAATAATAATAACCATGTTGTCGTAGACAGAGCCGCTTTGGTGACGGCATTTGTAATGTATTATGATTGAATAATGCCTTTTTAATGCGTATTGCTATGATTCAGACTTAACAACTCCATGTTTGCTGGAAACTTGGTCTGGATTGGTAACTCCAACAGTTGAAAAGTTGATTGAAGCAACTTTGGCCGCGCACTTGGCCTGCAATGACTCAGCAATCGTTCTCAGGGAAGATATTCAATTGGCTGAAGAAATCCTTGATCTGGCCGTTCCCGTCTTGGTGGTGGAGCCGGCCAAAGTTAATCGGCATAGGCCGACTCCACCGCGGCAGCCATCGCGAGGCAAGTTTGTCCGCACTTTTTTTGGGGGAGATTATTTCCAATTTGGCTAAGTAAGCTTATTGGGAGGGATGGCAGAGGCAAGCGAAAATTGGGGAGGGGGGGAGAATGAGATCATGAATTAGTAATGGGCGGAAGGGGTTTTAGGTTAGAGATAGGCTCTTTGCTGGAGTTGAGTGGTGTGGCTCGGCGGTATAAAGGGAGGGCTGTGTAATGATGGAATATGATTCTGTTTGTTTAATGGTCTTAACTGCTTCGAGCTATACTCATTCAGATACACTTTGTAATTTATCCATAAGGCAATAATGGGTCCGAAAAAGGTTCTCGTTACTGGTGCAACTGGCTACATGTAAGTCTTGTCACCACATCATTAAAGTGTATTGAACAACGGCAGACTCACAATCTGTAGTGGTGGCTCTGTTCTCACCCAGCTCCTCAACTCAACCCATCCTGACATTAAGAGCTTTTCGTACACCGTGCTCGTCCGGAAGCCTGAACATGCAGAATATTACAAGGCTCAAGGCATTACGCCAATCCTGTTCGAGAATCTCGATCAGGCAGATCTTCTGAAGAAAACCGCGAGCGAGAATGACATTGTCATTAACACGGCCAGCGCGTTCAGACCAATTGGCGCCAGAGCACTCATTGAGGGGTTGGCGGAGAGAAAGAAGACTACTGGCGAGACAGTATGGTACATTCATGTAAGTGATTCTTGCCGTTGGAAAAAGGCGACGTCTCATTACAGTACGTTGCAATGCTGACTTCATTTCACAGACATCTGGTACATCCAGCGTTGGCAATCGTCCGGTTAGCAAAATCTACACCCAAGAGGATGCTCCGTTCGAGTTCAACGATAAGACTCAAGACATTCATGCTTATGAGCTGAAGCGTGAAGAACACGAAAAGTACCCCCAGCGAACGTGCGACGTTGCCGTCGTGACTGCTGGTGAAGAATTCAATGTGCCGACATACATCCTCATGTCGCCAACCATCTACGGCACTGGTAGCGGCGCATTTAACAAGCGGTCTATTCAGCTTCCCTTTTTGACACGACGGGCGCTCAAGAAGGGCTACGCGGAGTATATCGGTGAGGGAGCGGGAGTGTGGGATCACGCCCATATTGATGATACCGCCAAGGTCTATGAGCTGCTCCTGGAGAAGCTCTTTGCACAAGCTGATGTGCCCTTTGGGAGACGGGGCATCTACTTTGCCGGAAATGGACGCCATTCGTGGAAACAGGTCTCCGATGGCATCGCGAAGGCCGGCTTTGCGGCAGGCGTACTAAAAGAAGCTGGGGCACGGACGATAGGGCTGGCAGATCTGGCGAATGACACACCAAATGGTAATGAGCAATATTTGGAGCTAGGATTCGCATCAAGGTCGGTCACGAATGCGGAACTGACGAGAGAAGTGTTGGGATGGAAGCCGCAGAAGGGAGAGGAGGATTGGGAGAGGGGATTCGAGGAGGAGGTGAAGGCTGCGATGGCTGCGTGAGGCGATACGAAGTTACTGACACTGGTATGTGCTTGGTGAAAATGTAGGGATAGAAAAATGAGGCATATCTATTTATTAAATTGTATTACAACTGTAGTTAAACTACCCGGGCCATAACGATTGATCACTCTTCAACTCCAGCAACGGCTATGTACTTCTCATACCCCGGCTTGAGTACAAACTCTTTTGCGTCCGAGCTGGCACTAACATCCTTCCACTTCTCCAAAAGCTGGAGCTCTTCCCGGCGTCTCTTGTTCGCGTAAACCAAGGAATCTGATCCAATGACAACACGGACTGCCCAGGAACGGCCCGCTGCCACGCCTTGACGCTGAATGACATCCACCATTGTGGACGCCGCTTTGTCTGGGTCTCCGGGGATGACCCACGAGTGGTCTGGCACGAATAGCCCCATATACTCACCAAAGATTCCTGCGTATGGCTCAGACACGGGTGACTGTTGTTGTGACACCTCTTCAGTCTTCGCCGAAGCAGACCCGTTTTCTTCCTCACGAGGCTGCGCCAGACGCGTTGGGAATCCGCCAAGGTCGAAAGCAACAGCGTTGATGCCCAGGTGAGAGACTTCCTTGTGCAAGCTCTCGGCGAAGGAACTCAGAGCGGCCTTTGTCATGCAGTAGTGGCCCAGGAATGGGAGCGCTCCCCAGGCGCATCCGGAGGAAGTGAATGCAATGGTGCCGTGACCTTGAGCGCGGAAGAAGGGAAGGATGGCCTGAGACGTGTGTAGCTGGCCGAAGACGTTGACCTGGAACAGCTGGTTGACAAATTCGTCGCTGCGCAAATGTTGTAGTTAGCAATATGCTCAAGAGTCAAGATAGATGAAAGAAACATACTCTGCATCTTCAAGAGTCTTGAAGGCTGACATGCCAGCATTGTTGAATAAGACATCGATATGGCCGAAAATGCCCCATGCCTTCTTCACTTGTGCCTCTACTACGGATTTTCCAGCCGCAATATCGAGTTCCAATAGGGCAACGTTGTCGGATTTGAGATGGCTGAGCTTCTTTTCAACACCCCTACCGGAGGCAATGACTTTGTCTCCTCGGGAGATGATGTGGTCGACTAGGGCGGCGCCGATACCGGAAGTGGTACCGGTGACGAGCCAGACTGTTTGAGGCATAATAATTATTATTTCCTTGATATTTTGTTGATTTAGAGATATTTTATGATGGGTTGTACATGGATCTTTATAGCAATTCGGGAGTATGATGGCACATGAGACTACGGGCAATGGAGGCTATTTTATGATCTTGAGGTCTTATCAGATGCTACAAACATGTCCTCTCTCGAGATATAACACCGATGAATGTCTATTCGGCTTTTCGCGTTAATAAATCCGATCCCTTAAAATAATCCATCATGGGTCACGGACGAATGGTCCGTAGGGGTTGAGTGTTGTTTGGCACAGTAAAGCGTACGGTCACGTGGAGAAATGAGAGTCGAAACGATTTGGTCCGCGGACGAACGACTCTCTGTCCGTATTAATATCTAAACAATGCTATTTCACTTGAAATAATATGTCTGCCTATTGCGATCCTAATGCCGATCGACCAATCAAGGAGCCGCATGTTAGAAACCTCGGTTGTCTGAGAAAAGACCGAGATCCTCATATGTGACCATCTATATGTGCTCGTCGCTCGCTGGCGGAGATAAGGATTCATACGACGTTAAAACCGCTGTAAATGGCGTCTTGCGTATATTCAATTGGATCGTACAAATAGAAGAGAGAGTTGGTGCGATGGTCGTATTTCGCGATCGCGATACGAGCCACGAAGGTCTCGTCCGAGATGGTGGAGATTGTATGCGCGCATCTCCATCCTCGCTCGTTAGAGACGGCCATCATGTAGACCTGTTTCAATAATGATTTGATATCTAAATATTGCTTCCCGTATGAAGACTAGGCATCTATTAGTCTTTGAGATGTTGCCTAATCAAGATGGATCTTCATGTGGCTTTCTTAAAAACGGTGACAGCTCTACAGACGTGATGATCGGCACGGCCAGGATGCGCCGGTACCGCGGGGCTTGAGATGACATTGCCATTTGTAGACATTCATCGGTTCTCAATCATCTGCTGGATATTTTTTGATGCTCTTGTGCTACCTGGATCTGCGCTTCTTTGGTGTTTTATGAGCCTCTTCTTTGACCATGACGTCTGGCAGCCAGCTTATCGATTGATGATGTCATAGCACCATGCGAACAGATTCCAATGCTCAAGACTGGAATTGACCACAAATGGATCAATCAAAACTGTCAGAACATTTTGATTGATAACAATTACTCAATTGCATACTCGGATTCGCTTAGCCTCTGCTATTTATCCGCTATATGTGCGGCCATTGAAGAGCAGATGCCCTGAGAATCCCTCCAAGCCGCCAAATTCCAGAGTTCTGACCTCCCGCGGCCCGCACAACAGTAATACGGCAATATCATTTGTCCCGTCTCGGCCCTTTCTACAACCAGCCGGGCCATGAAGCTTATTGTAATTCGTATAATTCGTAAAAGTAAACCTTTGTAATTGCTAAATCGCCCTTTTGTATCTGAGGTATAGCAGCGGCTCTGGGGGAGCAACTGATCGCAAGTCCGGCGAAGTCTATTCTTCAACCCCGCGCGCCCTATATATAACCAGCAGCCAGCTCCAAATCTAGGCCCATCCTCATATGCCAAAAGCATCACCACCAGTATAGAGCAACATGGATTTCACTCTGGAGCCTTACGACGACGCTGTATCTTCCTCTTGGCTGATATGTAATACCTGTGGCACCCAATTCCCAACTGCGGATCGCTCCGCTGTCAAGACTTGCCACGTCTGTGACGATCCTCGCCAATATGTTCCTCCATCAGGCCAATCCTTCACCACCATGGCTGATGCTCGCGCGACGGGCCATCGCAATGAATTCAAGACATACGAGCATGATGAGCGCCTCATCTCCTTCCATACGGTGCCGCGCTTCGGAATCGGCCAGCGGGCCATCTTGATCCGCACGCCAGAAGGCAACGTCCTGTGGGACTGCATCTCATATATAGATGACGAGACGATAGCCAAGGTGAATGAGCTCGGGGGTCTCAAAGCCATCGTCATCAGCCATCCTCATTTTTACAGCACGCACATACAGTGGGCCAGAATATTCCAGTGTCCCGTGTATACGGCCTCAGAGGACCTGCGCTGGACGACTACTCCATCGGCACATCGTAAGCCTCTTACTGAGATTGACACAGACATCCTTTCCGGTGTCAAGGCCATTAAGCTGGGCGGACATTTCCCGGGATCGCTGGTGTTGCTATTCGATGGGCGGCTATTCACCGCAGATACGCTCATGACAACTCCGGCGGGCATAGGTAAATGGGATGTAGATGCCTTGGGAGCCAAGCGGGAGAAACCACCAGGCCTGAACTCGTATTCATTCTTGTGGAGCATCCCGAATTACATCCCGCTGAGCGCGGATGAGATACACCGAATGTGGGGGATTCTAAAGAAGTACGACTTCAGGGCGACGCATAGCGTGTTTGACGGCTGGGACATTGAGGATGAGCATGTGAAGGCGAGGGTGCTGGATAGCATGAAGATCCAGACAAGGGCGATGGGGAATACGACGCACACTCTATTGCTTGAGACGCTGTGATGAACGAGCACGCGATGGGGCCAGCAGCATGACTTTTGATTGTGGCGTATGCATTGTAACCTAATATCAACTTATGGATCGTCTGACTACAGAACTTGTATTGGTATGTTGTATCATAAATGTATTTGTAGAAAATTGCACTTTGTTATGTAAGTGACATAGGCCTCAATCTGTGTCTGCGTTACATATTACATGGAAATGAGGACAGGGTATCTCGTAAATAAAACGTGGTAGAAAAGAAGAAGAAGAATGATAAGCCATGACAATGAGATGAGATGAAAAGCAAGACCCAAGCGCGTCGCCCAATAGTATTTGTTTTCCCGTCCAAAACGCCTTCAAAGAAAATAAAATATACCCATCATATCGTCCTCATCCACCGCGGTTCATTCGAACAAAATCGTTATTTAGCGGGCGTGATTGTGGTGCGTTAAAAGTCAGAGGTTGAGGCTTAATGCCTGGACTGTTGGAGGCAGCGATTGAGCATCTCCCAGCCCTCATCGGGCAGATCGACGACAGAGTCGTTTAGTGTGTCGAGGATAAACGGATTTGCTGCGTTGCGTGCATGTTAGCCCCCATTGTCTCCAGCAGGTCTCTGAAAAGTGAGACACAAAATCGAAATCATGAATAGGTAATACATACGCATAAGAGAGAGCGCCATGTCTCCGGCTCCGAGCGCCAAATCCATCCTCGCCGAGGTATAGCATCCATATCGCTCCTGTAGCTCCAGCATGGTCTTCCACAACTCCTTGGTCGCATCGGGGCTCATGCCGCCGCAACTGCGCACGGAGCATGTGCTCCCCTGACGACTCCGCTCATACCCGTGAACGGAAGGGCGACGCTCGGACATGTCGTCGGTCGGAACTGCAGCAGAGACAGAGGTAGAGGCAGTAGAAGAGATGATGGAGGCGTTGCTGGCAGTAGTGGCGGTAGCAGTGGTGATTGTGGTGGCGGCAGTTGTGGCGGTGGTGATGGGGATTATGGAGTTGAGCTGGCCGATCTCAAGGTCGTCGCTTATGGTGGACCACTGTGAGCTGATTGAGGAGGAAGACGAGCTTCGGCGCATTGTATGCGGATCGGCGGGCTCTTGTGAGTTTCCGGGCGAGCGAGGTTACCTAGTATGGAGAATGGCTCTCTCGCTCGGTGCAACGTAATGGCAGCAATGGGCAGTGGGAGGAGTTGAGCAGAGGAGAGTGAGACTGGAGGACAAGGAGAGATGTTTTATACAGTCAGACCACTTCAGTTGGCTAATGGATTCACGCAGAGTAGCAGCGAGAGGGAGGAGGAGGTGAGGGGGCAGAACCCTCGACTTATACGCAGCCCTCGCGCGGCCACCAAAGGGCGCCAAGTGTAAATGCACGACAAGCTCAGCATGATTCGGCAAGCCGCCCGATTTCCCTTCCCTGCTTGCCTGGGTTCGCCTGACGTCGATCCAGGATGGCTGTCTCAGTTCACCAGGAGGGTGGGGCCGATGTGTCGATGCCGGAACTGAGCGCAGCTGGCTTGAAGCTTGAATACGTGGCTGGCAGTCATACTACCTCAGATTGGAAATGGGTAATCCGACTAAGACCTGGTAGCTGCTGAGTAGCAGCATGTACCTTTTGTACTCGTATGGGCTGAAAATTTTAAATTTTTTTTTTTAAAAAAAGGAGTCATGGCCCAACAAGACAAGACAAGAAGGAAAAAAACAGGGATTCAAACTTTGCAGACTGGAGAATGGCTCTGCTGTGAATTCCACCGCACTTGTCTACTTGCGTCGTTCACGTTCCTGTGCCCCTTGAGCTAGCATCGCAAGCCATCAAGGCACACAAAACGCACGGCTGGCGATTTTGCATTTTCGCTGCCCTCTTCCGGATCCCTGACCCGCCCTGTTTCGCAAGCACCGCATAAGATACCTCGCCCAGAGGGGCAAGGACTACAAAGAGAAAAGGAAGAAGAAGAAGGAAAAATTTTCTGCTGAAGCGTAGCAGATGGGTGGTGTCGTCACATCGCCGCCATTGGCTCGGTGTCCTGGGATTTAATTTACGGAAGATGCGTGACTAGACTGGATCCTCCATCGAGTCACCAGTGCCCAACCAAGCTCACTAGGCAGGGTTCGACTCATTCGAAGCTGCATGCGCCAGATGTGACCCCAAGTGCCGAAGCCGTCTCGGCCAGCGGCATTTGCTGGCTGCCAGTGCCGCCGCTGTGAAAGGATGGATACGATGGAGAGGGAAGAAACAGAAGAGAAAATCAAAAGAGGAGCGGGCGCCTAATGGGGCCACCACACCATCACCGCCAGCACCAGAGTATCCGGAATAGAGGCACCATCTGTCGACATTGGTGTAAGGATGAGGTGAGAGGACGACGTGACCCAGGCGACCGGGGTTGTTTTCCGTGGACCCTGAGGCATCGCGGACACAGCAGACAGCCTTTTCCTTAATTCTCCTATCTTGGAGTTGTATTTTTTTTCCCTCTCGCGTTCACGAGTCGCAAAAGGGGTGTGGTCCTGCATTGATTGAAGACGCATCTCTCCGTTTCATCCTCTGTAGCCGAGAGAAGCAATCAGGCGACCGTCGAGAGCGCGGAAGATTCCTGTTTTCCCGTATCAACCGGACGCGGCACGACTCGACACAAGTCGGCTCAAGTGCGGTGAGGCCGTCATCGATTGACAAAGCAATCTCGTCTTGCCGCACATGATCACCACAGCGTATTGATGCCGGCCGGTGGCTGTATGCTATTGTCTCATCACGTAGTCGCTCATGCACACTTTGCATATCCGTGCTCGCATCTTGCATCTCCATCTCCAGCTCCCTCACCTTCCGAGCGAATCACTAATCCGTCGTATCTTTTGCTGCCTTGGTCGGGGAGAGTCGCCGTGGGGACGCAAACAGCTGACTGAGACCATTGCTCCCAATCCGTCCACTCGCAGCTCTGCAATCCACGACAGACGAGCTTCATTCGCTCCCCAGCATTAAGCGACAAAATAAGAGCATGAATAATCGGAGCGGGGGAGAGACAGGTCACTGCTGATCTTTTGCCCTTTGTATCTCCTTCATCTACACACTAGCCATAGCGGATTTCCTTGTTCAGGAAGCTCTCTTTCATGTGCTGCAACTACGCGTAGGCAATGCAGCTTCTGCTTCAAGCCGGCCTCGGAGCCCGCTTAAGTAATCCTCGATCCAGACGCCGGGCTGAGCGCAGACAAGCTTTGGAGCGAGGTGAAGCTTCAAAGCCCGTTTGCTCTAGGCGACAATCATGTGAGAGCCCAGATGCACGCGGGAGGGGCCTTGGAGCGAGTGGGCTTTTGCGCGTCCCGGCAATGTTTTTTTGAGTTTCCCATGCCTAGCCGCTACCACTTCTCCAGTTTAAAGCCATGCAGTGGATTGCTGCTCTCTGTGTGGTTTTGCTTTCAGCTGATGCTGCCTAGTCGCTATAACCAGCCTGATGAAGAAACAGCAATGACACGTATAAGGGGGCACTGCTATGCTATGCTATGGATACGCATCATCATTCCCCGCCTTACTCTTGCGCGCCTTGACTAGGAGGCAAGGAGACAAGTGGGGGAGAGTCCAGGGCGTGTTTCTTCTCGAAACTTGAGTCTCTCACCTAAGGATCGCTCGGATGCAAATTGCCCTGTAATTTGAAACTCAAGCAAACGGCCATCCCGATTTCCTGGATCGGGAGGGTGGTTCCGATCGAGCCGTTGCAAGCAATTCAATTCCAGGCTGAGTAACGACAGCTCCAGCTATGACCTGACTCTTTGAACCCTGAATAACGCCCCGACGTATATGGCCTAGGTCCAGAGGCTGATGCTCGTCTAACGCAAGCCACGCCCGACCCTTCCGTACTCCAAAATCGACGAATGGACGAATGAGACGGCCATTTATTGGTAACGTGATGCCAGCATTCACACCTTTTTTTAGGAGCTACACGTGCGCAAGCGCGCATCTTATTGGGGATGGCTTCACCTGGTTGCTGGGACACGTAGACGTGGTGGCTCAACCCTATCAGCTCGACGTGTCTCTTGGATGCTGTTTCTTATAAGCACAGGGGATTCGGACTGAGCGCAATTGCAATTGCTTATTGGCCAAGCAGTTCATTCCAAATAAATAGATTAAGCATATGATGTAGTAGGAAAAAAAAATAAGCAATTCGTCTAAATCTGCATGTCTAAGCCTCCAAAACAATCCTTTAAGCGAAAAGAAAGTGACTTTGGTCTACCTCCATCTACCTCTGATGCCCATTTCGTCCCAATAGTTCCAGATCGCTCCCTCGCCACCTAGCCATTATTATTCATCATGTAGGGCTGAGTAACCAGCCCATCAGCTTACTTACTGACACTTTGGATGGGCTTGCTTAGCAGAGGCCTTCTTGAACAGCTTGACCTCATCCTTGCGGCGCGCCTCCAGGCCCGGGAGCACCTTTCCTCCCGCCATCCGCCACTTGGGCAGCTCCTCGGCAGCCACTGTGTTGGGGGCATCTCCTTTGTTCAGGCGTTTCACGAGAGTCGACGTCTGGGCGTTGCCGCAGCCCACGTTGAAGACCCAAGATGTCAGGGCCGCCCACTGGTTGTCGTTGAGCTTCACCTTGTCGTTGATGTACCCCGCCAGGCATTTTGTGTACTTGGGCAGGTCGTCCAGCAGAAGCTCCTTGGCGGTTGTCTTGCTCAGGGGGAACTTGTACTTGACCTCGCGGCAGTTCTTCTGCTGGCAGAGGTGTCCGTATCCGACCGTGGGGAGGCCAATGGGGTCGGGCTTTGGGCTCGCGACGAAGCCCTCCCACTTGGCAATCAGATCGACGCCGGCGGTGTTGATGGTCTTGCAGTAGCTGCCAGAGGACGAGCCGCCACCGCCAGAGGCACTGCACTTCTTGGTGACATAGCCGCTGGAGCCAGTCTTGACGTAGTAGTCGGCGACATAGCAGCCGTCCGCCGTCTTGTCCCAAATGTTGTTGCCGTTGACGCTAGTTCCCGCCGTCTGACAGCTGATGGAGATGTCCTGGTTCTTCTTATAGGACTTCTTAACCGCGTAGCTAGTGCCAGGTCCAGTGCGGCAGTTGACGACGTCACCAGTGATGGGATAGGCGCTGACCACAGAAGCCAGGGAGAAGACGAGAGCAGCGATTGCGGCCTTCATTTTCTAGGTTGCAACGTGGTGAAGAGTTGGAGAAGAAGGATAGGCTCTGATGATTGGTTCTGAATCAGAAGATGAGGTGGATGGCTCTGCGATGAGTGTTTGTTTGTTTGTTTGTTTTGGTTTGTTTCGAAACGAAGGGCTCGCCATGGCCCTTATATACTTACCTGACAGCCTCAACCGCTGAAGATATTCTCATCGCGTGTTCATTGCATCCTCAAGCTCAATCCTGCTCCATTGCTATGATGACCGACGAACAGCTTCCTTTCTTGGGTGCGGCTGAAGATCTTCAAACAGGACCTGCATTAGACCTGATCCGAAAATAGATATTTGTTTGTTGCTGACTTGCCAGGTCTTCATCTCGAGTCTCGCACGTATTTTCAGCATCGACAGCCCGTGCTGCGACGAGATTCAGCCGATTGATTACTGCTCCCGGAGGACGCCAAGAGCCGATTCAGTATGCTCCGCGATATTTAACATCGCGGTGTCCCTGAAGGAAAGGCAGGCTAGCTATCTTTAGCATCAGAAGTGGTATGCAAATAAATTAAAATTGCTATTTACAGACCTTCAGCTGAGTTGGGGGATCTGGCAGATCCCCAGATCTTCATTGTTATGGTTATAGCTTCCCGTAAGACGGGGCAACACGATGCCGCATTTGCGCCCAGCAAGGGTGGATTTTTCTCCATGCTTATTTATCCGCGCTGCTGCGAAGCCGATTGCCTGTGGGTCTCACTGCAACCTTTTATTTACTGGTGATGATTTTCGCATTCTGTTTGGTTAAAAGAAGCAAATAATGAAGTCAGTAATGATGTTTGCTAAAAATAGGCAAGGAGGAGATGGACGACTTGACATGGCGTGGTGTAATGCACGATTCGACAACCCTGAGAAATGCTCTACTAATCCATAACCGTAGGCAATTCCCCTTCAGTCTATAGTCAGCTGGGTCCTAGTACCTATAGTTAGATCGCGGTGGTTCTGGTGCACTATCTCTCTTCACATATATAATGTTAATTGTCCAAATATGCTTTTCGCTCCCTCCCACCCATACCTCGAACCTGTAACAGGAGATACATACTAGACAACAGTAGATTTAATGAACTTTCCTTTCTTCTTACCAGTCTTATCTTGTTTTCTCCATACTTGGATTTCGATTTTGAACTGTTTCTCTGATTGCTTAGGTCTCTCGTCATTTCTTCACTTGGTAAGGTCTCATCTTCCCGGATGTCCTCCCAGCACCTCAGGTCCATCTCCATGTTGCACGAAGAGAACGAATCCCAGCATCGCCATTGGGGGGTGTTGAATTAGAACCTATTCGATTTCAATGACAGTCACTATATGACTAAGCTTGGGGAACAACACATAATGTAATCGCATACTCAGGTGCGCTCGTGCTTCAGTATGTCCAAAATATCTCAAAATCATATAGTTTACCTTCGCTTCCAACCCATGCCCAAACAACCCGCATCTACCTGATTTTGCACACTGCTGCAGGTACTGCGTTCATTATGATTATCATACACGAAACAGTTAATAAATCAAATAGTGCAAAACGCTCGCTGACTATGCTACTGGGAAAGCCCTCTCTCTGCCAACCTGTTGATAGACAGAGACGCTATTAAGGGGAAAAGCCATAACTTCGTTATATGCGTGAACGCCATTGCACCGTTGGCATAGGAAACCCGGCTCGTCCTTCAGAATGTGGCAGATTTCGAGGATTGCCCTCAGACGGAACTTGGCAAATAAAGGAACATCGATTCGTGGCAAGGCCGCCGTGAGTGTAACGACGACTGCGTACATGTGCAGGAGGAAGACAAGCAAGAAGGGGTTCTTCTTGCTGAGTGAGACGTAGGAAGCGGCAGAACTCTTGACGAACCATGCTGTGAAGGGGTATATTAATCGGTATTGGTCTTCTGTGGATATTTCGGAGCCGAGCCGCTCGTGAACAAGTCGCATTACGTCTCGTAGTTGTCGAAGGACGGCAGAGAGATCTCGGTCGCTTTGGAAGCAGAATGCCAACCCGTTCACGGAGTTGACGCCTTCGGCTAGGAGCTTCCTAATCACGGCAAATCGGTGCTCGACGTCTCCAGTTTTTGGAGGCGTTGCCGCCGCTTGCTCTTCGGTTTCGTAGTACGAGGGTTCATATGTGAAGATGCGATGGAAGGCCGACCGTTTCAACCAAGGCTTCATCCGGGTGGCCACCTGCTCTACTGTGAGCGGTGTAGAAGAGAGGATGATATCGT
Organism: Trichoderma arundinaceum; assembly: GCA_025919625.1. Classification (NCBI taxonomy): domain Eukaryota; kingdom Fungi; phylum Ascomycota; class Sordariomycetes; order Hypocreales; family Hypocreaceae; genus Trichoderma; species Trichoderma arundinaceum. Next base: position 291,137 of record JAMQTF010000007.1, on the reverse strand, counting down.
CGAGGCTTACTGTTGAGATATTTCCCGCAAGGGTCATCAAGGAACGACTATTGCAGAAGCAGTTAGCCTCGCCATTTCGATACTCTAAAGAGGCTTTTTTTCTCCCCTTTGATTTCAATCAAGAATTATGTATACTTACTGGTCTGACATAATGTATGAACACCCAAGGGATGCAGCCAGGATTGCATCGGCGTTATCTTTGGAAAAGCTGCCCATTGCTCGGTACAGTCCGTGGAGAGCTTGCTTTCGGTATTGATACGCGTCTTCAGAAGCCTCGTGCGACTTTGTTGTTACAGCAAGTCGTTGTGCCGATGTTGCAGCCAAGGTATGCGCGACAAAGTCGTAGTGCGTTGCGAGTTGGAATAATCTAACAAGCAATGTCAGCACAGCACCTTTTTCAATAGCATTGAATATGAAAGTATAGCTTCACTCTAAACAAACTTACACGCTCATCTCTCCCCATAAGAGGCAGATATCGGTTGTCTTGCTCAGGTCGAGGATATTGGCAACCAGAGCCATCTTGTATATATACCGCAAGTCTTTCATAGCCATGTTATGCCAGCTCGGAGAAGGAGATAGAGACGAGAAGGGAGGTTCTCCAGATTCTTTCCATTTTGCACACGACTTTTCAATGTCTACCGGCCACCATAATGAAGAATCTTCATCCTTTTCGTCTTCGTCCTCCTCAGTCTTGATTGGATATTGACAGGGTATCTTTGAGGAGAGACATCTATGACTAAGAAAGTTTGTTAGCAACTTGTCTTCCCTTTTTTTTTTCTATGTAAAAGGAAACTCCTAGGAAACTGAGGGTAACAAACCATGTCGGCCGAAATTCATCACACTTGACATGCCGTTGCTTACAAGCCTGACAGCCAAACTTTGATTTTGTGTGGCTCCTGCGGAGAACAGGCTTAACGGTCGCCATCTTTCTAATAGTTGCTTTGCGAAACGGACTTGCAAACCGGGATCCCTATTCATTAAGAACTACATACTCTTCTCTTTCTCAGTGACATACGGAGATAGGACTGTGGGGCGTGTTTGCCACAGGTTTTCGCGTGGATTGCATTCGCAAGGACTCGATTCCTCTCTTTCGTAAAACACTCCGTTGTTAGCAAATGAAACTCCGCGGATCTAGACATCTGGGCCAATTAAGGTGCGGGTAGGGCTCTGGCTTTTCCCCTGGGCATGACAAATGCACACTCGAAAAGAGAAAAGTGCCGCTAAACCTATTCTCTCGCGACTAGCGCTGGAACGGCTGAGAGGTACTTCGTATTGTGGAAATTGATAATCAAACTGAAAAGAGCAGCGCATCGCCTTACCAGGAATTGCCAACCGCGCGCGATATCGTCTGTTTACGAGCGTGGAACCAATAGACTCCACATATTAAGCTATACTGTCCAAGATTGCCCTATTCAAAGGGAGGTTTTCGTTTTGCAAATGCCGTCAGAGCGAGCAACAAAGAAGTAGAGAGACGGACCTGGACCGCTTATATACATGTCATATGGCACAAAATCATTCCGCGGCTACAACTAATGCCCCGACCCCATCCAACGTAGGAGGTACCGGGTTATCGCTCACCTCACTTAGTCTGGTGCCTCCCGAGAGCCGCCACCTCTAGTACCGCCTCCACAAAGACTTGGGGCTTTTGCAGTGGGATGTTCTCGCCACAGCCGCGCACAATGTGATGCACTCGTGGCCCTGCAAAGTGTTGAGCAGTGGAATTGCCATCAGTTGCAGGAAACACTGGCGCCTGGTCTGGATCCAGCGTAACTGATGGGGCATGGATGACGGGCAGTGAGTCTAGTTCATCGGCCAACTTGGCGTAAGCTGGGTCTCCAGGCGCGTACAGTAAGCGGTTGCGGTAGAAGTTAGTCGCGATATCGACATAGTCGGGATTGCGAAACGCCGGGACCGCAGCGTCGAGCTGAGCCTGAGTCCAGTTCCACTGCGGGCTGTTCTTGGACCACAGCGTCTCAGCCCATCCTTTCGGATCGCTGGCCAGCGCACTGTAACCTTGCGGTGTGAGAAAGACATAAAAGTACCATCTCGTGGCAAGGGATGCAGGAGGTGCTATCGCCCATGCCGTCTGCCGGTTCTGAATGAGGTATGAATTCGCGGCCACCATGCCAGAACACCGTTCCGGCCACAGGGCCGCGGCGACGTTGACGGCGACTGAACCCCAGTCATAGCCCGCAAAGATGGCTCTCTCAATGCGTAGGGCATCCATCAGGTCGATGATGTCCTTGCCAAGAGCGGCTTGTTCCGCACTCCTAGGGGTGGTGGGAGACAGGAAGGAGGTGGTGCCGTAACCACGCATATACGGGACTATCAAGCGATAACCCTTAGCTGCTAGCTGGGGCACGACGTCAACATAGGTATCAATCGAGTAGGGGAAGCCATGGACCAAGATTGCAACTGGCGCGGCTGTGTCGCTAGGCGCCGAGTCGTAGTAGGCAATAGATAGTGTGGAGGTATTCACGTGTCGAACGGGTGCCAGAGTATTAATGACTGACTCAGCACTTCGCCTCGCCGGATCTAGAGCGATTGAGGAAGAAGGCAAGCTAAGTAGGACGAGAAGGAAGACGCCTCGTATAGGATTGACGAGGAGAGACAGGGGGTGCAACATAGTTGCAGAGGGAAGTCAACGTTGTATCGAGATCTAGGGCCCTCCTGGTTGTCTATTGAGATGGAACTGTGCGGCGAGTTTGACTCAAAAAAGTCTTTCCGAAGAGGCAAGCAAAAAAGGGCTTTATATACATTATGTTTCTCGGGGGCCCTGGACAGCGCTTCCTTAGACCAAGATGACGATTACATACAAACATGGTGGCATCACTGCAAATAGAGGCTTAGTCTACCGGCTGAAGCGAGATATTACGTTTCTTTCAATATTGGCAGACAGAAAGACGATGCAATTCACAACTATGCTTTACCATACTATACTCATACGGAGTGAAGTTGAGCTAACACAAGATGATCTGCAATATAAGGGTCCCTACATGGTGGGCATCGCCTGAAAGGAGCTGCAATAGCTGGCTTAGTACTGCCTGGAAGAGTCCATAGCGGCTTTTTTCCGCGTGTAAGATTTTAGTGGCGACTGAGCAGCACCCGCCAATTTCTCCATATGGCAATGGCGATCTAACGGTATAAAGTGCTTAGCGGGCCCTCAATAGGAGTGGAATTGAGAACGTTTTCGTAGGCGTAGGGCTGTGTGCTAGTATCTCTTTCAACTTGATACTACCGTGCACAGACAAGAGGGGGATCCTTGTTCAACCTCGATCCCCCTGGCTTAACCCGATCCTTGTCTACCATCCTTCCTTTCCTCCATCTTAGCCACAGAGTTTTGCCTCCAATGGGCTGGGACATGTAATCAACGTACATAGGGCTAAACAGATTAACTCAGAGCTTTGGATCCTTCATTGGGTCCGTCAACCACAAACGACCCCGGTAAATGCCCGGTGACCGGTGATCAACCACAGTTGCAACAAGACTCAAACAAGTTAACTATGCGATCGAATACCGAAACGGTGGGAAATCCCATGCATTAAACTACTACGCATGCTGCATGGGTGTTGCGTGTCTTACTTTGCAGCACCCCTTACTCCGTATTATGTACCTGTATGCAGTAGGAAATCGATTTGGGTCAGAAAGCAGTCGCTCTCCATTGTGCTCGAGTTGCAAACAGAACAGGGATCGGACACTGCCCGACAAAGTTTCAAATGGTTGGCAGCTTAGCACGCTAAAGTTGTATTTACCTATTCTGGTATATGTAGAGGACAGTTTCGTAATCCCGCAGTCACAAGTAATACTACCTGACAGGCTTAGTATGCTAGTTACTCTAGTCGTTGTTGATGGAAAAAAAAGTTCCGCCAAATGCCGCCAAACGCCGTGATAATACCGGGTTATTTCCCCGAGCCGCCACCACAACTGGCAGAGGTAACTATTACCTATTTAAGAAGAGTTCGGAAACTCAGCACTCGGAATGTCCGCCCGAAGGACTGGTCCTAGCCAGGATTCATAATCCTCAGGGTTCGATTCGTCGCCATTCCATCTCAGGGCACGGACAAGCGGGCGGTAATCTCCAGAGGAGATGTTGTACGAAACGTTGTCGTCGTTTGTCAGCGTGGGATTGACAAGCGCCTGGGCGAAGAAGTGGTTAATGTAGGGCTGCGACAACGTGGGGCTGTTGTCGGGCGCAGCATCAACTGTTATCTCAAAGAGGAGGCCATAGGTGGGGACACCGAGGAAGCCGGGCAGGATAGGCTGAGATGATGGCTGGTAGTCGATGGGGACCTTGGGATCAAAGCCGTAGAGAGATGGGACAAAGGAGATGTTGGCTGGCACCAGATCGAAGCGGATGAATCTGGTGGGCAGCAAGACATCCACTCTGAAAACTGGGACAAACGACTGAGTGGGATCAGATGACCAGTTGTATGAGTCAATGTTTGGTGTGGGAATTGTCGCGGCCGCGAGGAAGAGATTGTCTGCTCTGGTCTTCAGCACGCCAGGGGAATTGTACGGCTGCTGCGTTGTTACGTCGTGCATGATGGGGCCAACCTCAGTGCGGTTATAGGGCACACCAATATACGGGATCGAATATGCAGCATTGTCGGTAGATATCTTGACGTAGCCAGCATACACGGGCAGGGACCATGGCCAGTCGTCTTTCTGCGGCGTAATCTGGACCTGGATGGTTGCCGACTGTCCGGGCCCGAGAGTGAGCGACGATTGGGAGAACTTTGCCGAAGCATAGACGCCCAGGGGGATGATGCTTCCATTGGTGGTGAAGTCATCAGCGCCTGCCAAGTAGTTGTAATAGACTCGGTGGAATGCCGCCGGGTTATGCTGGATCGAGTATCTCTTCTTCGACTTGGACTGGTTGGTGATGGTGATCTTCTGGGGCGCCGGCGCAGCGGAGTCGCGCAAGCTGAGCTCGGACGGAGTTATGGAAGTGTCAGCCTTCACGGCAGCATAAACGTTGATCAGGCCACCGCCTTGTCGGGCCGTGGACGAGACAAGGGTGGAGTTGAATTCGCGCACCGGCCCTGCCGTAGTTATGAGCCGCGAGTAGAGCTGTGCAACTGTAAGATGTGGCTGCTGAGACTTTAGCAGCGCGAGGCCTCCGGCTACGAATGGAGTCGCCATGGATGTCCCAGACACGACGGCATAGCCACCTCCCTCAAGGGGCCACGTAGACAGGATAGATCCTCCAGGCCCCGAAATCTTGGGCTGCAGCGTCATATCAATCGTAGGCCCAAAGCTGGAAAAGTCATCAACCGTCCCAGCTCGCGGATTTGGTGCGTCAACAGGCTTCTTGCCGTCAAATGTCAGATAGTACTTCTTGCCAGAGGGCAGCTTGGCAAGGTTGCGGAGGAGCTTCTGGGAGTTCTCGGTATCCAAGTACAGAGCCAGCAGGGGGTCCGTCGGCTCATCCACGACTACAAGCTCATCATCTGCAAGATAGACGAGAAGCGTCTTGACACCTAAATCCTGGGCCTAGCCCCAGAAATCACCACACCATGAGATCAAGGACACTAACAAGATGGTGTTGTCCCAATCAACTGAAGCCTCGGCCAGTGCGTCCCAGGCAGGCTGGTAGCATCCGCTCGAAATGTTAGCATCAATCGGCACTCCGAGCCCTGTCCCTAGCTGGTAGACCTCAACACGGCCTAGAGGAGTGGCGGGGAACACAGAGATGTAATCAAGAGCCTTGTGCTGGTCGTCGTGAGCAGTATACGCCGTCGGGTAAACGTCGTTTTCAATCGAGCCCACTGACAAGCTGTTGAGGGATATGCCAGGAGCTTCTGTCGAGTACGGCCCAGCCGTTCCAAAATTACCAATAGCAGCAACAAGGGCCACGCCGCTTTGCGTCAACTTGGTTACGATGTCGTCAAAGGGGTTGGTTTCTTCCCAGATGTCATACTGTCCGATAGACATGGATATAATGTCTGCGCCATCCTGCGCAGCTCTCAGCATTGACGAGATGAGGACATCGCTGGAGGCGCCCCCCTCGCAGCCAAAGACCCGATATGCTGCAATAGTGGCCTCGGGAGCCACGCCGACTAAACCGAATCCCTGGTTCTTAGGATCCTCCATGGCCACAATTCCTAAATAACATTGCGTATTAGCTTCCAGATCTTGTCCCCGCGTCTACCAGAATCGAGTCAGACCCATACATACCCGTTGTGTGAGTCCCATGTCCGCCATCCACACATGTTGCCAGGGGGTCCGGATCTGGCGCGGGAGCATTGTCGCCAGTATAATCGTCTCCCACAAAGTCGTAGCCCAGGGCAATCTTGTGGCCTCGACCGAACCCCCCACCGAGCGCGGGGTGGCGATAGTCAACACCGGAATCGATAACGGCAATCTGTACTCCTTTGCCCTTGATTCCTTGATCGTGCAGCTTCTGTACATTACCCATGACAAGCGGGTGGTTGACCTCGGCGCTGCCTCTCAGATTCGGCAACGTACCCTGGCTACTATCCGGAGCCAGCGGAGCCCTCCGCAGCCCATACGGCTCCGGACGGGGCACTTTGGTGACTCTCCAGGCATTCTTTACGCCTGTAGTCTTCCTCAGGGTCGCAAGGTCAACCTTCTTGTCAAAAGACACCGAAACACCAGTGAAGTAGTCAGTGCTGTTGTACTGCTGGCGAACTTGGTAGCCAGGCTTGCTCCCGGGAGCCGTCCGTGCAAACCTGTCCTTGGGCTGCTGTACGTCAGGATGAAAGTCCGGTTGGAGCTCGATGATGAACGTGTTGGGGATCACGGTCGTATTGAACTCTGATGCGGGTTGGCGCTGATTCGTGGTTACAGTGATCGATGCTGACGCTCCACCGACAAGGGCCAGCAGGCCCAATGTAGATGGGAACTTCATCGCTTCAACAGAGAAACCGAGAGCTCGGACTCCGAAGTCTATGGGACAAGAGTCTGCTTCGAAAAATAAGAAGTGACGCGCGGCGTCATTTTATATGTTGACGGCTATAGTCGACGAAGATCCATCCGGTCTGTTCTCCGCCCTCATTCTAAGAAGCAACTCTTTGCGAGCAACACAACAGCCCATGGAGGATCGCCGGAGCAACTTCCCTCTCTCGATAGCAATCAATACGATCATTTTTGACAAATACGCAAAACTGGTTTACTAAAAATACGAGGTCGCATTCCCAGATACGAGGCTTGCCGCATTTCGGCTAACTAACCGCTTCGTATCTTATGCATAATTCGGGCAGCAAGCTGTACTCCGTCCCATTATCTCCGCATCAACGATAAACATCGGCAGATGGTGGCTCGGATGGCATTGAAGGTCCAATGAGCAGGCGGCATCGACGAACTTTTGTTCCCCAGATCGAGAGCCGTGTGATCCGTGGTCAACAACCTTTTTCATCTTCTTTTCACACTTGGATCATTGCAGTAACGGACAGTTGCTATAAAAAGTAGGTCAAAGAAAAGGGCGTGAGTTGCTCATGCTAAACAAAGGATTATCACCGCCGACCCCTGTTTCAACGAGCAGCCGAACTACCGAAGTAGAATAGCAACCTATGGCTAAATTTGGAGCTAGTAAAAGACATGGATGCATCATTGGATAGGTTATAGGTCCTATATAGGCACGGAAGGAAATTGTCAACATGCCCCGATTCCGTCATTTGTCGAATTAAGTCGACAGCTACCACGTCTGCCTGGCCGGAGACAACGGAAGAACCAATAACTCCCGATCTACGGCGTATAAATAACTATTCAAAGAAGGATAACTATCCACATGGAGGAAAAGTATCCACGGACATAGGATTTATTAGTTATAAATAGTTTTCAATATACGGAGTAAGGGCCGATGTTATCAAGCGGGGTTGTGCTATCCACCGAATGTAACCCTGTATTCGGATAGGAACCTCAATATTGCAGGACATACTCATGGCTTGAAGTACTTTCCGATGACCCTGATTTCTTCTGCCAACGCGGGCGGGTTGTCCAAGGCCGGAAAATGGCCGCCGAATGCAATGGCTACTCGATGATCAGCATATCCATAGCAACACGCTTTCTTGAGGCGGGGTTATAGCTTACAGTTGTAGTGGACCAAGTTGCCAACTGTTGCCACCAGCTTCTTGGGATAGAACAGCATGTTATGGCGAAAGCTAGTAAACAAAAGAGGCTGGTCAGTTCTGGCGGTACGATAGGTGTGCGAGAAGCCATCAGGGTTTTGAGCATAGATGAATGTGGCCGAGTCGAAAGTCTGCGAAAGATAGTACATGGAAACGTGTTTGAGGATCTCATTCGTGGTCAAGAGCGACGGACCAGTTCCTTGTCGCGGGTCGGACCCTGTGTCTTGTCAGTCTGATAGATTCGACTAACAGTGGCTCTAGGGTACGAGATGGATTTGACGTACAAATGATAAACTTTTCAGCAAGCCAAGATAGTTGTCCGACGGGATTGTCATACAGAGCAAGCCCAATAGTATTTACCTGCAAATACATGAATTAGCCATCAAGACCCCCAAAAGGGGCAACAAAACTAGAGGGAAACGGCATACGGTTGTTGTCTGTTCAATATAGTAACCAATCCCGGAGTTCATGAAATCCACAGCCCTCTGCTCCTGCTCAACCTCATCCGCAGCAAGGGTTATTCCCTGAGCTGTTAACTGCTCGGGGGTAAGCGAAAAGAAGGGCAAAAAATTGAGATGCGCCGCCTTGACCGTTGTGTTAAATTGATCATACATGTCAAACGCAACGCCACTACCCCAGTCCGTACCATGCACTGCATAAGACTTATATCCCAAGACTTCAGTCATGAGAGTGTTGAAGAGGGTAGCTGTGTCAGAGACGCTCCATCCATCGGGAGCGGGAGACGAGAATCCGAATCCAGGTAGAGATGGTACGACGACGTGGAATGCCTGGCTGGACTCGTTGAGCATGAGCTGGTCGACGAGGTGTACCATTTCGAGGAACGAGCCAGGCCAGCCGTGAAGCAGGGCAATTGGGATGGCATTTGGATCATTGGATCTCTCGTGGATAAAATGGATCGTCTGTCCTCCAATTTGAGTAGTGAAATGCTTGTACCTGCACCCAGTCAGTGTTATTGCGAGTTCGTTTCAGCGATTTGCCGTTTTATCTTACGTATTTATTCGTTCTTCTTCTTTCGTCCAGTTGAACCCAGTGGTCCATTCTTTCTGCAGGCTCTTCAGCACATTCAGCGGGATTCCGGTCGTAAGGCTCATATTCAGATTAGTATGAGCTGCGGGAAGTTCATTCTCAGGAAGAACCGTCCTCTTAATCAAATCAAGCATGTGAGGTACCCGAGAAGAAAGGTTAACAGCAAACGGCTTGACGACGGGAGTACTCGCTGCGGCTGCCTCGGACAACATCCCGAGGGAAGCACCGATTAGAAGAGAGGCCTTCATGTTGGGGTGGCGATATAGCTGAGATGCTCAGGGCCAGCGATTATGTCGAGGTATTAAATGAATAGTTATCCAGCTGATGCAGAACTCTCATTTTGTAGATACTTTGTGATCTTATATATTTGTTTTGCTCTCATCTTGGACAATGCCATCTCAACTACCGATGCGTTATTCTATTGGCTAATCCCGCCGCGGACCGCCGTACTAGGTATTATACTATTTAGGAAATTTGATTGTTGCCGTTTTCTGGAGCTCCACGATACTCGATCCTGATTACAAGCACATTGCAGTAATCACGCTGAATTCAATCCGACTTTTTACAAATTCTTTGCGTAGGCAGTAGCGCACCAGCCAAGGAGCTTTCTATACGTACTTGAAATTGCCGAATTGATTCGCTTTGCCATCGCGAACCAAATTGGTGCCTTCGCCGTCCGAGATTGAGGTACTTTTCCCTATACAAGAAGGAGATTCCGAGGGTTTTTGGAATCAGGATATAGCAGGCAGTTACATCCGGTTTCGAACGGTTTTTCACATACATGTTTACGTATAACACGGCGTTGACCGTGAAGCCATCGTGAATTGGCTAAGGCTCAAGAGACAGCACACAAACCCTGGTCGAGACTCAGGGTTGTCGGAGAGGCCCAGCCCCCCAACAGCCGGCGCAGTTTCTCCGGTGGCAAGTATTAGGCAGTAAATATCTGCCCTGCTAGAGATTTAACTAGAGGATAAGCTCATAAACGGCACGTCATTCGATAGCCAGCCATGATCCAGTCAGTTTCATGCCGTGAACTCGAGCATGAGGTGGAGTCTAGGCGAGGAACAATGGTCAAAGCTTAGCAAACCAAATCCTGCGCTATCCCGGGATGGCCCGTCTGATTATCTCGGGGTATAATACTCTAGCTTGCACTATTGCTGCGCACTAGCGCATCTGATGTTTGGAGCCTTGGAGTGGCTATCTTCGTACCCGTGTCTACCGGTGGCTTATTATACCCGTGAGAATATTCTGCAGAGGATGCTGGCTGTTGTATATAGTAAAGTCATGAATGAAAATATTCACGGCCGCGCTAGAGACGCACATCATGTATAAGTTGTATCGCTGGAGTATACGGTTGTTTTCGTTAGGTGTGCCGTGTTCTACCAAACACGTACGCTCCACACCACCGTTTAAGCAGCTCTCCGTGAGTAAAACGGAGTAAGAATACTGTTATTAAAAAAAAAGACGAGTTGAAGATTTGTCAAAATACATCAAATTGCAAGTCAAGTCAAGCATGTGCCTTTCTCAAGGGTAACCCTAGAATACTGCAGTTACTAATGCCATGTCATCCGCCAGGGTTAACCATCTACACCGTCTATGCCATCTACACCGTTTTTATCAGCCAGCAAACGGATCACACCGGCCGTTCAAGTTGATACAGCCGCCACAACTATTCTCATGAATCAGATAATATTTCCAATTAAGCAAAACCTATCAAGTTTCCATCTCTCAAGCGGCAATCGACCAATGAATCCGTCTATTTTGACCGAAATTTAACGTCTCTAGCACCTCTCTCTCTGCAACGCCAGCAAATCACATGCCTCTTCACCGCTACTAGAACATACCACACTTGAATGGATTCAATCTCTAAATTAAACCCCATAAAATCCCCCGGTCCATCTGCCAACACAGCAACGCATTAAAGAGCAAGACAAAAAGAGAGAAAGGAAGAAAAGGTCAGCCACCCCATTTCTTGGGCCGCAACGCAGGCCCCCCTACAGGGCGTGAGCTGTGGAAGCCCGCATGGAACAACGCAGAACGAGGCAAAAGGCCCCGAACGTGCTTCTGTGACATGTTCCACGCATGTGTAGGCCCCCCCTATTATCTGGATTACGCCGTGCATGAATACATACATACACACATGCATACCAAGGACCTTGCCTTGCTTGCCTACAGACTGTCAAGGGCTACGACGATTGAAAAAGAGGGTCTCTGGCGTAGTTTGGGGTTACATAGACACGTGTGCGCCCGCGGCAGATGCAGTCCAAGTGCCGTAAGGAAAACACGGAGACGCGCCAAGTTCAAAAGCTGTCATGGAGAAGAGCTGTCAAGGAGCGGACAAAGAATAGCACAATAGCTGACAGAACGGAGCCTTGCGCTATAATTAGAACTAGTTCAACACGAACAACAATACGAAATAACAATGACAGCTTTTACGAGGAGAAACAGAACGGTTTCTTTCTTTCTTCTGGGAAGACGCTTATCCCATGACTAGAGCTCTCGTAAAACCGCAAAGCCACATCTTCGCAGAACGAGAAAAGATGTACTGTCTGCACACCTCCTTGACGCCCATTTTGCCCACATACTGTACACCCACTCACACCTTAAAATTTTTCTCGCCGGCAACCATACCGGTCTATCAGTCAAGCCCTTTGACCGGGCCTTTATTCAAAAGGAGTAAAAAGAGTAACAGAAAATCAAAAGCCACGAAAAAAAATTCTCTCACCCTTTCATCCTTTGCATTCTCCTATCTTGCCGCCTTCCCCACACCCACGCGACGATTCCCGATTCCCTGGTTTCCCGAGGCCGAAACCTTTTCCCGAGGACTCATTCTTCTATTTTGGCTTCCGGTGTCGCGCAGCTGTTGTGGTGGTGGTGGACATGGTTTGACAGCTGAAGGGTGCTGAAAAGGGAGGAGGAATTCAAATGTGATTGATTGACAGCTTGAGCTGAAAGCTGAATTTAGAGTGCATGCTTGGCAGTTTAGGATTAAAACACGTGTATCATTTCCAGTAGATGATGCGTCGTACTGATCAAAGACGCAACAAACACGTAGAAACCCAAGACCATCTACATCACCAAGTCTCTCCATGAATCACCACAGCATGACTGAATACTTCCATCAATCACAGTCGCGTAGGAGCAACAGACACGCCAACGGCCACACTCAACGCTCCTTTCTCGGAGCAACCCCCGAGAACCAATCCCGAGGCTACGGTCCGGCCTTCAAAGGAAAGATCCCCAACTGACACCATCCAGCGCGCGTGGCGCAAAAGTTGCTGCCAGCCACACGGCACGCAATTCGCACGGAATTGCCCCATCCAGGCATCCATTATTCATTCAGCTGCCTGTCCGGCGCTCGCGTCCTGTCATGCACATGTCACACAAGAGTCATCAGGGTCTTTTCATGTTTTTTGTATAAACGTTGTATTGTTATGGTATTCCTGCCATTCAGTTGGTATCCCAATCATCACATCATCCCGATTCCCGACTTCCCTCCAGCATCAACTCATGCCAGCACGTCTGCATAATTAGCCCTCATAAAATGATAACGACAAATAATAAAGAAATTGTTCTACAATAGCCCTCCACCACGTAAACATGGGTATAAAATAGAACCAACCACACCGAGTCAGTTATGCCCAACCATGTGAAGCCGATTGGCCTTTGTGGTGGTGCTGATGCCCCGCCACGCAAGCCAGGCGCCTTTTGAAGAGGCGCCGAGTTGTGAATAAAATCAAGCCCGCGCTAGTCCCGATGCAACCAGTGAATGAATCAAAGGAAAAAAAAAAAAAAAGTAAACGCCAGTGTAACCCGTATGATGTGGCAGCCGTGGTTCAATAAAATATTCTTTTCTCTTTCCCGCAGTTGAGTTGATGTCTAAGTGATGATGCGTTGTAACTGGAGATGTTGATGATGAAGCGAGTCGGGCGTGTCGTGATAATGGATGAGAGGCGTCGAGTATGTTTGATTTGGTTTTGTTTGGTATAAGTGAAAAAGATGGAAGATGTGTGTTGCCACCTTTGGTTGCAGGGTATGGATTGCAACCAAAGAGGCTGTATGTGTCGGATGAAGCCGCGAATCAAGAGCGCAGACCAAGTTGCTGTGCGTCAAGCAGGCCGTTCATCCGTGATAAACGTATAAGACAAGTGGAAGGGAGTTGGTTCGACTCCCATTCACTTGCGGTGAGGCTTCTTCAGCGCCTTCTTATCATGATGCCTCCTCGTGCGCTCTCGTCCTCGGCGCTCCTCCTCCTCCTCGGGGCTCTGATTGCCGTCATCGCTGCTGTTGCTGCTGCTACTGCTGCTGAGGCGCGAGCGGTCCTCCTCGTACCAGGCGCTCAGCGACTTGCCGCCAAACATGAGATCCTCGTCCTCGATGATGATGGGCTGAATCCATGTGTGGGCGTTGGGGTCAAGCTCGCGAGCCGAGGGGTCCATGGCTTGTAGATTAGGGACGAGGTAGTATGAATCTGACTGCTTGGGAGACATTGTGTGGGTGATGTGGATGTTTGAGGCGGCCAGCGCAGGTATGTCGATTTCTGGTTTGATTGGTTGGTTGGGTTGTTTAGGCGACACGCGGTGACACCAGGCAAGTTGTGGTAGTTTGATTGATTTCCCTCGCGTCGACGCGCAAAGTTATGTAAAAAAGAAGTTTTCGTGTTGTTCGGGCCGCGAGGCGAGGAATGCGTAGATGAGAGTTGGTGGGTATGGGTATAAGTGATGGTGAGATGATTAGGTTGTTACTATTCGTGTTGCGGATCCTGATCCGTGATCTTGGTCGACACGATGGTTGTAGATGCTGATATAAAATGTTGTTGATATGGAGAAATAAGAAAGCCAAGGTTTCGCCATGAGGGCAATCCGGGGGAATAGGGAGCATTATAATCGAGTCTAGATGGCCGAGGAACGGCCCCGGCGCTCGAGTCAGAGCGAAAACTAGCTACTTGCGTCCCACCGAAGAGCCTCGCCTCCCTCCCTTGCCTAACCAGGCCTGCATAAGCGCAACTCGCGGAGGGGGGTCCCAGTAGAAAAAGGACCGGGGGTGGGTTGACCGGTGGCACCGGGACCAGCCGGAAAGGGGGCAAAAGTCATGATGATGTTTCGAGCATGTCAGGATGACCCACGGCGCACCAGGTCTCGACGCCATCAGGAAGGTCACTGTTACGACTGTTTTTTGCAACTCGAACCAGGCGAGCAAACGGTTCTGGTGGCGGTGCGACTTCTGACACTGTCTGACGCCGGGGGTGTGCCCAGCTTCGCTTCGTCCCTTTCTTCGGACTCGGGTTTCTCAACAAGGCAGCTGAGCAGCTCTCTTTTGCTCTTTTGAACGGCATCTTCCTCTGTGGAAGATGCCGCCAGCAAAACGGAACAGCCAAGAAGAAAAGGGGAGGATGGGGGAGGGGTGAAACGTGGAGGAGTGTCGCCAGCAACCACAAGGGAAAACGGAGTTGGGCTCCTGTCTCTCTCCTGCTCTCCGACTTTTTGTGACGGGTTGGCCCTTTTGCCTTTGCTTTTCCCATTTTCCCACTTTTGCAGCCCGACCAGCAACGCAACGCACGCCGTAATTTATCAAGGTAGCATCGAGCTGCCTGCTGCTTTGCCACGCGGCACGCATTGCGGTTTGCAGCTGGGGCACACGATGCGCTGGTTCGCCTGCGCAGCGTCTCAGCCGCAGGGATTCCTGACCTCTTTTCAGCTGTGGGCTCTCCATCAGCCTCGCTGCGGGGACACGTATCAATCTAATAGAGTCGATTGAAAGGTAAATTACGGAGGCCCTAGCCAGTCCCTGCCCTGCATATGGCCCCCCGGAGCGAGGGTCAGGATGCCTGCACCGCCAATTTCAACGGCTTCATTTCGTTTCGCGGCGCCATGGCAGGGGGCAAAACGGCGGTATGGGCTTTCTCTGCTTGTGTTATCTGATGCAAGGCAAAATGGCGGTATCCAGGCATCCAGCAATGGCGATTTGAGCTGCGAGATTGACATTCCTACGGCTGCTCCGTACCTACAGATTCTGGCCCCCCCAGAACCCAAAAAGTTGGGGGTGGCTCAAGTCAAAATCGCCTCTTCCTTCTGAGCCACACAGTTGATGGCCCGAATCGCCCACACTGTCAGTCGTATTCCTTTCTTAACCCACAAAACTGAAGCCCCAAAAAAACCAAAGGGAAAAACGGTGGCTCGCAAAGGGAAGTTTGGCTGCGAGCTGTCACCCGCCCAATCGGCCTCGAGATGTGCCATTCGCGCGTCTTGTTGGTCCATCACGCCGAATAGGCACAAGGACGCCGCCACCCTCCATCTCCTATGGGGGCCTCCATGATGATCCTCTTGATTTGATTTTTTTCCCTGCGGCTTAAGCTGCCCAACCTTTCGGGACGTTTTAGGCCATAAACGAAAGACGGTTCCCTAAAAAGGACATACCGTTTCCGTTTCCGCTCCGCTGATGCCGCAAGACACAGAGCAACATACAACAGGAAAAAAAGTCGCTCTCCTTCTCGGTGTTGTACGGCCATGGTACTTTGTCTCGCCCCGGAACGCCATGCGGCCAAGTCGGCCAGATACTCCCGTGGGCTAAGCTGGGATTTGACTTATCCGGGCATCTGGCGGGCCGCCCTGGACACACTCGAACAACATCCGATCCAGAGTCAATGTGCGACTCCTTTTTTTTTTTTTGTCCTTTTTCCTTTTTCCCAGGCCGCGGCTTTGTCTAGTTTAGCCCATCCATCCGAGGGTGAAAAGGAATGAAAGGAAAAAGGAAAAAGAAGGGCCGGTGACCAGTTTGACCAGTCACCGCATAGCGCCATCTTTTGGGGTTGGGTTTAATGACTGCCCTCTTTTTTTTGCCTTGCCAATCAAGTTTCTGCCGGCTACATGAGACAAACACCATCCTACAAGAAATTGCGCGAGTAAAAGAGATGCATGACAAGTAAGTTAAAATTACGTGTTACATGTCGACGCCCAGATCGACATCACGGCGCCTGCGGTCCAGACGTCAGAAGAGCGGTCTCGAAAACTCACCAGCGACAAACTGCGAAAACGCAATGTTTGGTGCTCATTTCACGCAAGACCCGTAAAATGTGACTTGTTGCCCTGACACTTTATCTTCCTTTTTTCTTGCTTTCTTGGTTGTAAGCAAAAAGCACGGATCACAAAGTATCAATGCCGGTCAGATATCGCGTGCTAGCTTACGGCTCCGAAAAAAGCTACGACTAACAATTTAACTCGCAACGCGCCCTGCATATAATAATAGCCCCAGGGTTGACTTTTTGGTCGCACGGGCTCGGGGAAGCATCCCCGCCCTGTTCGGCGGTTGATTCCGAGCAAGGGCCGAGTAAATAGTCTCTCCGTTCACTCTTGTTCCATTTGCTAGCTTGTGAATCTATCCGCTCTTGGCGGCAGGAGAAGCTTGTTCTTGTTGGGGGACGGTTTCTGGCTCAAGTTGTGTCTTTGTTCCCGCTTTGGCAGGTCACATATGCGGCTTGTCTATTCAATGTTTGCTGCATCAGGCAGTCAACAGCAGAGGCGAAAGAGAAGCCGGCTCGTCCAGCCAATCACCCGCCGGGCAAGTCATGATGCCTGCGGGTTTCGCAACGATGACTGCACTGCCCTTTTTTTGCTGCCTACATGAATTCCCAATGGAAAAAGAAGGGCCGCTCTGTCTCTCGTAGTTACCGTCCACTCATAAGCCCATTTGCTGGAGTCCAAGCCTCAAAAAAGTCGCAAGGAGGGATTATTGCTCACCCCCTCCCAACAACAATATACTTTGTCGTATCTCGCTCGGCCCTTGGATATCCAATCGCCTCGCCCCGTTTCCTACACACCACTTGTTCGGAGCGACCAGTCAACTCGTTTCTTGGCCCGATGAAGCCAACGGGCACAGAGCCCTACCTTATCAGCCGCCCGCATGCATGCATGGCCGATCGACTTGCAGGCAGAGCCACGCAAGAAGATTTTTTTCAGGGTTCAACGCTCTTCCAATTAGCGATGCCATGGCCCGGCGTACCCCGCGATCCGTGAAGGTTTGCCTGGGCATTGGACCATGTAAAAGCATCGCGTCCCGGCGTAATATACATGTAGAGATGTGATAGGACAAGAGCATGTAGGCAGCGCGGCTAACAGCTCACCGGGCAAAAGCTCACAGGCTCGCAACTACAAGTCATATGCGCCGGCGAGGGCTTTTGCCTAAACAACGGCCAGCTGTATCGATCTGATTGAAAGATGCTGCATGCCCTCCCTCGCCGATGTGAATCACCCGCATCATCTGCCTAAGCCCTCTTGTACCACCCGCCAAGTCTGTGGAATCTTGTATCTTGTGAGGAAGGGGGGGTGTGGCAGCATCAAGGGATCAAACAGATGGAGCAAAGACAACGGGCTGCAAAATAATAGTCCGTCAGGATGCAACGATAGAATGTAGCATCTACCCCATATTCTGGCCTCTTCAGACGGAGCAGCTCGGGATGCTCGAAGCTAGAGCTACGAACTAGCACGCGCAGCTCCGAACTACTATGAGGGAGCCTGACTCACATGCGACACTCAGCCCTACCTTGGCCTTTGGCTGCTCTACTACTATTTGTTTCTCATATGCCGCCATAATATCACTTACACACACTTGCTGCTTGCTTGTGCTTGTGCAACCCACACAACCCACCATCTTTGTTTGATTTTCTCCTTCTTCCTTCCCTTCGGCTCCCCGTGGCCGCGCACATGTCGCACATGTCAGCATCCTAACCCAATCTCATCGATCCTCCGCCCTCCGCCCGATCGCCATCCACGAGGGCAGGGCACGTAAAAGCGCAAAAATCACGGCATATGAGCAAGAAAGGATTATAATTGATAGCGACACCGCCAGTTTGAGATGGATGGATGACAATTTGCGAGTTGTCAAGTGTCTTGTCAAGTGTCTTGTCAAAACGGACTGCCCGTTTCGGCCTGCCGTTTTCAAACAAGTCTTATTGGCACTGTATCTGGGAATAACCCAACAAACCCAGGCTGTTCTGCCCCGTCCCGTTTGATCAACATTCGGCGATTCATGAGCCGGTAGCTTCTCCCCTCGAACACACCCAATAATTCGCCGTTAGTCGCTTCCCGGGTCCTCTCTCGGCGCAATAGCTCCTCGCCTCTTGTTTCTCTTCATCTTGTACAAAGTAAGCAGCTCTCAGCGGTTAACCCTTAGCCGCCCACTTGAGCTATTCAGTCCTCGAATCGAAATGAATCAAACAAACGCCCCTCATCATCAACCCCCATCATTACTCGTGCTTTTTGGTGCTAGATATCCTCTAGGGCTGTCGCGCCAGCTTTTCGTTTTTGATGCTCCACGAGGAGCTCCATAGATCGCGGGGTTGGAGCGGGCCTCGTTCACCCCGCAAATGCCCACTTGGCACAAGCAAACATGAGATTAATCCTCTGTGCTATCCAAAAACCTGATCTTGTCATTGTGTACTCCGCAACGTTGGTTGCCTTGGTGCCTAGTGACTCAAAGGGTTGCTGGTAACGGCATCCCATAGATAGACGCCCTTGGCATGGGGCCATTGATTCACATGTCCTTCTATATCCAGTAGGTAAGCTAAGCTACCACGAGTAAGCATAAGCTCAATTCAACACAAAGAGAGCATGCAATCCCTAGGAATGCCTGCTCGCACACTGCCGACCTACCGTTTTGAATCGGACATGTCAGATGCAGCCGCTGCTCTGTGACAGGGCGTCTATCTTCGGCTTTGCTCTGCCGAGAACCCAACGTTGCCAAAACAGCTCTTTGGTGCTCAGAATACCACTACAAGTACACGTTTGGCTTCAACCTCTTCGCACAGTCCAGATCATGCGCCAAAAGTGGCGTCTTGTCCACGCGCCCCCAAATCCCGGGGTTCAGATTTCGCATCTCATCGCAATCTCGGCTTGGGCAGCAAAAAAAGCGGACAGAATCTGCGATGCGCAGATCCAAGGGCCCGTCATGGGACTCTCGCATGCTGCTGATATCAAGGGCCACGAATTTCACGGCGGCTGAGGCGTGTAGTTGGGCTCGAGACAATCCTTCTGCCTTGCCTTGCCTTGCCGTGCCTTGCCTTGCCTTTGCCTTGCGCAACTCAAACTCACACGGTATGCAATCTGGGGGAAAAGCAGCAACTGACCTGAACCTGTGCAGTTTCAAACGGTCAGCTGTCTGAGTCGCCTCCTCGTGTGGCTGAGCTGAAGCAATTCATCCAAACCAGCACTCATCGCAGCCCATCGCAGCAATGACATCATCACTACTTCTTCACATCGCAATTCCGTTTCGCTTTCCAAATCCCCTTCATCCCGTCAATTCATGCAAAAACACACGCCCCGGTGTATTCCCAAGCGCCACAATTCATCCTGTTTTTCACTCAAAATTAAAGAACACAAGTAAAAGCCCGCAAATCAAGCGGCTCCGGCAAATCAAAAAGGAAACAAAACCGATGACGATTTCCGCGCGTCGTTGTTTTCTCATGCGCACTTTTTCCCCTTTCCCGATCGGGTCCTGCAAGGGCAAGCACAACTACGTCATTGCGACTTTTTGATGCGTTTCCTTCTTCTTCAACAAATAAAAAAGCTCTCCTCTCTCCCGCCGCTTCCTTAGCCACTCCTTTTATCTAAATGTCTCGTTGGGGACTTGATTTATTCCTAGCCGTGGCGATAGCTTCGGACCGTTCTATCTATAGCTCGCCTCCGTGCATCGGACCTTGAGCTCCCGAGACAAAATCTCATGACGACATCCTTACCTCCCTCTGAATCGTAATCATCATCTAGATCTTGAAACCCGATCTGTTTTGCACACAGCCACACGTGATGACATCTCATGCCAGTTTGCCTCATGCTCAATCTATTTCCCATGATGCCCTAGAATCGTCATCACCACCTGCCCAGATTGGTAGTCGTCTGCTCCCCAACTGCGCTTCACTTCAGCTTCACTACAGCCTCGCTTTCACTCCAGTTGCTTCATGTCCCTGATCCTCTTTGATACCCAATCCTCACACTTGACATCCTCATACTTCTTCTCTCCGCCAACGACCACGCTACACGTCTCATGCAGTCCAAACCCCCAAAAGAACGGAATACTAACCCTCTCCTTGCCGCTGTAATTCCTGGCCCGATGAACCGTGCTGATATACGCATCGTTTGTGATCCTCTGCATGCAATCCCCCAGATTCACCACCAGGGTCCCGTCTATCGGTCTCGCGCGCAGCCACTGGCCCTGCTTATTGAGAACCTGCAGCCCGCCATGTGAATCCTGCCAGAGAATGGTAAAGAGCTGAAAGTCTGTATGAGACCCAATCGACACCCGTTCTTCTTCCTCGGCCACATCTTCTTCTTCTCCATCAGCCCCTTTCGTAGACCGCGCAATGGGCGGATAGTAATTCAACCCGTACGATGCATCGGGATACCTCACCTTCTCATCAAAACACCCTTCCTCCAGTCCCAACGACAAGGCAAAGCACCGCGTCAGCGCCCTCGCCAGCTTCAAGCACTCCCCTATATGTCTCGTCATGCTGTCCTTCAGCCGTGGAAGATTGCTCGTCCGCTCCCACGGATAGTCCTCACACCGCAGATGCTCCCTCGCCTCAGCTGGTATCTTGCCCATATTCCCCTCTCCCACCGTATCGTCGTATCGCGGGTCATACCTGTACGAAAACGACTCCCGCACGTCGATGCCCTCATACGGATTCAGCCGCTGCGTGTTTGGCGCCCTGTACCCGTTCTCCCACCTCGCCCCGGTCGAATCCGCCCTCATCTTGGTCTGCATGTCCTGCCTGAAAAACGCCAGGCAGGCCTCGTAAGCGTCCTGCGTCACCGCTGCGGGTATCCCGTGGTTCTTGATGTAGAAGAAGCCCATGTTGAGGGCTGCCGCGCGCACCTGCTGGGCTACGGCCTGCCGCTCGCCGAGAGAGGGGCTGAACATTGGCGAGATGTCGATGACGGGGATTTCAGAGGACAGGGCGTCGCGAAGGGCTGTGCGCAGGACCGTTCGCGTGATGATGCCGTTGGGCGATGCGAGACGGAGCTGCGTTGTTGCGACTGGTTCCGTTGCCATGGCGGGTGACTTGTTTAGATTATCTTGTATCTTGTAATGACTTATATCTCTGTCACGTTTTTTAGCTTAAGCTCAAGCTCCATCGAACAATAGCCAGCCTACCTTGAACTTTGTGCGAGTCCTCAAAAGTCGGGAAGCAGAATCAATATACAGAAGCGGGGAGAGCCAGCTAGGCCGCCTAATCTATGCAGCGTCCATTGGTTCGACATCTCCGCAAGCGCTTGTCTCACAACCGGCAATCCAACAGATGAGCGTTCAGAGTCCGAGACATCATGACACAAAACAACGTCAAACACAATGAGAGCGAATATTCTTCAATTCATGTACCAACTGCAATACCATCCATATAAAACCCGCAGCGAATCCAGCTGCCTAATAAAACCTTATCCGCCTAAACGACTTCTCTCTGAATAAAAACAACGATCCATGCCATATCCCCTAATCCATCCTGCCAACAATCAACAGGAACATGAAAACGAGCCGCCCTATCCATGTGCACTTCCATCCCGTGCACGAATCAAAAACCAACGTTGTATCTTCTAGCAAACGCAGCAAGGTCGACCCAGCCCCTTTCGGCTTGTTGCAAAAGCAAAACAATGCATCCTGGTATCTTGATGTCCTACAACGCCTCGAATAAAAAAAAGAAACATCAATGCAACTCAGGCAGATGTGGACAAACGTCGCATCTGACGAAAGCCGCTATGTAATGGTCTTCCAATTCCCTCTGTACGCCAGTGAAATGAATTGCAAATCCAAGGCCTCGCAATGCTATTTTTTTCTGATCTTTTCTTGCATTTTTCTTCTCTTGTCGGATCCAACGGGAACCTTGCGGCTCAACCATCATCATTTCCGAGTTCGCGCCGATGCTCGGGTGACGCGCTTGGCTGCAGGCGTCCCGTTGCCAGCCATACCCAGGCCTGCCGCAAGTCTGGTCGACCGCTGCTTCTGAGTCGATGTCGTGACCTTCGGCGCGGGCTTGGTGACACGACCTACGCCAACCGGCTTGGCTTTCATCTTCAACTCCTTGGCCTTGGGAGCTGCCGCTGCTGGTCGACCTCTCTTGGGCTTCGCCTCCTCCTGATAGTCTGCCAACGGCTCCTTCCAGATCACACTCTTGCCACGTCGAGCCTTGGCAGATTCGGTCTCCTCCTGGTCAAACATCTCTTCGTCGGCTTCTTCCTCTTCAGAGTGCCTGGCCAAGAACTGAGCAGGGTACTCCGCATTCCCCTTGTTACGGCGAGTGTTGACACGGGTTTGATGGACCAAGTCTTGCTGTTCGGAACGCACAGAGCCCAGAGTCGAGCCAATGGCAGAGCGTGCACGGCCCACCTTGGTAGGTCCTGGAATCGATGACTTTGGAACAACATCTGGCCGAGTCTTCAAGCGCGAGGATCGACGAGCAACAGCCGGAGTGTCCTCCTGTTCTTCTGCATTTGCTAGCTCATCGGAATTGTCACTGGCTTTGGTGGATGTCGCTGGCACGTCCATAGCAAGCGGATCTTCATCGTCTGAGTGGTCGCCTGCAACTGGCTTTCGCGGGGTACCTCGAGAAACTCGGCGAACTCTCTTCGCAGCAGGCTCAGTCTTGGTCTCAGACTCGTTCTCTTCACCCTCGCTGCTGTCAAACTTGCGCTTCTCTTTTTGCTGAGTTTCCATGTTAGGGCTTCTGGCTCCGAGAGGCAGTCGTTGTTGCGGTGCAATGGGAGAACCGGTCTCTGTAGTAGAGGCGCGTCTGGGTTTGGAACGTCTAATAAATTCTCGCAAGAAATCACGCTCAGGGGTATCGTTGTGGCTGATGGAGGGGATGGGATAGAGCTTTCCAAACTCCGGACTGGCATTGGAAGCTGACTTGCTGCTTCGAGTCGAACTGGGAGTGGCACTCTTGCAAGCACTAGCTTGGTTCACAGGCGTGAACGAGAGACTGAGAGTAGGTGAGGTACCAGGGGGGTTGGCGGTTGTAGTAGGGGTCTGCTTGACCGATTGAGCGGGTGGTGCGGCTTCTTCTTCGCTTGTGACTGCGCCATTGGCGATGCTTAGTTCTGCAGACTTGTCCAGAGACGGTGTGTGTCCGAGATCAGAGAGAGATGAGCTGTCCGACTTGATGACAGACTTGGAGGCTTTTACAGGAGATGAATCCACACCAACAGGAATGGTAGTCTCGCCATCAGGCGCATAGGTAATGTCGGGGAAAGAAATGCTGACGTTGTTGATGTTCTGGGATGATGAGGCGGGTGAGCTGCTAACGCTGCCTTGGTGAGACGAGGATGATGCGCTTCTCTTGACAGGCGAGCTGCCAAAGTCGGAAACGACAAGAGTTTCGTCGCTAGTTCGGAGGTAAGACTCTTCTTTCTCCAGAATCGACAATTCCTCTGCGTCTTCAAGGGAAGCTGCAGTAGGGAATCGGACTCTTGGGGAAGACGAAATAGCAGACGGGGAACTCGAAAAGTGCGACTCATCCGCGCCTTGGCTTTCGGGAAACATGGAGGCATATGCGACTGGCAACTTAAACCGAACAACAAGCCTTCCGTTCTTCTTGGCAATCACGACGTTAGCGTGACCACCACATCCGGTCTCCGCCATCTGGGCCAGCTGCTCAACTGCAGAGCTTGCAGGAGCTGCGGCCTGTGATGAGGCGCCAAAGATGTCTTGGTCACGATGCATGTCGACGTTGAAAATGCTGCTGGTCGATGAGCAATTGTGAGTAGCAGGCGAACTGTTGGAACTGGCTTCTTGCAACTTTTTGTTGTATTGCGATGATGAGGTCGTTTGTTCCATAGCTCCAGCCTGCTGGGCAACGTCGTTGACGCGAGTCGTAGCAGAGTTGAAAAATTCAGATGCATCCGCATGCTCGGCAATTCGAGACAGGTCTTCAATGGGTGATGCCGGTTCGTCAATAGTGGGCATGGCCCCGCTGGTGCCATCAGTTCTGATGGACTTTTGAGGTGAAAGTGAGGTTCGCCGCGAATTCTGCGTTCTGAGCATGTTTCTGAAAAGCGGCTCACTTTTTCGTCGCCTGACAATCTTTGTCCGCTCACTCTCAGTAGCGTCTACCGGACTATTCATCCAGGACACAGAGTTGGTAAAAGATGGAGAGGCGGGTCCGAAATTGATATTGCTGGGGTCGCATTTTTCGAGCGTTGCGGGAGACTGGCTGTGTTGCATCCATTCAGGAAGTGACTTGACCAATTCCAAAGACGATTTATCATCACCGGGCGTAGCAACTGTCGACAAGGGTTTTTGACCGGGGGTTGAAGGTTGAAGGCCATTCCATTTGTTGGGAGTAGGTGCTAGGGGGCGAGACTGGCGCACAGGAGATTCGGGCGCAAAAGAGGGTTCTCCCATAGTCACGTCCACCGTTGAGGCAGATTCGTTGCGAGGAGATGAGGGGTCCGCCAACAGACGAGTGACGGGCTCCGATTTGCGCATCGGTCGCCATCGCGCAAAAGGCGAATCCTTGGAAGGCCTGTTGGACCATCGAACTAGGCCAGGAGTCGAATTTGCCGACAATGGTGACTGCGCCGCGTTGGGGCTCTTGGGAATGGTAATAGAAGATCTTCTTCCGCCAGCATTTGTAGAATCCTTGCTAGGTGGAGGAGAGGGTGGCTTGATTGGAGAAGGCTCCGCGCGAGAGGAAGAGACGGGCAACAGCCTGACAATTGTGTCGCTGAGTCGCTTGCGGAAGCTCTTGTTGCTCTTGGTAGGGCTTGGGGATTGCGTGGAGTCTCTCTTGGTCGGAGATTTGGCATCTGTCATGGAGTCGTTGGGTTCCAAGGTCAGGGTGCTCGGCGGCTCGGTGACGTCCGCAATGTCTGATAGGTCTGGCATTCCGCTGGCCGCGAGGAGAATTCGTGGGTTGCGGCGTGTAGACTGCAGGTTGACTGCGGCCTCTGTGATGGATGCCATGTTGACGTCTATCTCGGTGACGCCAGTCTGAAGAGCTTTTGAGATGATGGGGTCGAGCTCGCTGTAAATGGCAGCTCCATTACCACCACGGGCGTATTCGAAATCTATCGTGGAGTAATCGTGGAAACGGCGCTTCATGGGAACAATCATCTTGGAATACGTGCTCTTCTTGGCCAGGCTTCTCTGGTCTGACACATCGGTGTATTCTTCGTGGAGATAGCAATTTGCAACAGCGACTGAAACCACAGTCAGCCAAATCCAAACATGCTTTAAAACAGAGTCGTAGACTAAAGAACCCACCCTTGGCGCGAATAATCGTGTTTAGGACCTCTGCTCTCGAGAGCGGCTCTCCCACCAGCTCCAGCCGGGCGTCCTCTGCCGGTGGCACAAACGAGTCGAGCCGGCGGCGGTTCGCCCGCCGCGTCTCCTCGAGATCCTCTGGGATGGCCTCGACGACCTCGACGACCGCCATCTTTGGCTGTGGCCTCGCCACGGGAGAGTTGACGGATCGGCCAATCCGCTTCATAATCGTCATGCCCTTGCGGAGAGTTGAAGGGCCCGCCGCGACGGGGACGCGGCACCACGCGCGGAGAACGGTCGGTGGCCTTTGGGCGGTAAACCAGTTCGCCCACGAACTATTTCGGCAGAAAATCGCGTCAGCATTGCCTGCGGACGAGGGGATTCCGAAAGAAAAGGTTACGATGCTCCATATACGCACATCTCTGGGGATTCCGTCCTGGCCTCGTGGGCCGCAGGGAAGAAGGTCACAAACGACGCCGGGAGAGGATTGCTGCACACGCGCCATTAGCCCACGCCCGAATTCCAGGGCCGATTCGCGCGCCCGTAGCAAAAGAGGTCTTACACTGCGACGGGTTTGCACCCGAACCCCCATCCGGGGCTGGTCGTGCCGTCCATGGCGCAAAACGGCTGCTGCTGCGCTTCGAGAACTGCGCAGGAATCGGTGTGGTCGAGGGGCGGTCGGAATGCTGGTGCGGTTATGGAATTGGGTTTTGTGGACTTTCTGGCGAAGCCTAGAAAAATCGAGATGAAGTGAATTGGTTACCCCACGCGCACGCGTTTCTTTGGGATTAAAGAGAAAAAAAGGGCGTCGCGTGTCTTTGAATAAGTGCGTGCGTGAGGCGCGGTTTGAGCTTTACCGAAATTCAATGCAAATCGAAGCTCGGTTTTGTTTACATTGCGCTAGAATAGGGATGCGTTTGGGTGGGACTAGTCCTAAAGGGGTAATTAAACATGTGGGCGGGGCCTGATCAATGGCTCGTGAATGGCGGAAGACGCGTTGAAGGGCAGATGATGTTGATGCATAACAAGTATTGAAAACAGCAGATGATGATGACAATAATAAACAACCGCCTGTTGGAAGAGCATAGTGTTTTACTTATTCTATGTCGATGAATACTTTTTTTCTTTTGCCATTGGTTCGACTGCGGCACTGCTGCCGTTGTTGGTGCTACTACAGTACGGAGTATATATGTCCAAACGACTAGCCGTAGATCCCTCCAACTGCCTCACTTACAAGATGTAGCCCGCAGAGGTTGATGAGACACGCATCCAATGAAACATGTCTCTCTATTATTTCTTCCCAGCTCGACTAAGCCACAATTAAGATAAAACCAAGTGCTCATGGTAATCAAAAGTACCGCCCTGCTGCTTTTTAGTGTTCATTGATTGATTCCCTTATACAGGCTCACCTCTCTCCAAGTACAAGTCTCGCTGACTCATCCACCGGCTCAGCCTTGCAGAAATGCAACCAGTGGGGGGCGCCCATCTGCCCCTCCAGGACCCCCAAAGCCTCGTCACTGCGAAACGTCATCCCCCCAACAGGCAATCGTCTCAGCACCACAGGCGCACTTCCATCTTCAGCCTCGCCGTTTGTTCATCTCCAACATCTCCCTCTCTCGCCTCCCACGACTCCCATCCACTTCTCAAACCTACATTGATGCGCCTCAACTCTCATCGCCGATAAAAATCCGCCCGCCATGAACCGCCTCTTCGGCTCCAAGCCCTCCGGCCCCAAGCCGACCCTCACCGGCGCCATCAGCAACATCGACACCCGCATCGCCTCCATCGACACCAAGCTCAAGGCCCTCAACGGCGAGCTCTCCGCCTACCAGGAGAAGCTGTCCAAGATGCGCGACGGCCCCGGCAAGCAGGCCATCAAGCAAAAGGCCCTCAAGGTCCTCCAGCGCCGCAAGGCGTACGAGGCCGAGAAGGAGAAGCTCGAGAGCCAGGTCTGGAACATGGAGCAGGCGCAGACCATGCAGGACAACCTCAAGAACGTCATGACCCAGGTCGACGCCATGAAGACGACCAACAAGGAGCTGCGCAAGCAGTACGGCAAGATCGACATTGACAAGATCGAGCGGCTGCAGGACGAGATGGCCGACCTGCTCGACGTCGGCAACGAGATCCAGGAGAGCCTGGCGAGGGGCTACGACATCCCGGACGAGGTCGACGAGTCGGAGCTCGACGCCGAGCTCGAGGCGCTGGGCATGGAGGCCGAGCTGGAGCAGGAGTACGGCAGCGGCGCCGTGCCAGGGTTCCTGCAGGACGAGGTCGTGCCCGAGTTTGTCGACGAGCCGCCGCAGACGGAAGAAAAGGTGAAGCAGGCTGCGGGCTGAAGTCGTCGGCAAATCTACATTCGTTGACAATTTTTTACATCAACCACGTCTTTTGAGCTGTTTTATGAGGGAATGCAAGTGGCTCTCATTTGTCTATACAAGAAAAGGAAAGCATCAAGAAGCGCAAGACTGTACAGCCCATCCCATGATAATACCACGCGTTTTGTTTTATTTTATTCTGGAACAGAGCCCAAATATTCTGTAAATAAGAGTAAAGAATTAATCTTGTCCTCAATTTCCTCCTGATCTCTGTATCCTTGTTCACACCCGCATGGCAGCAGATTATGACCAAAAGTTATCCAACGCCATCTACGATCATCCAAGCCTCATCCTGTGGAAAAAATCCATACATTGAAGTAAATAGTTACAACATGTTACAAACGCCAGACGGACTAATTAAAAAAAAAAAACGCCGGGAATGCCTAGTACATTAAATTCCAACGCTTCTATAAAAAAAAAAAAAAAAAACTTAACAAAAAGTCCATCATTAAATATGCCCCGAATCTTTGTTTCCCTAAAACTCCTCCCGAATACGCGCCCGTCTTCGGGGTATGAATACTTGCGTAGAAGCTTGTATCTAATTCCAATCTCCCTAGCGTAGCACAGCATCCTCCATAGCCAAAATATCTCACAATCAATCAATCGCCGCGAAGAAGCGGGCAACCTCCTCCAATTCTGGATCGCCGTTGCAAAAGTCCCATCCCACAATGACGGGAGCCTGGCTACAGCATATAATCTTGCGGGCGTCGAATTGAAGCTTGAAGACGCGCGCCGGGGGGTTCTCCGCCGCCACAATACGCGGGTGCTGCCCTGGGGGTGGTGTTGCGGTTGCAGCCACTTCAGCAGCCGGCCCTTGCTGTGCATGCTGGGTATGCATTTGCCCAGGAACCTCAGGCTGGACCATAGGGGGAAGCTGAGGAGGAGGTCCTTGACCGGGAACGATGGATAGTTGGGACGGTTGGGGCACGGGCGCGTGGAGCGGAGCAGGGACCTGAGCCTGCGATGCCATCGCTGGTGAATATGCCAGCTGTCGGTAATCGCTGCCGCCGTTGCCGTCGGTAGCTACGGCGGTGGATGAGGGTCCTGCCGTTGCCATCGAGCCGCCGGCATATCCAGGAACCAAGTTGGAGGACCTCGCCTCTGCAGCGACGGGGCCCTGGATGTGGGAATTCCCACGAGAGATGAGACGCTGCCTGGCGGACTGGTTGTTCTGTATCGCGATCAAGCCGTCTGCCACTGCCTGCCTAAGGTGTGATCGTACAAAAGGCGACGGCTCTCGTTCGATCGCGGCTTGCAGGTAGCCATGATAGATGAGCATAGATGGATGGTTTGTCAATGCTTGCCTCAGGGCGGCGACTCCAAAGGGGACAATCTGGTCAATCATGGCCATGTAAAGGCGCGCCGTCTGGCTGTTTTCACTGCTCGGGTCCAGGATGGGCGACGACTGCATGCCCTGCTGTCCCCCGGGATGCACAGCCGAAACAGCAATGGCTGCCGAGGCCATCTGAGTGCTCTGTCGCTGGACGTTGGTCAAGGCGGTTTGTCGATGTGCCGCCTCCGCGGCTTCTTCCTGGCGAAGGTGGTGGGCGGGCTTCCACACACCCTCCTTATCGCGCCGCCAGATGATGATGCTCTGGTCATACGAGCCGGAAACGATTCGCCCATATTTTCGTCCGCCGCCTCCGCCTGGCGGAACTTTGGCACCGGTTGCTTGGAGATCAGCCGGCCGGGAGCTTCCCGCATTCACCCTCCTGGAGCGACGAATCCTTCGGTCGCCCTCGTGGTCAATTTCTCCTGCCTCTACTGCCCTAAAGTACTCGGCATCGACCCTCTTGGCCTCCAACTCGTCTTCTTCTTTGCTGTAGGGCAAGTCACCGAAGCCGGCTTGCACGGTTCGGACCAGGTGGGCATGTCCTCGAAGAGAGGCCACTTTGAGACCGGTTGGGGCGTCGAAAATGCAAACTTCGTAGTCACTACTACCGCTCACAATCCGACGTTCGTCAAACTCCACGCAGGCGATACCTTTTTCGTGCGCCGGAATGGTTTGCGTGCAAACCTGGTCCGGCCAGTTCCATACCTTGATGTGCCGATCGCCAGAGACGGAGACGATGGTGCGACCCCGGATTTGGATGGCGTTGACGGCAGCGCCGTGACCTTCCAATCTGCCGATTACAGTATAGGGGGGCTTGATGGGCAACTCCTGGGAAAGATCTGGCTCATATCCGTAGGGCTTAACGCTCACCCCAACAGGGTTGACGGCCGCATCCACCGGCCCGTATCCTAGGTCGCCGTACCGCAGCGGCCGGCGGTTGAATATCTTGATGGTCTTGTCTTTCGAAGAGGTGACGAGGACGCGCTTGTCGAATCTCACATTGAGGACTGACTCGCGGTGGGCGCTGGTGATTCTCTGCACCAGCTCTCCGGTAGAAAACCTCCAGATGAAGACATTGGAGTCGCTGCTGCCCGAGACCAGAATATCTTCAGACGGATCCGAGTCAAACTGAAGGCACAGAACCGAGCCGGTGTGGCCCGTGAGAGGCGGGCGGACCAAGCGGCGCGTGTGCATGTTCCAGATTTTCATTGTGCGATCTCGACTGCCGCTGACGAGGTAGTTTGCGTCAAACTGCAAGGTATAGACGCACTCCTGGTGGCCTTCCTCGGGGTGGTCGGGATGCGGCAGCACAAAGGTGGTGTACTTGCCCAGCTCCCAGTTCGACTCAAGCCGCCGCCTCATGTTGTATAGGTACTTCCAGTTGATGCGGTATCTGGAACTGTTGATGTCCCACGTCCAAAGAGTCGATTTGATCATGGACGCAGTAGGATCGCTCGCCACGATTGGCGGCAGCGAGATCTCGGGGGTGCCGCCGGGCTCCTTGCGCTTAGCTCTGCTTTCCGACGACGACACCGATGACCCGTAGCTCCAGTCCACCGCCTTGCCCTTGGCGGATGAGAAGCTATCCAGGTGCATGTCCCCCAAGGAGGGCAGTGTTTGTCTGGATTGCAGCGCGCCGGGAGATCCAAAAATGCTGGCCCCGGCGCCGCCCTCCTGGATGCTGGGCAGCCTGTCCTGGTCCGTCATCTCCAAGTCTTGGTCGTCATCGTCATGGTTGAGGATGGCTCGAATCTTGTTTGGGTGGTCGTCCGACGTCTGCATCCTATGCAGGTGGCCGATCGAATTGCTCACGCCGGTGTTGACTCTAATCTCCCACGCATCAATCTCGGCCTGGACGGCCTTCCAGCCCTCGAGGTAGTATAGCCGTTCCCATAGTTTTCGGTCCACGGCCAAGTCATACCAAGCCCGACAAGTCTGCAACACACTGACGAGAGAGACGGGATCGAGATAGCCCAGGATCTTGAGGCAGATTTCGGCCGGGAGATGTCGGATAAAGTCGATATAAAGCCTCGGGCTCAGGCGCTCAACTATCTCGACGATGGCAGAGGTCGGAAGCTGGTCCAGAAGCGTCATGGCCAGTTCTGCAGCAGACGGAGAGTCAGGAAAGCGTATCACAACCAAGAGGAAGCGGAGCGTGGGGGAACAAAGACTCACTGGATTTCACTGATACGGGGAGAAGCGAAGCGTTTGCGGCCAGCCATTGCGGCAGCTCGACGGGGGACTTGAGCGTCGACAGAGCAGAGAGCTGATCGGCCAGCCCCGTCGGGCCCAGAGGATCCTCAGAATAGCCTTCGTCAGGCTGGTGGGCGGGAGAAAAGGGCCCCATGGCGGGTGGCAGATTGTCTCCTCTGGTCATGGTTGCGGTTCAGCCTTGCGCCCAGCGTCGAGTCGCGCAGCCAAGGGGATCGGTGAAGCTATCACGGCCAGACACTGCCTCGTTTGCCGCACGGCGACACGGCTGAAGGATTGCGAAGCGCTGAGACCAAGGCGGCCGCGCCAACTCCCATATCGAGCCCCAACTGTATGCTGCCAGGGGGTTCAGGTGCCAATAGCAAGGCGAGTTTTCTGGGGGCCAGACTTGGTGTCAAGTGGCAATAACAAATCCAGGAAGAAGCAAAAAGGCGTCGTCGCGCTGCTGCAGCCCAGGTTGGAGCCTGGAGCAGACGGCTTTCCAGGCGGTTCCGGCGGGGGTGGCCTGTGTTTAGAGGCGGGCGAGGCAGAGCTGCCAGGCTCAGCCGCCAAAACCCAGCGCTGTGGGAAGTGCCGTAGCGCCGTCTTGGGGGCGGGGGGTGAGTTATTCAGCAGCTCAGCTTCAGCGCTGGGTGACGGAGCAGAGTGCGTACGGAGTACGAGCTGGGTACATGTCGGGTGCTGCTTGCTGCCCAGCAGCACCGCAGAGTGCGCCGTCGGCTGCCTGTACCTGTCAGGTAGTGCCGGGTCCGTGGCGGTGGCGGCGACCGGGGGGCTGATCCGTCCGTTAGCACGCCAAACGGCTGCAGCGGGCGCTAGGTCAGCGAGCTGGAGCCCCTGATGCCCTGATGTCGCAAGCGCTGCAGCGGATGGCTCTGTCGTTGGACAGCGGGAGATTGTTTTGGCAGGCTGCCAAGCGCTCTAGTTTCTGTAGCGATATTGCCTTGCGTGCTGAACCATACAGGTAACCATATGGCTGTAATGGCGCTGGTGCTGGTACTCATCAGGGATTCTACTTGATCGTCCGCTGTATATCAAACAACAGCCTCTGTTTGGTGTTGATGCTTGGTCATCTCTCAGAGAGTTTCTTCAAGCATAGATAGGCCAGCCATGGGGTCGAATTAAAGTTGGAATAGATTCTTTATTTCCATACACGTATTCTCAACTGCCTGCATACAACTACTACCTAGGCAGTCCTACGTGGAATATCATTACTGCCACCTTGACTGCTCTGTTGCTTCTACCAACACGCTGCTGTTGTGCGGATAAACTGCCGAGCCTTCTCCACAGCCCGTCCATCAATTAATTAATCCTGCTACTCCGTACGCCTCGGCACTGGTCAGCAAGTGCAGCAATCGGCATTGGCATGCAGCTCTAGCCTTTTCCTCGCAACTTTCGGGAGAGATCAGGCTGATCATCGGGCTCACAATGGGAATGAATCACTAGACAGTCCCGACAGCGCGGCA
The DNA here is from genome assembly GCA_025919625.1 of Trichoderma arundinaceum. Taxonomy (NCBI): domain Eukaryota; kingdom Fungi; phylum Ascomycota; class Sordariomycetes; order Hypocreales; family Hypocreaceae; genus Trichoderma; species Trichoderma arundinaceum. The sequence goes on along the minus strand of JAMQTF010000007.1, from coordinate 258,370 downwards.
CCTGGGCAGCTGGTTAGACGTCCAATTTTAACGCTTTAGGCCTATGCTAACCTTGATTTATCGCACAATATGCAGGCACGTGTACCGATGGGATACCGATTCCATACTCCTTATCTGTACTATTTGCTCGCGCCAAATGCTTCCAAATATGTCTACCAATGAAGCGAACAAGTCATAGTACTGCAAAGGTAGGTGGTATTTGCGCGCCCAGGGTAATCGTGGAGCTTCTGCTCCGTCACGGAATAGACAAAGAGACGCGATGGCAGTTGCGCGTCTTGTCCAATGGGCTTGGCCATACTGGCGATGATTCAGGTTACGGAGCACTCCCTTCTTACCAGCAGAAAGCCATCTCACTAGGGCCAGTCCTGCAGGAGCGCGTCTCTGTCGCTGGGCCGCATCAACGGCCTCGGTCCTAAAAGCTTAGATGCAGCTCAGCCCTACCATATGGCGGTCTCTTGTTGCACCTAATCTCCACCCCTGATTCAGCTCTTCACCGGGGTCCTCTTCTTCTGACTTGGCAAAGCAATCGGCCAGGTCCCTGAACGCAGCCCAGGCCGGTTGACGTCAGTGGTCCCCTTTCAGCTGGGCAAAGACGAGAAGCTGGGCAAAATACGGTGGCTGGCGATGTGTACGGTGAGGAAGAAGAGGGCATCTTTCACCGCCGCCTTGCGGATTCCTCGCTTGCGAATCCACAAATTCAGCACTCAGGTGACCAGATCAAAATCCCAATGAAGTTTACAGTTGCATGCAGATACTCCTGGAACAAGCACGTAGTATCGTTTGCAAAGTGCCGAGTGGTACGAAGTACAGAGCATGCAGTGTTGATAGCTTTCAGCCGACGGGAGTACGCCGATCCGTCCGGCACCCCCAGGTCCGGGGTTGGCATCACGGTGTGAAAGCGTGGCAGGACTTGGCGTCTGTATCTTGTCCAAACTCTGGCTCAGCATGCGGTTTCTATTAAGCTTCTTCCGCTCTCTTTTCTGCCAGGGTAGCCTGGAAGGTGTGTGTCTTTCTAAGTGGGTTGAGCATGACAGGAACCAGTCCTTGCTGGAAAACAAAGAAGCAAAAAGGGACGGTAGCGGGAACATTACAAGTGAAAAGTGATGTGTCTTGGACATGGGATTGCCGGCCAGGCATGGCCTATTTCCCCGAAAAGAGTAGCTTTGTGCTTTGTTCTTCTGGTCGTAGTACTACTCCGTATCTCTCCTTTTGCTTCCCATGCCGAGCATTGAGCGGCTGGAAGCTGGGTGGTGGAGAGATGCCTTGCCGCAGCGCTGAGCTGGATCAGCGCCTCAAGAAGCATCACGGAATACCGAGCACATCCTCCCCCTTGTCATCTACTGGGTATACCTACGAAGGTACCTGGGCAGTCTACAGTAAAAGAAGCAGAGCACAAGAGCCGGCTGCACTACCGGTAGGTTACATACTTGGTGGTATGCATACAAACTGCTCGTATCATGAGATATTGGATTCCGCAAATGAGCTCCAATAGCGCCATGCTTCCCCGGCACCGCTGGCAAAGAGGGCAGCCCGAGCGGTGAAAAAGGGCTTAGGCTGGAGCAGTAGCCAAGAGCCTGGACGGAGCCACCCGCTGCCAGTGTTTTCTCGCAAGCCAATGCGCAGATGCTGGCATGCGACGAGGTGACGCTGCAGACGGCCTCGTGGGCGGTGCTGAGACTCGGCGTGTCCAAGTTCGTGGCCGTGATACGGCCTTCTGGCGTCTTGTTGGCTCAACAGCCGCCCGTTTTGTGCGACTGAAACGGCAGCCGGCCCAGCGGGAGGAAGCATGTGAGAAGGGCAGCGAAACTCGCTCGTACGTTTTCTTGGTTTCCGTGATGGTGGCCTAGAGCCAGAGTCAGTCAATCAGCCAGCCAGCCTCACTGTTCGTTCGTCGGCCTCTTTGTCTGTCGAGCCGCAGCATCATCAGCCAACCGTTGAGCAATACTATTAGTAGTGACACTGTAGAGATGCTGGTTTCGTACTTCGCACATACCAGCTTCTTTTCCCCAGCTCCGTCGTGTTCGATGGCGCCAGTCGAGGCATGATTATCAATTTCCCTCTCTCGCGCTGCCTTTAGCCTGGCCAGGCCTAGCGCCAGCTCTGGCCATTGTGAAACATGGAGCGACTAGGCCACATGTCCCAAATCGGCCTACGCAGCGCCTGTGCATACCACCCAAGAGTGCTAGTACTAGTACTTGGGCCGCTGGGCGCTAGCCGCAGCCTGCGCGAGTCCTCGGTACCTGCGACGCCTTTTGCCGCTGCCACGGTGGCAAAGCTGGGCTGCTGGTCAAAGACATTGGCAGATGGCCAACCACCCGCCGTGCTGGGATGTTTTTGGGGAGTGAAAGGGAACGGCGATGGCGGCTGCAAAGCACCACCGAAAAGAAAAAATTGAAAAGAAAGAAAAAAGGGTCCCCGGAAGCGCCCCCCTCTGCAACCCCCCCAAAAGCCTCTCCCCCCCAGTTAAAACCCCCTGATTTCGAGCCCAGCGCGCAGAGAGTCACCACCGCGCTAAGCCGCCCTGAGCGCCTGTGGCCCCCCCAATCGTCCCAATTAGCAGCCCCCCAGAGCCTGTAGATCAACTGATGCCTGCCCACCAAACGGCCTGATATGCCCTTAGCACCGCGAGTAGGCCTTGGTACCTCGCACGGAGTATCTGCGCACCACCGCGCGAGGGGCGAGTACCGTCCGCTGCAGTACTCCATAACACTGTCCTGCTGCTCCGTTCCTCCACTCCAACTGTCTGTCGAGCCTCTTCTTCCTCCCTCTCCTGCTTCCCGACTCCCCCTTTAACTCCTGATCCCGCTGCTTCTGCTGCAGCCTCGGCGGCGTGCAACGCTCTTTGACAGCATCCCCGCACACCGACTGCATAATATCCGCACGGCAGATCGCAAACCAGCGCTGCGCCTGCACCGGCTGACGAGCATCGCTGCCCTCCAGCTCCAGGGGGCCCTTTTCGATACCTGTCCGATTCCAGACACTGTCCTCTCTTCCCCCACCAGGCATTTTGGGCCCGTCTCGAGAGACAAAGACGCCGTCTGTGAGCCATCGCAGTCCCGACGAGCCGTCCCGTGCAGAGTAGAAACAAGGGCGGACCAGAATAGACGGACGATTAGACCCAGTATAGAGAGATAGAGATAGAGGGCGAGACCAGCTACGCCCGATTGATACGCATCATCAACCATCACACAAGCGGCAGACCGCATCGTATACTTGTCGCGCCTGCTCCTCTCTCGACAGCCTCGTCGAGACTCCTTCAACGCGAAACTCAGCCTCCCCCCGTAACAGCTCACGCCTGGCGGCGACGACTGCGGCTCGCAAGGCTCTCCAACTCCCCTTGAGCCGGCCACGACGCAGAAGCGAGAGGTCGCAGACAACAACAGCCCATTGAGACAGGCTCTTCGCGTTAAATGACGTGAATCCGTGCTCATTAGGGATCCGCAACCCACGGACAGTCTTCCGCAAAGAAACTCGTTCGCTAAACCCCCGCCTCTGGCCAGACCACCCCCCTGTTTCCTCCTCCTCTCTGAGCTCTCTCACCTCAACCGCAAACCACCCCCGACCCCGACTTTTCGCACGCTCGACCGAAATCGCCCTTTGTCCTTGACCTCGACCTCTGCGAGCTGCTTAGCCCTGGATATCGGGCCCCCGGCGGATGGAGTAAAGAGGTCATGGCTCATGCACCCCTGCTCAGAACCAACACGACCCCGGTCTTCCACTCTCATCCCAACGGCGTGGGCGGTTTACCACAACAAAGTATGAGCAGCAGTGCGCCGCGCACTAGCCAGCTGTCTGGATCAACAGCCTATGCTGGATCTTCAACGTCGCTCACCTCCCTCAACAGCGACATGACGGTGGTTGCCAATGGCCCGGTTGTGGCCACGAGCAACATCATCAACCAGAAAGCCGACGCCTCTCGATCCCTCTATCAGATATGCGTCTCCCTCAAGCAGCGCCTGGCCCAGGTGCCAGGCTTCGACCAGCTCCTCCAACACCTCGACCCGACCGACCCAGTTGATCCCCTCTGGAATCTCTTTCGCTCCGGCTATCCGCTCTTGTTGATTTACAACACGCTGCAGCCGGTCGAGCCGCTGACCGTCGACGACCCCAATGCCAACGATGCCAAAAAGTCCAAGATTGCAGTCTTCAAGTTCGTCCAGGCCTGCATGAAGGAGCTCCAGGTGCAGCCATCCGACAGTTTTGTCATTACGGATTTGATGGGCAACGACACGAGCGGCTTCGTCAAGGTATGTAACATTTCCCATGTTTATTTCTCATTCGCACAAAGGCGTCTTGCTTCTTCTGTCGGACAAGCGTTGTGTCCGGCGCCAGTTTGTACATTTAATTTGCAATTTCTGCGTTGCAAAACACAAAGCACCCAGTTACGGGCCATTCTAACGCCCACCAGGTTACTCAAGTCGTTAACTACGTCCTTGACCTTGCGGAGCAGCGCGGCTACCTTCTGCAGCTGCAGCCTTATCCCGATGGCGAGCCCACAGACACCGGCGGCAACCTCAAAATGACCTATCGCGACCACGTCGTCAAGGAGCTTGTGGATACCGAGCGCAAATACGTCCAAGACTTGGAAAATCTGCACGATCTGAAGAAGACCTTGGAGCAGAAGGGAGTGATTCCCGGCGACGTTGTTCACCAAATCTTCCTCAACATCAACTTTATCCTAGACTTTCAGCGCCGCTTCCTGATTCGTGTCGAGACCACCAACTCCATGCCGGCCGACACCCAGCGATGGGGTCAACCGTTTGTCACTCACGAGGAATTTTTCAGCATTTACCAGCCCTTTATCGCCAATCAGCGAAAGGCCGCGCAGATCGCGAACCAAGTCTTTGATCAAATCAGGCAGTCCGACCACCCTGTCGCTGCCGACTTCAACACCCTGGATGGTTTCCTTTTAAAGCCCATGCAACGTCTGGTCAAGTATCCGCTGCTGCTCAAGGTACGTCTACGATACTCGTCTGGATGAATCCCGCTCTTTTACTAACTGGCAACTAGGATCTGGCTAAAAAGACGGAAGACCCGGAGACGAAAGAGGATCTGCTTCTCGGATGTGAGGCTGCCGAGCGCGTTCTCCAGAAAGCAAACGAGGCCGTTAACCGCGATCTCCTTGACGATGCGCTGGAAGAACTCATCGTTCGAGTCGACGACTGGAAGTCGCACAAGATAGAGTCGTTTGGAAAGCTGCTATTGCATGGTGTCTACGGAGTCATCACGGGCAAGAGTGAACAAGAGAAGGACGTACGTATATGCATCCTAAACATACATCCTCCAGCGGAGCGCTAACCGTGACGGCAGTATGAGATCTATCTCTTCGAGTGCATTCTGCTCTGCTGCAAGGAAATATCGCCAAACAAGAGCAAGGACAAGAAAGAGAGGGCCCGATTGCAAGCCCCCAAGACGAGAAACAAGAACGCCAAGCTGCAACTCAAAGGCAGAATTTTCATGACCAATGTGACCGATGTTGTTTCTTTGTCAAAGCCCGGTTCGTTTGCTCAACTTTGCAACAAATGACCCTTTCGCAGCTAGCTAACATTTCCCTCCCTTCAGGCTCTCATAGTGTTCAGATTTGGTGGAAAGGCGACCCTGGTGTCGAAAACTTCACCATCAAGTTCCTCACGGAGGAGATGATGAAGAAGTGGGCTTCCGGCCTGGAAACGCAACGTAAGGAGAATGCGCCACGGGCTGCCACAAGCCCAGACGACAACCCTACCGATTTTGCTTGGACCCGAGACCAGGCGGGCGGGCTTGAGAATCCTTACCTGCAACAAGACGACGACGATGACGAGGATTATGGACCTGCAACCGCTCCCGCCCAGTTCCCAATGCCGACACCCACATTTGGAGGTGCGATCCCTCGTACTGCGTCGAGCTCTAACTTGAGAGACATGAGGAAGCGCTCAGTAACAGCGGAGACCTCTCAGTCTCTGGCTAGCATCGCGAGAGCCCCCCCGCCACGATTCCCACTGCCAATGCCGCCAGCTCCCCTCAGTCTCCAGACCCAAAGCAGCATGACTGTTCCATCCCCCGGAGTCCGTGGAGGAGATAGCTACTTTTCTCCCATCGGCGACTCGCCCGCGTCTTCCCGAACCAGCACAACGAGCGGAGTGTTCCCGCCGACCAGCTACCCATTCCCAAAGACCGTGACTCCCCAGCCAGGGTGGGATGAAAACAACCGTTATACGGCACCGGCAATGCCTCGTGCCCCGTCTCGAGACGGCACGCCACCCAACGCCTACGGTGTGAATGGTAGAAACCCCCGGGGCCCTTCTCTCCCTCCCATGTCGACCCAGAATATCGCCGCCGCGGCCGCCGCCGCTGCCGCCGCCGCCAACCAGCAGCCAAGGAGCCGCTCGTACAGCACGCCCGATGTGAATGCTCAAGGCCAGCGACGCCAGCCCAGTCAGAGCAACATCCCCGCCGTCCCTGGCATTCCTATGCACCTTCATCCCGCGCACGACAGCTCCATCCCGAGATCGCAAACCGGCTCTCCTCGGAACGATGCGCCGGCGCCGATCCGGACAAGCACTCAAAGCCCGGGCAGCCAAGGCCCGCGGATGCACAAGCATACGCATTCAGGCAGCGTCGGAGGCACCATGGCGCAGTTCCCTACCCAGCCGATATACCCTCGACAAACTACGCCCGGACCCCCAAGCAGCAGCAACGGCCTTCGCGTTGACCCTGCAGCGGCCAACTCAAGGACCGTATCGCCCTCTCTCGGCACTGGAACCATGTCCCAGGGCATGATTGCCCATCACGGTATGATACCTCAGGGCATGATGCCTCAAAATACGTCTCATTCCCTGCCTCCGCTTGGAAGCCCCGATGTGGCCATGCCGACGCAGCTCAAGGTCCGAGTCACGTGCGATACTGGAAATTATGTTACGCTCGTCGTTGCTTTCAACATTACTTACCAATCCCTTGTTGATCGAATTGACGCCAAGCTAGCACGGTTCACCACCAGCAGCATTGCGCAAGGAATGTTGAAGCTGCGCTATCAGGATGAAGACGAAGACTTCGTCACCATTGAAAGCGACGACGACATTCAGATCGCCTTTATGGAGTTCCGCGACGGCATGAAGAATGCGTACAATGCCGGTGTAGGAGAGATAGAGCTCTTCTGCGTCGGTGATATGGCCACTTGAAACCAATTTGCGCCTAAGCATTTTTCTTCGGGAGAAAAGAGACACTCCTTTATAGACGAGGAGGAGGGAATTGTGGGAAAGCATACTTATTCTACAGATCACCAAGGAGCATTCGCATGTTTTGGTGTATAGAGCCATTGCATAGCAGCAAAAATTTTTATTAGAGGCACGAGATGCCACCATATTGACGACGGTCCAAGGCCCAACCAAAGATACCTCAGAAATCATATAGACACGACACCACACGATATGTGCGATCATGACCAGTTTTACTTTATGCCATTTATTACCATCAGATTCCAACTCAGGTCACTCACTCGCGCCTACTACACTCTCACACTACCAATGGCCCATTGCCATTTCTCCTTGACACTGATTTTTTTGCAAACGCCGGGCCCAAGTTTAGAAGAAGAAGAAAAGACCAAGATACACAAGATTTGCTCATGCAACGGACGACGCACATCTAGCGAAACCGCCAGCATTATAAAACGCAGCAATACAATCTAGCGAGGTCATGCTATAGTGAAGGGCGTCTCGACGATACATTCTTTCCCACCAAATTTTCTTTTTTCCTCTCTTCTTTTTTTCCCCCTTAAACTGCACTATTATTGTATCTTTTTTGGGAATACACAATCTTGAGTTGAGACGCAAATTACCAAAGTTTTTTCTCTACCATCATTTCATGGGACTATATGGCGCTAGTGACAAAGACGGGAGGTTTTTATAGGAGAAATGAGAAGGGCTACTCGCTTTATTTATCTGTGTTTCTTGCTTTTTTTTTATTAGTACCTGTTTTGTTTGGGCGGACGACTTTTTTAGTATTATCCTTTTTTGGTTTCCTTACGCATGCTGTCTTGTTGTTATTATTTTCGACTTTTTTTTTTTTTTTTTTTTTTCTTTTTCTTTCGTCTCCTCCTCCCCCTTCCCCATATTTTCTCTTCTGTGTTGAGATGATGGGTTCGCTGTTGGATGGTTTTTGTTCAAGTACTGGATAGACAGAAAAGGGATGGCAGTGCAAACAGAGATGGTGATGAAATTCCTTTTTTGTGGTGCGGCGTGCTTTGTGATTGGTGAATGTATGTGATGTCGATACCTTGAATGCAGCTTGGTGAGGCAGTCTGATGAGGGATGTAGATTTCGACATCATAAGCAGCGTACAAGGTAGGTGTCTGGATTCATGTAGAGGATAGAAAAACAGGTAAATGGTCTCTTCAAAGCTTTTCGCATCTGCTATTCATACACGGACGCTCTATAGCACTCCAGACATAGATATCTACATGGCTCGAGGAGCCCTCCTCTCCTTCTATAGCACCCTTTTTAATGAATCCCGCCTCCCATTTGGTGTTGTACATTGATTTACTTTTTTGATATCGTCAAGTGGCAACCAACGCCGGTGTATATGTTTCCTCTGCTTCTTCCCTGCTCGTGTCGTCAAAAAGTCTTACGTTATCGTATGGTTGTGTTTTTGCGTATTTCCCTGGGACAACAAGTTTCCTCCACTCTTTGCCCTTGAAAGTTCCCTCTCCCTCATTCCGATTCCCATGCTTCCTGGCGTTTGGTTGCCCAATTCCGAGTCGAGCGCATTGCATCATCGCCTATAAAATCGTGCAAGGGCATTGGATTTTCAATGCGTATTCTGCTCGTCTGAACCCTGTCTTGGCTGCAGTCCCACCGGCCCCTTCTCGTTATGCATATTCCTTACTTCTGCTTCCGCGGGCTGGTAACGTATTTCTGCATCCGGGACAGGTGGTAGTTGATCGTGTTGGCGGGGGCCGGCGGCGGGGGAGGCCCGTCCATGCATTTCCGGAGCTGGTTCTCGATTGCGGCGCAGCCGGCGGCGTTGTAGCCTGCCGAGGCCCAGCACGCTGCCATTGGGGCAAATAGCATTAGCAATTGACTCTGTGCTTCAAGCGGGTTCTTAGTTTGAGGAGAGAGGGCGTACCCAGGACGCTGGACATGATGGCGATGCAAGGGTTTTCGGGCTGGCGCTTGGGATTGTGAACCCGCAGCGTCTTGAGGGGAGGGAGGCGGATGGCCTTGGCGCCTCCTGACATGTTGGGCGATTTGGATATAGGTAGAGACGGGGGAGGGGAATTGAAGAGGCTTGGTGGTTCTTTTTTTCGCGGACCGGTTTTGGAGATGCGATGGTTTGAGAGGCATCAAATGTTAAGAGATGAGGTCACGGGAATGTGCACGTGACATTACTGTTTGCTGGAGAATTTGCACATAGGAATTGGGATGACATTTTCTTGTAAGATTATGCCGCTGATTAATTTATGTGTGTTTTATTGAGTGCTATTTCTATGCTTGATGGCGGATTTGATTTAATCTTGATGGAAGTTGTGCTAATCCGAGCAGAATCTTGAGTATGGTGTTGTTCCTGCTGCTGCAACTTTTCCGTGTAAGACGACCGCTTGTGATGGTTTTTCTTGAGCTGGGCTAATTTGGATAGGCATTGAAGCAGTATTCGATTACTCGCGAGATTTTTCATCAATGGAATATATGTAACATATCTACATGACTATTCAGAGCATGCGCCACCTTTTGCGCTCTTGTGAACCAAGAAATCAGAAAGATCGTGTAGGTTAAGACTTCCCATCATGAACTTGAGAGAGCCATTCCTTCTCAGATTGGATCAAATCTGGCCATGGTAATGTGCCACTGCGGTAACTGCTCTATATTATGTTTTGCAGCAACTCCATTTCTTCCTTTTTCTTTGCCTACCCTGTCCTTCACTTCAGTATTCTTGTATACGAGCAGGCATTTATCGGTATGAAACTGCGCCGCAATGGAGCGAATCCTTGAAGAGCCGGGATTGTTTCAGTGTTCAACTTGCTGTGTTATCTTTGATAAAAGGGAAGATCTTGAATTGCACGTTACCTCTTATCAGGTTTGTATCTCGGTCCGATCAGGAAAAGACCTTGACTGAGCTGACCCTTTGTCTAGAACCTCACGCATCGATTTGTCAATCAACTTCACAGAGCGGCTGCTCATCTTATACCCCTCGCGGCTGAAGATTATGTCGTCTCCACGGCTGATTTGAACGTACAATGTCCGCATCCAACATGTTCTTTCACAATGGACTCGCCCAGTCGTGTTGAACGCCATTTCGTTCGGCGTACGACATCCTATCGAGTGCCATGGATCGTATTAGTTTACTGACAACTTGCATAGATATTCGGTGCTTTGAGATTTGCCCTGGCTGCAAACGTATGTTTTTGAGTGCGAACAAGTTCCTCAGCCATACAAACAGATGCCGTCGCCTTGGCCGTAACGCCGCACATTCTCAACTCTGCCAGCAAAGGCAGCGAGCATTATATCGACGTGCAAGGGTGCAGTTCAAGAAGCGAAGGGATTTGCTTCAAGCAAGAGTCATCCGTGATAGTCAAGAAGAGGGATCCAGAGATTCACTAAGCCAAGAAACCGAATCTGGCCATGGCGATGCAAACCTTGCATTGACGTCTACTATACAACACCAAGCGCGTGATGACAGAGGTGAAGCCTCATGGTATACACACGCTGCATTGCCCTCTGTCGTTTCCATACCATCGATGCCATCCACACGTGCGATTGTGCCTGCTCCATTGATGCATGTCCTAGAAAGGGGCATCTACACTACGAATGGACACGCACCAGTGCCTGCCATGCCACCTCTACGTCCTCCTCGCCCTGTGCCTCGTTTTGTGATCCTGAATGGCATAAATGGAGCACAGCCATCATTCGTGCAACAATCACAGTCCACGGGCTCATTAGACGAAGTTCTGGTGAATGCGATTAACGCGATGAATACGTCAAACGCTAGGCGGTCGATCCCCGACGCGGAAGAGTCTGCTTCACCTTGAAGGGAAAGCGAATGAGAGTGTAGCGGCTCGAAACGAAGCACGGTCGGATTTCCCTGTTGCGCAGACTCTATTGCAATGGGCTTTGTTCTGATATGCAGCGTTTTATTGTTTATCCTTCGGCACCATTTGGTGTTTACAGCGAGTGGCAATTAGAATATTCGGTAATATAAGCATTTATTTGTATGCTATGATTTGAGATTTCCCAATGGATGGCGTGCTCTGGATCGTTAATCGGCCCATGACCGATAATATTGGCATCACCATTATTCACAACTCCAGACGTGTAGAAGAGAAACCCATTTATTATTATTTCTTCTGTTGTCGATGAACGACGTTCAAGGCTCTCCATATACATGCCCAAGCATCATATCCGCCACCAGGTTTACAACACCGCGTAAGAGCAAGATTGAATCCGTATACGACACCACCTTGGCCAGTTCAGTACCCTTTTCAACGCCGAATGAAAAACACACACAAAGTCCATGAACATGAACGAGAAGCACTACCCCTTCCAGATCCTCACCATTCATCCCACTACGTCAAACTTTTCGTCATCGCCGTCAGCCATTTCGACGTCTCCCGTTGGCGCAGAGGTGAAGGCTGCCCAGCCAGTCCGCACAGGCACGCTGGGGGTCTCGTTTTTCACTGGCTGTGCGGCCTGTGCGGCCTTTGCAGCCTTTGCAGGCTTCGCAGGTTTGGCCGATCTGGCCGCTCTGGTTGGCTTGGCTGGTGCTGCAGCAGGCTTTGGTGGCTCTTCTTTGATCTCCTCCTTCACCTCCTCCTCCTCCTCCTCCTCCTCTTCTTCTTCTTCTTCTTGACCGCCTTCTTCCTCTCCGCCCTCTTCCTCTCCCTCTTCTTCATCGTCCTCATCATCATCGTCGTCGTCATCGTCATCGCTGGAGCCTGAGCCCTCGCTCTCACCTTCACTGCCAGGGTCGTAGTCCTCCTCATCCTCGTCTTCCTCATCTTGCAGCTGTTGCTCTACCTCGAGCTGTGCGCGCTCCAATTCTGTCATGCCATCTCCTTCTCCGTCTGGGGCTTCAGCATCGCCACCCTCGGCGTCCCCATCCTTCTTCTTGGGGCCCTTGTTTTCGGCCAGCTGCAGCTTCGCTTTCCTTTGCTCGGCCATGCTCCTGTCTTGCAGCCTGTTCAGCTTGACATATTCGTCGATGCCGCCATAGTCTTGCTGGTCCAGCATGCCAAACTCCAGTTCCTCCGTCTTGCCATCCTCCTCGGTGAAGATTTCGACTACCATGTTGAAGGTGATTTGAAGGATGCTCGTGTAGCTGATTGCGGCAATGCGGTTAGTGGGGATGAAGATGAGTGGCTTCTTGAATCCCCACAAGATTCCATTTTCGAGGAAGAAGAGGTAGCCGTCCTTTGAGCCCCTAAAGCCGCTGACATGGACCGCCGTTTCATTGGGTCGATGAGGCTGGCGAACCATGCTGCGAAACTTGTTTGGATCGGCAGAGACAATTTTGACGGCGCTGCCAGCGCCCTGCAATCGTTTATTCAGAGCCCAGTGGAAAAGGGAATTGTATGTGTCTGATACTGCGGCTGCGGCTCCAGCCTCGGCTCCGCCAACAGTTCCTTGCTTGGGGGCAGTTATGGGAACGGTGAAGACGAGCGGTTCCACGGACGGAGGACTGCCAGTCTTTGTGGGTAAACAAGTTCCCTTGGGGAATATCACGTAGTTATGCTGAACCTGAGCCTTGTCAGGGACAGGAAGATAGAACGCATACTCTGCTTCTTTGTCAGTCTGAATTAAATCCTTGATGATGGCTATCTGTTCATCAGGAGTAACGGACCAATATCTCTCCACGCATAGCTGATGCCTGGAAGGGGAGCTGTCGTTCCAGGGGCTCTGGCATATAAGTGGTTCGAGGTGAAACAGATCTCCAACTTTTTTCTCAGGGGAACAGATACAGAAATCTCCTTGATTTCCAAGAGAACAGCCTCGTCTGCTGCATTCGAGAGCGCTACTTGGCTGCTTGGGCTGCCACTTGTCTCCGTACCGACTTTCCTCCTCTTCTGTGCTGGCTCCCCATTTTCCTGTAACCGTTCGTAGACGTGGTCGGCGATTTCATTGAACAGGGCAATCCGCCCGGGAGAGTCTAGGTTTCCGATTAGTTACTTGTCTTGTTTCTGCCTTGGGCTTGCGATTCATACCTGCGGCTTGGTTGATCTTGGCAATGATGTCCGGCCGAGACTGGAAGACGGCGTCGATTCTCTGCGAATTGAGTGATTGGGCCATTTTGATGCAGCGAGAGGATTCACGACGCTGCGATGGGCGATAATTGATGGCAGTTGCAGGTTCCTCGAGTCGCGTTAGGCTTCAGATTATTACTCTACACTGACGCGACTTTCCAGCGACGTCAAAGTCGTGCTTAGTCATCAAGGACTGCCAGCATCCCCGCCATGCTGTGGGAGCGCTCGAATCTCAGACAAGAGAGAAAGCCCAAGATAGGGCATCAACCGCCGTGAGAGGCTGTTTTTACTGCTATACTGATACTGCTCTATGAACCTGATTAGATGCCATTGCGTGGAACGTGAGCAGTGACTGGACTTGACTCGGCAGGATGGCAGCGCCTTTTCCCAACATATATACCCATCGAAAGGTTGCCGACTCTGCCGCCAAAGCCTGCGACATATGCTACAAGCCCAGCTCATCTGTGCTCATCACCCCAGATAAAAAGGTATATAGTAAAAGCTCCCGGGCCGGTGACGCTCTCGCACATGACTGAACATGGCTGCTTTAGGATTTCTTCTATATCTGTCCTGTCCACCTAAAGGATCGTTACTTTTGCACTCCCAAGGTTGATGAAGATGCAGTCAAGGCCAAGCGGGAGAAGGAGCTGGCTGAGGAGAAGGATAAGCTGATGAAGGAGTATGAAGAGAAGCAGCGCAAGAAGAAGGAGAAGGAGAAGGAGAAGGAAAAGGAAAAGGACAAAGAAAAGGACAAAGACAAGGATAAGGACGGTGGTAAGGACAAGGACAAGGACAAAGAAAAGAAGGACAGCAAAGACGAAGATGAAGAAGTAGGTCACGCCAGGTGAAGCGTATCTGAAGGTCCTCTTGAAGTTGTACTAACGAGATATCAGAAGAAGGATGATGGCGACGAGACTCCGAAAGAGGAAGATGAGCCGCGTGTTTTTGAACTGAAGAGGTGCGTTCAACGGCGACTTTCTTGTAGATGTGATACTAACAACTCGTATAGTTCTTTCTATCAACAGCGGTTACAGCGCAAACGTCAAGCAGAAGCTGCTAAAAGAGACCGCGAAAGGGCATCTCAGCCGAATTATTTCCCGTCTGTGCCAACAGAGCCACCAAAAAAATAGGCAATACTCGGAGCCAAATCGTCACTTGGCATCTCCCCTTCAAAACTTCTTGATCAACCTACCACGCCGAATGATCAAGAGGTAACCTTCGACATGAGCTCATCATACAGTACGACTTACTAATACCATATCTATGGCCCACCCGTTTCTTACCAAACTATGGAAAACGCAGCTTCATGGATCTAAGACACAGAAAGAAGAGTTTCAACATAAACAAACAGCTAAAGCTGCCAATACCAAATTCTGCTTGATCAATTTGCCCACAATTAACACACCTTTGTCCGGGACACTCTTACTCCAAAATTCTGTGCTCACCCCTTGAGGAAACCAAATAGCCTCCCAATTGCAATACTATTCATACTCTCCAGCCTTAGGGCTAGTATGGCCGAAATGTGGTTCGTTGTATCCGCTCTAGCGAAATTCTTGGGCAAAAAAGGCCAGCAAACAGGCCATGATGAGCAGATTTTGTCAGCATGTCACTTCCAACTCCAACACGCAGAATTTAACCCAATTAATACGAGGTAGCCAATCATAAAGTCTGCTGATAGAAGCTTTCTCTTGCAGTAAAATCCGGAGAGCACGATGACGAGTGTTTGGTTTCGGGACCGAAACGGAGTTTCCTTTGCCCACGCTGACACCCACCATCGAATCGGGAGCCTTGCTAACTACGGAAGCTGGTGATCGATCCGTTCAAAGCTTACTTGTATTACAGAGTAGCACTACTTGTGCAATACAGCGCATAGCTGCAGTTCGTGGCAGATGGGGAGCCTAAAACAACAGGATGGTGGCAGCTCGGACTAGTGCTTACACTTGCGGTGTCTCTACAGCTCTCCAGCTGCAATTGCTGCCACTGTGGTTCCAGGGCTGAAATTACACCCCCTCCAAAAGACGAATTTCCCAGAAAAAAAGAGGAAGGGGGTGTCGTCTCGTCCACTGGGTTTGATTTTTCGGATCATATGATGGGTGATCTGGGAGCGGTTCAAGGCGAAGAGACCGACCGGCCATGGCCCTTCGGCCGTGATGCTTGCGAATATTCCGAGCAGAGGCTGCGGGCGTTCAAGATCCCAAGTTGCATGAGCTCCCAGTACGACAATCGGCGACCAAAGGGCAAACCTTAAAGCCTCTTGGTCCCCGATTACCACAAGGGGGGCTTTGCGACAAGTCAAATTCAAAGTTCAATGAGCATTTGATGTCAGGCCAATGAGCCTGACCTCAACGGACTGGCTTCACAGAGCAAGACTTACAGGTACGAAATTGCTTGCACAAAATGGCCAGCCGCGGTAGCCCTCGTTTCCGCTTTTGTACAGCTCTGGGCTGCAGCAGGCTTGGCATCGGAGGAGTGCTATTAGCATTCCTTCATGCCTTTGTTGCGCACATGTCTGTGAGCTGGGTTCCAAGTCCATACCGGATTTTCCATGGGCCATCTTCTACTAGGATCCTACCAACTGAGCGCATCTTGACGACCAGATTTCATACACCCCCCCGCTAGCCAGAAGAAATTGACCCCGTTTGCCATGTAATTCGCATTCTATGACCCTGGTTGGCAAATGCTGACATGGGCGACTTGGCGTCGCTTCTCCCACTCCGACAAGGCCCTTGCCGGCTGACTTTGCATATACATGTACCTAGTTGTAGCAGTAGCAGTGCTACTCCGTACTCCGTCCTCCTGGTTGCTATGATCTGGGGAGTTGGGATCTGCCACTCGGTTGACCCGCGCTCCGGCGGCTGTTTCGACTAGTATTGGCTGTCATAATGTCAGTGGGACTAGGCGCATGCCGTCGCAAGTTTTTTAGACAGTTTGCAAAGTTCATTGTTGTAGCGTCTCGCCAGCCAATCAATAATCTTAGTCAAGAGCCGTTTGCGACGGCGCCATCTACTTGACAGCGAGACCCATATCTCGGAGTCGCCTTTATTACCAAGAATCGACCCTTTGTTAGGAGATGCCCTTGAAGCGTTTTCCTTTTTCCTTTCTTTTTCTCTCTCTCGTTTACCGTCTTATATCCCGGAGAGGACTCAGATTTCAGGCTCCTGACCAGGCTCATCATCACCGCTGATTCCTTATCTCAGTCGTGTGAGTTTTCAATATTTCGACGGAGGTGAGCATAAGGCCTCAAATACAGGGCCATGTGCCTTTTGTTCGTTTACCCACCTGGTTGGTAAGGATGAGCGTATGGGATTAGCCGAAGCGTGGGTTGAACGCCACGGATATGTTACGCGGTTCAATCAACACGAGTCTTACCGATGGCCATGGGGGGACTTTGTAGAGATTCACGCCCTCTGAGGCCCGTGCTTGACCTATGACCAGCTTCGCGTGTCGGGGGAGGCGTCAATGCCATGCCATCCTGATGTACGGGGCGTAAAGGCGTGGCCTTGTGGAGGTGCAGCATGTCCACATCACACGTTCCGGGCTGTCATCGATCCCAGACGATTCGGTGCTTTTTTTGGCATGGAACAAAGGACCCTGAAAGGAGACGAATTGGGCGGTGGTACATGTATTGTCGGCTAATTTTCTATCTGGGAAATGGAGACGAGGTGTTTTGCTGGGATACAACCGCAGGCCGCGGTTTCTGCAATCCGAAGGCATATGAGTAACAGCCTCATGCAAGGACTTATCGAAACACCACCAACCTTGATGACTGTAACGAAATTACTTGTCTTCATTCATCGCCCTACCCTCTTCTCTCAAGGGCCAAGCGCAGAAACCATTGGTACCTACAAGTTGGCCTAGGCTCTGTTGGAACACGACCACCTAAGCCACGTTTGAAATTTGAAATTCAAATTGCTTACGCCAGCGGGTCAGGCGACAAAGCGCCTTGAGATCGATCGCAGAAAGCAGTTGTAACCACTCCCTCCGATTTTTGGGGGTGTCATCCTGAAATGCAGCTCGCCCAGAAGATCGAGATTGTATGGGGGGAGGGAAGCAGGCCTAAATTGCCGCTGCATGGTCTTCAGAACACCCCCTTCGCAAGCCTCCGGGGTCACCGACGATCCCAACTGCGTGGTTTCATCGGATCCTAGTGCCTTGTAAGACGCCTCCAGGACGGGAATGCCTCTCTTCGTTTAGGTAATACGCTGGCTTGAGGAGGCTTGCTGTTTAGGCCGGGTCACTAATAAGCGACCATGTCAAGTCTGAGAGGATAAGCAAGCAAAAAGGAAAGTTTCTAGAAGGAGCAAGGATCACGGCTAGCACCAGGGTGTTACAAAGGGTCCAGTGGACCTGAGCAGTAATATCGTCATTGTTATTATTATCAACATCATTGTCCAAGGGGGCGTGCTGCTACGATGACTGGGGAATTGGGACCTGGATACCCTACGCGATGGGTACCTTTGCGGCACTTTGCGACACCTCGTGGCTTGGCATCGATGAAGAGAAAAGCCAAAAAAACGACACGCCTTCTAAGATTCGGAATGATAATTTCACGGCTCCAGGAATCCTATTGCCCGGAACATGGTGCAGCCGGTAGGATTATCAAACCTGGCCAAGCCCTGCCCCTTCCACTACTATCTCTTAGCTCCACGCCCAATCACGGAACAAGGCTGTTTTATTCTGTTGCCTGGCCCCAAGTCATATGACTTGCTTCCTTTGTCTTTTTCGGAACAAAGGAGACAACATGTACATGCTATACGCCAAATACGCCGATAGGGATTCGAGAGGCTTAGGGATGCCGGATTGATAAGCGGAGCGAATGGGATCCGATCAGCAGGGGGAAATAGGGCAGCAGTTTTGACTATTCCGCGATGGTGCATTATCGCAGGAAATACGGAGCCAGCAAAGCTGCTCAACGCTAGCAAATCAATAGCCCTTGTCTCGAATAGAATTTTTTACAACTGCGCCTAGCCATATGTACTATTTCGATGGCTTTGTTTCATTTTATTCAACTACAACTCTGTTGCAACTTCAACGACAAGGCCTGCCGACAATAATAAGACCGATTGGTGGACTTGAACTATTGCGATCGAGCGACAGCCGGACAGTCCAAAGCCAATCCGTTTAGGTCTGAGAGGTGGCCGAAAGAAGCATGGACGATTGTAGTAAGCTGCCACCCCTGGCACGGCAGCACGGGCAATCTCTATCATCTCGCCTCGAGTCAGTAACTTGTAGTAGTAATACGTTATCCCACCCGGATGCCCCTCTGGACCCGGTCCTCCCACCTGGCGCTCAAATCCTCCCCCCTCTTCTCTCTCCTCGGCCGGGGGGTCAATTCAATTCTCCCTTGACCGGATGTCGGGCTCGATCGGACCGCAGACGGGCCGGGTCTAACTGCATCCTGTAAGGCGACTCGAGCTGCCGGATAGAGGGTAGAAGCAGACACGGGACATGGTCGGGATATACGGAATAGCCTTGTCTTAATTAAAGCTCCGGCACACGGATTGCGTGCATGCGACGAGCTCTGTGCCATTATGACAGCCTTGCTCGTCTTTCGGCACTGAAAGGGGGGGAAATGGATGACATGACCGCAGCTTTGCGCTCGTCTACTGGGAGTTGCGCAGTCGAAGTAGAAGGGGGGTTAGGGAGGGGGAAGTATTTCCGACAGGGCACATAACTCTGTCAGCTTCTAATCTATATTGTTCCTGCTGCTAGCGCTGGGCTGCCGGAAAATTTATTGGAAATTCCTATTCTTTCCTTGCATTTTCCCTTCTCGAGCAGAATCGGGCCACACGTACATGGGAATCAGCAGGCGTGAGATGGCCCCGAGAAAGGAAAGACGACCTCTTGGCAGCCGAATGCGTACAAGTTTGTGCCTCATATATATACGGCTCATTCCCAGGACTGGCTAGATGTTGCGAGAGTATCGAATTGTTATTGTAGGCGATGTAGGCGACGTAGGCGAGCTCTGGTTGGGCTATATTGTTCTAAGGACTATGGCGTTATGCTATCGAAATAGGATTACTATTGTCTGGGCTCCGTGAGGATGGTGTATATGTAAACACGCTCTGCCGAGACTCTCGCCAAGAAGCGCTACGGAACGCAAAAGTGTGACGGCGGACGTGATGGCAGCAAATGCACGCTCAAAGCGCCCCGGCTCTCCTAATCACAGATTCCCATTCCCCCCTCTGCCCCCAGGAGGCATCCGCAACACCGCCCTCGACACCTCCTCGTCCACCCTAGCCTTTTGCAACGAAAAGGCCGGGTCCTCTCTCTTGCCGCACGAGCACGGGAATCCCTTCCAGTCATACCGCCCCACGCCGGCGCCGCACTTTTGGTTCGGGCACACGAGCCGGCCGCCAAGCTCGCCCTTCTCCAGCTCGCCGCGCATCCAGCTGAGAGGTTCGATGAAGAAGTGCTGACAGGGCGGGCGCGTGGGCGGAGGGAGGCCCCGCGCCTCTGCGTCCTCGACCTCGTCGTCGCTGAACGCACGGGGCTTGTGCGGGATGATGAATGGCCCCGTGGCGAGGATGCGGCGACACTTTTTGCACCGGAGCTTAGTATCCGCCGCGGGACCGGCAGACGACGCGGCAGATGAGGAGGAGCCGGCGTGCCGCTGCGATGTCTGTGCGGCCGCTTCGTCCTCGAAGAAGAGCTGCGAGGGGGCCTGGCCGACGGCGAGGCTTTCCTTGGCGGCGCGCTGATACAGCCATCTCTGGTAGATGGGCTGGGATTCGATGTCGCCGTCAGCAGGACAGCCCATTTCCCACCAAAGGTCGAGTTGCGCCATGAAGCCGTCGTTGGGGTCGGCCAGGGGCCTCGTCTTCTTGATGAGGGCGAGAGCAGCGCGGACAGGCTCGCTGGCGGATTCGCCGTCTTGCGTGAGGAGCGTGGAAGCCAGCTCCGAGCCCGCGGAACCGGTGAAGCGCTCAGGATAGCGCCAGAGGAGGTAGGCGATGATGGCGGAGATGGAGCGGGACTTTCCAGCGGCGCAGTGGACGAAGACAGCGCCTGGCCGGAGCTTACTCTGCGGGGGGCCGTCTGGCATTGCTTCTGATGACTCTTGTTTGGAGGGGGCGTCTTTATCGCCATCCAGGCTGATGTTTCCAAGGGCTTTCTCTACGCTGGCGGCATTGCTGCTGGGGGTTTTCTTGTGAGACCTCCCGTTCCGCAGCCCCTCGTCGATGAATCTGACGGCCCTGGGCAGCTCAATCAGGAGGTCCGAGTCCTCGACGTCGTCAATGTCGATGAGGAGGTGGTTGAAGGGCTTGCCATACTCGGAAAAGGGCTCATCCTTGAAGTTTTTGAGATTGATCGGGTTGAAGGACACGAGGGACAGGACGTGTGTGATTTTTCTGTCCAGAAGGGACTGAGAGCGGCGGAGGGCCCATAGACTTTGTGTTTGAGTTAGCCACGAGGTTCAAAATGTATTTACATGTAATGTAGTACACATGTTTGTGTATATAGCATATTCATCATCATACATATACATGTGTACATCGACTCATACTCACCCTCCGACGTATAGATTCGGCACGCCTTCAATCGTGCTCAGAGCCATCTCGACGATGCTCATCTCCAAGGCTTTGTGCTCCTCCAGCTCAAGCTGGTGACCAAACTGCTCCCTCTGCCCCTCGACAGGGGGGACGCCCTCCGGCAGCGGGGCCGGTTTATCTGATGGGGAGGCCACGATTGGTGGCTGGCTTCTGAGCCACAGGCCGCTGCGCTATATCTGCTGAGACGAAAGCTGCGAGATGAAAGCTGTGAGATGCTTGATAGACGGGCTATGAGTTTCAAGTGAGCTGCGAGGAAAAGAGAAGAGGCGATGTGAGTGAAGAGAGGGGTCTTGTCTTATGCGTGAGGGGAGAAAATTCTGCTGTCCGAGCGCTGTGAGACTCGACTCGAGCAAGACCAAAGCCGCAGGGTGCCGACAAGGAAGTGAAGAGGGAATGCCCAAGTGTTCAAGATGAAATCCAGTCGATCTTCCAACCTTGACGCCGAATCGAACGGCCAACTCGCTCTCTTCCGTTTTCGTTCATGGCGTTGAAGCCTCGAGGTCTGGAGCATGTTAGTTGCTAATCCAAACCTCGGCTGCACCGCCACACCGCCACAGCAGCCCCCCTCTCATCAGCCTTACAACAGGGCTGCTCAGCCTCGTTTGCGAACGCAGAGTCCATCGCAACAGCTACAGGCGCTACAGCGCTCCGGCCGGGGCAGCCACAGCACTCGCACCGCCAACGCCGCTACGCCTGCAGTGCCCCGTAGGCGCTAACACGCCCGCCTTAGCACCTGTTATGCACTGAAGGGTTGCACCAGCTGCGGCGATGCGCTGCAGCTCTTACACCCTCTCGCCGAGGCTCGTACACTAACACAAACCGGCTCTTGAAGCGACTCAGATGCCGCGCCTCCTCCTTTTTCCTCATCCTCCAGTTGCTGATCCTGCCGCAGCTCAAGAGGGGGGGGAAAGAGGGGAGGGCGTTTAGAAGATGGAGCCAACTGGAGAGAAAGAAAACCCGGCAGGGCCTCGTCCGCCTCTCGCACGCCCCCCAATAGGCTCACTTCCCGTGTGGAATCTTTCGGCCGCAGAACCAACTGCCTGCAGGTCTCGAAATCCCATCACGATTCTCTCACTCCCCTCCTTGACTCTGTACACGTGCATGGAGAGCATCTGAGAAAAGAAGGGAAGAAGGGAAAAAGTACCGCTACCTGCGTCTACCTCGGGATGTGGTTACATGAGCATCGGTCAGTCGCCATATGAAGCAGTCGACAGCAGAGTCAACAACCACGGAAGCAGCCACGCCTATAATTAGCAAACAGCAGATGATGAAATGAACTCTTTTTCCTATAATTATCACTGCCAGGTATGCAATGTATGTACCCATGCGGCATCCCACTGTAAGCTCGCGGCTTCAAACGCAGCGTCGAGGCTATTGATTGCACACATGCATGTACCCTCGAATCTGCACTATTCAACGGACGAAGGGAGAGCGGGTCTGGATGCTCTCCGTCCAAAGAGAAGGGAACATCAAAAGCTGCAAATTCCTAAACGAGCTAAAGAGAAACATGCACACCCTTCTCTCGCCGGTTGTTGGTGCGCGAATCCCGGGTGTGGCTTATTCCAGGACTTGGCGAGGTACTTTTAATTAAAGCCCATCCGGTTCTTTGATTCCATATTATATCAGTAGGTACTGGCTATTGATAGCATCTCGTAACGCCCCATTTCAATAGTACAACTTGGCAAAAAGAAGAAAAAAAGAGGACATGTTTGATTTTCTTTGATTTCCTTGATTCTTTTTTTGGCTGCTCCATCTCGTACAATCCCAGCCTCGTCAATGCCGTCGCAATCCTACGCAGACAAGACGTCTTTTATCTCCGACTCGCGAGCTCAATAATCGCCGAATTTAGTGTCCAAGGCCAATTTTTTACGAAAGAGCAAAAACCCATACTTGGCCAAGCTGGCTGTCTTAGTCCTCCGTATACACTCACCTTGGCAGACCCGTCGAATAAGCATTCGTCGATACGAGTTTAGCACCCTTCGTGTTATAGTAGTCGTAGTACGCAGTCGTCTCCAGCAAACAAGGGGGACAAAAAAGGCCATCAGCACCATTCCAAATACGCACGCAAACTCCTCCAAGCAAACACGTTAACGGTCTAGCCTACCCCAGCGAACGGTAGTATAAGTCGGCTATTGCCTCAAACGGGGGAGGATCCGTAGGGCAAAACCAGAACAGCCGTTATTTCGCCCCCCTACATACGGAGTATACGTGTATGTCCACAAACTATAAATCTCGCCCTTTTTTTTACGCAACGGGCAGCTAGTCCCGCCCTGTTTCATCCGATGGTACGTGTACCTCTTACCTGAGAGAAACTGGTTCTATAGTTATAACCTGCAAAAGTAAGCATATCGTGGTTCTTAATCTCCGTCGACAAAAGGCCTTTGCACTAGTCGAGGACTTGGCACATGCTTCGAAACTATGCCTATGCTCGCCATCCTCAACCGATACTACCGTTATACTAAATTCGGCCAAAATTCGTTTGCCTTCTCCTTACAATTAATTGAATCTGGGCTAAAAACCTGGGCTCGCCCTGCTGCTTACTCCATACTCAATGCTATGCAAGTAGTATATGCTTGGAGATGATAGTAGGGCTCCCCCCTACCTGTGTCCGTCCTCTCACCAACATTGCCCTTTTCCATTTCTTGATTCGGTCTCCCCCAAAACAACAAAATACTACTCAGCGCATGCGCCAGGTCCCCCATACAGGAATCAGCGCCAGGCCCGGGAAGCCTTGTCGGCTCCCTGACTACCTTGTACCTTGTAGATTTGCCCGTAGGCGTCCCCGCCTCTCTTCGTTTCCCCCCTTCGAACCAATTATTCGCAGCTTAGTAGATGGACAAAGTAGTAGCAGCAACAGCACCACGTTTTCCCATACGGCACCCTCTTTTCGGTAGCATCATCATCATCATCATATCATCATCTGTGCTTCATACATATGTCTGTGTATGCGTATGTGTATGTGTATGTCTGTACGTAAGCACCCAACCTCTCATGTAAACAGAAGATACTCCGCACCCAAGAAAACCAAACCAATCCAGCCCCCCACCTCCAAATAGGGCACTCTGGCCATAATACTCCGTACAAGTACAGCCAACGCACACACACACACGACTCAAAAGAGTCAAGATAACAGCTCCGACTTGCACAAAGTGCATGTTTCTTCCCGGCCAAAACAGAGCTCTGACCAGCCGCTGCACATGCCACATACTTGTACACATCCTGCCTCCCGTCTCCCGATCCCTCGAGAGACAAGCATCTCCTCGAAAGGCAGCTCCCGTTCGGAGTTGCCCTTCTAAGCGGCCGGGCTGCCCAGCACCGCATGGGGGAGGAATCAAGTCCCCCGGACACACAAGAAGGGCCCGTGCTCTCTCTTTCTCGCCATCTAAGCCCAGGTGTTGATGCATCTTCTGCTCGCAAATGTCTCTCTTGTTGTGCCGAGGCAACATCTCGTCATCCTGCTGCTCCCGGCCCGCAGCCCTTCCGCGGCCTCCCCTCCCTCGCTCGCTCTACTCAGCAAGGCATGCCCAGACGATGGCAAAGCAGGGCCCATCCTCATCCTCTTCCTCCTCCTCCTCCTCCTCCTCCTCGTCATCATCACCGTCTACTGCTGCTGCTGCTGCTGCTTCAAAAGGCTCGCCATACATATTCCCGCAACTCCGCACTAGCACCGTAACAAGCATTAGCCTGCCTAGAAGCCCGCCTCCCCTCCCCCGTCATCTTGTCATCCGTTACCTGAGCTGCTCAGATGCCGTACGAAGCAAGTATCAGCAAACGGTCGTGCGTTTTGGATCCCCCTAGCCTTCATCAGTACTAGTTGGCATTCATATTGCTGTACAGTCCTTCACCCGAGTAGGTAATATCGTACTAACCGTCGGTACTACCACTAGCAGGCAATAGTAAGACACCTTAGTAGTACGGTATGTGCAACTCGGGCATGTCAGTTTTGGTCCACCTAGGTATGCATAAATTTGGAACCAGCTTATGTGCATCGTCATAATCATAATCATGCACTCTGTATCCTCATCGCCGTCAGGTTCTAGGTAAATCACTGGCCGTGGAAACTTCAGAAAATTGATTGGATCAGTCATGTTATCATTTTTTTCTTGAATTGCCCCAAATCCATTTTTAAGGCTTGTTCTTTAAAACACTTTTCTACGTACAGGTATATCTTGCCTCGCCCCTTTTCGGTTCTTTTTTTTTTTTTTTTTTTTTTTTTTTTTTGCTTGCTTTTTTATTTTTCTTTGTTCCGTTCACTTCCTCCTTCCAAGCCTAAAATGTCCAGTGCCGTGTGATACCCCTCCATCTCCCATTTGCGTAGCCGGGTCATCTGGAGCCGAAAAGGTCTGTGAAGCCCTTAGAATGAAACCTCGTCATCCTTTGTCATACACGCCCATGGCATGAAAGCAGCGCCCAAAAAAAATCCAGATAGATAAAATAAAAATCGAGGGAGTGAAAATGTCTTTCGCAGCTCCCTCGTCCGTGGGTGGCACCACTTTCATGCGACCAACAACGGCTTCCCATTCCCAGAAGC
This sequence comes from Trichoderma arundinaceum, assembly GCA_025919625.1. NCBI lineage: Eukaryota > Fungi > Ascomycota > Sordariomycetes > Hypocreales > Hypocreaceae > Trichoderma > Trichoderma arundinaceum. Next base: position 233,079 of record JAMQTF010000007.1, on the reverse strand, counting down.
CCGTTGAGAGGCATCTGTACGTCAGCAGCTCCGGCCTGGTCTTGCCAGTAGCGTCCATCGTCTTGTTCGCTGTCGCCGTCACACGACGGCTGGCTGAGCATCTGTTGTCCTTCCACCTAGGCCAAGGAGGGTAGAGCTTGGGCCAGCCTATGCCATGTATCTGGGACCAGGGTCTCACGGTTCAGCCCAACCAGGTCCGTTCATCGTCAGCCACTTGCGTACGACCCCATATAGTCTGGATTTCGCACAGGAGGGTTTGCGACGGCTCCCATGTTCGGCTAGAACCCGATGACTGCTTTGCTTGGTCCTCTCTGAAACACCGCAGCGGACGTCTGCGCATCTACGATTCCCCCCTCCCCCCCCCAAAAAGGACCGTTGCGCGCCATCGTGTCCAGCCCGGCGACTTTAATTGAATCGACATGCGCTGTCAGACCGCTTCTGTAATAGGTGTCCTCGATACAATTCGCTCTAGAGTCGGCCATGTCGATCCCGTAATACTCCCGAGCACGGACGCCAACGGGAGAGGCAAAACAACCTCGCCCACTCTCTGGCGTCTGCGCTTCGAAAACAAGAGCATCAACATCCCCCAGCAAACACGGGTTGGCCGGGTGAACCTTCCGAGATTCAGCTAGCCTGGACTTGGACAGTGGTAAAGGCAGCCCTGCGACGAAAGACGGGAAACAAACGAGATCCTGAATCCTGTGTGAGCCCGTCTTAGCGGCTGACATGGGGAGCTGCCTCTCTTCGCCGAATTCGGCGGCACAGGCGCAAGTGCAGCATGTGCACGTCTCACCCGTCATGAAATCAACCGGGGGGGAGCCTCTCTACCCTAGGATTTTCTGCAGCCCAGCTGCGCGCGGTGGTTTTGTCAGCCTGACTTGTACTCCGGACATCCAATGGTATTTTCGGCTCGACCTCCTCCTGCTCCTTAAAACCTTTGTTAGGCTGGCACCAATGCATTTTCGCCATAATACATTCCATGGGCACACAAGTACCCTACCGTACCCAGTCCCTGCGATTGTGCGCATTTCGCATTTGGAATCACCCTACCTCCGTCGCTGGGCTAACACTATGTGCCCAATAGTGGCGACATGGTCTCCAACAATCGTGATATACCCTTGCTGTATTTACTCGCCCAAGCGGGCTCCCCTTCGCAGAAAAATCACCAATACCTCCAAGATTGAACCCCACGGGATATCTGCGTGCGCTCTGGATCTCTCTTTTTTTGTTTGACACCCAAACGCCCATTTATGAATCAATTGCTTTGTCGTAAAGTCGTTATCAACGAAAGGAAAAGAAGAAGAAGAAAAGCCTCGACCAATGCGAAAATATTTATTTGACTGTCAATGCAATGCAGAGCTCCACTATGTCGCCTCCTGGAGCGGGTATTCCTTTGTTTTAAAAAAAAAAAAAAAAAAGAAGAAGAAGAAATAAGAGAGAAAAATGTGTGGCTATGCCGTCTTCTCAGAGATATAGAAGAAACCTTTTTATGTAGTCTTCGTAAATAATCATCATGGTAACCGCACCACGGCTGATCCTTTGCAGCGCTTCGAACGCAATCATCGAAGAGACGGGTCAGTTTGTTTACCTTGGGGAAGGATCCTCTTCCATCAGACAAGCATTCTCCAGCATGTTAGTCCACTTGCCGCTGGTACCTGCGTGGCTGTGCTTGAGATGCTGCCGGAAGTGGTCTGCCCTGTAGAACTTCTTGGAAGAGTTGCATTCTCTGAACTTGTGCACCTCTTGAAGGTGTCGGATCCGCTCTTCCCAATCCTGGTCAGTAGCGTGTCTAGCCTGGATACCACCGTTCAGTAAGCCGGCCCTCGCTCCAAGTCCCGATCGAGGGAACTCCTCCCCGCAGTAGCCACACGCATCGGCCTCGCCGGGATGCGTCGTCGATTCGTGGAACGCCCGATTATAGCCCGACAGCGCGGAGCACGACCACGAATGACGGCGAACATGAAGAGAGTTCTGGTGTCGCTCGGCTTCATTCTTGTTCTTGAAGCGGTTGCCACAGAAGCTGCACTCATACTGCTTTTCGGCTTCGTGAGCACTAGGCGGATGAGTCAGCACACATGGCATTGAGAACACGCTGGATGAAAGATAAGACAGGTTTATAAAAGGAAACCCGGAAGAAAAAACTGGGGCAGGTGAAAAAAAAACCAACTAGTAGCATTAATGTTACGTACCTGAGCTCTTCAGCTGTCTCAAACTTCTTGGGTTTCTTGGGACAGCATTCGCACATGTAGAACCCTTGAAACTTGGTGCTGCTGGGCTTTTGCATCTCGGCGAGCTTCCGCGGGCTAGCGCCAGACGTTGTCCGTGAGTGCATAGGCGCTCTGTTGGCAACTGAAGCCTTGGGGCTTGGGTTCAGAGAGGCGGGCGTGTTGTATGGAGAGGTGCACGACGTGGGAGAGAGGGCGCCGGGAGATACCCCACCCGGTGAGCGGTGGCCATATGAGCTGGCGGTGGTGGTAGACGGGATAGAAATGGAGGTCATGAAGAAGTTTGGTCGCGAAGGGGCGCTGGACAGAATTGACGTCGCGGTCTGCGGGCCTGTGGATAAGCGAGGGGTGGGAGAGCCGCGAGATGCGCCCTGGCCTGGCATCATAGGAAGGCCAAGATCGTCAGAGGCAGGGCTAGCAGCCCGTCGCTTCTGTCCCGCACCTGCGTACGCATCCTCAATGTGAAGTCTCTTCAGCGACGACGTCTCCTCAATCTCCATATCGTCAGCAAAGCTGCCTTGAGTGGAGGTGGCATCGTCGCTGTTGTTCCGCCTTGACCTGCCTCGAGGCGAGCGATCAGGTTCTGAGCTGTCATAGGGAGAGCGGTGGTCAATTGGGGATCGGTGAAACGGGGTGGAGAGGGGGGAGACGGCGGAAAAGGTGGGTGAGTCTCGAGGTTGCGATTCAAATGGTGCGCGGCTGTGGATAGGGAGCTGGATGGGTATGTTGTTAAAGCTAGGAGCGAACCTGCTCTCGTTCTGAAGTCCTCGTGCGAGATCGCTCACTGGGCCACTGAGAAGAGAGCGCGGGGGCGATCTGTCCAGTGTCCGGATGGGCGTCAGCAAGCTCTTCATGCTATCGCCATGAAGATCGGCTGCTGATTGAAACTGGAACTTGTTGTGGTGAAGCCCGAACAACTCGGCGGGGAGGGAATCGCGAGACCTGCCATTCTCAACACGTTAGTTTTCTTCATTGTCATTATGCTTGTCATGTGTCTGCGAGGTTCGCGCAGGCAGTTGGCTCCCACCTCTCTGTTGAAGCATAGCTAGAGTAGCCCTCGTCGCTGTTGATGCTTCCTGTATCCCTTCTCTTGTAGCCAGATCGCTCTTCCATATGACAAGGGCTCATGCTGCCGTAGCCGCTCGCAAACGACGAGCGACTGGCAAAGGAAGAGCCACGAGAAAAGTCCCTCCTGTCCTTCATGTCGTCACGGTACTGTGTGGGAGCGTCGCCGAAGGGAAGGACCCGTGGAGGAGGCAGCGGAGGAGGTACGTCGTCCCGCGTTTCGATGCCGGGAATGGCCATTGCCGGACTTCTTGAGAAGGGAATTCCTTGGTCTCTATATCGATTGGCACCAGATCCAGGAACGATGATGCTCGGGAGAGGAGGAGGGGCCTCTCGGTATTGCGGAGGGAAGGCCATTGTCGCGATGTGAAGTGGGAGATGAAAGCTTTTGAAGTTCGGGATGAGACGCTGAGAGGAAGAAAGCAAAGGCCAAGGTGGGCCTTTGGCGTGAAATATGTGAACAAGAGGTGCTTCTTGTTACACGCCCATTCGAGTCATGGAATTTGATGATGGCTGACAAAAGTCAATGCGCCAGTGGAAACGCAAACCCGCTGCTTCAGCTACGGCAACGGAGATCCGTCGTACGTGTCGCGTAGGCGAAGCAGGGTAGAAATGCGTAGGTGGCAATGAGTTCGGAGCTTTTGTTGCGTTTTCCAGGTCCAGCTCTAGGGGGGCCGCAAGATGCTCCGAGGCAGTGCGTCCGTAGGTGCGGTTTGGGATGGCAGCTGAACAGGGCAGCAAAAAACAAGAACAGAGAAAGAGGCAAATGTGTAGAAGACGAATAGGATTGGAGAACAAGGACTGGAAGAATGATACACGAAGCCACTAGAGGCAAGTCGAGGGGACCGAAGACATGGGATGCCCTCGAATTATAACAAGTGGGAGGTTAGGACGACTTTTAATGTAGGGGCGAGAGGCGGGAGACCAAAAGAATATCAAGCTTGGACTCCGCTGCTGCTCGACCCAGCGAGAGAGAGCGTGGGCGTGAGACTAGAAAAATAAGAGGAGGGCAGTCAGGGGGCGTGTTTATAAGGGACCAGCATGAGATGGCCTCCAACAAGTGCCAATCCTGTTAGTGCGCGGGTGGTCGTTTGGCCAGAGGAGAACCGGGGACTTGGTTGGACGAGGGGAGCCGTGCGTTGGAGGAGCCATGTTTGTTTCTTGTGTCCAAAAGTAGCCTATCTTTCTTCTTGCTCCTCTCGCCTCGCCCAATCCCGCTTTTTCCTGCCTCCCTCGCCAGCGCCATGATAAAAAAACCAAGAATGAAACGACGGGCCGATGGCAATACAAAATCACAGCAGCAGGGCAATCAGCTGGGGGGCAGAAGCCGCCGGTACCTGATTGCCAACGCGGTACTGCTTGATAGTACCAAGTATTCAAACGCAAAAGGCCGGGAAAAGAGCGAGATGCACCAGCCTTATTAGAGCAGAGCGGAGAACGACGAAGGGAGGCAGAGAGGGGGGAGGGGCGGCAACCATGGTTCCATTCCCTCACGGACCTTGGGAGAGAAGTACCAGGTAATGGTAGAAGCAGAAGCAGAAGCAGAAGCCGAAAGGTGTTCCCAGAGGATCGGTTGACTTGAGAGGTGCGTTGGAATTGGACTGCGAGCTACCCTCCCAAGGCTACTTCATGTACATACAGGTACAAGGAAGGCTTGGAGACCAACGGCCCACGGGTGCGGCTGCTCTAGCACCGTCGTACAAGTCAAGTAGCAGCACGGGATGCGCGTGGGCAGCCCTGTCTTAGTGCCCTATGGCCCTTTTACCTGGGGGGCAGAAATGGCGAGAAAGGGGGGGGGGGGGGGGTGTCCTCAGCGCTGGGCTGTAGGGCCAGCACTGACTCTGTGTGAAAAAAATGAGTGAGAGCGAGAACAGAATGAGTGAGTGCAACACCCCAGTGGCCGGGAGGGGGAGGGGGCGTGGACGATGCAGGCAGGGACTGGTAGGGTTAAGCACGGTGGTGTGCATATAGGCAAGGCCATTGATCCCACCAGTGGAGAGCGCCTCTTTTTTAGACCGGGCTGTCTCTCCCAGGGCTGGACGAGGGACAAGGGGAAGAGGGGGGCGTCTGGCTTCGACGAGGCGTGGCTGTTGTCCCAAGGCAGCGCTAAGCAATTAAGGTAGCCAGGCAACATCCATCTCAGGTTGAGGTGAGCAGCGCGGCCCTGGTGCTGGTAATGGTGCTGCTGGCGCTGGCGCTGGCAAACTGATGATGCCGGACGCTGGACATGCTGGCCCGTCGCTCCATCTCGTCTCTCTGCCGCTCCCCTCGACTCCCATCCTTATACCCGTCCCATTCTCTCCAGTCCCTGCTGTCCCTATTAGTAGCTGCCACCATTATTCCGTAGGAGCGAAACGTAGGGATGCTCGCCAAGAAAGACGAGCAGCAACAGCAGTTTCCAGGGCCCTAGCGATGGAACGGGGAAGAAACGACACCACAAGGGTCGTTTGACCTGCGTGGTCGATAAAGACTAAGCCAATGGCAACAATTCCGGAGCCGAGCCGGAAAGAACATACCTATTCCTCCGGCCAGCAGAAGAGAGCGGCCGACCCTCGCCACCAGAGGGGAGGGGTGTAAGGCTCTGTCAAGCAGCCCTGCCAGTTAGCATTTGGAGTGCAGTACGGATGCCTCGTGCTTCCTCCTTGTGTACGGCGCTCTGCTATAGCATGTATATTTCCATCTCTCGTCAGGTAAGACGACCGCATGTGTATAAGCTCGAATCCATCCTTAGCAGCGCCTGGTATGCCCAGTTCGGGCTCCAGGGCTGGCGTCTTTGGCGCCTCTCCGACAAGGGCAAGGACTTTGGGAGGACCAAACAAGGCAATGGAATAGTGAACCCGGTACCTGAGTAAAAGTGAGCAGGAGACAATGTTTCAGGCGTGCCCTTGGGCAATCATTGCAACACGCTTACAAGTATACCGAATTATAATCCGTTCGTAATACTTACCAGCATCGCAGCCAACTCTTACGTTAGCGATGACCTCTGCGAACCAGGTGTCGTGCTGATCTGCGGAGGATCGTTGCTCTCGGCGCTCGAAGCCCAGAGTGAAGCATGGTCCAACGCCAATGCAGTTGGTGCAGCGCTTGGCGTGGTCAAAACGGAATCCAAGTAAACGCCGTTCATTGCGGCAACAGAGATTTGGAAGCGCCATACAGTTGGGAATGCGTCATCAGGATGGAATTTCCCAGGCGAAGGCCTACGAGCGCGACCCGCGCGACATTCCGAGACAATACTCGGTACTCCGTTCGCGTTATGGAGTACCAGGTATCGGCACCACGTCTGGTATGAGGTACTGTCTTTAGAACCATGATTTGCGCTAAGCTGAAGTAGCGACTACTCAGCGCTGGTAAATTTCGCTGCAGGCGCCAGCCAGCTAAAAGTACACGGAAAGTAGCTGAGGTGGTGGGAAAGAGCAGCCACAGCCAAATAGTACCGCCCAACGCCGCCTTCCCGCCATTTGCTACTATCCCAGTCATCTCAAACCAGTCTCAGTTACCATGGCATGGCCAACTCTGCACTGAGAAAGGCAGCACTGCTCACGCAAATCGCCAGCTGCATCCGCCTCTGCCCACAGCCCGCTGCCGGCACCCTTATCTAATATAAACCACAATGACCATCTCTTATCTATGCAGAACTGGTTCAGGTGCCATAGGTTTGATTCCTAGGTCTCGGGTAGCCTTGGATACGCTGTCCGCCCTGGCATGTCGGCTGTGCTAATGTGTGTTGCAGCATCAAAGAGCCAGCTAGCCCCGATTTGCTATGTGTCGAAACCTGGTGCCTGTAATGGAAATTCTGCCTCTTTGTCTCTCAGCTCCGAACTCCCGTCTGCGTCGTATGCAATTTCCGTGGACATACGACTGAACCCCTCCCACTCAGACATTCTGTGGCTTGCAAGACACACCAAGATTCCGCACTGCTGGCAACGGGTATGCCACCAAACGCTGCGTCTGGACATGGATTGCCCACCTGTCAAGCCGTCCAACCTCAGCTGAGCGGAGCCATGTAGACCTCATACCTGCATCAGGATTTACGCAGTAATTCCGCTGCCTATCGAGCTTCCTGCGATGGCGTCTGCGCCCTACCGGTCCGCCTACGCACGAGCTCCTGCTTCTTGGAGGGCTGAATCGCCCTAATACTAGCCCAGAGCTCAGCTCGCTACCTGCTGACTTAGCAAACACGGCGCCACATGCTGTCCCCATGCACCAAGCACCAGGTACAGTTCTCCGTGCTCCCGCACAATAAGACAGCAGTTCCCCGGAGGCCTTTCAGCACTACTAGCACTTGGATGCCCGTGGACCCTGCCAACCCAGCCAAGAACACTTGGCTGATCAGCTGTGGGTTTCGGCCGCCCTTTCGAGTCGCCGGATCCGACCCACGAACAACAAGTTTTCCTGCGAATACTACTGGCAGCAACCTTTTCCTGTGGGTTTCCTGCTTGGCCGGAGCAGCCTTGACATCGCCCAACTTTCATCAGCAATCACACCGCCTGGCCTGTTCAGCGACCCCGTTATTCTCCTTCCTCTTCCTCTTCCTTTCAAGGCCCTGGTTAAGAGGTACATGTCATTGTTCAAGATGAGATTTGATATGCAGCTAATTGTTGATATTGCCCCGCAGCTCAAGGGAATGTAATATTGTAGGCTCTGACCAAAGCCAGGCGGTCACTGGCGCCAGATGAGCGTCGTGCGCAGGGTTATCCGGATGTGGGCACCAGTGGTGCCTGTCTAACCTGTCTAACCGTGTCATGAGCAAGCCTCTCACAACTCCAAAATAGGAGAAGGAGATTAACTGACACACGGAAATGTTGGCGAGGCTGTGAAGAACAATTAGTCTACAGCGGCTCGGCTTTGCTTGCCATTCTGGCTGCCTTTTGCCGTGAAACAGGTAATTAGTCCATGTGCCAACGGAGATGCGTTCTTGGCAGAGCACCGAGTAACACGTCACGTCACGTGATTATACGGCAAGACCAGTACACCTAGCTACAGGTACCAAAAGCTACGTCTCCACCGTTCTACATGGTTATGGGGTGAACCATTGAAAGTTTCCTCACATGCTGTATGGTATGTATAGTCATCCATGGTCTCAGAACTCCAGACGGACAAATGTGCATCCTTCTCCATACAGCGCTGGCCTCTTTAGGTATGGTGCGTTGGGCTCTGTGAGACGGGGCCCCCTTCGGAGCCGATGGCGCTCCGTATTGACCGTGCAAAGTTGAGAGCCATGATAGTCACAGCAAGGATAATTCAAGATGCTGACCGGGAAGTTTTGAGCACCCACTAGTTGACACGCGCAAGGGGCACTAGCTCATTCAGCAGACGCGGTACGTGATGTCGGCAATTGAAGCATTCCGCAGTCATACACAAGTAGACACAGCGTCCTGTGGCAATGGTGTTGCCAAAAGGGCAAAAGAGAGGGCGCAACAAGCTCCCTCGACCAATCGTACACAACAAGGCTACAGGATGAGGCGAAGAAACGGATAGTAAACATGGGGCACATCACTCCAAGTTAAAATCACGCTTCAACAATACGAGAAGATGCAAACGCCCATGCACTTGGGCCGCCACTAGCTTGGGTACAGTAGTTGATGAATGCTACTACTACTACTAGCTGTTTGCTGGCTGAGCTGCGGGTTGAGCATAACACTGCCTTACAATGCGACGTTAACGAACGAGGGCATAAGCTATTCGGCTCTCAGCCTTATGGAGACGAGCAGGGCATGTTCTCAATTCCGCGTTTAACCATCGTTCTCAAACGCTCACTACCGCTTTTAATCACCATAGTCGTCAACAGGGAACAAGAAGGGTGGGCCGAACATGGCCAGGTCTGCCGCTTCCCCGCCAAAAGAAGGCTTAACAGGCAGCGGATTGTTTTCTACATTCGGCATCCCAGCTTGAGAGCATAAAAGCGAAATGAAGTCACCGTTCATGACTCTCCCAGCCGGCATGAAGAGGGAGGCGGAGGAGGAGGAGGAGGGGTGTGTCATGATGTTGCCCGTAGAGGCCAGTCTTTGTAATGCAAATCGGCGCAAGACACGCCCTGCATCTATATCTTCTACAGCTTCCATCCCTCGTTCCCAGCAAGATCAACTTAGCGGCCTGAATTATCGGTCGGTGCATCGCGCATGAGTCGAGGCACTGAGGAGACAAAGAAAGGGGCAGCGGATTGTTCCGTCTGTTGGACAGAGCGCAGCTGGCTTTCACCCACGGCAGCGACCCACTCAACTACGCATAAATCTTCGAGAGGCGGATTCAGTCACAGCACGCACCCTGGCTCACCAAAGTAGCCACACCAGTCCGCGCTTTGTGGTTGGGCAGCATGTGTGGTACGGCGCCGAAGCGGCAGCTAAGCCTCAACGCCTTCGTCTAGCCTTTTTCCTGCGCACCTCGGCCAGCACCGCCTTAATGTCGCCAGATCCGATTGCGTTTTGTTGGCTCGTTTTACACCCGCCGTCGTATAAGCAGCCTCCATATCGTATAAATAGGCAGTGCCAATGAGCAGTCACATCGGCTCATGCGAGGCCAGGAAATTTAATCTAAGCAGTGCAAAACACTGCTCATAGAGAGTCGGGCCTAGAGATACAAAGTACAAAATGTTGCGAGCAAGCCTCGGCATCTGGGTACGGAGGAGCAGCACTAACCACCATTACCATCAATACGGTCTATCGATAGTAAAATGCTTGCTGTGCCTAGGCTCCACTGAATTCATCACTAGCACCAGATTCGGTGTGCTTCCTAGGACAAGCTTCTCTATATGAATGGCTAATCTAGTAGGGTACGTTGTGAAAACCCACTCGAAAGCTGCCCGTTAATACCAGCTGTGTTGACCGAGGTTTCCGGCTAGTCCCCTTCTCTAGCTCACATCATCAATGTATCTGCGTAGAAAGTCTCCGAGCACGACAGTTTTTCTCGACACAAGCGCTTACAAAAACATGAGCGGAAACGAGACCCTCTTTGTGTGATTCTACCCGGATCTTCCAGAAGCCTGCAGTCCAGTGTCGCGCCAGCTTGGCGGTGATTGAAAGATTAGCGTGATTTCCATGACAAGGTTAGTCCAGAGAGGGGTGATTCGCAAGGCTGAAGCACGAAGACTAATGACTAGTAAGCATTCGCGTACTGCGAACCAGGTAGCCTAGCAATGTCGCAGTGATGCCTATTTCAGTGGTTGAACCGTCTATCTCCTGGAATTATCGTCTTCGGACGAAGGGAGGCAAGAGATTTTCTCGCGGTGCCTTTCAGAGTGGAAGCAGGTGGAGAGATCTTGAGTCAGGATGCTTTGAGCAATGCGATGCATCACATTCTCTCCATTCATCGCCGGCTCTAAAGGTGGACTCGCACGCGTCTTCAACGAAATGAGATTGTTCCTCATATGGCTAAATCTCCAAGCAACTGGACAAAGGTCCGGACGAACCGGTGCGTCGGGCAATTATGCACTATACCGTCATAGAGGAAACGTATGCACCAAGGGAGCGGCTACCTAGGCAACTAGGTTTTCTTGCAGCCGCAGCCCTTGGAGCCTCAGAAAGTGGCGCGAACTATTATTTGCACTTCCCCACTACCAGAAACGTGTAAACGCCTCCTGTGTCACAGCTTTGCCTGTAGGGCTGGAGGTCCGCCAAGGGGCGTGGCCCTTGTTGATTGCTAAAGAACAAAGGGAGAGGGGGGAAAAGGGATCGATAATAGCAGCAAGTCCGGTGTGGGCTAATGTTGGCTTGTCGCCCCATACTCTTATGACTGTGACGAACGCCTCATATCCTGTCTCGCACGCCCAAGCCACCGCGTTGCTGATGGGGTCTCTGACGCCCGCAAGAATAATCGTGATGGCGGGCTAAAGGCTAAGAAACACGGCGCGTCTTACACGAAGAGGCCGAAGATGAGAGCGCGGAGAGATGCAAAGGAAATCTCATAGATGTTTTGGGAGGTCGCCGACCAGGATGTCGTCGAGGTCCCCGTAGCCTGGCCCACCAGCTCAGGAACCGAATTTCTATCCAAACGGAGCCGAAGGAGAAAAATGGGGCCTTTGACGCAAAGCTCCATTTTTGATGTCAACGGCCGCGTCCTATTCGTACGCTCGTATGCATGTACGGACCGAAGGTGAAAAAAGAGGGTCCCGAGCCCCGACGACCGATTCGACAGCCGTCGCCACGCCGTGTCAACTGCCGGCGCAGGTGTGCCGCCGCCAGTTCTCGTTCATCCGGAAACACCTGGGTTTGATTACGGGCGAGATAGAGATTGAATTTTTGATGGCAGCATTGTTTATTTGAGCCTGTTTTTGCTTTGCCTTGGGCTGGCGGATAGGCGACGCGCGCGGCAACATTACAAAGTTCTTCTCCCGACGAGAAAACGGCCGATGGCGGTGTTAGTGATGATGTCAGCAGAGGCGCCATACGGCCGCATCACCAGCGTTCGCAAGGCCAAGCATTTAGAAAGTACAGAGTAATGAGTCCTTTTACATATTATGGGCAAGCAACAAACGATATTGCCAAATATACATACACGACATGATACGCAAAAGATTTGCGGGAAGGGACCGCGTTTCAAGTGGCAACTAGGACGCAAAAGTCAAGAAGGCCGTGACGACAGCGGGCGAGGGAATGACAGCATGGCCCGGTTATCTTGCAAACTTTCGATAGACGGCCTAGACGAGATACGGGTTAGCGAAGAACGCTAGAAGCATTCTAGACGGCGGTCTGACGATTCGCCTAAGAACTAGGCCATTACGGGCAACTTGAGAGAATCATGCGCTGCACCGCACCGGCTTTAGTCGACGAAAATGGATAGAAAGAGGATAACAGTGCCGATATGAAGTCGGGGTTCCCCACAAGTTGCACGCTCCGCGCGAAGGCTACCAAAACAAGAAGGGCGGCCAAAGTTTCCCATGCCCCCGGCCACTAAGCTTCAGGTGGGTGTCGGAAGGGAACAGCAGGGAATGCGCTTGGTTGAAAAATAGAGTGGCAAAGCCCCATGCGGTCCGGGATAAGCGGGGCTTGGGACGGAGTGCATCTTCAAGAGTGCATCTCCTCCGGTCGCTTAGCATTGGGCATGTTAGAGATATACTCAGAGGCTGCGTTGAGCCCTAGGAGTGGACGTCACGCAAATCAGCTAGCCGAAATGCAACACTGGATTGTGTCTTCCTTGGTACGGAGTGCAATGCAGAGAATCGGAAGTCTAGCGTCAGATCGCTTGCTCTATCCCTTCCGATGCAAGATGGCCCCCCCTGAAGATCTTGGTCTCGGTCTGCTGGTTTATGTCGGTCCTACTGCGGGCGGGCGAAGTTTGAGTTATGAGGCATGGAACACGGCTGGTCAGAAGGCGAGAGGGCGAGTGCCGCACGCCCTGCGGGAGAGGTCAGGTCAGCCATGATTGCGTCCTTCAACCTATCGGCCCACTGTCGTGCCACTGTTGAGCCCGGAGGGTGCATATATTGAATAATACCTTTGGCAACTTGTCAACATGTTCAGCCGCGGGCGCAAAGATGACCATTTTCCATTAATATCACTGGTCAGATTGCGCGTGCTTTTTTTATGGCACGTGTGAACTAGGCAGCTTTCCTCTTAGCCTTGGCTCTACGTGCCTTTTCAAGGCTTCAATTTCATTTTCAATATTCAAATTTTTTTTATTTTTTTTTAGATTCTCAGCTTATTAAGAGAACCCGATTGCCATGCGTCAGCGGGAAAATGTCCTATTTCGGGTTTGAAGGTTTGAAGGCATGGCTTTGCGGGGAGCGATTTATGCGCTACTGATCGCGTGGCTTGGTCCTTACGTGGCGGGCTAATGAGTTTCTAGGAAACGCCCTGCCTCCCTGCCGTGTAATTACGCAGCGCGCACAAGTCGCCCGTCCTGATGGAGGTTTTGGAACGACAGGGCTGAACAGGGCATCATGATGACATGTTGGTTGGCAGATTTTGCCACGAAGAGGCCTGCCAGTTCTAGCTTGACTCGTATGGATAGGAAAAAGCTGAGACAGAATTATCTGATAGCCTACCTACGCCTGGGCTATTGATAAGCAGCGAGTGGCTTGCGGAGAAAAAAGCCGAAATCAGTATGAGCTGGATGCCGTAAACGGAATAACCTGGCGGAATATCCCAGAGTGCCGCACTCGCGCTGACTAGCAAAAGCCGAGCTGAAGTTGAATTTGAAGGTTAACGGAAAATATTGGCCGCCTATGCGCGCGCACTACAAATTAACATGTTGCGGCGTAAAGCTATCAACAAATGGAAAGGGGTGGCGGAAAGGGGTGAGTAAGACAGCGCCCAAACTCAGCTGGGCGTTTTGGAAGGATCAATTTGGCGCAGGAGACGTTGGTCATGTGGTCTCTGGTTGGTGTTTTCCCATTTGCGCTTGTCTCTTCTCTTCATCCCTTGGCTTGCCTTGGTGGCTCTTTTGTTGACTCTTACCCAAACAATGGTTCAGCTGGCCAGGCACTAATTCTCACGCAGGCACGAAGGCACTGAGCCGAGATATGCGGACAAAAGTGGTGGACGAGAATGCCTCGGGTCCGAGATGGGGATGGAGTTCGCTGATTGGCGCACTTGCTGCAGCTCCTGGCGCAGCCCCTCCAACCACAGCCCAGCCCAGATGGAGGGGCAAATCTGTGTTTATGAGGTTTAGGCCACTGCTTCACCCAATCGAGTTAAAGCAGCCCTGCTGTAGGGCTTTGCAGGATGGAGACTTGGGCTCATGCCTACGGATCACACGTACAGGATGGGGAGCTAGCAGCAGTACTAGGCAGTATCTGTGCCCCTGCTAACTGGAGTTGGTACCAGCAAGTACTTCGTGCTTTGGCTTCCCTTTCTTCTCCCCCTCACATTGTACTCCTCATCAAGTGGACCTTGGGGGTGTGCGTTAGGGACAACATGACAGGCCCGGCTGATTGGTTGACAGCGACAAGGCGACTGCACAAGGCGCCCATCCCCCAGCGCTTGGATGACAGGGGGTTCCCTTCTCTTACATTAATTGTCTTTCCTTTTTCCGTTCTGTCTCGGCTTCCTTTTTCTCTTGGAGGGGCGCGCGTCCGTACAAGCAAGGCCACAGTCACAGGGCTGAAGGGAGTGGCACTAAATTATGATGCAGCGGAATACAGACCGCCTTGGCAGTCGCAGTAACTTACCGGTTTGCGACTTGATTTGTTTCTGCATGCGCCTCGAACAGCTCGCTTTCTCTTTCTGGGTGACTTAGTGTCCTAATTACTGGGCTAGGAGGCTGAGATGATGGGCGTTCTCTTTGGAAGGGAGACAAGTAGTTCGGGAGGGCTATGCGCTTTGCGTGGGCGCCTAATCACGACGGCTTGGTAGGAGCCTTTCTCAAGTCAGCACCACGGCTTGGGGGGATACGAGATTTCGGTGTTGCGCTGCTGTAGTATAACTGCTGCCTGTTTAGAAAGCTTCCAGAGCTTCGTGTCATGGCTCCGACTTCTCCAGCGCGGATATGCAGGCGAATCCGTATCAATGAGCGTACTTGTACACCGTTTGGCGCGGCTTTGCTCGGCCGAGGAGAGGCCGTGGTTTCTCTGCGTTCGGCCGATAAAGGCCCATTCAAGCCACCTACCAGGTAACCAACCCATGTATGCTCACTTGGGGCATATTTACTTCGTAATCTGATAGCTTCCCAAAGGGGGGAAGAGAGAAGGGGGTTTGGGCGGCACTCTTTTATTCCCCAAGGCCGAAAAAGAATCAAGCACCGATTTTGCTCTTCCTTATTCCCGATGCAAGGGGGCGTACAGACTGCCGCATCTGGAATGCTATGCACAAAAGGGATAATACGGAGCACCAACTAGGGGGAGGGGAGCTGGGGAAGGAGAAAAAAAAAGTTCTCTTTCAAAGCCGGCATCATCCTTCCGGCGTGAGAGGTTTTGTTTTACTACCTGTATATTCCGCCTAGCTTTTTGGACAGATCTCAATGGGAGACCTGGGCAGGGAAGTACCGATGGGGAAGAATCTTGCGCTTATCAATGGAGTCCTCCCACGGTGTGCGAAATGCGTGTTATATTTAAGATGGTACACTAGTTGCAAGGGAGTTAGATGCCCCGTGATGCCTTTTGCCCTACGGTACGGTAATGAGATGACAGAGAGGGAGTCACTCTGGCTCATGCAGCCCTGGCTAACTGGCGGTCGCAGTAACCTCAAGGGTCCTCATTTTACTTGATCCCATTCGCCTTATTACCTCTGGGTCATGTGGGTGGGCTGTTGCGTGGGGGGGGATGATGCTGATGATGCTGATGTGCCAGCTGTTACGGGCGTGTTTGATCGATGGTGGATAACTTATATTGGGGTTTAAGGGCGTAGCGCTGCTGGCGTTCAGCGTAAGATACGGTCAATGCGAGGCTGGTAAGACAAATAAAGTAAGTCCCCATCCCTTTTTTTAGTTGTGTGTATTTGAGATTACGGTGAAGAAGTGCATGTATGTATGTGTTGTACGTCTGAGTTGTTGTCGTTGATCGGGGATCATAAGCTGAGGGGTGGATCTGTTCATCTCAAACCGGATGCCCTAGCAACTTTGCCGCTCGAGTCATTTTGCACTCCGATAGCCTATTGATGTCTTTTATACAGCCCGCAAGTATGCTAATCACGGTAATCGCAGACGTTTGCCCCGTGTCAAACCGGATCGGGCATCCAAAAATTACAAATCATCAGAGGGTGGTCCCAGGTGGTGTTGATGAATGCTTTGAGACCTGGGGCACGGAGGAATAGTAAGCGGTGTCCGTTTTTAAATCCGTCTGCACGCCCCAACATAAAACACGCGCAAAACTCATGATTCAGGGCGAATATGAGACAGAGAGAAGACAAAAGGGCCCCAGGTTAACAGGTTAGATTAGGCGTTGGTGTAGTTATCTCTGGTCAACAGATGCGGAGACACGAATCCACACGCTGCAAAAGTGCGCGATGCCATTCCACAATGAGTCCAGGGTAGGCGAGGATCCTGAGGGGCGTGGCTCCGTATGTAGGGCTGTTTGTTTATGGTCTGTACATGGCTCCAACACCAGCCAAAACGGGGCTCTCTGGCTGATGCAGACTTGGGTGTTGGATCTGCCACAGTGGGACGAGAGATGTGCTGGATGGTGCGTGAAGGGGAAGGCGACAAAAGGCAATTGAGGCGTTTTGCCAGCGCCTGATGCAACGGGCGTGTTATGCAGGAGTCGCCTTACACGGGGCGGGAAGATTATGATGACGGCCATCAGCCGCGCCGGCAGCAGAAAAAATGTCGCATTAGGAAAGATGTCTATCTGGGCCAAATCTCATACCCACCCGCCCTGTCACATTTCACCTGTTGTTTCTTGTCATCTCCTGGTCCCTTGGCCTGCCTGTCGGGTCCATCGGCACCGGATATGTACGGACATGTACGGACATGCATGGCGAGAGTGCACGGAGTATGGGGTAGCCCGCGACTCCGTACGGAGAAGAAGAAAAACCAAAGAGCTAGCCAACAGGCAAGAGACACACACGGCGGGTCCCTCCCATCCCTCAAGGGAAATGGAGCATCTCCCGCCCTTAATGTAACGCCGGCACTGCGCCCGCTGTTGAGCTCCGTTATGTTTACTTGTGGTGGTCATGTCTCTCATCTGGTTTGTTGTTTCGCCCGCAGTTTATTACTTTAACTGGATATTGGGCTAACTTTTACGCATCTGGAAAAGTCAACCCTGGTCTGTCTGGGCGACCCAGATTCTCGGGTGCGAGGTGTGGGCTTGTCGGCAGGCATCATTGATTCACTACGGCTGCTGAACGAATAAGCCATGACGGCCAAGGTGCTGATGACGGATGTTTCTTTAATTGGACTTCCTTCTGCTCCAAATGTGCTCGGATGATTTACTGCTTCCAAGTGGTAGTAGTACCAAGACTTCAGGGGGTTTGGTTTGCGGAATCGAGTCAAGGCAAACTAAAGATTTTGAGCGTGAAAAAAAGGGGGATTCGGGCATCAGCCACGCCCTGAATTGCTCGTTCTCGTTTCATCCCACCGCGGACAAGACCAAAAACGAAGGGCGAAAAACATGTCATTATCCTCCTCAAGGACGCCTTTTTGCGCTTTCTCGTCTTTCTCCTGGCCCTTTCTGCTCATGTTGGTGAGGGGTATAGTATATTATCCAAAAGTGCCGAAGCGGCGGAAGCGGCGCGCTGCGGCAGCCGCGGCATTACCAAGACGCCAAGGATCGAGGCATCTAATGTGATTCGGGCGGACGAAGCCAGAAGGGACGGAGGGAGTAAAAAACGGACGAACAACGATCCCAAAAGAGAAAATGCCGCGACGGGCAAGAATTGGACTGGCTCAAGCCACAGAAAAAAAACAAAGAAGGCGGCCAACCTGAGAAGGGTAAGGGATGGCTTTCGTTTGGGCTTTACCGCTTAATCGTCCTCCCTTTTCCTCGCTTTCGTTTATTCCCCATTCTTGAGATGACTCGTCGTGATGTTTACTCAACTCTCACGTCAAAATACAAAGGTCAACTTAGCATGGCGGTATGGTTAAACAAGCGAGCCCGAGCGGGTTTTTGTCCGCAGCCGGTCGAGTTCCCACCTCCAGGTAGCCGGGATGGATTAGTAAACGGAGATAGTTGCCTACAATAGGGCGATTTATGTGTTGTCCCGACGGCCTGAAATCTAAACACAGGAATAAGCCTTGGCTGAACGAGATTGGAGTCGGAACTAGCTTCTTCTCCTAGGCCCAACCGAAAATCCAAGCCAACACCCCCCCTTCTCTCTCTCTATATCTTCTCTTGAACCTGGAGACCCCCCTGGGCATAGGCCCACAGGGCTTGGGGATTGCGAAATGATTCTCTGGGCTGAAAACCAAGCTTCGTTTGTGTCTGCTGAAGGGTAATCAGGATAGGACATCCGTATACACGCGTTTGCGACAATGCCAAGAATGTGGGAATAATTCCGCGCCCCCGTGGCAGAAACTCAAGAGGAAACACACGTAAGTCCTATCTCGAGCCCTTTTTTCTTGGCTTTTCTCATCTTTTTTTATTCCTGACACACAAGGTGCGCCGGGTATAGGTAATGCCAAGACAGGATAGGGAGAGGTTTCGATTGGCCATGATACGGGGACCGAGCCGCCTGGCAAATGGGGCGGCAGAAAGCAACTCGGCGGGATGGGTCGATTTTTTTTTTAATTTGTTCCTCTCCGAGTCCCGTATTGGGGACGTATACAATGCAAAAAGGGCGTGGCAACACCGATTGATTGGGCTTTGTATCTCCGTCGCTCCGCACATGGCCGCGGGACCTGGGGGGGTTTACCTTTGCAAAATGCCCACTCGTACACGTGCTGGGCCGGGCCAATTTTAACCCAATACTATGGAGTAGCAACTCAAAACTGACTGTGTGCAAAAAACCTAGCAGTACTAAGGAATACGACTGCTATACGGAAGCACCATAAGCCGCCCCTCGTGGGGTAGGGCCAATTCCCCTCTGGCAAAAACTCTCAAATTCCGCGTGGCGTCCGTCGGCAGGTGGATTTTCTTGGGGCTGAACCGTCGACTGGCTCCAGCAAGCTGAACTGCTTAGCGCAAGCAAGCTTACATGGCTAGCCCTCTATTACCACATCATCTCATTTAATTTTGGGGCGGGCTTGGGATCTTGCCCATACAAACTAGTCCGACTCTTGGGTAAGATCCAGTCAAACGGTGAGAGGAGAGAGAGAGAGGAGGGAGGAAAAAAAGTGGCGCCCGCAAGCCCTCTTTTTTTGTTCTTTCTTTGTCTCAGCGCCCTTTTGTCTCTTTGCTCATCACTCATCGCCCAACGGTTGCTTACTCCGGATGCTTTTCGCCCTTGTGTGGTAGACATACTAGTACAGGAGATCGCCCAACCGGCGAGGCGGAGTGACGTTGGTAGGGTTGCATTCATTCAGGGCCTTTTCTCTCTTTTGCAACGGCCCATATCTTCTCCAGAGATCTGTCATTCTTATCAATTTCCTTCCCCCCTCCCCCCCAAGCAGGGCTCGGATATTAAAGCCAAGTATGTACGTAGAAGTTTCAAGGCTAAAAAGAAGCTCGTAAAGGTACGACAGATACGAGTTGATACCTCCGTGCCTTGTCGCAAGAGACCAAGGGAAAATGAAGGCGCCTCGCCTCATCTCACCCCACGGACCTCTCCCCAAGATGCGGAAAGGCTTGGCCGGTGTTACATCCGCCTCCCTGCTAACGAGGGGCAACCGGTTTTCTGGGCAGACAAGGGACGCTGCGGAAGCTCGTGAAAATTGCTGTTGCTAGTAATATCTGCTGCGGAGCTATACTGCCACTCCGCACTAGAATAGCCTCATCTCTTGACGAGGCTGTGAAGTAAGTGATTACATACAGTGATTACATACTGCTTCATATTCTCCGTATATTTTGAATAAAGTTGTGCTTTAGGTAAGCGGTGCAAAGTGCTCCGTTGGACGCCGACAATCTAACTGGATGGAGAGTCGCGCACATTGGTAGGGCTGCTTCTGATTACTTTACACGTCCCTACGAGGCTTTGGTGCCAGCCTTATCATCATCATGGGTCATCATGGGCCTCAACCTTATACCGAATGGATGGGGGGTTCATGGTGTCGTGCGGCTGAGGACGCCCGGATGGTCGGGCTGTCGGTAAGGACGACTTGAGGGGGGAAGGGGGGGCGTACGAGTACTATGCGGCGTGCGTTTTTAATAGCAAGGTACGTGCTAGTGCACATTTCATATGAGACCCCCCCTTGCCTGTCATTGTCTGTACGACTGTGAAGAAGCTTGGAGACAAGCCTTGTCGCGGTTCGTTTGATTTTTTAATTTGTCGCGTCCGTCTAGGAAGAAAAGAAAACAGCGCCATTACGCAAGGTTCGAAAAGGGACAAGTAAAACGGGGCAAGGGACCGTGACGATGGCTCAGACTATTAAAAAGACGGGGCTGTAAGAGTAGCGCCATCGTAGATCGGGATGGCTGAATCTCCAACACCTGATTCGTGAGTTTTACGAATGGGATGCATTGATTCGTAGGAATCGATGTTAGTCCCTTTTCCCGTCTCTTACACTCCCCTTCCCATGGCTTCGCTCTTCGCGCTCACGCGGCACCGGTTCCTTCTCACCTGGAACTAAGTCGGAGCTTACCCGAAATGCATATGCAGAGCACGCGATTCACCTTGCTTATTGCCGTTGGCGATGGTGGTGGTGATGATGATGATCTTTTGGAGCATGGTTTTTACTCCATATGGGTAGCATTTTGGGCGTTTCTGTTCGGAAGGCGCCATGTATGTGGGCATGGGAGGAGTCGATGCAGAGATGCAGAGCTCTGCTGCGTCCACGCTCTGTTTTCCCCCAGCATACCCCCCATGGCCGTCATCCTCGTCACCCATCACCATCACCATCATCATCTCGACTGTCAGCAATAATGGCAGTTTGTGGTAGTACTGTACGGGGTATTCTCGAATTATATGTAAAAAGGGAGAAATCAGACAACTTGCGGGCCTGGGGGTCTCCGCCGACTTTGTGTCTCAATATGGCATGTGCTTATCACGGGTTGCGAGCCGTGTGTGAAGACGACTAAGACGGGCAGCAAGTATATCGGAGAAATCCTGACGCAGTGCTCTTGAGCAACCCGATCCTGGCACAGGGCGCATGCTGGCTGTAACCAAGGCCGCAAGGCTTTGCTGCAACAGTAATACTGCTAACTGCTGCTTGTAGGTACATGCCTCAAGGGTAATACCAGCACATGTAGTAATCTTCTGGCACTGCCACCTCCGGGGGGGTTTGCGTCGTTTTGGGGCGCGGGAGGCAAGTTCGGCCTCAGCAGGTAGCCGAGCGGTTTCGCTCCAGCATGTGGGAAATTGTACGTACGCAGCATTTGTCAAAGCCTGGTGCGCTAGCCAGGCTGCATGACGGGCTGGCTGGTTGGTGGTGTCTGTCCATGGCTCGGAGCCTATGCAGAGACCGACGTCAGTCCAAACAGCTTCTCGTTGCATGCCATGCCAAACCAACGTCCTTCAGGGCAGTAATTTGCGAGAAGAGGCCCGCGGACAGCCTCACGGTCATCGCTGGCGTCATCGGGCATGTCACCCTCAGCACTCGGTAGTTTTGCTCAAGGCAGAAGTCCTCTTTTTCTGCCCGTGGCAACAAAGCCCTGGCCTTGGGCTACAGTAGCTGGACCGGTAGCCGCGATGCCGCTCGAGATGCCCTCACCCCTCCCCTTTTCTGCGGGAGAACGACAGACAGACTGACGATGGATCATCCAGCAGATGCCGAAGCAGAGAAGGAAGAAAAGAGCAAAAACAGACACCAAGAGCCAGCAGGCGGGGCAAAGCGGAAGACTCCACTCCCAGGGCACGCCATGTGCCGCCACCTTCCCGTCCGCTAAGACTTGGGGAGGAACCGGTACGGAGCCCCGAGGTACCCCATAGGAGGACAAGGCGCCCTGCAGGTACTTTGTCTGGCCACACAGTGGGAGAGGCTGCGGAGTACCGCTACCTCAGCGGCGCTGCCTAAGGCCACAGGGCACATGGGATGGAGCAAGGCGGCGATGCTAAGCCAAGGTACTCCGTAGATGTGCCTATTTGTAGATCCCTCGTGGCCGGGAGCCGTGCCTTGTACACACGAAGTCGCGAGAGGCAGAATCAGGCGAGAGGAGACGGGACGAGAGGGGGGGAGGAGCGGCTTCGAATCAGAAGATGCCGTGTCCCGGACAAGTACAAGTAAGTATGTGACTCTGCACAACCCAACCACAAAGCAGCGGCGTGCCGTCTGCTGCATACATGCACAAGCACAAGCACAAGTACAAGCACAAGCACAAGCACAAGCGCGAGCACAGGCATGCGAGTGGCGCGCTTTCAGCCCAATGAATCCCATGTCTCGCCATCTCTCTGCTCTCTTGCGACTCCTTCCGGTGCGTGTTTGGACATGTAAGAGCATGCCGCTGCCGCTGCGTCGCCTTGCGTTGATACACGCACGCCTCCCTTCAAGGGTCGGCCGAACTGGTTCCCTCCCGTAAGCTACTAAGCCGTCAAAGCACCTCCCGAGCGGTACATGCGCAAAAGGCCGATGCCCAGGCGGCGATAGGGTCGGTGGTTTGGCTTCGGCCGCAGCAGCCAGACACTGGCGACCCGCTGTGCGCCCGTCTGTGTCTCGCTCAGCATCTACTTGCCATTGCTGGCGGCACGACGAAAGCGGTGCTGCTGCGAGGCAGGGGGGAGGAGGACGAAGAGATGGAGGAGGGGAGAGGGGCGTTTGTCTTTTCCCGCACGGAGCAGTTCTTGTACTAGAAGGAGAATGGACATGGACTAATGCTGATGTCGCCAGCAGAGACAGCAAGAGCTTTGGCCCAACTTCAAGCTGCGTTTTGCTAGGTCCAGGGCGCAATGAGGGCACATGGGTGATTGGTGAACTAAGCGGCGGTTGCGAGATAATGCACGCATCGCAAAAAGTGGACATGCCCTCGATGGCTCGAGTCATGGGGCGGTGCCCGTCGTCATGCTAGTTCCTCTTTGGATCCCAAGGAGAAAAAAAAAAAACACCCAAGCACAGGGGGTCATCCATCGTGGCGAGCTAGCGGGCAAGTTTCGCTGAAACTTGACACCGCATGTACTTAGTGTTTGACTAACAGCGGTTCAAGCGTGAAGCTCCTTTTTGCGGAACACACCGCGCCGATGTCCAGATTCACACTCATCTCGGCGATGAGGAGGAGGCTGCACACGGCTGGTTGTCTCACGAAGGCTCTCGATGCCAAGGGAGGGAGGGGGAGGATTCTCTTTGACGCACGCCCTTTGCAAGAGCATCTGGTATAGTTATTCGGCAGCATTACCTGTGCATGAGAGCGGAGGGAGCAGAGACAGCAGAGCGCAGAAATCAAAGAAGCGGAAAAGTTGGTCCTGCTGCTCCAATTGCTGGCCTTGGCTGACAGTCCCGCCGCCCCGCAAATCTCCATCCACGCCCCCTTGATCGAAGACTTCCAGAATGCTTCTAGAACTCTTCCCCTTCGGGGCAAGCCGAACGAGGCCAGGGAGCGCGCCCCTCACCGGTGGATTTTTGCGGGCATGCGAGCGAACTTTGGGAGGCCGTGCTTGGGAGTTGAGGAGATTGGTTGGGGATATTGAGGGGTAGGTGCAGTAAACAGAAACGGCAGGGCTTGGCATCCTTATTAATGCATTTCCGTCTGCGAACAAGTACGGAGGTGCGGAGAGGCGCGGAAACCTGGACCAACGCGGAGGACGGCAAGCATACGCGTACAAGCGCTGTCTTGGACGCGGTATTCGGTGTTGCAAATGCTTCACTTGGTGCGTTGCTATGGATATGTCTTTCCATCATGGCATGACTCTCTCACTCAACACTAGTAATATCCGTGATAACAGGGGGGGAAAGACTATAGACGGAACAATCCGTACTCCCTACCGGCGTACTTACGGACCGCGGAGCTGGTATAGCTACAGAAAGAAAAAAGGGCCCTACTCTGATGTCCCTTGCCCTCTCCCTTTTCCTTTAACCGAGCCTAATATTCCGCAATCTTCTCAGGCGGCTATTTCCTTGCTCGCTCGGCAATGTCAACGGCATCAGTCGGAGGAGGAGGTGGCTGAGTGTAATACATGCGTTTTACTCATGTCCATTACGGCACATGAGAGGTGGCCATGACCTGCATGAATCCCCACCGGCAGATTGCAATCTTGCAACCCAAAAGAAAAACAAATCGGCAGACTTGAAAAGCAAAAAATGTGCCTATGAAGAGGCTAATTGTCTGGCATACACACCACAGGGACGGGATGGCAAGGCACAATCTGCAGCGTTATCTACACCTACTCCCGCTTCTCTGGAACGTCGTGTGTCGCATCACATATACGGGCGTAAAACATCAAATCATCTCATGCGCCTTATTAAGACCATATGCGCCAAGCGTTGGGACGGATTCGGCAAATGCGTCTTGCCACCTACATGAGACCAACGATGGCCGTCCAAGTGGAACTGGCCGGAGGACATCACGCAAACATGCCAAAACGGTATCGGCCTTCATTGTCCAGCTTGCATTGGGGGTTGCCAGCGGGCGCGGGAAATAACATCAGATCGTTCTAGATGCCCCAACAGCGATATCCGTCTCATGACCTATTTCCCGCGATGCCTACACCGTAATTCATAAAAACGGGCGCGGAGTGTCGGTGCTCTCGCTAGGCAGCAACAATCCGTACTTGGCGTGGTGTTGCGATCGATGCTGTGCTGATAACAAAGTACCGGCATGTAGAGTTCAGTCTCTCCGGTTCCTCTTTGCAGCTAAAGTAGTGTTTTGTTTCCTCTGCCCCTTTTGCCTTTTGCCTTTTGCCTCTTTCTAATCAAAATTAACATTATCCTCGGGGCAATATGACAAACCGGAGCCCTGCCGGAGGTGCCGGGCCCTGAGCGGGAGCCAAGTCGGTGCTGCATGCGTCCGTCGAGATCCGGCCTCGCTCGGCGTGATCGGGACGCCGACCCAGAGACATGCCTGCGCGCGCAGTCCCCAGATGGGGGAATAGGTTATAGCTTTTACGTGGGAGTATGCAAAAGAAGAAGAGGGCTAGAACCTTACGCCTAGGCTAAAGTAAGCGCTACAGCATCCATCGAATGACCTTGCTCGCAAGCTCTCCTTCAGGGTCTAATCATATGCAGGTCTCGGTATTATTGAATGACGGCTGCAGGGCTGTACAAACGCCCGTCAGCCGGCCATGGTGGGGGGTCATAGAATTTTTCTCTCGTCATGCCCTCTTGAAGCAAATGCGAGGCAGTAGTCTGTTTTTTGACGGAGACTTTGAATATTCTAAGCGCGCTCACCGGCACTTGGAGGCCAGATTTTGCCAGATCTGGCCTGGGGGAGCATTTTGACATGACACTATCGAATAACCCATTCATGCTTGATGCCCAACTACCACTGCTACTTCCAGACAGGCAAGCTTCGAAAACAAACGCCAGCAGATCTCAACCAGAAAGGGGGTGAGCTGCGTTTTTTGGGGCGCATGAATTGAGTCTGCAGTGCGTAATGTGTGCGCCTTCCGCTGCAGATCCACGCGACACTCACATGGCCTCTTGGTGAGGCTGTTTGAAGCTTAGAGAGTTGCCGTCCCAGCACGTGGAACCAGTCACAGCAGACGAAGCTGTCTTGCGTGTCTCTTTCTTTTTGAGTTTGTGATGCTGGCCTTCTACTATACGGCCCTTTTGCGGACCAGCAATGGCTGCGTTGCCGTAATACTGCTCAGCATCACAGCTACGTTGCCAAGTTGGCACTCCTCAGCGTTATACGTGTATGTACTTGCATGCAACTGTCAAACGGTCATAGGACGGCGCAGTGACAGGAAGCTTTCTCGGCTCCTCCGTCTCGCGGACCCTGTTTCCCACCTAGCAGCCCTACATCGTCATCCCTATTGGGGGCCTGGGGCTCATTGACTTTCCCAAGCCCACGGGTTGCCGCCACTTCCAGCCGTGTCCGGTCCCCTTTTCTGCCTCTTTCTCTCCTTTGGGAGCTCGGCTAACTAGTAATGATACAGACCGGAAAGGCTACCTGCTGATTCATGCGTTTCCCGTTCTGGGCAACTCTAACACTAGCATGGCGTGGAGCTTCACCCAAGAGTTATTAATCGTTGACCCCGAGGGTCCGCTCACGACGCGGACTGCTGATTTATTGACCATCGTCCGACATTGGATCACGGTGACCGACAAAAACGCCCGTAACGGCTCGGCGGTACAGTATTCATATTGTCTTGCCGGTGCCCGTTCTCCAGACTTTTGCTATGCTCAGCTTATTATTGCGTTGTCGTCTCCGACTATGGCATCCGACTTACGCCATGACCCTCGGCATGTCACTCGAAAAGGGTGATTAGGAATCCAAAATCTCTATTACCGAGAAGGCACTCCCCCTGCCGCGCATGCCGGAGTTGCGACTCGGGCGTAAGCTGTCGCTTCTTTCGCGCATAGAGATTGATTCGTTGCCTTGCAGGAACAAGATCCCCTGCCTCAAATGATCTACCATTAACTCCATAGCCGGAGTTAAGCCAAATACGCTCTCTTACCAGTATCGTGATCCTGCCAGGCAACTTGCCCTGTTGTTAACTACAAGCCCGGGGGTGTCAGTTCAACCTGACGCTGGTCCTGCTGCTGACAATTCTCACTTTACCCCAGCTTACGAGCCATACACGATACAAGCATGTAGCAACGCAACGCTCGACCAGGAGCCCTCGACATCACACGCAGACAGTGATTGGACGAAGAGCAAATAAGGACACAATGACGGAATTAGAGAACTCCAGACATCTGCTGACAGGTGGCAAACGGTTCCCTCTTCTCCCCCACCTCCCTTCCGTTCACTTCCCGCGCGTGAAGCTTTGACAACGGCTATACTTACTCGTGTACTTCCATGTACAAGTAGCATGTAAGCTTGCCGTGGGTCGAATTCTTCTAGAAGCCCAAATGACATAGCCCGTGGAAGCACGTCTTACCAGGAACAGCAAACGCCCATCCGAGGCGTCCGCTCGCGTGTTATGCTGCACTTGTCGGGCTCGCCAGCACAAAGTTTTTTTCCTTTTTTTTTTTTTCCTTTCCCCAAGAATGGCCCTCACGTCATCCTAGCCGCGTCCACCGTTCATCTCAATTCCGCATTGAGTATCCATGCAACTCCCTTATTCAGCAAAAAGGGTTTGCCGGTTCGCTTGTACAATGGAGCTCCAAGCCCAAGAGTTGCGAACCATCTGCTCGGGGCCTCTTTCCTTTCTGGGATTCAGCGATCCAACGGTCAAGGAGTAATTATAAACCAAAAATCAAGAGACAAAGTCGATAGGGCTGAGGTTGGCCGACGGGATGTGACAAGGTAAGGCTGGCTACCCCTTTGTCACAGAGTAATGGGGACAAAATACCTTGACAAGTCTCCTCCCGTTTCATTTTTAGTGCCCCTTCAACACACCACTAAAACTAAAACAGCCCCAAAAAGCTTGCTGCTGCCGCTCGTCTAGTGCGAGGGAGTGCTTTTCACTAGCAATCATGCACGATGACGGGTTTTCTCTCGGCCGATTCGGCCGAGCGAGGCCAACCCGGAGGGATGGACCGATCTGGTTGAAGCCTCCGAGATGGCGTTCTTGGCTCTGTCTCTGCTCCGTCCGTCGTACCTCGTGTCGGTACTTGTACTTGCTCCGTGGTCTACTTAGTAATGCAGCTCTCGATGCTTACAATCTTCCCCATTCGACAGGGCTGCGTGTCAGTTTTTGGGGGAGGGGTGCTTCTGGGGATGGCGTAGCATTCCGCAGTCGCACTGGAGTTCCCCATCCTCTCTTCCCACCTCTAGTCTCCTACCCCCCCTCTGATTCTTCGTATGGGATTTCAAATTGGGAGACCGGAAGGTTTTGAGGATTGGCGCATGTGGTTAGCCTGAGCGGAATTTGAGAGTCGTAAAGCCTTTTTTTTTTCTTTTTCCCTCGCTCGCGCTATTAATCAGTCATTGGTAAGAGCATCCGGAAGGGCGGAGGGGGGCGTTGGCGACGGCATTCGTGTTTGTGTAAGACTCTTCACGGGATGGATCGATAGGCGTCTGACAGGCTGCTCTCAGATAAATGAACTCATAAAAGATATCGAAGTTGAAAGTGGGATTCACAAGGTGGACAGAAGAAAAGGGAGGGTGTGCCCACGAATGGTGGTGTGACGTGTAATACAATGCGTGGGATAGAACAGGGTTTGGCCTGCTTCTTTCTTTGCTATCCCGCTCATTTCTCCGACTCTATTACACGAAGGAGGAGGAATTTCGGTGACCTGGATAAGAAAAATGGACGCCGGGATATGTTTCCTCTTATTCCTTGTTTCGAACAAGCGTTCGGGGTTTGCGCATTGCGCAATATGCTTGCCGGCTGAATTCCTCTTCCTCCCCTACCCTCCCCCACGGCGGTCATCATTTTCCCCCGAAGCAGTTGGGGCCCTCTTTTCTGCATGCAAAACGTAGTAGTATTGCATAGGCGACGAATGAGGATGGGTGTTCGGAGACAAAAATTAACGTGCCATACAGAGAGAGAGAGGTGGTGGCATTCAAGCTCTTTCTGCATGGTACTTTGGACAAATGTGTACGGCTGCAGGCCCTGCAGAGGGCAGGGAATGGCGATTTCCTCCAACTCGCCAAATCCCGATGGATCGAGAACGCGTGACGCCTCTGACTGGCCGGGTTTTCGCTCCAGAGGGCCAGTCGGCGTCAATGCAATGCCACTGTAACGGCATGAAGTCGCCAAATACCGCTTTGTTATTTGAAGACTAGAAAATGTTGCTCTTGGCATGGATCGGCCTGCTTCCGAAGGTCGGCATATTGATGCCCGATTTATTGTAATTGGTGCTTGAAGCCCTCTGCTCGTTTGGCCATACACCCTCCAAGAGTTTCGATGGAGGGGAAATCCTTTGGAAAACGAGCAAGGGATCATGTGTATGAGTAATCGAACTGCCAGGATTGGAAGCTTGAAAGCTTAAAGGCTAACACAGTTAATGATGTGCATGGCCGATGAGAGAGCTGTCTGTGTGAGTAGTGTAGGTGCTTCGTGATGCCATCTGAGAGTGAGTCTATGCACATGGAGTTTGAATAAAATAGCCTCTATACCATTTGAAATACCTCTTTACTTGCTTCAACCTATGTACCTATCCGGAGAATGTATGCTTCAAATAGGTGCTGACTCCGTCATGCAGGCATAGATTACTCTGTAAGGCCAGACAGTGATTCATGAGAATCATTGCTCCTGCATGCAAACATTCTCTTGCTCGAGTTTATAGCCCGTACCGTTAAGGGAATGTTCTAATTTGAATATCCATATTATGTGCTTGAAAGTAAATGGTTGCTCACCGTCACTAGATATGCTGTAAGTAGTTAACCTATACTTTGAACACAACTTCTGCATCTGCAAAGACGAGGCCTCAAATATGATACAGTGGCAATGAGACATTAGTACCTATCTCTGAGTAAAGATCTTTTTCATATATACCATCGAGTAGTTTCAGTGAGTTGCCGAATTAATAATAAAACGTATATTATGCAGGTGTTTTTCATATATAGACATCTCACCTGTCATACATGGTGCATGGTAATTATCAATTGTGGCCTGTGGAAGGCTCTTTAGATGTCAACTCTACAATAACTTTACTTCCGTCTAGGTTCTTCGAGGAGCAGACGCTTAGATTCTTAGCAGCTTTTTCTGTAATCATGAGAGTTTGATCCTCCATTGATCGAGTTGCACATGCAAAGAAACCATCACTTGCGAAGAAGCTGTTATCATTATGTCGATACGAATTCCAAGACGCACTAGTGTAGTGTAGCTAATGGATAGTAATTTGGTGCATACTATTGAACAGGTAAAGAGTGTTTCGTCTGATTTTGTGGTGCTCTCTACATCGAACAAGCTGTCACTTTGATAGAATCTCTTATAGATGGGAAAAGCGGCATTACTTCCTTAATCCAAAAACCTGTATTCGTTTCAAGGAGTTGTAGCTATTTGTTTTTTTATTCTTTTAGAGCATGTCTTGAGCTAGTATTTGGGTTGAAAGACGCGCATCTATAAATGCCTTGGTAATTGTAGTGGCTGAATCATGTTGAGCTGTCTCTGGCGCATCGAAGGCTTCCGAACGGCAGCCGTACATAATTCAGATAGCATACAAGTCATTTTAGAAGTCCTGTTGATTCGTTGTACACTAGCTTATGACGATGTTGGGGTTTGTTGAATCTGTAAACTGGCAACTTTACCTATTAGCTTGACCTATGTGTAAGTTTCACTTTGACATTATGGCGTCGTTTTTGTTTATGGAGAGACTATAGCCCTAGAGCTTTTAAAGAGCTCTAAGCATGAAACAAAAATTGAAATTGGGATAGATGTTCTTGGGAAACGTTTACCGAAGGTATTCTTTCGGCTTTGAATCAGGTTTGCACGAGTACTGTCTTGGGAGCAATGCTGGGGTGCTTGACGAAGTACCATCTGGAAAACATGGCTATTTGATGATACATACTGTCAGTAGCATCAAAATTTCGATCAACTGGTATACACACTCAACTTCGAGATAGAGAGCAATGGAGATATCATGCTATCTCCGCGATGAAGCAACTGGGCACATATTGCTGGGAGACTGCCTTTGCGACTAGCATGCTGTTATTTGAACACCGCAGCGGAAAGGCTTTGCAGCGCACTGTTGAATAGAATTGATTGGTCTTTCCAGTCTTTGTCAAGGGTAGTGGTATGTTCGTCTGTATTTTCGTCTGTATGTGAGAGATTATTTGGTCCATATTACCTAGAAAAGAAGAGCTATACACTTAGGCGTAGCTTTTCAACATAGGCAATGCAAATATTAATGTTCTAAAAGTTTCTGCTACCACCTGGTACGAAGAAGTATTCTCATAGCTATAACTAGCAATCACAACTGTGCCAAAAACTCGCCTGGCACTTCTCCAGGCACGCCGCTTCAACGAGAGGACCTCAATCTACAATACTGAAGGGATATAGGTTGCTATTCCAGATCTTTACTATCTTTTCTTTTCAACGGATTAAACTATTTGCGAATAATAACGGTGAGAGGTCTTTGCGTCGAACATGAAGAATTTACTGGTATTCATTTACGTTCCTCAGGCATGCAGGCATGGTTATATCTGTATAATCATGAACCATCGCATGGCAAAATAACTTTACTGGGGTTTCCGATTGTGAATATCATTTACTGGCCAGGGAACACTAGGGACATTTCCTCTTAACTTCAACCGATTATATTAGGCTTTGTAGCGTGTACAATGCATCGTTATTATTTACCTTGTCTATGTACGTATATAACTGTAAAAATGTGCAATAGGCACCAGTCAAGGGACTCAATGCTCTTTTCTAGGCTCGCCGCTTGCAGGGAATGGTGCAGTTGCCATTAAGAGGGTGCTTGTTGTACTGGGCGACGGCGGCGTCCTTGACGGAATAGTCAATCAGCTTGCCAGGGCCGGGGATCAAAGCGGCGCTAAAGTTGAAAGCCGGCGGGACGCTGAAGCCGCCAAACTTGAGCCTGATCTCAACGTCGTTGAGGATGCCGGTCTGGCTGACGGTGAAGTCGTTGAGCGGCGGCGACACCTCTCCGGACAAGAGGTTGGTGGCGGAGGCGTATTCCTGCGTGGCAACGTCCTGCGAGACGTCCAATTGCTTGGCGAGGGCTTGGATGGAGCAGGCCTTGTACTTGGGGTTCAGCAGAAACTTGTTTGCGGCGTACATGGAGGCAATGAAGCGGGTCAGGAGGGCGGTTTCAGCCTTGTTGCCCAGGGAGGACTCGCGGATAGTAAAGGCGCTCGAGGTGACGGGGGCGACGACGTCGGAGATGCGGGCGAGGATGTTGGGGGCCTGTCCAGACGGCTTGGCTTCGCCCTCGACGGTGAAGGGATAGGTGAGGATGGTGGCATAAACAGCAGTGCCGTTGGGAAGAACCTCGTTGAGTAGGGCGGAGTATCTCTGGGGGGTTCCGCCGACGGTCTATCGCAAGAAAAGAGACACTGGTTGGCCATTGCACTCACGATGCTTTACACTCAATTGCTCTGTCTTTTAACTCACCATGAAGTAGTAGTCGTTGTTGGCCAGCGTCAAGCCCTGGCTTGCTAGAACATCTTGGAGCAGATATGCGTAGCCGCTGAGGGGCGAATCGACGATAATGGGCTTGCCCTTGAGCTGGTCAATGCTGGTGATGGAAGGAATCGAGGCGAGGACGAGGTCCGGGCCCTGGTCCAATTGGCCAAGAACCGTGACGTTTTGGTTCTGGTTGAAGCGGAAGTTGAGCGCATTGTCAACCGTCGCGGTCAGGATGTCGTATTGGCCGTTCAGGATGGACGCGAAGGCGGCTGTGCTGTTGGGCACCTGGTTGTAGACAACGTCGAGGCCATTCTCAGTGAAGAAGCCCAGCTGGTTGGCAACCGAGTAGGTGGCTGTAGGTAAGCTGCACTCAATGCTTGGTCAGAGATGCATCGTGAAGTCGGCGGCGCAGACAAAACTCACAATGCGCCATATTGGACAGTGTCCAGCGCTTGACTACAGGCCGCAAGGCAGGCCAGCACAAGAGAACGCGACGGCATTGTCAACTACGGAGTTGGGAAGGTGAAGAGAGGATGAGGGTATTTTTTTGAATTTTCTTTTCCCCCTTCTCTTCTTCTTCTCTAGCTACATTCCAATGGGTTACAGCGCCTGGCAACGTAGTTATATGCGCCTCTGACTAGGCTCATACTCTATTTGCGACGGGCAAACGCGCAAACTCATATTGCGGTCGGGAGAATCTTGTCGCGAGACTAGCCAGGTAAAGTCAAGCATGCAGCAGACACGTGGGCGGGCGGTTATTATTGCTACTCGCAACGGCCACCTGAACTGGGGACGGAGAATAGAGACTAAAAGAGGTCCCTGTTTGCTGGGTTTAGAAGCGTCGCCTTTGAGAGATCCTAGCTGGTTATTTTGGTTCTAGTATTTGCAAAATTGGGGGCTGGCCGAAAACGGACCAACAGCACGAACCAACATGCTGAATTAGTGGCGGAAGTCGGCAACGGGTCTTTTGTAATTCAGGAGCTATTGGATACCAATGGCAGTTGCGGTGACCATCTTCCCATCTTTCTCTATGAACGGATTAAAAGCATCTTCTTGTACGGACGATATGTCACAACCTTGCCCTTGGTATTGTATGCCACATGTGATTGGTGGACCCGGACTATCGAAACGGTTGAGATCAGCTTTGCCAAAGAGCGGATCGCTTGATCTGCCCTGCTCAGGTGAAGATCCTTGATCAACGACTACGCTGCACCTCGTACTTGTGCATTTCTATATTCATCTCGCAATACTAATACTGCCAATAAACACTCCATGGCATGTCACTTACAGGCTGGTGCGGTTCTGCAGCATATTGCTGGTCCGCGGACAAGGAACAGCCCTGCTCATGGCCACGTTCTCCCGACCTTACCGGTCTGTGCTCCGTTTTCTTCAGCCCGCTGAACTTAGCGCTGTATAAGTAGCAATGCGTCATCTTGCAAGTGTTTTACAGAGCTGAAGCAGCATTGCCAGCACCGGGGCTCCGGGTGCCGGGCTAATGACGAGTAGTTGGCTCGTGCAGCACCGGACATACTATTGCTCTCCATCTCGGCATTCCTCCCGTCTTGGCAGATATGAACGGTGGGTATACAAATATGCTGTGTAGACTCTATAGCATAGTTACTGAGCCAACCCGCTATGCTCGTCTATGCATTGAGAGGGCTGCCGAAGCTCGACGTGGGAGCCGCAACTCCAGAGGGCGTCCTTAGCCATGTAAATTGCGATGGAGATAATATTGCAACCAACTATCTACTACCAAATTCAACAGCGTCTTGCTATATAAACAAAAGACCAGCGCAATAGCCTAACCGGCTAAGTCAGCTAGCTCGGGGCCAGTCCTTTCAGCTACGCTTTGGTTGGAATGAGCTTTCAAAGATTCTTTACTGTCTGACACGGAGTGGTAGCAACTTGACTTATACAAGTAAACGCTACATGTATATTGCCTAAATTCAACCATTAGTTAGTCAGACGAGTAGGCTACTGCTCTGACGCTCCACAGATTCTGTGGCGATTGTGCTTATCATCGATCGCCGATATGGCGTACTTGGCGTACTACTTTTTAGTTTGATGAAGGGTGGGTTTCTTTAGTGTTTTATAAGAGTAAGTGCTCTTTTGAATCGAACTGATGCAACAGCTTTTTGTTGCAGGCTAGTAAAACGCACTCTGTTCCGCCAACACGGATATTCGGACTTCGCGTTTTCAACCTCCGGAGCCGCGAGGAGAGAATAGATTGAGGGGCACCGTCTAACCGTGGTATGAGAAGAGGAACCGATGTGCTGCCAGCTTTAATGCATAGAGGCCTCTTTCGCTTCGCCAGACAAGAGGCGAGCATATCCCCCTCTCATATTCTCGGCTAGGCCCGACCCGTGTTAGTCATGGCTATCGCTACGGCTTCCTAACCGACGGGATAGACCTGTCAATCCAGCCTAGAGAATGCAGTTTGCATGACGCAGAGAGCCCTTTTCATCTTTCCAGCATGAAAAAATTAGATGATACGGCGTTTCCTTATACAAACAGGACCACTGCTGTAATGGGAAATATTGCCCTCGGCTGTTGGCTGGATTATAATGCTTGGGGCAGTTCTTGTTGGCTTACCGGGGAGCTAATGACATGCTGCCCTAAACTACCTAGAACGCCGAAGGATTCTGACAGGCGTCGTCTCCCCTGCATAACTGCATCCGTGACACGCCGGCGGGGAGTTCCGGTAATTACTGTGACAGACCAGGACATGTTATGGCCTCCAAAAGTGCCTCTGTGAACGCGACAGAGAGACGCTTGAGACAGGTTTGGTTTAGTAATCTAGCCACAATTCGAGATTCAGGCAACCACGTGGTGCTAGATACCCGTATCTTTCGGATCCATCTTCGGAGGCAACAGAGGGGAAACAAGATGGCCTTTCGTATCTTACCTTTTTGAACCGTGGATGACACTTCCTGTTGGTTCACACCACTTTTTGGTCTATAAAGTGCCGAATCACAAGTGACCAATAAGGGGTTTATTATGCATACTGACTAGGCTCCCGGTCCCGGAGGCGAATGAGACCAACTGATGGATGATTCGAGACTTTACATCTTGGAGGGAAGCGAAGGAAGAAAAAAACATATGATTCCAGACCTGGGAAACGGGGTCTGTGCTTGATATTGCTAGCTGCTTGTAGCAGCACTCTCGACAAAAGCGGTTTTCGGCAGAGACACTCGGCCACAGATTTGGCTATCCGCTCCGTCTGCTTCGAGAAACCGAATGTGTAAACGCCTTCTTAATCGGGCTTTGTAGTCAGAGGGTCCTTTGCCATTACTTTTGGAATGCCGATGTAAAGCATGTTTCGGAGGCTCCTCCGCTAGATTAATTAACTTTGCATGGCTGGCATGCCGGGGGAACGCCACTGTCGTATTATTGCCTTGGAACCAACACAAGAGCCCGTTGCCGATACGACTCTGCAACATCGGCCCCAGATTCATCAAGCTCGGGTGGCATGTAGTCGCAGGGCCCAACAGAAGCCAACTAACGCAGGGGACCATGAAAGGGGTCAGGTGTTGCTGCTCCCGCTGTCGCAACGTCGTAGTAGAAACTCAGCCGTCCGATTGCCGGTGGGCTTGGCGCCGAGGGAATAAATCCCGTCCATGATCCAGCCATGCTGTGCCCGCAGCCCGAATTCTCTTCTACGGAGACCCTCATGATCTGCAGCTTGCGATCTACAGCCCCGACATTTGGAGCACCGCCTCGCATGCCATGATAGATCTCGGCATCGACGCGGCGTTCGGCAAGCGCGATGCCATCGATGATGGGGACCCGAATCCGCGCGGCCAGAGCCTTGCCAATCTTTCGATAATCTTCGTTTCTCTGGCCGGCTTCTTTGTTGTGTTGCGACTGCTTACGAGGTTCTTTCACACCAAAGCCTTTGGGCCCGACGATGGGTTGATTGTGGCGGCACTGGTACGGATACTTTTTTTTGAACTTGGACGGCTATAGTGCTAGATGCGACAATATCTGACTTTGTAACCAGGCTCTTGCTACCTGTATGACAGTTGCTTACAATGGAGGTCGGTTCTTTATACTGCGGTTTCGGCGTCTAACGTCGCTGTGTCTTTAGTTGTGTTGGCTAACAGGAAGGGAAAACAGAGGCTGATAATGGCTTCGGCCTTCATAGCGATCAGCTCGACCAGGAGCACAAGATCAAGGCCTTCAAGGTAAGCAGCGTGGCGAACCGGGGGACACATGGCCCGATGGGGTTCTGACAAGTATACAGTACTTCTTTGCCGCTCAGATCCTATACAAGATCACAACATGCCTCACCAAGATGTCACTGGGCATGCTGTATCTCCGAATCTTCCCAGGCTCCAAATTCCGCATCGCCGTGTTGAGCGTCATGGCGATAACCATCGCATACACGCTGGCCGCGGTGCTGATGACGGTTTTTGCTTGCAACCCCATCGAAAAGTCCTGGGATAAGGTCTTGCCCGGCAAGTGCGTCAACTCGATCAGCATCTGGTACTGTAAGTGAGAGAAGGAGAGAGCTTAATGAGTCTGCACCAAGTCTTGAGCTTTCGCTGACCTTTTCTCCCTCCCAAAAGCAACATCCGTCTTGAATATTGTGACGGACATAATGATTATCGGGCTGCCGCTCAACGAGATCCGACGACTTCAGCTGCCGTTGGTGAAGAAGCTGCTGCTTTGCGCTCTCTTCAGCCTTGGCATCTTTGTCATCGCTTGTACAGTCATTCGAATGATCACTGTGTCGCCGCAGACGACCGCGTCAGATCAGACTTGTCAGTTAAAGTCTCCCATAACTACTTCGATTTCCCGCGCGCTAATCATAGTCTCTATATAGACTATCAAGCCGTATCCAATAGTTGGACGTTTGTCGAGACCAATGTCGGAATTATTTGTGCTTGTAAGTTCTTTTACTATTTCAGATCATATCAACCATCCTTCAAATTACTCTTATACATCATTCTTAGCAATTCTCTTCAAGATATACGCTAATCAGGGAGTTGTTACAGGTTTACCGATCGTCTGGGTGCCACTGACAAGGCAGGCCCTTCGGCTACTGGGACTCGGAGGCGAGGATACAACAGTTACGAGCAAGTCTGGTCAGGTCTATGCCCTCGGATCGCATGGACATGTCAGCAGCGCGCGGGCGCGGGCCAGCCGTCGCGACACGGAGGGCGATAGTGTGGAAGAGCTCATGTTTGATGGCCAAGGCATCAAGATGACGAGGAGGTTTAGCACTCATGTTGCCCCGGATGATCGGCAGCAGAAGGAAGCGCCTGTTGATGACCGCCCATGGGAGCGAGTTCCTCGCCCGCCGCCTTCGTAACTTGTAGTTTTATGAAATGTTTTCTTGAGATATCCTTTATGGCTTCGTTGCTACCAGAAACGGAATACCCAAGCAACGCTCCGTTTTGTTGAAGCGGGGATAAAAACATGCAATTCGCCCCGGCCACCCTCGCGATTTTCTCTCCGCTTACCGAGATCTCAATCTGATCTCTTATCCCTTATAAGCCTCTGAGATAATCTCCTAGCTGTGGGCATTGTGCCAGCTGGTTGATTGAATTTCAACTTGTGGCTTAAAGGTCTTCAACGGAAATGGGTGATTTGCCTGGACCATGGTTTCCGGAATACGATCGACAAGCGGGGTCGTGATGATGTTTATCGACCCGAAACAGAGCGGAGAGCGCAAGGTGTGGATTTTCATGATGAGAATTGTGTATATAATTGCAACCGCGGAAATCGGTAACAGAGCCAGCGCACACTCTATATTGATGACATAATGAGTGGGAGAGGGTCTAGAAGTATCAACCTTTGAGCTTTTTGACCAGGTTCAAATTCATTCTTTGATTACAGAAGTCATCTAGCTTTGACTAGCTGTTCACTTTCCAACGACACACACTTATCTTCAGTCTGACGTTAGGCGGGATGCCCGGTGATTGCCTTGATTGCCTTTGAGTGAATCATAGCGACAAGGCTCACCTCATTATCTAGGAGATGTTGGGATGGAAAATCAAAATTCGACTTGAATTTTCTGTCACGTTAATTTCACGAGGCATAGCCGAGCTTCGTGATGGAATACCATAATGACAAAGACATTCTCGAGTGCAAGATAGACTGGCCGAACTATACAGTGGCGATATGCGACTTCTGGATGCAAGTCAGCAAGGACGTAGCTATGTAGTCAGGGGAAAAGTCGTGATTTGTTTTTGCGCACAAACAGCAATCATCTACGGAATCCGACTTTCATTACGGCATACGGCATGGGCTGTAGGTGTTGAAGTCGAGTCGTATTCAGAGTACATCAGGCTAATACGGAGTACTGAGTATATTGAGACCGAGCGGTAGCATACAAGGTTGCAAACCATTTTGGGCATCAATACTAATCATGTGAGTCAGATTTCACGCGGATACTTAGACAATACTGCTGTTCGGTTGAGAGGTCAGTTTTCATGCTGGAACAGAAGTTGTGGTCGGTTGTTAGCAAGATACCGATGACTCTCCTGCATAATGGGTGGCGACTATGGTATTTTCTAACCGTGGCGATAGAGTTTTTCAAAGCTTAGCAGCACCTACCTGGCCACTTTCGCCTCTCGCCCTTTTATATCCGCATCTTTATTCGCGAGGCTACTCAAAGCACTAACCTATGCCTATTTAACTACTCTGTACGGAGTTCTCCGCACCCACAGAGGCCCTCTTCTTGGATTGGCTGAGATTCGGCGTGCCGTGACAATTTGCGAACGCGTCAGCAGGGAGAAATGCCAAGACGGCAGAGTGGAGCCGAGTGCTGAGACGAAAAGCTGGGGTTTTTTGCTCGCTCCTGGGAAAAAGAGACAGACTCGGTAATTGCGCCATGGGTTGCAGAGAACGTGGCTTGCGGGCGACTTTGTATACTCGCAAGTTGTTGACAAGCATGTCTGTGCCGACGCGGAGATGAAAACGAGCCGCTTCTGTCTCGGCCAAAGGGGAATCATGAGAAAAATGCGTCGACTCTTTTGAGGTCGTACTCGGTGCTCCGAGTAATACTGCTGGGTTACTGCTAACTGGAATGGAGGCGGCACTACCATGCCGAGTCCCGCCCAGGGTGACCACAGAGCCAGGATGACATGACAGCGACAGAGTCTTTGCTCGCGGTAATCCGACCTTATGGAACCGCGCTTGCGCCGTTACTACCGAGCGTAAGGGGACAGCGGCGGTAATTGCTCGGGATCCTTGGCAAGAAGCGTGTTTCTGGTGTTTAGAGTGCGGCCCAAGGTTTTCTAGTAATATCAATAGCAACAGCGATAGCCGGGGGAACGAGGCGGCATGTGATGGTGGAGTGAGTTCCAGCTTGGAGGAGCGGCACGCGAGAAGGGCTTTTTGGACTTGCTGCGTCGCAGGATCATTGCCCCATGGAGCGACCAGCAAAGACAACATGACGGTGGTACTTGTAGATCCCCCTCTGCCTTTGTATCATGTTGCATATTTGCGCGCTATCAGCTGTGTGTTCTGTATCACGCTGGCGGGATTTTCAGCAGCCTCGAGCGCGGTTGGCAGAGCTGATGGCATGGCCATTTGCGCCTCTCCATTCGCCAGTCGACTGATGACTGGCGACTCTGGAGCAGCTCTCGCGTGCCGTCCAAGCCGATCGCCAGCCATCTGGTGGGACCCTCGACCACGAGCCATGCTTCTTCTTGATTGCCGTGTGCCGATTAGTAGCCCCTAGCGCCCAATTTGCAAGCAGGAATACGGATAGACTTCGAAAAGAGCCGCTAGAAGCGTTGCTACAGCCGTAAGACTCAGACTTGGCTCTGGGGTGCCAAGGAGCCCCCAAGCAGGGCGAGAACCATTGAGGCTTTTGCTTTGGCCGGTGTTGAAGAGCGAGAGTTGCGGTTTGGTTTTGGCGTGGCCAAGATGGTGAGCTCAAGCTGGAAAGCTGTGTCGACGGGCCAACCACTGCGCTTGCATAGACAATATCAGCACA
Source organism: Trichoderma arundinaceum (assembly GCA_025919625.1). Classification (NCBI taxonomy): domain Eukaryota; kingdom Fungi; phylum Ascomycota; class Sordariomycetes; order Hypocreales; family Hypocreaceae; genus Trichoderma; species Trichoderma arundinaceum. The sequence goes on along the minus strand of JAMQTF010000007.1, from coordinate 193,369 downwards.
ACCAACTATGCACAAGACGGACGATGCAACGCTCTTGATGCCTTGCCTTGCTGGCCAGTGGAGAGATGGGGATGGGAATTGGGAAGAGACGGCTGGCGATCCCGCCACTAGGGATGAGGGTTCGAAAAAGGACCCCAAAGAGCCGATTTTGCCGTTGAAGAGGAGCAGCAGAGAGAGAAAAGAATAGGAAGGGAAACAAAAAAAAAAAAAGAATCTGAAACCCAATGCCGTCATCTCCTGCAACTCGCAATATGACGGCAGCGATGCATGATGCGCGCCAGCACCAGCAAATTCACGCAACTCGGTTCCATTTGTTGAATGTAGCAAAAGTAACGTGAAGGTATCGATGGTGGTTTCTTATCGCTTCGGCGGGCAGATGTTGCCCTCCGCACCCCCAACAGGTACATGTACCGGCGATGCTACGCCAGATTGCCTGCCGGCACGCCGTACATGTACTCGCCTGCGTGCCAAGGCCGCCCCAGATGCTTCGAGCAGGTACTCCGTTGACCAGCAGAATAAGTGCAGCGTGCATGTCGCATTGAGGCGCAGCAGGCTCTGGCAAGGTGACGATCCAGGTACTTTGCTGCATTGTGCTGTTCCTCGTAAGGGAAGGCCATCAGCATTAAGGGCTTCTTGGCGGCCGACTATTGCGACGTCGCTACCGCTGGCCGCTGGCTCTTCGGGCCCAGAAGAAAGTACCGCCAAAGTACTGCACCCCGGCATCTGGCGCCCGTGGCAGGCTGGCGGGCGACTTGCGGCTTGCTCCGTGCTGGCGGCGATGCGAGTACTCACCGCGTATCTCTGGCGGCACCCTGGGCCGACCGGGCGCCCGCACCGCTGCAAGGCGGTACCTGCGGAGTACCTGGCACCACCCACTTCTCACCATGCACGCCGTGTACTTTTTTTTTCTCTCTTATTCCCATTGCTCCGCTTCAGTGGACGGCAAGTCACTGGCTGACAGCCCTGGAGAGGCCCAGAAGGCCCCGAAGAGCCCCAAAGACAGCCCCCCGGAGCCACTGAGCGCTGGCCCCGACAAGCGAAGCCAACCGCATCCCCAAAGCCGCCATCCCGTCCCTGCGTCCAGCGGCCTGCCCTTGGCGTCTTTCTGGCATCCATCTCTTATTTTTTCCCCTTCCACTCTCTTCAACTTCTTGTGCCCAGCACTTCGCGACTCTGCCTCCTGCTCTCGCCTCTCGCCGCCCACTGGCCTCGCCGGCCTCATCGTCGCCCCTGCGAATCGAGAGTCCGCCGAGCGAGAGAGAGCGCTCTCTGACGGCCTGTCGACGCCCGTCGCCTCGCTCTCCAGCTCTGGAAAGCCGCCAGTTCTTGGTGCCATGGCCGACGACGAGAAGGCCGCTGCCACAGGCGGGGTGGCCGAGATGTCCTCGGCCAATTCGTCTCGCCCGTCCGTCGTCGACGACACGATCAAGGACGTTGTTTCGGTAAGGCTGAAGACAACCACCAGTTGCAATTACAATCACACCTGCGTTTGCGTTTGCTGCGCGAGAGGCTTGGGGGAGGGACTGAGCTTGTTGCGCGAGCCGCAGTGAGACTCTGGAGGAGGCCATCGTGGTCAAGCTGGGGAGAGATGGGAAAACAGGCGATGGGGGCGAAAGATGGCCATTCATTCCCGCTCTCTTCCGTTTCGCTCTCCTTCTCCTCCTCCGCCTCTTCCCTCACCTTCCCCCCCCCTTGCTTTCCGTCTCTCAGCATCGCCCCTCATCCAATGAATGAATAAATCGATGAATTGATGCATCTCGGCGCTGACTCTTTGGGCGCTCTTCGCCCCCACCCCCTTTCGCAGGAGCCCTTTTCCTATGACGAAGACGACCGCGACTACTACGTGCCGCAGAACACCACCGAGCACGACCTCAACGTCACCGAAGATGACCTGCTCGAGGCCCAGGAGCTCGCCTCCCGCTACACCCTCGAGGAGGTCCGCGACATCATGACCCGAGTCTTTCGCGTCCACGAAAAGGACCACAACTTCCCGTCCATCATTATACACAAGATCAAGGTCTTTCTCGAAAACGAATCTGTCTTTACCAACCCCGAGAAGCACCAGCACCTGATCCAGGAGATGAAGCTGGAAGCCGCCCTCGTCACCAGCAACAGTCCCTATGCCGAGGTCCGCGCAGTTGTCAGCAACAAGGACGACGTTACCACGCCCTGCTCGACCATCCGCAGCTGGGCCATTGGCCTGGCCTTCAGCTGCCTGCTGGCCTTCATCAACCAGCTATTCGACATTCGCCAGCCCGCCATCCGTGTCATGGCCAACGTCGCCCAGCTGCTGTCTTACCCCGTGGGCAAGGCCTGCGAGAATTGGCTGCCAGACGTCGGCTTCACCCTCTTCGGCACATACCACTCCCTCAACCCGGGGCCCTTTTCGAAAAAGGAGCACATGCTCATCACCATCATGGCAAACGTAGCCTACAACACGCCCTACACGAACAACATCATCTGGGTGCAGTATCTGCCCCAGTACTTCAACCAGCCTTATGCGTCTCATGTGGCCTATCAGCTTCTCATTGCCTTGGCTACAAACTTCATCGGCTACGGCATGGCGGGCATTTGTCGCCGTTTCTTGGTCTACCCGTCGTACTGCGTCTGGCCGGCTTCCCTCGTCACAATTGCCCTCAACAAGGCTTTCCACAACGAGAGCAACACCCCGGTCGAGGGTCCCTTTGGTAAGAAGTGGAAGATTTCTCGCATCAAGTTCTTCTACATCATGTTTGGTGCCATGTTCATCTGGTTTTGGTTCCCCAACTACATCTTTACCGCCCTGTCTAGGTTCAACTGGATGTCGTGGATTGCCCCTCACAACCGCAATCTCAACGTCATCACCGGCATCAACCACGGCCTCGGAGTCAACCCCTTCCCCACCTTTGACTGGAACGTCTTGCTGTGGGACTCGGCCGACCCCCTCATGGTGCCCTTCTTCAGCACGCTCAACCGCTTCTTCGGCGTCTTCGTCTCCTTCTGGGTCGTCCTCGCCTTCTGGTACAGCAATGTCTACGACACCGGCTATCTCCCCATCAACAGCAACCGGGTGTACGATCACTTTGGCAAGCTCTACAACATTAGCCGTGCGGTTGACGACCGGGGCCTGTTCCACGCTGCCGAATACAAGGATTACTCGCCGCCGTTTCTGAGCGCTGGCAACATTGTCATCTACATGTTCTTCTTCGCCATCTACACGTCGACGTTGACCTATGCTGTGCTCTACCACCGCCATGAGATTGTAATGGGCTTCAAGTCTCTTTTTGCCAGCTTCCGCAAGAAGAACCCGATCAAGGACGAGAGAATCCTCGACGTCCACAACCGGCTGATGAAGGCGTACCCCGAGGTTCCAGAGTGGTGGTATTTGATCGTTCTCGTCGTCGCCATTGCGCTGGGCATCGCCGGTATCGCCGGGTGGGATACGAACACGTCTCCGGGAGTCGTCTTCTACGGTCTGGCGCTCTGCATCGTCTTCGTCATTCCCGTGGGCATCATCAAGGCCATGACAGGTATCGAGGTGACCCTCAACGTGCTTGCCGAGTTCATCGGTGGTTCCTGGGTCGATGGCAACGCGCTGGCCATGAACTACTTCAAGTCCTTTGGCTACGTCACCTGCGCACATGCCGTGTGGTTCTGCAACGATCTCAAGCTCGCCCACTACGTCAAGATTCCGCCTCGACAGACCTTCATCGCCCAGATCATTGCCACTTTTATCAGCACCATCATCTGCACCGGCGTCCTCAATTTCCAGATGAAGGGCATCAACGGCGTCTGCACTCCCGACGCCCAGTTCAAGCTCACCTGCCCAGGCGTCAACACCTTCTTCACCGCCTCCGTCCTATGGGGAACAGTTGGGCCGCAAAAGATCTTTGGCCATTCCGGACAGTACACTGAGATTCTGGTTGGGTTTCCCCTCGGCATTCTTGTCGTCTTCTTCTTCTGGGGGCTGAACAAGAAGTTCCCCCAGTGGACCTGGACGCGGCAAATCCACCCAGTGGCCATCATGTACGGCGGAATTGTCTGGGCGCCATACAACATGTCATATGTCTGGCCGTCTGTCCCCATTGCGTGGATTTCCTGGGTCTACCTCAAGACTCGCTTCGTGTCTTTTTGGTCCAAGGTACGTTTCTTGTCACCCCCTTTCACCGTTGAAACAATCCTGCTAACTCTCCCCTGTACAGTACAACTTTGTTCTCTCAGCAGCCTGGTCTTGCGGCATCGCCATTTCGGGCATCATCATCTTCTTTTCCTTGCAGTACACCGACGTGGAATTCAAATGGTGGGGCAACATGGCATCGGACATGGGCTGTGAGGGCAAGGCGTGCACGCTGAAGCATCTTCCGCCAGGAGAGTATTTCGGGCCGCGGATTGGCACTTTTGACTGATAGATGCGGTGCCGCGTTTGTTTTTGGCCTTGGTTTCTCTTTTTCTCTTTCTCTCACATCTTCGTCTGAGTGTAAAGTTGAACATCACTCGGTGTTGGAGTCATTTACAGTGGAGTTTTAAGGAGGGGGCATTTCATATGGCGGGAACTGCTATATAAGCATATTGGTCTGCTTTTTTTTCTTCCAAGTTTTTTTGTTTTGTTTTGTTTCGGCCTGCTGCCTTTGGGAAGGAAACGGGATTGAGTTATACCCCTATGTTGATCTGATAGGAACGAGATGACTGAAATGAAGAGCAAAGCCCATCTCTTTCGAGGAAACGCGGCGTTTAGAGATTTGTATAAATGCGAACCGACGGCGCTAGAAATGGCTATGGACGAGGGGGCTTTTGGTTAACTGTATTGGGGGATGGGCGATGGATGTTTTTTACACTAGAAATCCAACAGTTGTTAAAACTCGCTATCGTGCGATTTGTATTGTGCGAAGCGCATCGAGGTACATGTAAACAAGTATTTTGTTAGAATACATCGCAAGTTGAAAAGGTTCAGGGTTGCTGAGTCAGAATGGCTGCTTGGCTTCAGAAGGCCAAGAATTCATTGTATGGGCTACCTGGTCCGAAGTTTTGTGTACTTGCAGTCGTGATCAATGCCCTTTTACGCTGCGCCTTTCACGGTATAGGTACACGAAACAGTACCCAGCAACATGTCGAATGTACTTTCAGGCTTGACCCCCATAATCCGGTACTTTGTACCTGAGTTGCGCGGCCGCTTCACTTCAATTGGTTGGGTCGCTCTTTTCAGCCTCGCCGCTTTTGACATGAGGCTGGGTGAGCACAAGGCGCATTCTATTGACTTTTGGGAGGCAAAGACACGTTTGCTTATACAAAGAGTTAATAGGAATAGCTGGCCAATGGCTGGATATTGCCGGCGACTATGAGTACCGGTAAAGCAAGGGCCATGGTCGCCTGCAAACACTGTCGGCAGCGGTAAGGCTCCCAAGGCTTGGCCTTTACAACTGGTCACCATGTGAATCGTGAGCTGACGGCAGGAATCTGCAGGAAGAGGCGCTGCGATGGCTCATCTCCGCGGTGCACGGCGTGTCGGGAGAAGGGGTTGGAGTGCGTGTACACTGAGGCTGCGCCTCCCAGGTACGTTTTTCGTGGATGGAGTACATGGTGAAGTTGTTTTGGTTTGTTTGGGGGTTTGTCGTTTTGACGAATGACGGAGCAGGAATAATGCCGTAAGCGGCCAGCAGAATGGCCAAGGATATGGAAATGTGGCGGCGTCGGATGCGATGCTTCGGCGGCTGGAGAGCATCGAGATGTTGCTTGGTGAGCACGCAGAGGCGCTTCGGGGTTTGCAGCAGGAGAAGGAGAAAGGGCAGCAGCATCGCAAGGATGTGCCCGCCTTCATGATGCCGGCTCCGTTGCCCGACTTCTTTCGTCGACGGGTTGACAATAACGAGAGCGATGAGGGCATGTCTTCGACTTCACGAGAGACGCCGTTGCCGCATTCCACCTGGGCACTCACCACGCAGGAAGGGGGGGATCCGTCGAGGCGCGGGGTGAATAGCGATGATGTGCCTCCCATTACGATACCGCTAGGACATCAGACGAGCACGAGTAGTCTGCTGACGCTGCCTCAGATGCGTCCTTTGGTGGGCGACTATCCGGAGGACTTCATCTTTCGCGTCGAGGATAGCAGGGCGCGCTCTGCGGCTTTGGACTTTATGGCTGTGCCTGGGCCCCAGGGTAATGAAGAGAATGCTGTCGACAGGGCGGTTGCAGATGAGTACTTGGCCAGTTTTCTAGCCATGGTGCATGCCTTCCACCCCATCTTTGACCGTGACGACCTCCTCGCGAATTACGAAGTGGTCATGGGAGAGGGCTTGGGCTCCGACATACGGTCCGGCGTGTTTCTCGCCATTTTCGCCCTGGGCGCGACGGCGTCCGATGCCATTGATCACGGGAAGAACGGAAACACTGGCGATACCTGCATGCAGAAGGCGCTCCGGATTCTGGTGCCGGCGTGGATGGTCTCGTTTAGCGGCAACGTCCAGCTGTCGCAGGGGTTGATCTTGTGTGCGCTGTACTTTACGTATGTGGTGCAGCCGTTGACGGCGTGGAGGCTGATACATATGGTATCGACGAGCATACAGCAGCTATTGATTCGGCAAGTAACTTTGCTCTTCAGGTTTTGGCGAGGTGGACGTTGTGGCTGACTGGGTGTAGGTGTAAGGACATTTTGTCGAGTCAGGCGGAGATTCAGGAGCTGACTCGGCTGAGTTGGCTGTGCTTCATTATTGAGAGGTAAGGTCGACGGTACTCGTGAGACCAATAGACGAATCTATCATGTCGGGCTATGGCACTCTAACAACAATCACAGTGACATCCTCGCAGAGTTTCACCAGCCCAGGAGCGGCATTGACGTCCTTGTAGATCGGATGCCCTTCCCCAACTACGGCACAAATCCTAAGATTGAACAGCTTTGCGTGCTTGCCGAGATATCGGCTCGGTGTCTCCTTAATCGCATGCATCACGCTATTTACTTTACGGATAGTCTTACTATATACGCAGGTCGTGCCCTAGACTCTCTCACGTCGTCTCAATCAGCCTCTACTCCCCCACACCCAGATGCGTCTCTCCTGAGGATGTGCAGCGAACTCAACTTTCAGCTCGAGAGATGGTACGAAGCCCTCCCGGTGGACATCAAGCCTGACTTGTTTGATCGCACGCCGGGGAATAAGCAGGCGTGCATCCTGCGTTTGCGGTACTGGTCTGCGAAGCAATGCATTTTCCGGCCGTTTGTCATTCACGCTACGTCGTCGCAGTTCGAAAAGGGAGAGGTAGAGGTGCCTTCGACAGTGTTGTCTCAGTGTAAAGTGTGCTTAGCAGCATGCCGAGCTTTCCTCCATGGGGCAGGGTATCTGCTCTCGGAGAGGACGCCGTATACGTATAGCTCGCTACACTTGTAAGTGCTTTGATGTTGAGCCGGAGCTGGAGATTTCGAGAGACCTACGCTGACCAGTTTCAACCTAGCGTTTTGAGCTGTTTCCTGGTGCTCGCCTTGGCAGCAAACTCGCCTCATCTTGGCCACCTTGCAGAGGATATCGATGCGAATCACCAGAGTGTCGTGGAGGTGCTCGAGCCTTGGGCGCGGCCCGGATCAAGCATCGAGCATGCCTTGGAGATTGCCAATTCAGTTGCGAGGAAATTGCGACTTCGTGATCGGCGGAGACACTGATGATGGTGTAATGTTGCCGCATTATCCCAAAAGATGTGCGGTTTTTTAACTTTTCATATATTAATTAATAGAGGCCTACCATGTACTTCTAAACTCCCTGAGCAGCAATCTCCTTTTCAATGGCTTCCTTTGCCTTGTTCTCCATGTCAAGGAAGAACACTTCGGCATCCTTCAACCGCTTGCCCGCAATGGGATCGTTCCTAATCGCCTCATCCAGCTTCTCGCCGTCGTTTGCAACGTAATCGGTTTGCATATCCGCCAGCACGCCGTTCCACGCAGGGCCAGCAAAGGGGTCGATTGTGGACAGCTTTGTGAGCCGCTGCGGCGTGGCGAACTCGGCATAACTCAGCTTGGCCTTCTTCGTCGTGGGCAAGGGGAGCTCATCGGGGGTTTCGAGGAGCGTTCGGATGAGGTGCGGCGGGATCGTGACGTGTGGACAGCCGAGTTCGGCCATGGCCATGATTTCACCAGGGGTGAAGTGGCTGTATCGTTCAAAGCGGAAGGCTCTAAATTTAGCCTGCGTTCTCTTGAGTGCGATGTTTGATGTGTTTGTGGGTGAATACCTTGCGATGATCATGATGGGCTGTTCTTTGCCGGTATCGCGGTATGCTTTGGCAAAGACTTCGAGGATGTGAAGTACGCGAGGAGACATGGGGTGCTATTTTGGCGGTTAGGGATGTTTCTACTTTAGGGGGGGTATATGAGGTGTACTTCTAGAGCGGGATCTTCGAGGGTGAGGCGCAGAGAGGGATCCAAGTGTGCGGCGATTTCTTTTCATATGTTAGCAGTGTGGGCGAATGGATCAGACTATTATATCTTCATGACTTCATGTTACCAGTCGATACATACCGTTGTAGTAAGGGCTGATGAAGAGACATCCACTCTGACTGGCCGCGATGCCCTGCTCAAGCGAAAACACGCTCGTGGCCAGCGTCCGGATGCCCTCTGCGTTGAGGACCCGGGCAGCGGCGGCGGCGGCGCCCGAAAAGGGAAGCTTGATGGCGAAGCGGTCGCGGGAGACGCCGGCGTCTGCGTAGAGGCTGGCGAGGGTGCGGCTGTGGGCGATGATGCCGGCGGTGGAGGAGACGTGGCGGAGGGAGGTCTGGATGAGGACGCGGCCGGAGAGGAAGGGGAGGTTGCGGGCTGTGAGGTGGACGGCCTGGTGGTTTGTTATATGTTAGCCGTTTCTGTTGAGGTGTTGGTTGTATTTGAATTTTGATATCAACAAGTGTGGATGTGACTGAGTGACTGAGAGTGAGAGTCTGAAAGAAGACAAGACGCACGGCTTGGTCGTAGACTCGTTCCCAGCCCTGGGAGCCGTATTTACGGACGAGCTCTTTGAGCAATGGTTCATCAGCGAGAAGAGCATTTGTGATGATGGCTTGGTTTGAGGTTTCTTGGTGAGATGAGCGTTAGCTTGTTCATCCAGCTGCTATTTGGCATGAAGCGGGTGGTGTACGGTTGTGAGGTGTAAAAGGGATGCTCTTGATGAGCTCCGTGTCGGCGTCGTCGACGTCGACGTTGCAGAGGTCTTCGAGGCGATGGAGCATGGAGCGAGCCATGGTGGATGGATGACAAGTTATTTTGCCTTGGTGTTGATGTCGAGCTGCGTGTAAATGAACGAGTTTACTGATCCAAGGAAGGTTGTGTTTTGGTGTTGCACAAGCAGCAGTAGAGGACGGGCACAAATATATATATTTCTCATTCACTTCTTAGTATCACACAAATCAAAGAAGCATGAGTCCTTCATCAAGTCCACATAAATCCACATCGTGAACCTCACCTCTCGCTTTCCTCACGCACACGCACCTTCTCCTCAACCCCCATCACCCACCATTCGGTTAAAGTCAGATCGGCCAGGATCCGGGAAATTCAGAGCCCACATGAGCTGCTGCGTCTCTCATCTCCCCCGCTCCGGCTCGGCTATTGCATCTGTGCGTGCAGCGACGAGTATCGCGAAAAGCTGGGCCGCGTGACTCGAGGCTGGCGGGCCGCCGTTCCGCTGCTTTGCTGGAGGGGCAATGGTGGGTGGGTTGGCGGGCCGCCGTCCCGCCTCGTGTTGATGAACGCAAAGTAAGGATTGTTGGACTGAATATGGCCTCGTATTTGTAAGCAACTGAATTAATTGCTTTTCTACTCCGTAGACTGTGCTGCTTTATTATCCAAGTCAGCTTATAATATGAACGGTTTGATGGTGGTGGAGAGGCTGCTATTGAGCACCATATTTGTGCCTGATTTCAAGCTGAACCTCGATGCGCTGTACGACTATGCTGTATTATAGACAAAACAGGGCTATGCCAAAGCCTGCGTTTTTCAGATACTGTTACCGATAGACCCTAATAAGCCTTATTGACTTTAAAGGACAGTTATTTATAGTAACTGTGTCGAATATGCCCAGCTCGTCGGTATTACAAATGTCTACCGATCACGGAAATCAGGGAAGAAAGATGAACATGTCACCATTCGCCTTCAAGCTAGCAGTCGTATCCACGTAGGCCTTCTTTCTTGATTCATTGCTATAGCTGATACTCAATGCTTGGTAATCCAATTCTGACCATTTTCCACCTCAAAACTGCCTACACGCATGTTATACTGAGACGATCGATGGAAAGCATCCAATGGATGAAAGGCTAAACGGACAAAATTGACCACAGGACTCTCCTACCGATTGACCACTCGCTCGTTTCGCTGTTGCCTGCTGTGGCTCTTCCTCCTCGGGAGGAAACACGGAGCGGCGAGGCGGCATATGGGGCCGCTGCTAGTGCGGGATTGGTGAATCCACTTACATTGCGTGTAAGAGTGAAGACATCGTGAAGCGCTGGTCATCATGTATAGCTGTAATGATAGACGGTGTTTGAGTATAATAACCCTAAAATACATCATTCTATCCATTGACGATGTCTCCAAGTGATTGAGCCAAGGAAACTACGTCACCATGGGTTCTACAGATTCAAGCACAGATTATACCTTCCACACCACCACAACTCCAAATCTCTTCTCCTTAAAAGACAGAACCATCATAGGTGAGTCAACTGCAGAGCATTGTCCAAATCCATCATACCAACTCAAAACCAACAGTCACTGGCGCAACTGGCGGCCTCGGCTCTCAAATCACCAGAGCCATTCTCGAGTCAGGCGGCGATGTCATTGGCATAGACCGCGACGGGATTCCGCCCACAGCAACATGGGGTAAAATTATAAACGATACAACATTCCCTTTGCACCAAGCACAAACTCACAAAGTTTATTATATAGAACCCCTCCAGATCCTCGCCAAATCCTGCTCTTGTAGCCTCGCGTATTACCGCTGCGACATTACCTCCCCAGACCTCACCGCTGCCGTCTTCGAAAAAGCGGCTTCCGAAGCGCGGCATCCTCTCCGCGGGTTGGTCAACTGCGCTGGCATTGGCACAGTGGGCGACTCGATTGATTATCCAGAGGACTTGACAAGACGGACTCTGGACGTGAACCTCGCGGGGACCTTGTATGCGGCACAAGCAGCGGCCAAGGTGGTGAGGAGGCAGCACCAGGAGGGAAGCAGTCAAGGGGGAGCGAGTTTTGTGTTTGTGGCCAGTATGAGCGGCTACATTTCCAACAAGGTGAGCGTCTCTTCAATTTCTCATATTGTTCCTCCAGCAAACCCATCGTTCTGATTATTCGCCCAGGCCACCCCAACAGCAATCTACTCCGCCTCCAAGGCCGGCGTCCACCAGCTCACCCGCTCCCTCGCCGGCGAATGGGGCTCTTCGGCATCCTCGACGCCAATCATCCGCGTCAACTCCCTCAGCCCCGGCGTCATCCAGACGCCAATGACGCAAACCGTGCTCAACCGGCAAGATTGGACGTCGGTGTGGGAGCAGGAGGCCATGCTCAAGAGGATCTCTAAACCGGAAGAGTATCGCGGGGCGGTTGTCTTCTTACTAGGAGATGCGAGCTCGTATGTGACGGGGACGGATTTGCGAGTCGATGGGGGCTCAACGGGGTGGTGAGTGATCAAGATAGACTGTAGCATTCCACTCCGTTTTTGTGTCGTTATATTAAGAGCAAATCAACTTGACATGTGCGTGCCTGTTTCTTCTCCCAGTGTACAAGCATCGTCATATTCGTTACTATACCCAGCATCATCATTCACCCCCCGTACCACCGGCCTCCTCCTCCAATGCAGAACCTTTCCAATCCATCATCAGCAACAGCCATCCGTTTGTTTCAAGCATCAACAAGCTCACCCGCAAATAAACCCCCACATATAACGCTAAAAGCACCGCGTACCCAATCCTCTTAAACATCTCAAGCCCAGCAATTATCCAGACAACACAAGGATCGTTTCTCTGTATTACGGGTTAAAAGCTTTGCATCATCCCCAAAAATTGGAAACACAATCAGCCTTGTGAAGAATCCCGTGGCGTATTAAAATTCCCCGAGAAGCTCCAAGGATGACGAAGCTCGGATGCAGGCGCAAGGCAGCGAGGTTAGTCTAGCTTATGACAAGTGTCCACCTCTCAATCTGCAACCAATAAAGCCTTGCAGCAAAAACGGGGCACTATGCTTCGATATCGTATTAGCGAATCGATATCAGGAGCATCTAAAGCAGCACTCAACGGCACATGTCATCTTTACACTCAATCAAAGATAATTCGTCTACATCTCTGCTCAGCCGGCAATAACACACATAATAGTACACAGATCCTTTGGGCTACCGTATATGAATCTCTCCACACGCAAGCCATCCCGTTGCTGTCCTTCCGTCCCGTCCCGTTCATCCCATTCATGCACTGCGTATACTCGTAGTATCCATTCAATCTTCCCAATACTTTCGTCTCAGTGGTTGTCCACATGTCAAACAAAGAAAAAAGAAAAAAGAAAAACTCATACATACACTCTCCAGTCTATATAATCTAATCCTTGAAATCAGCACCGAATTCTGAACCCACATTTGCCTCGTCGTCGTCATCGTCATCTTCAATGCTTGTTCTCCGCTGCGCTTCCTTGACTTCTATGGCCCTTTTTTCAGGCTCATCATCCCTCTCTTCTGCCGTACAAGCCTCGGCATCGCCCTTCTGCTCATCTTTGTCATCCCCAGCTTGGCCGCCTTTGTCTTTATCGGCTCTCGAACCAAAAGGCCACAGGCCGCTCAAGCCTCGGCTGCTTTCTCGAGGGGGATGTACCGCGAGAGGCTTCAACACCACGTTGTCCTTGTCTTGCCCATCTCCAGGCTTTTCCTCCTCAGCCATGGCAAACTCCCCAAATTCCTCTTCGTCCTCATCGTCGGAATCATCATCCTCGAGTCCACTTCTCCTGCCAACAACGCCTCTCCACCATGACCCACGGCCTAGGTTGTTCGACATTTCATCATCCAATTCATCATCTATGTCTGCCTCTCCATCACCAAACGGATCTTCGAGGTTATCATCGTCGTCGTCGTCGTTATTGTCATCATGAACTGTGGCCGATGAGGCCTGTGCAAGCTGGTTATTCTTTTGATGCATTGCCAACCGCGCCGCGAGCTGCAGCCGAGCTCTTGAAGGTGGAATGTTCAATGGAGGCGGCGGAGGAGGAGGTGGTGGGATAGACGGCGGCACCAACGATCCCTGGTTCAGCGGGTCAGTATAAGATCGAAACTAAGCCTCTGGGATCAGCAAAAAACAAGCTTCCTGAGATGAACAGGAGGAAGGCAGAAGAAGGCAGGAGGAAGAGGAAGAAATGAGTAAGGGCATGAGGGGAAAAAAAGAGCGTTGGCTGTTGAGAATGGTCCCTAAGGCTGACAAATGGTGCATGATAAAAAAAAAAATCTCCCCCTTTTGATGCGGTATTCTCCTCGGACAATGCTTCAAAAGACAATGACATCTTCCAAATTCGGTTTCCCTTCGCTTCTTGTTCTCTCTCAATGCGCTATCCACAAAGAGGATTGTAATCCGCTTGGAACACGATACATCTTATTTCCATCTTATCCATAAAAAGTAGCCTCAACGCCCAATCATATTTAATGCTTCCTCAGTCTTTCCTCCGCCCTTGCCAGCAGTCCCGAGAGATACTCCAGCTCAATGATGTCGAAACTTTCCAGCTCTTCATCGTCCGGGCTGAAAGACCTCGGCGCAGCAGAAGCTTCAGGCATATCGGTGGTATCATCATTGTCGTCGTCGTCATCATTAATGCCGAAGATGGCGCCTTCTGAAGCCTTGTCCTCTTCCTCCTCCTCCTCCTCCTCCTTCTAAGAGAAATCTAGTCTTCTATTTGAGCCTTCACCTGGCGCCCGCCTCTGGATCCACCCCCCCTCTTCAATCATCATGATGTCCTGACCTGGCAGATCAAGGTTACCACCAGCTTCCAGACCGGGCATTCCCTCGGGAGAATCCGCCCTGATAGGTTCAGGAGACATCATGATAACATCCTCGGGTGAATACGTCATGCCCATTGTCGCCTCAGGAGACTCGTTGCCGTGCTCGTCGGAAGAATCATAACTCACCTCGGAATTCACATCCTCTTCGTCCCCATCGCCCTCATCGTCTTCTTCGTCGCTACTACTTCCAAATCCAGACATCAGAGTGCCCGCGCTTATCGCAAAGGGGCCAATTCCATTACCATCCCCCTCGTTCATCTCCATGCCCCCATTGAGACCAGCCTCCGCCAAGGCATTGGATGCGCTGACCGAGTTCCCAAGGCCTGACAAGCCGATGCCCCCCAACCCACTGCCGCCGAGGCTGGTGCGGTGTCCCAGAGCCACCTCGGGACGGACGCCGCCCAGAATTGCGTTATCTCGCTCTCTCGTTTCCGCCAGAGCACCCTCTACGTAGTTGATCCAATCTTGGCTCATGACCTTGTCGAGGACCATCTCAGATAGAAGCTCAGGGGGGTGACGTTCGGTGAACTTGACAACTTCTTCGGCGATGAGCGTGAGATGTCCCATGTATCCCATGCGGGTCTTGGTCCTGGCTTGAGACTCGTCACTGGCTTGCTGGCCCTTGATTATGGCGGCGGTGATGTCGGCAGCCTCGAAGAGCGAGACGGCCAACGTCGGGTTGAAGCCACGATCCATCGGACCGTTGAACACCTGCTGTACAATGTCATAAACAACATTGTGGAGGAAATTGTTCCAAGGGTATGAGAAAAAGAATGACTATTCGGCGTTAGCAGATTTGTAATTTGTCTGTTAGGGGGGGAATCGTAAGGCCACAACATACTAGTATTGATGGAACGACACGATACTCAACAAATTGCATTTTGAGAAAATCGCCCACAACGGGCTCGGCCGCGTCCACTACTTCCGTCCTCAGTCCTCCCTCGACAGCTGCGGGCCCTTCGAATCTATCATCGGGCGGAGGAGTACCAGGCTCGGAGCCTCGTCGGGCCGTGAGCTCGCTGTGTAGTGGCTGCTGATTACCGGAATCAGGGGCGAGAGGAACTGAGAAGAGGGGGGCCGGGGTATCTTCAGGGTGGGGGGATAGGCCGCGGGACTTCTCAATCTCGTCAGGAACCAGTTCGTGAATGGTGGTATTGACCTCCTGCGGAGCGCTGGCCGTAGGTTCACTCTTTTTCGTGTCGTCTGCCCTAGGAAGAGGTGAGGGCTGTAGCCCAGGTTTGGAGGACTCGGAGGAGCCAATGTCGACCTTGACAGGTTCGGCAACCTCAGGTCTGGCCGGCCCGGGCGTCTCTATGACGATAGGTCCAGAAAGGACTGTCGAAACCGTCTGAGGCTGTTGCTCCTCTGCAGCCTTGGTCTGCCCTTCGCCAGCGGCAGGGATCTCTGCCTTTGCTTGCGCCAGCTCAGGAACCTTCGCCTTGGTGGGCGAAAGAGGCGCAACAACAAGGTCCGGCTCTTCGAAGCGCTGCTCGTTGATCTCCGCTGTGTTGACTGACAAGCGAGGGGAGCTCAGCGGCTCGTCAACAAATTCGTCCTCGTCCTTTTCGAGGAAAGAAGATGAAGATTGATGCGCAGCTGGGGAAATGTCATCCTCAGCCTTGACAAACTCGTGGGAGGTATCTTCGTTCAGTTCGCTGGTGGGCTCCACCTCCTCGAAGCCATCGTCATCGGCGTTGGTGACCTCCAAACGGCGGACTTCTTCGTGGTGGGTTGGGTGGGGGATGCGCATCGTCAAGTCATCTGCAGACCCGTCGTCGTCTCGAGGGGTAAGCTTGCCCTCAGCTCTGAGGCGCTGGCGCTCAGCATCTCGAGTTGCAATCAGCTGCTCCGAGCCCATCTCATTGAGCAGGCCCATGTTGCTGCAGTGCAGCAGCTCTGCCATGAGCTCGCACGTCTTGAACCTGTCGAATCCGAGAGGCTCGAGCTTCTCGTTGAAAGTCGAGTCGACGCCCTGTCTCTTTGACGGCTCATTCATAATCAGGTTCATGAACTTTGGCACATTTTGAGCAAAAAGCCGCAGCAGATTGCCGAGATAAATCGGATCGCGGCTGGAAGGAATGGTGTTGGCTTCCGTGCCAACGTCCGGATCGTAATCGGAGTTATTCTTTCGAATAACCTCGATGATGATGCCGACGCCAACAGTCAAAGGGTTACCGCCTCCAAGCATATAACTAACAAGCTGCTCGACACAGGGCTTCGAGACGAGCTGGCGAGTGAGCTCGTTGGGGCCGATGCACTGCTGCTCATTCTGCGAGGCGTTGGCAGAGATGGTGATGATGGCCTTGATGAAGTCGCTCGCGGCGGTTTGCACAACCCAACTGTGCTCAGGGCCGAGAAATGAGAGGAGGGTCGGGATGATGTCCTTGGAATACAGCCACTGTGCATGATGAGCGAAGGGGGTTAGAGACAAAGACAAAGCGTACTGGTAATAGGATGTTCTGGAAAAGTAAATGAACCAACCTCGACGACGCCCTGACCACCTTCTGTGCGATCAAGGGCAATGATTTTAAGCAGCAGGTCCATGACCATGGGACACTCAACATGCCTCAACATGTCGGGGATGACGTTGGGTAAGCTCCAAAGCAGCTCCATCATCTCCTCCGTCTTCTTCTCAAAGAGCGACTCGTTGACCTTTGTAAAGTAGCTCGCCTGCAGCGGGTCTAGCGGCGCGGGGCGGGAGAGGAAGTCCCAAAAGTTACGAATCAGCTGCCGATTCTCGACGAGGGCCTCGTATATGGACCACGTATCGGAGCTCAGGACCTCGCAGGCGACATGAGCGTAGCGGTTGCGCTTCTTGTCCAGCTCGTCGTCGTTTTCGCCGGGATCGGTGGCCCGCGACGATGCGCGAGGGCGCGAGAAAGGCAGCAGGCGACCCTTGGTCTTGATGTCATCTTCGGCGGGCTCCTCGAGACCCTCGACAGCCTCGAGCTTGGGGACAACAGTGTACTCGAGCAGTTTTTCGAGCACCTTATCCTCGCGCAGAAACTCGATGAGCTTGGAGTTGTGCTGCTTAAGCTCCTGTATCAGATCCGCTTCTTCGAGCAGCTCTTCGAGGGTGAAGTCGGGCTTGTCGAGGATGGTGTCGATGGTCGAGATGTTGGCGTAACCGCCAAACCTCCAAAACATGGTGGCGGACCGATGCTACCACGCCAGGCGAGGAAGAGTCGCCGGCGGTGAGGTGACAGATGGAGGCGTAGAAGAGAGACCGGGGGGAGGGAGAAGAGAAGAAGGGAGAAGACAGGGCGGTTGTGCTCCAAAATACCAGCCGCGGGCTCACAAGTGGTGGGACTGGAACCAGTTGACTGTGCTGTGGCCACGTTTGGCTTGGACAACGACAACAGCCACCAGAGTCGCAACAAGGCGTCCCGTAGTGAGAAGAAGATGAAAAGAGCGGGGAGAAGAGATCAGATCAGATGCAGACAGTCGGGCATCCGGGCACGACGAGTCACAAAACAGAGTCCGTCGGAGAAGATGCAGTGGTTGAAGCCAGCAGCGAATCAGAGGGGGCCGGCCGCAGATGCAGAATTGCGCCGCCGGGGCCTCGTCGGTAGCGAGAAGAACTAGCAGAAACTGAATGCAAATGCAGAACAGCGCCCCAGTCTCGTTGTTTCGCCTCGAGGCACTGCGGGCTTGCGATTTGCAATGCGTTGCGATGTGGGAGGGCGGTGGAGGGGGGGTTGCTGTTTAGGTTCCGAGTGTGGGGAGACTTTTTTGCCAGCGATAAAGAGGGTTGAAACTCGGGCCTCGTCTTATCTCATCCAGGTACGGCGCGCGCACTGACGCCGTAGGTTCCTCCGAGGTACCTTGCAGTTGGACCTAGCTGTAGCCTTCCAGGCCTTGTAAGGTGCTGTGCTGTGCTGTGCTTTCATCAAACGCTGGCTGGAGAATGCAGCAAAGGAAAAATGATTGCGTGCGAATGTGACGAAATGAGGATCAATCAACGAAAGTAAAAAATAAAAAACAAGCACAGAATAATAGTGGGAGGCGGCCATCCTTCAGCAGCCAGTGGCAACAACAATAGCTGTGCACAGTACCTCTAGGGCCTTGCGCTATTCTCCTGCCTCACGCGCCCACACTGTGGTCAGCGCTGGGGCTCAACTTTAGTTGTACCTTACAGCGGTGGCCTCCGTTACCGGGTACCACCAGCAGCTACAAAAGCAGTACCTGGATCAAAGGCGCAATAAAGTACCTCTGAATATCAGATTGTGAGCCCCCCCCAAGGGCAGCTCGGAATAACAACAACAATAACAATAAAGAAGAAGCCCGCAAAGACGCATGAGAGCGAGGCAGCAAAGGCCATCTAGGGGGTTCATTCAGCTCAGAACCCCAGCGGGCACTACGGAGTAAGATCTCCCGGACTAGAGCACAAAGTGGCTGATGGTGACCGTTCATTGCCGACCCGATCAGGGGGCCCCGTCACCCATGACGCTGCATATGTGACATGGCATCGCATGGCAAACCAAGGCCGAAAGAGCCCGTGTTCATAACCAGAAGTCGCGGCAAAGCGCATGGATGCTTACGAAGTACGGGAGGCAAGCATTCTTCTTGGATAGGTTCCGAACACGGGTTGGTAGCTGGCCGGCCGCAAATCGCCGAATACAGAGCATGTCTCGGCTGTCAGCAGCGGCGATAACGCAGTAAGGTGTTTTATGTTTCCTATACGGAGTATCTTCATAGAAAATGGCATCAATGCTAAGCTTCTGCCCCATACAGCTCTAGACTACCATCCAATATTAAATCAGCAGAGCCTCCAGACATTCGACTTCTAATACAGAGTGCCACAATGTCTCATCCCATCTGCAGCCCCAAGCGCTTTAGTAAGCTGGGCTTGCCTGGGCGCCATGTTCTACCAAATTGGGTCATTCCCCGTTGCAGGGTAACCACATGTCCCAGGGGTTACACGGCATGATCCAAGGCGCTCCATCGTGAGTCGGCCGAGGGGATTGCAGCAGAGCCCGCCTTCCTTGTACTTTGTAACTATTCGCCTCTAGAATTTGTGTGCAGAATAAATAATGCGTAGAGGGGAAAGAGGCTCACAGTATACGACCAAAATGGTGTTGCAAAGCAGTAATCTGCCAGGGTTTATCAATACAGAGAGGTACGAGGGGCAGCAGGATCACAACGAGTGCTACGCTTCAGTAGCCACGTGCTCTAAGCCAGCATCAGCTGCTCCAGACGCGTGGAACTTTGCAATCATACCTCGTACTGCATAATATGCCAAGGTGCTCTGTGTATAGCGGCCATCGTTGCCGTTGGCTGCTAAAGGCTTCTGTCTTTGCTAAATCCCACATATTCAAGGTGATTTTGTCTTCACAATGAAATACTGGGTAAATTATAGGCCTATGCAAGCATGCCACTAGGCAGAAAATTATTGTATTAAATCTAACCCGGAAATAATTGCACAATCCCTATACGCTATGCCGTTTCAAATCATATTCACAAGCTGCAGCCCTCTGTCGAGCTCTACCCTGACGGCCTTGATCTCCGCCATGTCCTTCAGCAGCACTCCTCTCCACCAGCTGTACCAATCTGCCACCTCCCCGAGGTCCGCCTCGTCAAGTGCAAGCCATTCTTGGAGTCTGCTGCTCCACATGGGAAACATGTCCTGCACCAGGACCTCTGCCAGGACTGTGTCTCCGAGGACTTGATTCCACTTCATGATGCCAACCAGGATGGGGAGATAGGGCTCCTGCTCTGCAGGATCGACGCGAAAGTTGGTACGCAGATATTTGCCCATCGATGGCAACACGTGCGACATGATGAGTGGCCGCCATTGATCTCCCAAGACGTCCTTCCACTGCGTGAGCCCAGGAACAACTCCCCTCTCGAACTGCCAGGCATCGATGAGGTGTCTGAATTTTCTCCTGACATCCGCAACAAGACCAGTGCCTCGTGGATCAAGGTGATAGGGAGGGAGGTACTGCAGCCAAGGAAACAACCAAGTGTGTGGAAGATGGTGGCTTTGCCGCTTCTTGCGGGGATTCCAGTCCGATACAGCCGTTTCCAGCTTCCGAGCGACATTGTCCATCAGCTGCGCTCGAACAAACGGCGGGAGTAAGTCTTTCCAGCTTTCCATTATGTTGAGCATCGGCGTGGGGTTGAACGGATCCCACGAACGGAGTGCTGTCAATATACGGGGTAGCCAGTTCTTGTACATCATTGTCTCATACGCTGTAGTCGCCTTGTGGTGCGTTCGGTAAACGCCATCGTCCTGACCTGCGGCAGAGTTCCACTTGTTCATGGATTTGTTTGAATTTGCAGATTGGATGAGGAGTCCTGATAGTTTCTGCAAGTCTGATGCGAATCGGGATGGTTCCGTCATCGGGTCCCAATCGGAACTGCGTAGAAATGGATGTATAGCGGCAACCGCAATGTCTGCAATGGCTTCGTTTGCTGAGCCGAGGTCAACAGCTGTCTGGAGAGCACTCATAACCTGCTCCCACTCAGTTGCATCGACAAGCTGTTCCGTCACGACGTTTGCAAATGTTTGCAATCTCTCAAAATCTGACCGCAAATCTTCGATTTCTTGTTCCCTCTGCTTAAGCTCCAGATTTACCCACGTCTTGCGCCCTTCCAGATTCCTCCACTCTTCTGAAAAGGCCATTAAATCTGCCTGCGCCCTTTTGGCTAGTTTTCTTGCCTCAATTACTTCATTTGACTCAGGCACACCGGATAATGGCGTCATGATCCCGCTCGTCGAAGTAAGCAGCTTGCCTCCAGGGCCAGTCATGTCGAGAATAGGGGCAAATGCATCTGGAATGTTTAAGCCTGGTGCTGCCTTCTTGAGCTCCTCGGCTGTAAGGTATTTTGTCTTCTGCCTCATCGGGGTGCTTCCGGCACTACTGTAAGCTGCTGCTCCCCGAGCCTTCTTCCTGGCCTTTCTGCGTTTCTTCTCTTCTTCCTCAGAGTCGACAACCTCCTCTCCTCGCAGACGTGCTTGTCTCTTCTCCTCTGCGCGCTCCTGCTCAGTCTTTTCCTTCACAGCTCCAAGGCCGATACCTTGGGGTCGGAGGTTGGCCTCGATGATAATGTTTCGCCCTTCGCCTTCTTTACCCAAGCCCTTGCCCTCGACGTAGCCCATCTTTGCCATCATTCGGGCACCGAAAGACTTGTTGTTTATTTTCCCCTTCGAGCTGAAGGCGCTTACTTGCGGCTTGTTTCGCGGAGTGTCGTTTCCATTTTTCGTCTCCTTCAACACCGGGTCCGCGGCAGATGAAGGGACGAAGCCGCCGCCCAGGACGCCGCCTGCGCTAAAACTTGTCTTGAATGATGGTCGGCTCTTCGACTCTTTCTGTCCATTCTCTTCGCGTGCTCTTTCACTGGCTGCGAAGCGCAGCTTCATGGCCGCGCTGCCAAGCCCCAGCCCAGCTGGCCTGTCATCCTCGTCCTCATCCTCATCCTCGTCGCTCTCTCTGCCATGACTATTCAGGCCGTTGCCCAAAAGTCTCTCTTCGTCGTCCGATTCGTTGCTTGCATCCTGCCCCGCGCCCTCGGTAGCAGTTGACACAAAATTTACGCCCTTGCTCCTTAGAGTCTTTCTCTTCCACCGCGAGCTGGGATTGTCATCTTCGCTATCGGAACCGAATATTCCCAGCGCTGCCTTCTCCTTGCTATTTGCGCCGACACGCCTCCTCTTGCGGGGATTGAAATCGCCAAAGTCGTTGTCATCGGCATCGAGCCCAGGAACGGTTGGATCATCGGATTCCGACTCGGACGATGAGTAGTCTGCGGCGGCAGCTTTGGCGTTGAGAGGGAAAAACGACGGACGCGAAGAGCCCTCCATGTTGCGACCGTATGACAAGTGTCAGGAGAATTACCACGATCGCTGGAGACTCTCCATTTGTTCAAATCAGAAGCACTACTACTGCGTTCGATGACAAGCTGAGGATGAGTGGAGCATGAATCTTGTCTGACGCGTGAAGCTTCGCAGAAATTATCTTATCTCCACGTGACCCAAGGCAGCGCCGTAGTGGGGGTTTAAAGGCGGTGAAGGACCCTGTCACAGAGCTCCTGACATTTGCACGTGCTCCGCAGCCGCCTTGTACCAATTGACACCCGCTTTTATTCTCTGGCGTCATCGCTTGACTCACTTGGCTCTGATAGACTGGCGTTGGGCACCTGCAGCGATTGGGCTGATTTTTGCGTAGTAAAAAAAGACTCTATTTGAATAGCATCAATTACGACAAGTACCAACTAAACAGCAACGTTTACAGTTCGCCAATGCCGTTTAGGAGGAGATGGCACAAAAATTCTGTTCTACGGAGTAACGCGGGGTCGACCTAGATACTCCGTACTCAGGTACTTCCCAATGAGGCGCATCGGTAATGGGTGCCGTTGCGCAAAATGTGTAAGTTTGGCAGTACCTGACGCTACCTGGCACGCCCGCGAGTGACTTGGAATGAACAGCCACTTCTGGCGCCGCTCCATGTACTTTCTACCTGGCACTTATTTGGCGGTACACCAAGCAGAGGTAAAGCACCTTAGGAGGGTTGGCAGGTCGAGGTACTACCTAGTAGGTAGTACCCAAGGTGCTCGGCCGGCAAGATGCATTGAGGAGCAAAAACCATCAAATCGGAAATAAACAAACAATAGTCGCGTGCCATGAGATCCAGCCGCTTCTCTTTTCTTCTTCCACCAATGCTCAAGGCACAGCCAGCACTCGATTCTCAAGCGAAATAGGCACCGCGAAAATTGATTTGTTTATGCACATGTGGATGGATTGCCGCGACATTAGTACCAGTTCAGGATAGCCCTGCTAGCCCGGGCAGCTGATTGGAGCAAATCAGGTGATGGGCCTTCGATTTGTTGACTTTTGTGGATGACATGGGTTGATGGGCAACCCTCCACCAGGGATCTGTGCCACAGCACCACCAACGAGAGCACAAGACAGCCATCTTTCTCCCTGGCCCGACAACCAACTTTCTGCAGCATCCAATACGTATCGCATACCACGAGATACGGCGCGGTTTGAGCCCTCGAGTCAGCGCATCCCGCCACTGTTCGCATTCGTTTTGCGGACCTCGTGGGAGAAGCCGATCCAACGGCCGAGCATAGCTTCTACCCGCGCATTTGCTGGCCCCCGCCTCTTTGTACATATTATTCCACTTCACATTATTTTATACAGGGCCCGCCGAGAGGCATCGCCGAGAGCTGTGCACTTCTTGCCTATCCTGATCCTGGTCAGCGAACTCAAAGAAGGCAGGGTAACTGACACTTGCGGCCGCGCTCCCCGGTATTGTTCGTCGAGCCGTACCAAGTAGCCTCCTAACCACAACTCCCTGACGGACTCAGGCCAACTTCTTCTTCATCGTCTGTGGTATGTTGTCTTCTTGTCTTCCCTTTCTCCCCTCTGTCTAGCCTCATGTCGCCGCGAGGCCCATTTGCACGATGGAGTCGCGACGGCGTCACCACCCGTTCAAGAAGCTCATCCGCAGAATCGTCAATCTAATTGATGAACGCCCAGCAGATTCCTCGGAGCAGAAACATCCCCAGACTTCATCAGCGTTTAGGTACCTTTCGCTTCCCTCTCTCGCCGCCATGGCCGACCAAGAGGAGGATCTCAGCTCCTTGCCGCTCCCCGACCGCTTTTCACACAAGGTATATTGAAACATGCCCTCTCTCGCCGTCGTCTCCCCGTGGCAACTCCTCCTGGCTGACTTTGACCGTTTTCAATATATATAGAATTGGAAAGTACGTAAACAGGCCTACGAAGATGTTGCTAAGCAGTTTGCCAAATCACCGGATGAGTCCGATCCCTGCTTCCGACCTTTTCTAAACGATCCGGGTTTGTGGAAGTCTGCCGTCTCCGACTCCAACGTGGCCGCTCAGCAAGAAGCCATCATCTCCCTGTGCGAATTCCTCAAGTATGGCGGACGAGACGGCGCTCTGCGTACACGAGGCGTCACCATCAGCCCCATGGTCGAAAAGTGTCTGTCTTCGACGCGGCCGGCCATTAAACAAGGCTCTCTTGAAGCCTTGCTGCTGTACATTGAGCTGGACGTTGCAGCTCCCGTTGTCGAGGAGGTGTTGCCTGGTCTTGGTAACAAGGTGCCCAAGAATGTTGCTGCTACACTCAATGCCCTAACTCAGATCATCCACAACTACGGCTGCAAGATTGTCGACCCGAAGCCCATCCTGAAGGCGTTGCCCAAGGCCTTTGGCGCTGCCGATAAAAATGTCCGTGCCGAGGCTACTGGCCTTGCTGTAGAGCTCTACAGATGGCTGCGCGAGGCCATGAAGCCCATGTTCTGGGGTGACTTGAAGCCTACACAACAAACCGATCTTGAGGCGCAGTTCGAAAAGGTCAAAGCCGAAGGTGTTCCCAAACAAGAGCGGTTGCTACGATCTCAACAGGAGCTGGCCGAGTCTGGTGGTGGTGGTGGTGAAGACGGGGAGGAGGGTGGTGAAGAGGAGGCCGAGGAGCCAGCCGAGATCGACGCCTTTGCCTTGGCCGAGCCGGAGGATGTCTTGAAGAAGATGCCGCCTAATTTCCACGAGCTCCTTGCCTCGTCCAAGTGGAAAGATCGTAAGGAGGCTGTTGAGGGACTATACACCGTACTCAATGTCCCTCGTATTAAAGATGGCGATTTCAATGAAGTGACGAGGGGCCTCGCCAAATGCATGAAGGACGCCAACGTCGCTGTTGTTACTCAAGCAGCCCAGTGTATCGACCTGCTGGCCAAGGGACTGCGCCAGGCTTTTGGCAAGTACCGTACCACAGTGATGCAACCCATAATGGAGCGATTGAAAGAGAAGAAGGCTGCAGTTGCCGATGCTTTGGGGGGTGCTCTTGATGCTGTTTTTCAAGCAACCTCGTTGTCCGACTGTCTCGAGGACATCTTTGCTTTCCTAGTGAACAAAAACCCCCAGGTGAAAGAGGGCACAATGAAGTTTCTTATTCGCTGCCTGCGGACTACGCGCGATGTGCCGGCGAAGCCCGAAATTGCCCAGATATGCGAAGCTGGAAAGAAGCTGCTGTCAGAATCAAGCCCGGCTCTGCGAGATGGTGGTGCTGAGATTCTTGGAACGATCATGAAGATCATCGGCGAGCGAGCCATGACACCAAACTTGGAAGGCTTGGACGATATTCGAAAAACCAAGATCAAAGAGTTCTTCGAGACGGCTGAAGTCAAGGCCAAGGAGAAGCCTAAGCCCGTTCCCAAGGCAGCTCCGGCGGCGGCGCCGAAGAAAGTTGTCGGGGGTAAGAAGCCTGCTGCATCGGGAGCAAAGAAACCGGCACCTGCTGCTGCAGCACCGGCAGAGGCACCTCCAGCAGCGAAGCCTGCAGGAAGTAAGTTGGGTCTTCCCAAGACAGGCGGGCTAAAGGCTCCTCAAAAGCGAACTCTCGGGGCTACGTCCGGGGCTTCATCACCTCGCCGATCAGGCCCGATTATGCCACCTGAGGATGATGAGCCTCTGCCGCCAACACCACAGCCAAAGGCCGCACCCTCCCGCGGCCTAACAGGCCGCTCATTGGCCAAGCCTGCCTCAGCTTCTGTACAGATGCCTTCCGAATCCCCTCCCCCTTCAAGCGGCCTCACTGCCATAGAGAGGGCTGAATTGGAAGAACTACGTACTGCTAATGATCGTTTAACTCGTCATATTGACGACCTGCGACAGGAACGCAGCAAATTTACGTCGGAAATTCAAGAGCTAAAGAACCAAAATGCCAGCCTCATTGAGGACCACACACGAGACGTGTTAAGCATCAAGGCCAAGGAAACCCAGCTCGTCCGTGCTCGAAGTGATGCGGAAGCGGCTGAGCAGGTCAACGATAGATTGCGGCGTGAGCTAGAGCGCCTAAAGAAAGCGCTTAGCCGTGCCGAGAGCCTGAATGCGGCGAATGGTAAGCTGAGTTCAACTTTGTATAGCCTTCATACCCTGCGTTGATATCTGACGAATCGAAATAGGCATCATGTCACCGACACATGACGATGCTGGCATTTACCGCGACTCCATGGCTGCTCCAAGTGCCCGGAATAGGATGAGCTTCGCCAGTACATTGTCTGAGGAGAAGGAGAATGGCGATGCTCCTTATCCGAGAAGCAAGCTGAGCCCGGAGCTGCGCTATGCCGGCAGTACTGGGTCGTCTGGACGGGGATCTCCTGCCCGGGGCTTTAGGAACATCGCGCAGCATGATGACGGCAGTGATTCAACGTTGACATCGGCTAGAGATCGTCCAGCATCGTCGTTGTCACAAGCGCCTTCCAACGGAGTGGAGAGCTGGAGGCGAGCAGCTGAGGTGACAAGCCAGTTGAAGGCCCGAATTGAACAAATGAAGGTATGGAAAATTGTCTCACGAACACCATTGATGCCGAACGATATCTAACAGCCGAAAGGCCAAGCAAGGATTTGCCAGACCTTAGAGAGAGAGTAACGATTGACGACTGCGTTCAATAAAGCACCGTGTTCGAGCTTTCTTTGAGTCTATCAGTAGCCTGTGATATCGGTGAAAGGGACGGCAAACATATATCGAGCTTCGCTACATGGCTGGACTTGACGAGATCTTATGTGCATTTTTAGGCGTTGGAACCCATACCCCCCTTTCACGAAAAAAATTGGTTGATAGAAGTATAACGCAGACATACTGCTTTGGGAACTCGGGGTGTACGAGTGGGATTCATATATGATTGAAGGTTGAAAGTTATGGATGAACGGATGACCTTGTCTGGGCAATACCCTAGCCTTTATTATACCAAACTTGTTGAGTTCTGGTGACTTTTAATTTATGACTATCTCTTTCTTTTTGCTCCAGCATGTTGCTTGAATGATCACCTCACCTCTCTTCCAGACACTGTTGGCTGTTGCAGAAGGACGCATCGAACAGCTTCCAGTACGATGGGCGGTTCAGGCGTCGATGAAGAATTATGTTGCTTAATTATCAGCTGTTGTGATTGAGGCTAATAGGCTATGAGTACATGAATTGGACGGAACATGTTTCCCTCCAGGGCTATTCCTTGTCCTTATTGTCCTTGCTGTCCTTGCTGTCCTTGCTGTCCTTGCTGTCCTTGCTGTCCTTGCTGTCCTTGCTGTCCTTGTCCGGTTTGCTATCCTCATCGGATTTCTCGTCGTGAGCATCGTCATCATTCTTGGGCTTGCCCTCTTCACTGTTTTTCGTAGCATCCTTTTTGTTGTCCTCTTCCTTGGTCGCATCTTCATCCTTGCTGTCTTCTTTGTCGTCCTGCTTCTCGTCCTCTTCATCGTTTTTCGCATCATCTTTCTTGTCCTCACTTTGGTTATCCTTGTTTGCTTTCTTCTCCTTTTGCTGCTTCCGCTTCTCCGCCTGTCCTTCTTCCCTGGCCTTCTTGGCCTTCTCCTTTCTGATCCTGTCCTTCTCTTCCTTCTCCAGCTTGGCCCAATTTGTGTGAGTGTCGGCAATGCCCGGCTCTGTCAGCTTGGCTTGCAAGCTCTTCTTGTTGAGCGCGCCCCTCTGCGTGATCTTGGCCCGGCCGACGAGTGATATGAAGATGGCGAGGCCTACCATGGCCGTGAGGAGGAAGCGGTACTTGGCATACCACGGCGGCGCCCACCCGTTCCTCGTGGCGCGGGAATCGGCGTAGTAGAGCGCGACGAAGGCCCCGAATTGGGTGGTCAGGGCATACTCGAGGGGCATGAAGAGCGTGGGCCAGGCGACGATGGAGGCGCCGAGACCCATTCCGTAGCGAAATCGGGTGCGGTCGTGCTGCGGCTTTTTCTCGGCGTATTCGAGGCCCTAAAGGTAGAGTTAGCTGGGAGAGATTGAACGGAATAAGAGAGGAGAAGGGCATCATACCCAATGGATGGCGCCCAGGAACGAGATGATGACGGCGCCATACCCGAGTTGCACCGGCTCGATGAGGTCGAGCAGATGTTGTGCCGATTCGTGTTCCATGAAGATGAAATTATAGAATCTATTTCCACTCGGGATCTCCGTGTTGAGGTTCAAAGCGAGAAATACGGTCGATAGAGAGGTGGCAAGATAGGGTAGTGTCCCCGTTAAGCCGAGAATATGAGATTCTCGAGGGACTGTATCCAGACGGAATGTCTCTTTGACAACATCCTGCAAGAGTCTCAGTCTTTAATGTTCAGAAAAACGCACAGTAGCCTAAAGGATTCAT
Organism: Trichoderma arundinaceum; assembly: GCA_025919625.1. NCBI lineage: Eukaryota > Fungi > Ascomycota > Sordariomycetes > Hypocreales > Hypocreaceae > Trichoderma > Trichoderma arundinaceum. The sequence continues at coordinate 165,291 of JAMQTF010000007.1, read as the reverse complement.
ACAATATCATGTTGGAGACCCGAGTTTACAGAATGCGCCTCTTTCTTGGTCTCCTCAGCAGGCTCTAGAATGCTTCGGACGCTGCTGGTGGCGGACACGTCCTCGCTCGCCTCAAGCTTCCTCCGGGCGACATTCTCCTGCTCTTTATCAATTGGTGGCGGTTTGGTGGGATCATTAGAAGAGCTGGAGAAACGAATTGTTTTTCTTGTGGTGTCTGATCGGAGAAATGGATGTTGTGTTATTGATGATGGTCTAGAAGCAGCGAGTCTCACACCTAGTATCCTCCCCGGAGACCGAAGAAACGGTGCAGCTCTGAACATTGTTTGTGAAGTTTTGATAGGGATAGCAAGAGAAGACTACAAAACAGAATGGGATTGAATTGAAGTGGGTGGGAAGGGAATTTTGTGACGAAGATGTCGATAGAGGCTACTACGTGTAACAAAGAAGCATAGGCCCAAAAGGCGCGTAGAGAGCAGCATGTGAGCTCGGCGCAGCTTTTGGGATCATTGTTTTTTTAGTGTTCACCTAGCTATCGTGAATAGGATAAGAGATGACGATAAAAATAAATATCACCATGACAATGGACCCGATTAGCGCAAAGCTGAAAAAGCAGTGATGCTATGATGACATTGGAAGTACGAGTTGAGATGGTGGTCGTGACGTAATGGCCACGCGCATTGGGGTATGACAACGGGAAACGGGAGAGGCTGCGGATTCTTGGATGCTGAGTGGTTGTGAAATTTGGAGAGGGATGAACGCTTGATGAGGAGAATGTTGGGCAATTGAAATGGGGCTACGTAAAAAAGATGGGCAGAATTTGTGGCGGTGCTTCTTGAGGGCCATCATGGTGGTGGTGGTGATGATGATGAAGATGATGCTCTGCGGTATAATCGCCATCAACTACTGTATTGGATATCTCGAGCAAAGGCACTGGCTGTACTTTGTAGGCTATACAATCATTGAAAGTTTCGATGAAACCTCTCATGCTCTTTTTCTATTTCTTTTTCTTTTTCTTTCCCCTTTTCTGTGCTGAATTTCTTGCATTGTATACCATACATATGCTCCATCCATCCTGTGTAGATTCCTTCATTTCATGCAGACCCAAACTTGTGCTCCGAAACAGGAAATAAGCCGCCTAGCCTGCGGCTAAAACAAAACCAGCAGAGCACAGGTACAGTACAGGTACTCGGGATTCTGCACATCACAGGTACCGCTCGCCGCGCCCTCGCACTACCAATGAACCATTGCCTACATATGTAAGTACTTAATGAAGCGGCCTCGACAAGTCCACGTCAAGGATGCCGATAGACTGATGCCCTGGGCAGCAATTGGCCGGAGCTGGGGTCGTGGGCACAGTCCTTACGTCATCCCCCTCCGTCATTGACCTGGCTGACAGGCACTTTAACCTGTATTAGCGCTGCAGAGACAGGGTGCCCGCTATAATTGCAGGTGCCTTTAGCGGGAGACAGCGGTCTGGTGCAGGTACCCTGCAGTGCAGTCGCCGGCCTGGAGAGACCTGAGGCCTTCTGGAGCTCACCAGTCTGATAAATCCTGCCCGTCGACTTGATGCTGATCATCCATATCAACGTCCTTTGTCTCCCGAATACGGGCTCAGCATATTGCCCTCGCTTGACCTGAGATCTCACAACCCGCAGAATCGACCCTAGAGCCATTGTCAAGGCATTGCACAAGCCCTTCATCCTTCCTCCAGCTCGCCATCGCGCATCTCAGCTCCCCTGTTTGTCCTCTGCTGCCCCTCCTCAGTCAGGCTGCGACGCATCGACGCACTCCGCACTGACTGCAGCCGAAAGCCCACGAAAGCCAAGTCGCGCCCAATCTCCCCACTTCGAAGGCCGATTCTTACAATCCCTTCTCGTTTCTTCTTTTCTGTGCCCTGGATTAATCCCTCTGGGCGAACAAAGCAGCAGCTAGAAGAGGGCTGATTGCAGCCACGGCCAGAACCGACCGGCGAGCACTCTCTGTGCGCAGCCCAGATCCCCCACCACCACAAATGTCCTTCCTGTAGGCCTTCGACCGACAACTCTCTCCAGCTCCCGTTGCCCCTGCCCGGGTTACGGCACCGCCGCCATCAAGATGTTGGAAGGACTCGTCGCCGGCTTGCTCAATCGCTTCCTGGGCATGTACGTTAAGAACTTCGACCCTACACAGCTCAAGGTTGGCATCTGGTCCGGCGACGTCAAGCTGCGGAACCTCCAGCTGCGCAGAGAAGCTCTCGACCAGCTCAAGCTGCCCATCAACGTCATCGAGGGCCATCTCGGCGAGCTCACGCTCTACATTCCCTGGTCCAATATCCGGGGCGCTCCCGTCAAGGTCTTTATCGAAGATGTCTACCTGCTCGCGAGCCCCAAAGAAGAGGCTGAATACGACGAGGAGGAGGAACAGCGCAGGAAGCAGAGGCTGAAGATGGAAAAGCTGGAGAGCGCAGAGCTGCTGAAGGAGCGCAGCAAAGCTGGCATGAGCCAGGAAGAGCAGAAGAAGAACCAGAGCTTTGCCCAGAGCCTGGCGACCAAGATCACCGACAATCTGCAAATCACCGTCAAGAACATCCACATTCGATACGAAGACTCCATCTCCGCCCCGGGCCACCCGTTTGCTCTTGGATTCACGCTCGAGGAGTTCAGCGCCGTCAGTGCCGATGGCCACTGGACGCCATCCTTCATCCAAGACTCGTCCACGGTTACGCACAAGCTCGCGAAACTGGGCGCCTTGGCCGTGTACTGGAACACAGATACAGAGCTCTTCAGCAGCGGCCGCGAAGCCGCCAGCCCCTCCCAAGAGACGTTGCCGCACAGCGAGATGGTAGACAAGTTTAAGAGCATGCTTGCCAAGATTCACGATCCCAACTCGAGCAACCAGTTCATCCTGAAGCCCGTCAGCGGACAGGCAAAGATTGAGCTGGACAAATCTGGCGCCATCGAGGCCCCCAAGTTCAAGGCCACGCTCTTATTTGACGAAATTGGTGTTGTGTTGGACGACGACCAGTATCGCGATGCCTTGATGATGGTCGATCTCTTCCATTACTTCATTCGCCATCAAGAGTACAAAGCACTGAAGCCCAAAGGTGTTACTGCCAAAGAAGATCCCCGAGCCTGGCTTCTGTTTGCGGGGAATGCTATCCTGGGTAAGATCCATGACAGGAATCGCAGGTGGTCCTGGGACTATTTCAGAGAGCGCCGTGATGACCGCAGGCGGTATATCGAGCTCTTCAAGAAGAAGAAGCAGGGGCTGCAGCTTGAACCTGACGAGTCTGATAGCCTCGATAAGCTTGAATTGAAGCTTAGTTATGAGGATCTCAGGTTCTGGCGATCGTTGGCCCGAAACCAGCTCAAGAAAGAGAACGCGGCCGCCCTGAGCAAGCAGCCTCAGCAACAGCAACAGCAAGGCTGGATTGCTTGGATGTGGGGCTCCAAGCCAACAGGGACCATTGAGCAAAACGAAGAGAACACCCAGATGACAGAAGAGCAGCGAAAGGAGCTCTACGACATGATTGACTGGGACGAGAAGGCTGCCCTCGTCGAATCAGTCGACGTCCCCCGCGAGGCTGTCAACATGTGCATCGAGGCGTCGCTCAGTACTGGCAGCTTCACGCTCAAGAAGAACCCCCACGACAATACCATGGATCTTCTCAGCTTGCACTTTGACGTATTCAAGGCCAAGGCTTTACAGAGGAAAGACTCGGTCCTGGCCAGTGTCAGTCTTGGCGGTCTGCGAGTCAACGATGGTACAACTCCCGACAGTCTTTACCCGGAGATTGTTCGAGTAAAGGATGCCCAGGAGCGGAAGCCAATCTCTCTCGAGGAGCTGGAGACAACCGATGCGGAGCCGTTTTTCGAGTTTGAGATTGAGCAGAATCCTCTTGAGCGAGAGGGTGACATTGCAATCGTCGGCAAGCTGAAACCTCTCGAGGTTGTCTGGAATCCCAACTTCGTTGTGGGAATCGTCGACTTCTTCCGGCCTCCTGAGAGGCACATGGAGTCTATTGCGGCCCTGATGGAGACAGCTGGGGCTACGGTGGAGGGTATCCGGGAACAGACCCGAGTAGGCTTGGAATTTGCACTGGAGGAACACAAAACGATCAACGCCGAGCTGGATCTACAGGCACCGCTCATTATCGTTCCAGTCAGCATCACTACCAAGCATTCCACATGTCTCGTCGTGGATGCAGGTCACATGCATGTGAACAGTCAGTTGGTCGATCAAGAGACGTTGAACGAGATCCAGTCCAAACAGCGTCAGTCTTACAACGAGGAGGACTTTAAGCGCCTCGAGTCTGCCATGTATGACAGATTCATTGTCAAATTTACCTCGACCCAAGTCCTCATCGGGCCATCCATCGAAGAAACCAAGTCCCACCTGACCAGCACATCTGGCGGATCACAGCTGCATGTGGTAGAGGAGATCAACGTCGACTTTGTGGTGGAAATGTCAATCTTGCCCAAAGCGCCCAATCTCACCAAATTAAAGGTCTCTGGCCACCTGCCCATGCTGCATGCCACAGTCTCCGATGCCAAGTACAAGAACTTGATGCAGATCATCGATGTTGCCATACCAAAGTTCAACAAGGAGCTGGAGCAGCCGGCCACCGCGACACCGGCTATTGAAGGAAGACGATCCTCCTCGCGCCCCCGACTACTCAGCAGTGCTTCTAGCCGATCGGCGCTCAGAGCGATGCGCGACCGCCGACAATCCGCATTCCCATTCCTCCAGTCTTCTAGTGCTGTTATTCTGGAAGATATCGACGACGACGACGACGACTTTGAGGATGCTGAAGACGGAACTGGTGGCGAGCATTTCAAGATGCAGCAGCGGAGCTTTGAGTTCAACTTCAAAGTAGATACCCTAAAGGGCTCGCTTTATCGAAGCGATCCAAGCAGAGCGAAACACGACGTTCTCCTTGTGGAACTAGTAGCGGAGCGCTTTGACCTCTCCTTCTATACTCGACCTTACGATATGGCGGCTGAGGTTTCTCTTGGATCAGTAACCATGGACGATTTTGTAGACAATCCGCCGGCCGAGTTCAAGTCTATTGTATCTTCCGGCGACCGAGAGGACCTTCAGGCTGGGCGTAGCCTGGTTCATGTCAAGTTCGTCCGGGTCAATCGTCAGTCACCCGAGTTCATGCCTGTTTATGAAGGTGTCGAAACCAACATTACAACCACTATATCTACTATCAACTTGGTTGTTACTCGAAAGACTCTTCTCACTCTACTGGATTTCATCCTTGTCACATTCACAAATAACAGTGGTGACGGGCAGACGGGACAGGCTGGTCCCGCTCGGATTGAGAGCTCAGAAGATGATGTAGCAGTCGAGAATGTAGTGATAGAAGAGCCGAAACAAAACACGAATGCCACCAGCTCAATCCGCGTCAAGGTTGAGCTGAAGAGTATACGTCTTATATTGAACAACGACGGCATCAAATTGGCGACTCTTTCCTTTAATCATGGCGACGCTGGTATATTCCTTCGAGGTCAGACCATGCGGATCTCGGCCAAGCTGGGCGACCTCTCCCTCATTGACGACGTCAACCTGGGCGTTTCAGAGGACTCCCACCTCCGGAAGCTCGTGACTATTCAGGGTGACGACCTTGCTGATTTCCGCTATGAGACTTTTGATTCTGAAAATCCGCAGGCGTATCCAGGATACGATAGCTCAATATTCCTTCGTGCTGGGTCCGTCAAGGTGAATTTCGTGGAGGAGCCATTCCGCAAAATTATTGACTTCTTGGTCAAGTTTGGAAAGATGCAGGCGTTGTACAACGCAGCACGCCAGGTCGCCATGAACAGAGCCAGTCAGATACAGCAAAGCCCAAGCAAGATCAAGTTTGATGTCGTGGTTAACACACCCATCGTCGTCTTCCCGCGCGCCGTAATTCCTGGCCGCCCCCAGCGTGATCTCATCACAGCTTACCTGGGAGAAATCTATGCACAGAATAAGTTTGTTCCCCTTGACGACAGTGACAGCGCAAATGTTGCAATGAAGATATCTGCGGGAATCAGAAATATTCGTCTTACTTCAGACTTCCATTATGCCGACAATAAATCCGAAGAATTGGAGATGATTGACCACGTCGATCTGGGCTTTCACATCACTCATGCTGAACATACTGAGGGTGTAAAACGACCAGACACTGAAATCGAAGGAACCGTGTCCGATATCAAACTCCAGTTGACCCAGCACCAACTCAAATTCTTGATGGAAATTTCGAGATCCGTTCCCGCTGCATTTGCTGGAGATGGCGATGCCAACGCAGAGGCCGAGCGACTTGTTGATGACCAAACTTTAGAGCGTGCGAAAGCCGCGCCTCCTGAAGATCAGCCCAATAATGAGCAGCCCCTGATTAGCCTTGGCCCTGAGTTGGGCTCACTTTCAAATGCGTGGACCAAGCTGGACTTTGTATTCAACGCAAACACTGTAGGACTTGAAGTCATCATGGCCCCAGACGATGGCCCGGTCAATGATGTAGCCGCTTGCAGCCTCTCACGCTTCTCGCTCGACGAAACGCGGGTTAAAACAAGAATTATGTCCGATGGCTCGGTAGAAGCCGAACTACTTGTTCGCTCTTTTACAATCTACGATACTCGTCCTAGAGATACGAACAAGTACCGTCGAATCATGACGTCTTCGAATAAAGAGGCCCAGCAGCTGATGGCCAGCTTGACAATGTCTGGCGGAAAGGAGCGTGATGTTATCGCAATGGCTACCATTGACAGTCCTCGCGTCATTTTTGCTCTCGATTATCTCTTCGCTATTCAGAAGTTTGCTACCGAAGGGCTGAAGATGGAGGAGACCAGTCCGATAGATACCGAGAGTATTTTGAGCTCACCGGAAGAATCCGATACGGAATCCATGCAGGTTTCATTTTCGCAGCGGCCGTCTATTAGTTCACCGCGACCTAGTATCTCTCGAGGAGATAGCACGATAGAGAGCCAGCAGAACGCTCAACCTTCTATCAACGTCTCTTTCCGGGTAAACCTTGTGGATGCTCAAGTCATATTGATCGCCAATCCATTAAGCTCGAGTTCAGAGGCAATTGTTCTCGGAATTCGTCAAGTCCTTCTCTCGCAGCAGCATGCTCTCACATTCCAGATTTCCCAAATTGGCATGTTTTTATGCCGCATGGATAAGTTTGAGACTTCTCGCCTGAGGATCATTGACGATTTCTCAATACAAATGAGCATGAACACCCCACAACCCAACTCGACGGAAATACATATTGAGGTCGAGCCGTTGATTCTGAGGCTCTCTCTGAGAGATATTTTGCTTGCGCTCCAGATTATCGGGAGAGCAGGAGAGCTGTCTGGAAACGATGCCAAGGGACCAAAAGAGTCGGCTGCCGATCAAAAGGCGAAACAGTTGCGATCCAAGACAAAACATAGGACGGCCAGTGGGCGCGGTGGCGCCTCGACAGCGGCAAAGAGCCATGGGACAAAGACAACTTCTGCTTCGACAACTTCGAGGGTAGTAAGTTCTGTTCAGAAATCCTTTAGTCCTTCAAAGAATGAGAACTTGTCTGCCGTCATCGATGGTATCCGCATCGTGCTCATTGGTGACCTCCACGAACTCCCGATTCTTGATATCGGAATTCAGAAGTTCACCTCCGTTGCCGAAAATTGGTCGTCGAATCTGAAGGCTGAAGCGGCCATCGATATGTACTCCAATGTGTACAATTTCTCAAAATCAAGCTGGGAGCCCCTTTTGGAGCCCTGGCAGGTTGGCCTTGGAGTGGCAAAGGATCCCGTTTCTGGCCTTCTCTCCGTCGACGTGGTGTCGAAGAAGACATTCGATATCACAATTACAACGGCAACGATTGCACTGGCTTCCAAGTCCTTTGACTTCCTGACAACGGCTGAGAATGTGCTCGACAAGCCTCGAGGCGTGGAAGCTCCATACCGAATCAGAAACTATACGGGATTCAACGCCGTTATCCATTCTAAGAGCCCCACAAGTTCTGAGCTAATTACACTGCAACTAGAAGACGGTCAAGAGGCTCCATGGAGTTTTGAGCATTGGGAGAAGATGCGCGAGAGCATTCTTGCCGAGTCGCATCAAAATGATGTGGGCATCCAGCTTGAGGCAAGCGGGTTCGACCCAATTAAGAATGTTTACCTGAACCGCGAGGGAGAGTTTTTGTACAGTCTTCGCCCAAAAACCGACAATATCTTGCACAAACTCTGTGTGGAAGTAAGCTTAGGCGCTGACAACGTCAAATATGTCACGCTTCGATCTCCACTAGTCGTCGAGAATGCTACACAGATCCCTGTGGAACTTGGTATATATGACGCCCAGGAGGGTCATTTGCTCAAGATTGAGAAGATTGCTCCCGGTGATTCTCGACCTGCCCCGGTTGGAGCTGTGTACGAAAAGAGGGTGCTCGTGAGACCAGATAGCGGATTCGGTTATCAGTGGAGCGGAGAGCAACTTTGGTGGAAAGATTTGTTGAAGCGCCCGACGAAGCAGCTGGTCTGCAAGGGGGACACTAGCGATCCCTTTTATTTCCAGGCGCATGCATCGTTTGATAACTCAAGCCCCATTACTAGGTGAGTCCCTGCTTCCATAGTCCCCTGCTAGTTTGGTACTGACTGATTGTTCGACTTTAGGTCCTACCCGTACATGAGGATCAAGTTGTCTGCGCCAGTTACGCTAGAGAATCTCTTGCCCTATGATTTCAAGTACAGAATTTACGACAAGAACACAAAGAAGGACTGGTCGAATTTCCTTCGTAAAGGGGGCGTCAGTCCTGTCCACGTTGTTGAACTCTCTCACCTTCTGTTACTCAATGTCGACATGCAAGATACCGTGTTCAAACCGAGTGACTTTGCAATTATAAACTCTGGCACGAATGAAGATTTCCGCAAGGAGTCTCGAATTGTAGTCAAGGATGACCAAGGCCTCTCTCTCAATCTCAGTCTTCACTACTTCAGGATTCCCAACAGTGGTGGCGCCTTTAAGGTCACGGTCTATAGCCCTTACGTTATTCTGAACAAGACTGGGCTGGATCTCACGGTCCGGGCAAAGAGCTTCTTGCAGCAGGCGAAGTCGGCGGCCGGCCAATTCCCTCTCATCGATACCTCTGACCAAAATCGGCCCAAGGCATTGCCATTCATGTTCTCCTTCGGCAACGACGACACTCGCAATCGAGCTTTGCTCAAGGTAGCAGACTCTGAATGGAGCAAGCCCCAGAGTTTTGATGCGATCGGCAGTACATCCGAAGTAATACTCAACTCTTCATCAAACAGAAGCAAAGAGATTCACTTGGGCATTACTATCAAATCCGGTGATGGAAAGTACAAAATGACAAAGGTCGTGACGCTTGCCCCGCGCTTTGTCCTCAAGAACAAGTTGGATGAAGAGATCCTGATACGGGAATCCAGCTCGTCGGGCTACATGACTCTTGCACCTGGAGCACTACAGCCGCTTCATTTTATGCAGAACTCTACAGTCAAGCAACTGTGCCTTTGCTTCCCCGGGGTTAACAATCAGTGGACCTCTCCCTTTAATATTGCAGATATCGGAACGACTCACATCAAGATCGCCAAGGCAGGCCAGCGTCAACGCCTGATAAGGGTGGAGATTCTTGTTGAAGACTCTACCATATTCCTGCACTTCAGTGTCGAGACCAAGAACTGGCCTTTCTCGATGCGAAATGAGAGCGACACAGAGTTCACGTTCCACCAAGCAAATCCCAATGTTGAAGAAGATGACGTAGAGGACCGAAGCGGCTGGAAGCCTATCCGCTATCGCCTGCCACCTAGGAGCATCATGCCGTATGCATGGGATTTCCCGGCAGCTAAGTTCCGGGAGGTGGTCATTGCTACTGCCGGCAGGGAGCGACACGTCAAGCTGGCAGAGATTGGCAACCAGTTCCCCATGAAGTTTACAAGCCCCAACGGCACCCAGAAGATTATCGACATCAACGTCGCTGCGGACGGGCCCACGCAGACACTCATTCTGAGCAACTTCCGCCCAAGCCAGAGTCTGTACAGGCAGAAAACTCTGTCCAGAACAAACACCGGACCGGAGGCTTTCGAGGTCAAAGATCAAAAGACGGATGCGACATTCGTGGCTCAACTCAAATTATCTGGCGTTGGCATTTCCTTTATCAACGCTCAATTGAAAGAGCTCGCATACATCACCTTCCGAGATGTGCAGTTCCGGTTCCTCGATTCGCCTGTGGTTCAGACGGTGTCACTGGCCATCAAATGGATGCAAATTGATAACCAACTGTACGGGGGACTGTTTCCGATGGTGTTATACCCAAGTGTGGTACCGCAAAAGGCACAAGAGATTGAGGCTCATCCATCCCTACACGCCATGGTCAGTCGAGTGAAGGATGACTCGTACGGCGTGCTGTACATCAAGTACGCAAGTATTCTGCTGCAGCAGATGACGATTGACCTTGACGAGGATTTCGTGTTTGCACTTTTAGACTTTTCGAACGTTCCCGGCGCAAGCTGGAGTTCTGTGGAAGAGGAGGGCAAGCTCTGCGACGAAGATTTGGACATTCCAGAACCAACTCAGCAGGAGTCTGGGCAAGACATCTACTTTGAAGTGCTCAGCATTCAGCCGATGCAGGTCGATCTCAGTTTCATGCGGACGGAGCGCATCAATGCTGAGGACAAGACCTCTACCCACAATCCGCTCATGTTCTTCTTGAACGTGATGACGATGGCCATTGGCAATGTGAATGACGCGCCGGTGCGGTTCAACGCCCTGATACTTGAAAATGTTCGGGTATCTACACAGGTTCTTATTCAAAACATTTCCAACCACTACAGCCAAGAAGTCATGTACCAGATTCACAAGATCTTGGGCTCTGCCGATTTCTTGGGCAACCCGGTGGGATTGTTCAACAACATCTCATCAGGAGTAAACGATATCTTTTACGAGCCGTACCAGGGCCTCATCCTTTCGGATCGGCCCGAAGAATTCGGCATGGGTATCGCAAAGGGTGCGGCGTCATTCGCTAAGAAGACTGTTTTTGGATTTTCCGACAGCTTCTCCAAGTTTACCGGCAGCTTGAGCAAGGGTCTTGCCGCGGCGTCCATGGACAAACAGTTCCAGGACAGGCGACGGATTACCAGGGCAAGAAACCGGCCGAAACACGCATTGTACGGCGTGGCGGCCGGTGCCAACAGTCTGTTTACGAGCGTTGCCTCTGGAGTTGGCGGTCTAGCACTCAAGCCTCTGGAGGGCGCTGAGCAAGAAGGCGCGCTAGGTTTCTTCAAGGGTGTTGGCAAGGGTGTCCTTGGGCTGGCGACCAAACCGGCAGTGGGCATTTTGGACATGGCCAGCAATGTCAGTGAAGGCATTCGCAACACTACGACGGTGTTTGACGGATCCGAACTGGAACGTACTCGATACCCACGCTTCGTCCCCAACGACGGTGTTGTGAGGCCTTATAACCCCAGAGAAGCACTCGGACAGTACTGGCTGAAGCAAGTGGACAACGGGCGATACTTTGACGAGCAGTACATTGGCCACCTGGAGCTGCCCAAAGAAGACATGGTTGTGATGGTCACATATGCACGCATTCTCTTGATTCGATCGCGGCGACTGACTAGCGAGTGGGACGTGCCGTTGAAGGACGTTCAGACGATTGCGAAGGAGCGCACGGGTATCAGTTTGTCATTGAGGAATGGAGCCAACGGGCCGTTTATCCCCGTGGGAGGCGGTAGCGAGAGAGGGTTCCTGTACAAGATGCTTGGTGTGGCTGTCGAAGAGTTTAACAGGAGATTCAGGGGAGGCGAGCGATGATTCATGTATTTTATTACGTATTCCCACATGGTATCATTATGGGAGATTGAACGAGGAGGATGAAAATTGGGCTTAGAAATATGGTTTGAATGAATGAATGTATGATCAAAGCACTGAATGCTTGCGAGTGAGCTTGGAATGTGTTGTGTGGTTCATGCTGAAGATGGTGCATAATCCCGTAGCTTGAGTTAAAGAGTCTTTGAAATGTTCTTGAAGTATATGTTTTTTTTATAACTGACCTACCATTTCCTTACCGATGGCTTGATTTCCATAATCACACTTAATTATATTCAAATGTCGAGTAAAGAAAGCTGTTGGGCATGGCGATGCTGCCTTGATGCGTTCCAGATACCGGGTAAGTATATACCTAGCTAGCTAGCATTCTATTCAAGAATGCTCATTTGAGATGGTAACTTTTTAAGCCACTAGAGAAATCAGATATTCGAAGAAATATGATTCTGAATTTATTCTACGATAATGGTATATTACATGTTTTGGTGATGTGGTTGGGTATATAGAACTGTTGCCTGTCTTGTGCTCATGAGCTCACATTGACTTGTAGCGCGGCATTCTACGATGATGCACGTATCATATCATAACATGAGACCTACAACCCTACAAGGGAAATTAACTCATGCTAGAGTTCGTCTTCAATACAGTTATTCCGCTTTCGAGCTAAAATCGCTTGTACGGCAACCCATCACGCCCAACATCTTGGGATAGTCTAGAGGCTCGCTCGCCTGCCTGATAAACAACGCAGCACTTGTCAACTCCATAGTTGCTTTCAACTGCCGAGTTTGCCGACAGCACTCCGTCCATCTTCGTATACCCACAGTAGCTGAATGGTTGCAAATCGATGCGCTCTGCCATACACAGGGCCGTATTCGGACCCCCGGCCAACGGCGACAGCTCGTCTTCGGGCGGAACCGACGGGGGGAGACAACTACAACGGCAGATTGCGCAGGGCTACGAGAAAAATAATAGTCTGCGGGAAGTAAATAAAACTATGATAGCGCACCTTGGCTCGCTTGGCAGGGTGTGTCTTATCGTGTGTGGTGCTACTGCGTACTATTCCTTTGACGAGGCGTAGTAGATCTGGGCCTGGGTTAGGTGTGGGAGTGCGTGTGTGTGCTTGCGGAATGGCGTTATCGCAAGGGGTGGTGGGGGATGCTGCAGTGAATCTGCGATTTAGCTTGGGGTCAGGAGGGAGTGGTCGCCAAGCGACTGGAAGATAGTTGTGTGTATGTGTACGGGCCTGCATGCATGATCGTGATGGCGATGGCGATGGCGGATGATTGTTGACAACGATAGTGGTGATGGGGGCGTCTACATGACGCAGCTAACGAGAGCTATCCATCCATACATGATACACTACCCCATCTTTCCCCAGTTCCCCGTACTCGAGGATCCGACGCATTGGATTGGGTTTGTCTGGGGAGAGCCGTGACATCGGATGCCGCCGATGGGCCTGGAGATGTTTGCGGGGGTGGAGGAGGCCGGACGGAGGAGGCCGAAAGGCACACAGAGACAGTCTGGAGTCGTCACAGTAGTGCTCGGGACATGTGCGGCTGCAGGGCGCTCGCCTCGGTCGAAACGGGCAGTAGAGGCTACGGAGACCCGATCCGGATCACACACAAGCACACGCCCCTCCTCCTTTATTCTTCTCCATCTGCTAGTCACGGCCAATGTTAATTCCATGCTCTCATTCCCCTGGCGAAGCATCAACGGCAGCCTTTGGGGGAGTTGGTGATGGGGTTCGTAGGTAATAATTAGCAAATTCCAAGAGGGCCGGCCGAAATTGGTACGTAATGTATTTGGGGCGTGGAGCTGACTTGGCCCCTTTCGGCTTGATCCGCCAGGGCTAAGCTTTCATGTGTCAGGAGAATCGTACCAACAAGAGATTTACAATCGATTGGGGAAAAAAAGAGAGACAAATCTTGAAAGAAGAGCCGGTCTAAAGCCAATACTTTCTTTTTTGTGGTACGGAGTAGTATTCCGTGAAAATAGTCTCCGGGTGGCTTGCCACGAGGCAAACTTGGACGTGGAGCCCTTGCTTTGATAGGATTCACCTTTTTGGAGGGGTAGGGCCGCGAGCTGAGCCTGGAGAAACTCTGGGGCTGACGGTGAAGGGCGCACCGAAATTGTGGGATTGAATTGAAGAAATGAAAGGTCAAGTGGAGGAGCTTGTTGGAAGGATGAAGTAATAGGCGGATGCTTTACACAACGGTAAAAGATTGCTAGATGGGCAGATGCGGCTTGAGGCGGGTTACAAGGCCATATTGTATCGCCAGGAACCGTAACACCGCTGCCATGCGCCTTTGTGGTCAATGGCATGTTCAACTGTGAAGCCATATTTCGTGCGCACAACAAGAGGCAAACTTCTGGTACGGCAGCTCGGACGGTGTGCGGATTAGGACAAGCGTCGAGATTCATCTCGTCGTGTCTCCCGTCGCTTGCCAGCGCTCAACTGTGACATTCTGGGCCGGACTGGTTGCTTGTGAAAAGGCGATAATGCGTGTGTGTCCTCTGCTCTGTGTGTGTGGAGAACCGCGACTGATGGCTGGGATTGGCAGATGGAGAAATGGAGTACAAGCAGAGCCGGTCCGTTTTGAAATCAAGGTGGTCGCGTGTCTGGGTGAAAATCCGGAGGGCTCAGCGTCGCTTCCACCCCACATTATTGCGGGTTACCGGCGTGAGAATGCAGCATGAGATTGAGGGCGTGCATAACGAAGATGGATTGCAATATCATTTTACGGAGCACCGCCTGATGGATTGGTGGTGATTGATGCACCTCTGCAGAGTTGCTCGGCTGCCGGCAACGAGCGCGATCGTAATTCTGGCGTGAGACCAGCGTCGTATTGCTTCTCATGTGCAAGTCCGGAGGCATGAGGCTCGGACACTTGATTCTCCCCAAGATCCGAGACCTTCGGCGCCGGGCCACAAACGTCCCCTTTGCTTCTCTGGCTTAAGCCTCCCGAGTCATCGCTCAAAGATGCTGGCACCAATTGGAGGTTGGAATTGACACGCCACGCAAGAGGTTGGCCGGCTGCCATGTGCCAAGGCACGCCACCTCAACTCAAAAGATGGGACTCTATTCCTTATTCGACTCTTGTTAAAAGCTCCGAGAACTGCTTGGCTTGCAGCGAGACTGGTCGAGTCGCCGGGGCTGACCGATTTTAGCTGTTGGGAGCTAAAGCAAGCCATGTTTTTTACACGGTAGTGTGTAAACGCGGCTAGCGCTTTTGCTTTTTTTCTCCCTGTGCTTTGGACGTGCACGTTGTAATGAAGAAATTTGGCGTTGGCAGTGCTCCGTAGCAAAAGTTGAGCGAAAGGGCTGGACTGGGATCCCTTTGATTAGGCAGGCGGCTATCTGGGTCTCGGAAGTCGAGACGAAACGAAACTTGGGTGCACGAGACCCCGGAGGGAGAGTAAGTTGGAAGATAGCGCTAGTCTGGGGTGACTATCGCGCCTCTTTGTACGTAATTCCTGGCTGCTCTCTGGGGTAGCATCACCGTTGGGATGTTTTCAGCTCGCTGGGCTGGACAATGAGCGGTCCGGGAGATGCAAAGCAGAAGCAGCAGACGGCTGATTGGGCTGGAGCCAGGGTTTGCCAGACGCGGATAGATACGATGCTGGCAAAGGTTCCTTTGGTCGCTGCAGCTGGGTGCGCTACGCGAGCCGAGCCTTATCAACCATCTGACGACGTCGTCGAGCTAAGCAGGCCTTCGTTAGGCTTGGTTGCTCCGTGCGTGAGAACTGCTTGGTTTTATGCTTGGCGTCTGGTCTTGTCTGCAACAGCGGCGTTGCCCGTGATGGGCTCTTCTTATCAGCTTGTCAGCTCGTCCGGTAGCTCATCCACCCCCTCCAACTCTCTGGCCATTTAGATTTGGGGACCTGGGGCGGAAAGAAGCGCCACCAACCCAACCAGCGGCCGTGACGCCGCGTTGGCTGCCCATTGAACGGGAGGCTCTTGGTGGCTGTTCTGTGAACCTTCCAGAACAGGCAACGAGTGTCGAGACGCCACCGATCCCAGTGGCATGGAGGAGTGGCCGGGGGAAACGGGCGTTGCTTGCTCGCTTGGCTGGGGGAGCGTTATCACGGGCGCTTCCTTATCTTGCAAAGGAGAACAAAGAGCGGCACCGTGTGCTGGCCGTCCCTTAATCGTACAACGCAGTAGCGAATGTCTGCTGAGCAGAAGCCCATGGCAGATGGGCGGACCGTTTCTGGGAGCGGAGAAATGGGGTCCGGATTGGACTGGCCTGGAGCCAAACTGGGGCCGACAGGAGGCCATCCTCCACTCCGAATTGGGCAAACACTTATCACCAGGGGCGCCACTGATAAAGGGCACTGCATTTTTTTCGCCTCCCGTGATGCCTCCTGCTTGGGGATCGAGGCTTCGACGGCGTCTCGTATACGGGAATCAAGAT
The DNA here is from genome assembly GCA_025919625.1 of Trichoderma arundinaceum. Taxonomy (NCBI): domain Eukaryota; kingdom Fungi; phylum Ascomycota; class Sordariomycetes; order Hypocreales; family Hypocreaceae; genus Trichoderma; species Trichoderma arundinaceum. The sequence continues at coordinate 149,086 of JAMQTF010000007.1, read as the reverse complement.
GGGTTCGACCGTCGATAACCTCCCGGGGTCTGCATTTGGAGCGAAGTTCCGCATAGCTCTCAAGGCTAATTCGTACTTTTATTCGTTGACGTCTGCTCGTGATATTGACTTTGGGCTGGCTGATCGATCGCGTGGTAGCCTTCTTTTTTCCTCCCCCCAAGATTTTTTTTCCTTCTCGAAAATTGTTAGTGTGCGATGCTTCGGTGACGGGTCTAGCAAGAAAGCGGTGCCCTTGGCGGATTGGCAGAATCAGAAGTACCTTTGGCCACTGAAAAAGGTCCCGGCAGTGTGTCACTGTGGGAATTACAGCGATTCCGCACGGTGCACAACCTTTGGCAGGCCGCCTTGACAGCCTGTTGGTTGGCGACTGCGCGGGGGAACTTGTGAGCACAGGAGTTGATAACGGCATGTACTGTAGATTGCTATCGATAACTGGTTGGACATGCACAGACCAGATGAAGAATTGGCAATGCCGGGATTTCGAATGCACTGTACGACGTGCCTGACTCCGAACCCAGCAGATACCAAACTAATGATTGACAAAACATACATACTTACGCGCTGCTGAAATGCGGATCCCTACCAGGCTTCATTACCTTCTTACTGCGTGTTGTTTTTAGCATTCGCGAGCAGTACCATCTCGGGTACCTTATTTGGAGTTCTTACAGATAGAGACTTAGGTCGGTGCCGAGGTAGCGCACAGTGCCCAGACCGACAGGCCGTGTGGGGTACCTCCCCTGCCCTGTGGCGTGCCGCAAGTCTACTTTGCAAGCGCACTTTTCTCGGAGCAGCGCTACTTGTTTGGGCTGGACCCTCGCTCTACAGGCACCTGCACCCCCTGTAACACGCCCCCCCAAGACGCCTCTACGGGCCTCTAGAGCCCTCCAAGTGCCTCTAAGGCCTCTAAGGGCCCCATGCGCCGGGCCAGGCTTCTCCACACAATTTTTTTCTCTCCCACCTCACCCAAGAGAAATGCTGGCTCGGCCCCAAAGGCTGGTTCCATCTCGAGCGAAACGGCGTTGCCGCTGCGATTGTGGGTAGCACTACATGCTGGGTTTGTACCTGTGCTGTGCTGATTCCCTGTGCAGGTACTTGTGCGAGCTGGCATGTGCGAGCGAGTGCGACTGAGAGGATGGGGATGAGGGAGAGGGAGAGGGTCCGAGTACAAAAACTCGTGCCTCGACCCACGAGCCTCGCGATGCTTCTCTTCTCTCCCCAGGATTCTCCGGTTCGAACGTCACGTCGTCTTCGTCCGCTCCTTCGGGCTTCCTCCCAGGTTCAGCTGCAGCATCCCAGCTCGCTAACCTGCTCTCCTTCTCTCCCCTCATCGCCTTTCAATCTCTCTCTCCGTCTGCCTTCAACGGACGCCCAATTGCCTTGCTCAACCTAAGGCTTAGGGACAGCGACGAGAACAAGAGAGGCGCACGGTCAAAGAGAAACAGAGGAACCTAACACGCCAGACGAGGTGTCGACAAGAAGAAGCAATGGCTGACTCGTCAAAACCTGCTGCCGACCCGGCACCCTATCACGATGCCACCGACAGCATCCATCACAACTCGGATCCGGCCCTGGAGCCTGCTCACCAGCATCACCACGGGCACAAGCATCACTCTGCTCGCGTAGGTGATGACGACGCCGTCTACGCAAAGGACACCAACATGGACCCGACGCTGGTGCCCGTGCAGGACCACACCCACGACGCGCGCAGCATCGACAAGGCGCACATCCACACGCCTCCCGACTACAGCGACCACGAAAAGGTCGGCGAGACGGGCGTCGTGCGCACGGGCGTCGACTCGGACGAGGCCGGCTCGCAGCGCCGCTGGCGCTTTGGCATCGCCTACCGCTGGTACCGCGCCTTCATCCACATCTTCATCTTCCTGCTCTTCACCGGCTGGTGGATTGCGTCGCTGATCCTGCATCGCGACGACAAGAACTGGGTCGTGCCCTTTTTGCTGTGGCTGGCCATCTCCATCCGCCTCTTCTTCTTCCACGTGCCCGTCCGCTACCTCTCCAATGCCATCAAGTGGGTTTGGGGCCACACGGCGCTCGTCGTCTACGAGCGCATCCCCTCCAAGCTGCGCACGCCCGCCGGTGCCTTTGTTGCCCTCGCCACCGTCCTGGTCGGCTCCTTCGTCTCTGAGGAGAGCGCCGACAACACGCGCGCGAACCGTGCCGTCAGCTTGTTCGGCATGCTCGTCATCCTCTTTGGCTTCTGGGCCACAAGCAAGAGCCGCAAGCACGTCAACTGGCGAACCGTCATTGGCGGCATGCTGGGCCAGTACATCATCGGCCTCTTCGTTCTGCGCACTGGTGTCGGTTATGACATCTTCAAGTTCATCGCTGACCGCGCCGGCGACCTGCTTGGCTTTGCCCACTATGGTGTTGCCTTCTTGACCACGCCCGACGTCGCCGCGCTCCCCTGGTTCTTCTTCGGCGTCATCCCCGCCATCATCTTCTTCATTTCCCTCGTCCAGGTCCTGTACTACATTGGATTCGTCCAGTGGTTCATCAAGAAGGTGGCCATCTTTGTCTTCTGGGCTCTCAATGCCTCTGGTGCCGAGGCCGTCGTCGCCGCCGCCACTCCCTTCATTGGCCAGGGCGAGTCTGCTATGCTGGTCCGCCCCTTTGTCCCCCACATGACCAATGCCGAGCTTCATCAGGTCTTGACTTGTGGTTTTGCTACCATTTCCGGCTCCGTCTTGGTCGGCTACATTGGTCTTGGTCTCAATGCCGAGGCTCTTGTCTCGTCCTGCATCATGTCCATCCCCGCCTCCCTTGCCATCTCCAAGCTTCGTTATCCCGAGACTGAGGAGACCCTCACCGCTGGCCGCGTCGTCATCCCCGACGACGATGAGCACAAGGCTGAAAATGCCCTGCACGCCTTCGCCAACGGTGCCTGGCTCGGCATCAAGATTGGTGGCACCATTATCGCCTCGCTTCTCTGCATTCTCGCTGCCGTCGGTCTCATCAACGGCCTCCTTACCTGGTGGGGTCACTACATCAACATCAACGACCCTACCCTTACTCTCCAGACCATCCTGTCTTACGTCTTCTACCCGGTTGCTTTCTTGCTCGGTGTTCCTCGAGACGGCGATCTTCTCAAGGTTGCCAAGCTCATTGCCGAGAAGGTCATCACCGTAAGTATCATCTCCTCTTCTCCCAAATCTTTCCACAAACCTTCCTCTTCTTGCCGAGTGCTTTCCTCTCTTTCCGCTCTTGTACCTGTGCCCTTGATTGTGATGTGATAATGACAATTGTTGCCTGCAGAATGAGTACAATGCCTTCAACGCCATGGCCCACGACCCGTACTACGCCAGCCTGTCTCCTCGATCCCAGCTCATTGCTACCTACGCCCTGTGCGGTTTCGGCAACATTGGCTCCCTGGGTATCCAGATTGGTATCCTGAGCCAGCTGGCCCCGTCCCGAGGCGGCGACGTCTCTCGACTTGCCCTGTCTGCCCTTATCGCTGGTGTTTTCTCGACCCTGACCTCGGCCTCCGTCGCTGGTCTCGTCGTCACCACCCAGCTCTCCCACTTTACCAGACCCCCTCCTTCATAAGCGGAGCGGGGCATGTAGTGTGACGACATTTTCGTGCCATGTTTGGAAGTATATATGTGTGTATTAAACGAGGAATGAGAGAGGAGTTGACAACTCAAAAGAGATGGGAAAGGGAAGAAGATACCCCACCACTATCTGCGCTCGGATGTGGGTGGTCAGATTAAGGAGCACTTTTGATTATTATGAGATAAGCGTGAATCAAACAAATCGCCCATCTGAGGGCCCGTCTGGGCCGGGCTTGAGATATTCTTTTTGTGCTCTTCGTCCTGCTGGTGTGACTACTTTCATGTTGATTTGAAGCATACAGCATTATATTTGTGGATGTGAATACTGCATGAAGTCACTGGGCGGGTTCAGCTTGAAAAAGAACTAACAGCAACACGACCACTCATCTTTTTTTCCCCATCTTCCAAGTGGACTGGCGTCCTCGCAAAATCTCCGCATCTGGCAACTTTAGCTTCGACTCGGGACGCCCTTTAACAAGCTAAAGAGAGTCACTCCGTACATGAACTATTAGACACGTTTTTACTCCACACATATCTTTCACCCCGCATTGAGATCGGCGAACCGGCTGTGTCTGACAGCATGAAATCTTAAAAAGCTGCTTTCTTTTGCACCTCTGCATCTCTTTGACCATTACGGAACTTTCACCAGGAAAATAAAAAGTCTTGAAATTAGGCAGTGGGAGTCGTAATGGCGAGCGTCTCGTTTCGCAAATTCATTCGCTGGCTGCCCGAGGAGGCGAGCGAGCCGACCTCTACGCTGGTTCTGACCTCTCCCGAGAAGCGATTTGTCGATATAAGGGTGTTGTTGTCGGATGGCAGCTCTTCTCTGGATGATGACGAAGGTAAATTCTCCTACGCATATCATAAAATGAGTAACATACTAACTAATGCACGCAGAGATCCTCCCTCTGAGTCGCTTAGATTGGGCCATGGCTGGCACATCCTCTTCGACTGCCATTGCTGACGGCCATTCGCTTTCTCGTTGGAGGCACTGGATTGATTCTCGGGCTGTGGATGCGCCTCCTGATGAGGGGCACATGTACGCTCAGCCGGATGGGCTGAGTACCCTCGAAAAGGGCCAGATGCTGAACCCTGCTACTGGAAAGGACACCGATTACGAAGAGATGTGGTTTGACCCGCCTCCTAAGACGACGGGTGGGGATAAGGCTGTGTGCGAGGTGCTGATGATGGAGGATGAGAAGGAAGGGAGAAAGGGCATGTTTGTGAGGCTTGGGGAGTGGGCGCAGGTGTTTGTGAGGGATGGGCCTGGTGAGGCAGATCTCGTGGCGGAGAGGTGGGAGTGGAGAGGTGATGATGGGAAGGGATGGAGGAGACGAGTGAGGCTGGGAGACAAGGGCAGGAAACTGCCGTGCAAGGAGGTGTTGGATGCGGCAGAGGTGAAGATTGGAGGTGAGTTTAGCGTTGGGGATGAGGTTTGGAAGGTGGTTGAAGCAGTGGAGCTGTAGAATATGCAATTATAGAACTATATAGTAGAGCTAGGATATAGACAACAACTTTTACTGCACTAATCTTTTTTTGAAGGGAGATTTTTTTCTTCCTTTATTTTTTTATTATTTTTGTTCCTAAATTTGGAGTCTTTTGTTATAATCATTCATAATATGATTCAAAGAGATGCCGATCTTGATATTGGAACGAAAAAGATCCGTCAATGCCAAACGCCTTATAGCGGGCATTGCCTCTTACAATAGCTTATAAGGGTTTTTCTGGCCCTATTACATCTCCAGAGACAGGTTTAAAACACTGTTCTTTTATAACCCAACTTAAACCTATAAAAGAAGTTTCTGGCTTATAATATATTTCCAGTTCCAAACTTAAAAATCATTGTGTTTGTATAGGTCGTAGGTAACAGTGTACCGCTCTTGGAGGTAGTGACTAAATAAATCAATTATGAGCTGCAACCAATATAACATAGCTAATATATCAACACTTACAGCCTCTGCAGTCTCCTTTAAGACCCCATAAACTGTTGTAATCAAAGGGCCTAGCCCTACCACAAACGCAATAAGTTGACCAGTAGATGATATCGAATAAATATCCTTAATATCGTTCCATAAGAGAGTAAGCTCGATAGCTAAAATTGATACTATTGTACCAAAAAGAGCTATAGTGCCGAACCGTTTCTGTCGACATCGGAATTCATCGGGTGTTTCTGCAGCCCTGTGAACAGTATTCATAAGTTGGATGGAACTATCGAAACTTCGGGACGCGCAAAAGTATATACCCATCAGGGCCTCGACCTGTACAAAGTTGCCAGCACTTCTGCAACCACGGAGAGGCAGTCGGGCTTTCTAAGGCGTCTCGTTGATTTGCCCGAGCGTGTTCTAGTTGCTGACGCAGCCGCCCTCGAGGCTGTGTCAGCATCGCATTCGGCTGTGGAGCCTGTGGATGGTTTTGTGTCTCTCGCCTTCTTCTTATCCTTTTGGGTAGAAATATATTCCAGATCACTGATTTGGTGATAGGAGAGAAGAAGGTTCTAGGGCGCGTAACTAACCCTCCGAGTACGGGTATGGACGTTGCGATCGTCATAAATAGGCTAGGCGCACCGAAGATGATTCTTGCAGCCAAAAGTCCGCTTGTCCCAGGCGACACGTCAACATCGGCAAACATGAAGAGCTTCGTGCCACAAGGCGTCCCCTGGGATGTTGCGTTGACTCCGGCAATCCAGAACCAAGAAGCATAGATTGCCCAAATGAAGTTGAGGGTGAAGGTCAAGGCACTCCTCGCGCCAACTTCCCAAAACTCATTTCGTATACTTATTTCACGATTCCGAAGATGGATGGGGAATGCCGTTGACCACCCGTTGAATATCATAAAGAACACAATAAAAATTTCGGCTATATGAGTATCGAACGGTTGGGCTGTAAGAACGAATATAGCTATGAGGAGGGCGCAGTTGAAGATTAAATAGCCGTCTAGCAGGGCGGGATGTTGGAGCGGGCAAATGAAGAATGTGTTAGCGATGCAAGACGCGATCCACTGAAGATATATGCCTAGTCGAATTCCTAGGCCATATATATCAGGATTTCCGATAAAGCCGCACTCACCATCTCTGCGGCTGTGGTACTGAAACAAGGGAGACGGCTGAGGGGAAGAAACTTCTCGTTTCAAGTTGCCTAGAGCAACGTATCCTAAAGCTTCAATGGCTAGGAGTGATACAGTCAGGATAGAGGTGCTTGTATGGCGTAGCATTATGAATGCTAGTATTTGCATTTGTGGTTGAATACCCTCGGAAACGGCTACACAAAGGGTTGATGGAACTTGTGAAACGTAGAACAACGATTGGGAGAAAACTGGCTGTATGTTAAGACCCAACGAACTTATAGCCGCACAAGAGACAGCCGTTCGTGCCTTTATTTGATTCTATTCACACTACGGAGTAGTCCGCATAGTAATGTATTTTACACCATTATGACGCAAATAGCGAGGTGAGTTTGAGTCTATTATATTGCTATTGCCCTCTGGTAGATATATTTGAACCCGCAGAGCTTGTGTTTCAGCTGGCAGTAACTAGGCCCTACAGCTCTTTAATAAGATTGTGCTATTAAATTTGTGGCCCTAACTGGCCTTTTCCTGGCTAAATTATACTTTTGTTAAACAGAATGCCTATCGAACGCTTTGCAGCGTGCAGCATGCACCTCGAAGTAAAGATAAAAAAGCAGTTTGCTTCTTCCTGTGTCCTGGGATACAATTTGCCTAAAGACACGCCACCACTATTTTCCCCCGGGGCCACTGTTGATCTGAAATCTATTATTTATCCTTCATCGACTATCAGGAAGAGCTCCAGAATCACCTCACCCTCTGGGCTCATATATCCGGATCGGTTGCAAGTGGTGTGGTTAGATGCTGCCAATATTGGCACTTAGAAGGCTTCTTGGTTTTTAGCGTTCAACAAGTTCCTAGTACTGGGGCTGAAATATGTCGCCTTTAAAATCACATGCAGCTGTTATTTATCTAGATGGCACATGATGTGACTCGTTAATAAGCCTTGGGTATTTTATCTTAAGGTAAGAAACACACTTGCCTAGAAGCGGAGAGCTGAACAAACTTAGCTCTCGACATTAATACAACGCTACCCGCCATCAACGGCTCCTTTTGATGTAGTCTTGACCTCTAATAGTAACCTTGAAAACAGATTAGGGATGGCACAATTTCAACTGTGGAGGGGCTGAGTATCCAGTTACATTCCATCTACAGCCACATACCGCTATGCCTTCGGCAGTCAGCCGCAGATACATAAAAGTTGCTGACAGACTGTTGTCCTATACTAGTTAACTCTTTCCAAAAGACAATTTAATCACCAATCCACCCATTGTTCGAGTTCAACAGCTTTCCTACTGAGTAAATAGCAAATGCGCATAGACTATGCCAAACTAAAACAACTTGCTTTAACAACAAATATCCTAATTAGCTCTATTTTTGACTTGGCTATTTGATTTATAATTTACATAGCTGTTTAAAACATATTTTATCTTGTAACAATAATGAATCATATGCCTCCATGAGGCTGTACGAGCTCACTTGACGTTGCACGAATGGCTCGCGCCTCCGCCTGCGTCAACGGCATCAAGAACCATTTCTCCAGCGCCTTGACCCGATCCTCCTCGTTCTTCATGTTCTCAACCACTTCCACGCCTGGCACGCCGTCCATCCTTCGTCTCACCTCGTTTCGGTACATGGTTACTATGCCCTTGAGGCCGTCTCCCTTGTCGTTCAAGATTCCCCTCATGGCGACGACCTCCCTGAAGAAAATGGATGTCCGCACCGTGCTGCAGTAGTAATTGCTGACCTCGTAGTCTGCGGGGAAGTATTCCGTCTCGGTGAAGCAGTAGCGCTCGATCCAATCGGCGGAAGGGTTGTCCTGCGAGGAGTACACCCATAGGGCTTGGGTGGAGGGAGAGGTGGACTGGGCGAGAGGTCGGAACTCGAGCTTGCCGCGACGGGGGGAGATGTTGTCGAATTCGAAGCCGGCTGTTAGGGGAATGGGGCGGAAGACGCCGTAGCTGCCGAAGGCGACGTCGACGAGGTAGCGCATCTGGTTGATGGTGACGATGTTGGCGCAGTGAGTCCTGTAATAGAGGTTAGGTTACATAATAAGAGATAGACTAGCTGAACAACTCACATGCCACCATATCTGGGTCCGACTTTGACCCTGGCCCCGATATTCAGGACGGTGAATCCCAAGACCCTAAGAATTTCGCCAAAGAAGCTGTTCATCTCTACGCAGTACCCGCCCTTGCTCTGCACCACGACCTTTTGGAAGAGATCATCGGGATCGAGGGACAAGAGCCGGTGCGGGGAGTAGTGAAGACCAATTGACTCGAACGGCACGCGGGCAAGATGATGGGCTTGAAGCTCTATGAGGAGTTGAAGCTCATCTTGCGGATGCTGAGATTGCGGATATGAGATGTGGTCGAGGTAGCGGTCGAGTTGCTGTTGCGAGTATGTAAATGCAGCCATTGTTGCGGTCGTGTGAATTCTTCTGCTCATGAAGATGGAGAGCGGCCAACGAATCCATGCTGGCATCTACATGCTTATAACTCTGGCGGCTAGATGAGATTGAAGGCGATCTTTTCGGTAGTCGCTTCGTCTGACTGCGCGACCCTTGATCCTGTAGCCATGGCCCTGCTTTCCAGTCGGCTACTGCACCGGTTCCTTGCCGCTGCGACCGTCGGCCGAGCCTCCGGCCCCGCAGTCGCGATTCCGACTTCCGCGAGCGGACATCCGAAAGACCGCCGTCTTATAAATATGGTTTGTAATTTTGGAAGTTGGAAAAGGAAAAAAGTTTCAAGAGACGGAAAATAGGATCCTAAAGCTTATCCGTCTAACGTGATATTGCAATTTCAATTTTTCAGCCTGGAAAGCTGACGATATCGATCGTGTACACGTTTCGCAGACGTGGCACACGGGGAGTCGATGCCCAGCTGCCCAATGCCAGCGGACTGGTGGGGACGGAATTATCATGTTAAATTTGCGTCAGACGGGTAGCGAGGATGGAATTATAGATTCAATCTAGATATTCAGCGAAGAGATTTGTTTAAAAACATAGCATCGATGGAGACTCCAACGTTGAAAAATTCGATCACGACCATTTCCCCAAGGTAGTAACCACATCATCGCCTCCATTGAAACCGAGACGCTCACCTCGCATAGGTCCAAAATCCCTACCAAGATCCCCCTCAAGGTACAAAAAGCACAGCACAACACGAACTACACCCAAATCACCTACTTCAAGATCCCCGAAAAGGTGTCGCGCGCTCCCTCGCTCAACGGCCTGGACATTACCCGCCTCCCCGACGACCTCAAGCTCATCGGCCCCGAAAACTGGGCCCCTTGGTCTAGCGCCATGATGGCCGTCGCCGAGCTCTCGGGCTTTGACACGGCGGTCCTGGAAGAGACTCCGCAGGCGGTGCACGTCAGCTGCTGGCACAACAGCCAGAAGACGAGGGAGGAGGTGCGCGAGGGCAAGATGCTGGGGCTGCTCATCAAGTTCAATATTTCAGCGCATATGAACGACTTGGTTAGCCTGACAATGGATGGCTACGAGGTGTGGAAGGTGCTCAAGCTGTACTGCGCGCGGTTCGTGGAAACAGATCCTTCGAGGATACTCAAACGGAACGGAGGCTGCATTCGAATATCATAATGACGTGGGGGACTCCGTGATGAAGCATGAGAAGAAATAACTTGGAGGGACTTACTATGGCAGATCAAGCCATTCGCATGATATATTACTCCGTATGGAGTAGGGAAATAGAATCACGCAGGAATACGACATGGAGACTAGACTGGACTGAATGGTGGGGGCATATATATGGTGGGATGGCAACTGATATGAGCTCATGACACTAACAGCCGTTTATTAGCACATATTATCTTTCTTCTGAAGGATTTGGATACGATTAGTTGCAGCAATTAGATTGAACTAGCATTGCCAATTAAGCAGTGGGATGTTTCCCACATTGTCTGTTACTGTTACCACACACAAAACGCTATCTGCGCGCCCTTCGAACATGTTAGTGCATGCCGATTGGAACCGAGTTTCGCTTGGCGCGATATATAATAGCCGGCGTGCGGAGTTGTATCCACTCTCCAACAGTCCTTGGACTATGTGCATCCCTATTTCAAGGTTGCCGGTATTGGAATATACATGTCTGAGACTTCTCAATCAATGAAGAGCGCGGTTCTGAAATAGCATCATTAAACAATAAAAAACTTACTACTACAATGTCTCTTACCAACGCCCAAGCCACGCAGAGCGAGCCCGGTCTCATGCATCGCTCCCTCGTCGACCGTCCGCTCGAAATCGTTTCCGGCTCAGGAATCTATCTCACATTAGCCGATGGCTCTCGCATCATCGATGGATGCTGCGGCGCTGCCGTGTCGGGCCTTGGACATGGCAACAAAGAAGTCCAGGAAGCCATCATGCGGCAGTACTCCGAGGTCGCATATGTGCATACCATGGCTTACACCACCTCTAGCGCCGAAGAACTGGCCAACGAGCTCACCGAGTTAAGCCGGCCGTTTGGTTTGACCAAGGCTTACTTTGTCTGCTCCGGCAGCGAAGCCATGGATGCGGCGATGAAGCTGGCGAGACAGTACCATTTTGAAAACGGTCAGCCCCAGAGAAAGAGGTTTGTCTCCAGGAGGCAGGCGTATCACGGCAACACGATTGGCGCCATGAGTGTGAGCAGCAATCTTCCTAGGAAAATACCGTATGATGGCGCCTTGTTGCTCGAAAACGTCAGCTTCGTCAGCCCGGCATATGCATACCACGGTCAGCTAGACACCGAAACGGAGGAGCAGTACGCTTCCAGGCTAGTTCAAGAGCTGGACGATGAATTCCAGCGGCTCGGCCCTGAAACGGTCATTGGATTTGTGGCGGAAACTGTAGGAGGAGCCACGGCGGCCTGTATCACCCCCCCAAAGGGATACTTTGAGGGCGTAAGGAAAGTGTGCGATAGATATGGCATCTTGCTCATCCTGGACGAGATCATGTGTGGCAGCGGCCGGACGGGAACCTTCTTTGCCTTTGAGCAGGATGGTGATATCCGACCTGATCTCCTTACGCTAGGAAAGGGTCTTGGAGGTGGATATGCGCCTATTGCGGGTGTTCTAGTCGGCCAAAAGGTTGTTGATGTTTTGAGGAGGGGAACGGCGAGCTTCGTCCATGGCCATACATACCAGGCTCATCCGGTGTCCTGTGCGGCGGGCTTGGCCGTCCACCGAGTCATGAAGCGCGATAATCTAGTGGCAAAATGTTTCGAAAAGGGAGCCCTCTTAGAGAAGAGGCTACGGGCTGCTTTCGCCGACGCAAAGTACGTGGGCGAGATCCGTGGCAGAGGTCTTTTCTTGGGAGTGGAGTATGTACAAGACAAAGCTTCCAAGAGACCGTTCAAGCCAGAGGTCAAGTTTGGCAAAAGGGTACATGAAGCGGCTCACCGTCGTGGCCTGGCTGTATATCCAGGGTCTGGGACGATAGATGGAGTCAACGGCGACCATTCGATTTTGGCGCCGCCGCTGACCATAACGGAGGAGGAGCTTGAGGAATTGGTAAAGTTGTACAAGGAGGCGTACGACTCAGTAGAGCGGGATTTGCTTTTATGAGCTAAGGAGTTTTGGAGAGGATTCCTTTAGAATCTAAGCTACATGCCTCCAATGTATTATTACTGAGCTTTTAATTCGAGCCTGGTCAGCGTCAAATTTTGATCCATAACTAGATGGATTCGTTTCTTGCACGGCGTGCGTGAAATACAAAGTCTTTACTCTATCATAAAGTTTCTGTAAAAATACAAAGTGATGGCAACAAAGCAATATGCAACCACGTGCTCAGTCATCAAGTAAGCCCGGCTCTGATGTTGAACAATAACAGTAGGAACACCATCTCCTCCATGACTCTGGGAATCACAAGATCCCTGTTTACACATCAACTCGATTCAGCTTAAAGTATCCCCTCCACAGCCTGTGAAGCGCTCCATCTGGATCATACATCTTCGCAACATGCCTCAGCCTCTCGATACTCTGTGGATTAAAGCGTCCAAATACGTCCTGACTGGGGTGAGCATAGTTCATGTGTATGAAACCCCGGTACTGGTCTATTTGCTTTGCGGTGTTGTCGATGTTGTCAATGTATCGTCGCGCCTCGACCTCAATTATACGATCGAGAGTTGGGTCGGTCCACGTCAAAGATAGCAAGACAAACATCATCGGGCCACTCCCTGTGGTTATGCCCCAGGCGTTATGTCCGTGCCTCCTCATGTTCCACAGCATACGTCTCGACACAGGCTGGAATTCTAACACCGACTTGAAATCGCTCTGATTTACATTCGCGATGCCTTTCAGTTTCCGGTCGAGGACTTGCCAGTTGGCGAGAATTTCAGTGAGAAACTCGGGCTTGTCGACGGCGACAGAGGTAGACCAGGAGGAATAACGGTTGCCGGGGGGTTCGTTGAACCTGGAGGAGAAGTTGGCGGCGCCGTTGACCTCGGTAACATTTTTCAGTGCGCCCCGGATTCGCTGGAAGGGTTCGGCAATCCCTGGCATGCGGTAATGCAAAAAGTCATACTCGGTATAGATAATGTGGATGTCGGTTACAAAATCCTGATAGTCCTCAGAATAGGTACTGATGAGAAACGAGTGGCCGAAAAGATCGAATCCATGACCCTTGAGGCTCAGATTGCCGTAGACGTCCATCACTTCAGAGTTCAGCGAGGCGGGAAATTGAAGATGGTTCCACCACGTCTTCTTCTGCCAAAAGCGGACAATGTCGAAGCGGGTGACGATTCCGAAGCTGGAGGCACCGCCGCCTCGAATGGCGGAAAAAAGCTCGGGGTTCACCTTGCGGTTGACACGGATGATATCCCCCTTTACGGTGACGAGCTCGTAGTTGTTCACGTTGTCGCACGCAAAGCCAGAGTTTTGGGGAAAGAAGGTGAAGCCACATCCGAGGACATAGCCGGCAACTGTCAGATCTCCATTCTTGGGGCCCATGCCCGCATTCTTCATGTTATCGTAGTAACGATAGAGGCCGTAGTATCGGGCAGCCGGCCCGGCTGACATGGTCGACCCGTCCAAAATCTCCTTGGTCTTGTTCATGCGACCAAGATCGATGGTTACGCCGCCCTCGACATTCGACGCGCCGGCAAAGGGCGAAAAGCCGCCAGACTTGACGTTGAATGTGGAGTTGAAGCGTACGAGGACCCTCATGATGGCGCCCACTTCGGTAGCGTTGGAAGGGCGAACGAAGCAATGGGGGTGAACGGCTCGCTGCTGCTGAGACCAGTAGGTATTGTCGATTTCGTATTGTGTCGAGTTGGGATAATCGACATATCCCGGGATCAACTTGGTGATCCAGTGGCACTGCGCAAAATTCAGGTTAGAAATCATCGAACCGAACGAGAAGGCTGTAAATACGTACTGCTTGAGCGGCCTCTTTTGTCGCTGCCGCAGTGCTCGAGAGGCACGTCCCAACTATGGCCACGAGGGCCAATACTCGTGAAACAGAACGCATTTTACTCCAGTATATAAAAATGAGCGTATTTTTTTTTTAAAAAGACCGGGATTCATCGGTAGGTAGGTATTTAAACCCTGGAGTCCGTGCTAAGGGGACCTATATATTCCACTGCTCGTAATGGAGTCATCGTGGCCGCTATATGGTTTCTAGCTAGAAAACAGACTTTGCGGCTGTGGCTGTTCAGATGGTAGAGACGGAGGATCCCGAGCTGCCAACAACTATAATCTTCAAGAGTATGACTACGAATTTGAGTTTGAAATAGGGTAGTTTTGTTCTGAGGAGGCTCGGGTTGGTGATTGTAATGCAATCTACGATATCAGTCATTGCTGCAGTTGGTCAAGATCTTGTCGAGAGTCAATGCCGAGTATCTCTGACGCATTGCGCTGCTTGATTGTAATCAAGCCACCTCGCTCAATCTCCAGCTTGGCGAATGTCAATTTCGGCGGAACTGGCGCAGTCTCTGGCGCCAGATGGAGGTTTGTGTGGCTGAAGAACCTCGAGCGGGAGAAAGTGAGGTATAAAAAATATTTCGATACAATCTCACATGCGCATGCGTTACGTTGATGCTTACGTAGATAATCACTGTATTAAATCTGCATGTTCATCATACAGATTTTATCAGGTCATTTTTAACATAGAAGACTTTATTGCTTTCTTCCTATCAAGTACTCGTTCGTGCCGATTCCATTCCGTGTCCTATACTCCCCAAACACTCATGTCTCTCTTCAATTAGCATTGAATATATTTCCACGACATGTACTTCCCAAGTTAGCCATGTTTCCTAATTCTCATCATGCCACATCGCCTATAGCCTACCAGTAGTCTTCCAAGCATGTGACAACAAGCTTCAATGACGCTTCGATTTAGCCTCCGCAACGGAGTGAACAACGTGGGCAATATCACTCCAGGCAGGAATGAAGCGCCTGATCGGAAGGCCGGCTAGCTCAATGGGCTTGCATCGCGGGCAAAGGTCTCCTTGGATAAAGCACCACGAGGCCTTGACGACTTGCACGCCAACGCTGCAAAACGGGTAGCCTTCTTGGCGCGCAAAGTGGCACTGCGATCGGTGACGCACGTCGAAGCATCCGCACTGAAAAATGTATGTATCCTAGTTACACATTTTGATAGTAGGATGATCGGCTAAGATAAAGATTGTGTAGTGGCTGGGAATGTCTTCTTGAATATCGATAGAGAAACTGGTCTGCTGGTAGCTTTTGGGAGAGAGAAAATAGGCAGACAGAGGAACGAGGAACAAGGAGTGTTTAAGTAAGCTTCCCTTGCAAGTGAATTTGGATCGGTCTTGGGCCCTTTCTGCTCTGCCAAGATCGACGTCTGCAAACAAATCCTGGCTTCAACCGCGAGCGAGTGGTCAAAGCTTTGCCAACACCTCGATTCACCTGGCTGGAGTGGGTCATCTGATGGCATGGGTGCTCTGAAAGAGAATAGCATCTTGGTGATTTGAGCGGCTCCGTTTGTAGTGCATCGCGCAAGTGGCGAGAATACGTGAATCAAGTGTGTGTACTCCGTACAGATCTTACACGCCTTTGCGTAGAGTACAAACGAACAAGTCTTGAAACTCTGAAGAGTGTACGAAGTATCACATTGAGTATGGCGTTTATTCCCTTATTGTGATGAGGAATTAGGTGCAAAAGAGAATCTAAATTGAGAAAGATATGACAAACCAAGAATGATGAATATAAATACAAAGAGCTAATTAGCCCTCAGGAGCAACAGTTAAAGACAAAGAACACAGATGCCTAGAATACCGACAACACCAGCAAGACTATAACGTTACATAGAAGCCAGGCCCACCACCTAACGAAACTGATTCTGGCTCGCACTATACGCAGGATATTTTTAGCCTTTCCATCTTTTAACAACAAGGCCTCTTTGTACAAATGAACGTCAGGATATACCTTGGCCCTCCTTTTCATGATTATGGTCCTCTGTCAGAATGACATCGACAGGGAGATTGTCAAACACGGAAAATAGCGTCGTTTTCGCTTTTGACTCATTGCCCCCTCTCCCCAGCGACCACGTCAGCTCTATTGTCCCTTGGCGACGCAACGTACAACCATTGAATGTGGGAGGCTCTCCTTGTTCGCCACCGTGGTCGGCATCCATCACCTTCCCATCAAGCTTTGCTCTCTTCAGCATAGCTAATGAGACCCAGTTATCTCTGAATGGCTCTACAATTGCGCGACCATGTACTGCCTTTGGTTCGCTAGTGGAATCATGTTCTGTCCCCAATATTGTGATGGCAATAGTAGAAGGACTTTCTTCAGGCGTTGGGTACGCTTCTTTCTTTGGCACCGGCGGTTGTTCAAGTTTTATATCTTTGACAGATACAACATGTGCTTCTGGGAGGAGGACAGGGTGATTAGGCTCTTCTTTCACAACAGCCATATCACCTACGAGCGCCGCCTTTTCCTCCACAGGCTTTCGCCCAGGCGAGTCAGGCGGCGATGAGATCTCGGGTTCGGTGAGGCTCGTTCCGTTATCCGAGCTTGAAGTTTGCTCGTCTTCACTAGAGGTATCGACTATAGTGGGATGCAGTCCCTTGTCTTGGATTTGCGTGCACTCTTGCAGATGCTTAGAGTAATCACGTCTTAGGTTGGTGAGCTCTCTCATGGATTCGAGGATGAATTCAGCTTGGGCTCTATATAATCGCGGTTAGCAACAAAGAAGACGATTAACCCCGGAATCCTAGATCGCTTACTCATGGTATGTGCTCCTCAAGAGCTCAACGGAAGAAATGAAAGAGTTAATCTCCTCAGGTAATCTTTCGACTAGCACCCCCGTGCCGACATTGTACACATTCTCGGCGTCATCCGCCTGCAGCACAGCTTCAATCATGCCCTGAGTCTGTACAAGGCTATCGTGGCAAATGCCGAGGCACATGTCGGACCCCGGGATCATGTCATATTGCGAAAGTTTTCGGTAGATGGTACCCAGGAGCAGGACACTAACTTGGAGCCGCTTCAGAAACGGCGACAGGCGTCCAAAGTTTGTCATGGCAGCTGCGGTATTGCGAATCTTGATGATACGCGGGAGTGAATGCTTGATGAGGCCTTCCAGGCCGATGACAACAGGCGGTGGCATATCCATAATGGCAGTGAGGTGATGTATTTTGAATGGAAATTGATATTGTTGAACAGAGGTATAGTGATGAATAGTTTAAACAAGCAAGAAGCGAACGGAAGATCAACACACGATACAAGATAAATACACACAAAACAAGCAAAGACAAAGAGCGACAAATGATGATGAGAAAGCAGAAACAGAAAACCACACTAGAGAAAAGGAAACGCGAGGGAAACAGGAAAAAAAGCGCCAATCCCTTCTGTAAATGTATAAGATATGAGACACGGAATAGCAGAGGCGTCACACAGGGATCGACACGCAAGGTACCCCCCTGAGAGGATTTCGAAGCAAACCTTACCAAGGATCAGGTCCTCGGAAGCGTAATAGCGCGGTGGGGTATCAAGGTCAGCTGTGAAGCTGACGATCCTACGGTGATGGGGGAGATTGACGTTTTGAGCAGTTGTTTCAATAAGCTCGGAGATGAATGATGTGATGAGATGGTCGGTATGCTTCACGGCTCCCCACGACACCTATTTAAGCTCTTCATTCGCGTGATACAATGGTATACAGTTCGTCTGAATACATCATCTCATTGTTGCCACAGCTTCTTCCCACACCGAGGCGTTCAAGCATCTGCAAGCCGATAAGCGGCTGCATGTAATTAAGCTGCGCATGTTCGCCGTGGTGGGTACAGTCATGCCAATGCCGGAAGAAGCGTCAGGCACCCCGAATATTACATGTTTCAAGCCAACTCCAAGTTCCAGATGGGAGGCTCATCGTGGCGGCTTTCTTGGCAGCATCGGATTCAGATCGGTGCCTAGTGCTATTGCTATTACGCGAAGCTGGATCCGAGACGTCCAGTAAGTCAGCGTATGTAGCTGAGGATGTCTGAGACACGGTGGGCTTATGTGAAGCAGCGTCGATACACATAATATTATTTCGTGGGCACCATAACTTCGCTGCTTTCCGTACCTGAACTACGCCTCATTTCTACCATTTCTAATCTCATTACAACTAAATTAAAATGATTCAAAAGACTGAAACTTGTTTAATTCATCCAATTGTCCAATTAAAAAACCCACATCCCCATCACCATCAGTGCTCGAAATCGGTACCCGGATTCTGACGTTATACAGCCCTCCACTAGCAAGGATCTCCCGCGTGGCTTACCCCGGCTTATGTGTTATGCATCCCCCCCTGGTCCACCTCACCCAAACCGGGAAGAGAGCATCAAGCTGCATGCTATCTGGTGCCCATCTTGCGTGCTTTGTCCAGGATCGCAGGCTGTTTTTGCATGTGGCAATGCAGATGAAGTGTTGATCGTTGCAAGAATTGGTGGATGACAGGGAGGACGGGGCTTCTCGAAATAGACAATCAGCGTGTTTTAGAATGATGTGTCAGATCTTGGCTGCGCTTTCTCCTCATGCTTGACCATATGCCACGTGCATTCTCCTGATAGTTCCCACGAAATGGGCAGCACCTCATTATAGCATCACAGGTTCGCAAGGATTACAGCCGTGGAGTAATCAATAGTAGCACCATCCCGATCCATCCGAACAATTTGGGTAGGTGGTTCATGTAGATACCATGACCAGAAAGCCAATGCTCTCAAAATTCCTCTCTGTACAAAGTGCAAGCTGATGCTACAACCACAGCTGCACATGTTGACAATCCTCCAAGTAATCCATCAGCATTCGACTTAACCCATTTAAGACAAAAATTGTTTAGCTCATGTATTCTGTGAAGGGTGGACGTCGGCGAGTATTGACTAGAAAAACACAGCTGAGTTCCAAAGGTTCGTATCTCATTCATGACAAATCTATATCCTAACGCTAGCAGTACATGACAAAAACGCAAACGTCAATTGCATTGTCCAAACATTCCAATATCAATCGCTCGCAGGAAAGAACAAAGACTCCAATACCAGCTCATCCATCCTCAGCACCGTTGTGCATTTTCCATAAGCATCCTCTCCATCGCCAAACACGCTGAATAAACCCTCACAGTATCACAACTCCGTGGCAATCACCAATTCGGCCTCATATTCATCCTTTCCCTAAAGAACTCCTTCATATCCTCCACCCCTCTTGGCGAATTCAGAAACGGCCATCCGTCCTCATACTCCCTCCAGCAAACGTCCTCGACGCCGCTCTCGACAAGCAAATTCCCAAACGCCCTGCCCCTGTCCATGTACTCCTTCCCGACATTGCGATGGTACTGCAGCAGCACGGGTGTCTTTTTGTAGACTTGGCCGTTCTCTGGTGAGATGCTGTCTGGGATGAGGAGCTGTCGTGCGGCGGAGAGTGGTATGCCGGGCAGCGGCATCTCGCACGATACGCCCACGAAACAGCCCAGGCGCGTAGGCGTGCACATACCCGCGCTCGTCGTAAAGGCATCTTCGGTTGGGGCGTCGAGGGTAACCAGCGTCCACATGGCCATGCCTGCTCCGTGACCTATCCCTCCCAGGATAATCCTATCCCAGTGGCCCCCCAGCATGGCCACCTCGTTCCTGATGACCTTTTGTAGCTCCTTGACCCTGTCTCTAAGCCCAGGCAGCATGTTTCTCTGTCTTCTTGCTTCGTCGCCATCATCATGCTTCGCCTCCGTCCACCAGCTTGGCTCGCCTCTGTGTACCGCGTGTTGTATTCCCGTCGAGATGGACAGTAATGACGGCATGAGAGGCTCGTCGGTGGGTGCCTGGGGAAACACCCACCTGGTAGAGGCAAAGTTTTGAATGATGGACCGCCAGCCGAGGTCGGTCGCCTCGTGGACTTGGTTGACGGCGTCTCGCGCAAAGGACTGGTTCTCGTGGAGGAATATGACGGTATGGGTGTGTGGCCTCGACGGAGGAATGGTATTGAGCGGGAGGTCTGCGACCATTGTGCCGAGCTTCCTTGTTCTCGTATGTCCTCTTAAGCCTCCTTTGATGTCTTGGGAAGAGTCTCAAGCGTCTATCTCAAGAGAGAAAGAAAGAGAGAGAATACTATGATATAAAAAAAGGTCAAGATCAGCAAGGTCCAAGACTCCACACCCGAACGATAAAGAGGAGATGGACAGCCGAGCCACTGCGCAAAGCAGCGCAGCCCTTTCCTAGTTTAAACAAAAAGGGAGTCATCTCGATCGATTGTTATGCCGAGTCCAGACCCCGTCACCGCCAGCTCCTCGCCCCCGCTCCTGCTTCATCACCGACCTGCTGCCCAAAGCATCACAGACCAGGAAGCCGGTAACAGCAGTAGCGTGGATGAAGGGAGTGAGCGCCCAACGACGAGGATAAAAAGGCAACCGATGAGGAAAAAAAAAAGGTGACAAATGACAGCTGTCAGACCGGTGTAACGGTTACCTCACGAAAAGCACGAGCAGCTTACAGTGTGAGGGAGGAGAGCGAGAAGAAGAGAGAGAGAGAGAGAGAGAGAGAGAGAGAGAGAGAGAGAGAGAGAGAGAGAGAGAGGCAAAAAAGAGCGAGGTCGCAAAAACAGCTCCTCATCACACATTCCGCAGCTTCCGCGGGGTTTTCTTCTTCTTCCGCAGTCTAGGCAGTCTAGGCTTTTGTTACAATGGTGCCTTCGCGTAGATAAGGCGCAAACTGCTGCTGCTGCAAGTCATCATCGGATATGAAGCGGAGATTGAACGCAACGCAAGCGTCTAGTGGTAAAACGGACAGGTCACTTCGAGGGTAAGGCCGATACGGGGTGTCATCGGTGCTACCGCAGAGTTTGAGAGGCGACCAAAGATTGTTGCAAAAGCGTTTCTCATTAATTAAACAAACACCCTTCGGCTAGACTAAATATAGCCAGATCGAGGTCTAGAAGTTCGGAAGATATTATCCGAAGCTGAATAGACGCTACGCCAAGACTCCTGCATCCCGTGCAATGCATTCCCGTACAATCAAGACCCCTCCCTCTCCGGCGTCGGCTGCACACCTCTTTTATTTCCCTTGTGCGATATGCCCGAGGTATAAAGAAAAAAGTTCTGGACCGGTATGATGTGCACACTTTTATGGTGCAAGGCGAGGCAGAGAACAGAAATCAAAACGATGGCTTGTACACCGGATGCCGTCACGCGTGTATACCTGAATAATTTTTGTATCGGACTAAAAAAAAAAAAAATGAAAAGAAGATGGTACGGAGTAATAGTAATAGCGATGATAAATAAAGGCCCCGCACACCCGGCAATGATTATTAAATGTCCTCCTTAAGGGGTATGGAATCCGTCTGGATATCGTCCTGGATGCTGTTATGACTGCTGTCGTGGCTGTGGCTTTGCTCCTTGGCGCGCTTCGTCTCCAGGTGCTTGATGGCATCGCCCGTCAGCTCCTGTCGGGTCAACAGCTTCCACACGTCCTTCTTGCGCGTCTTCCTGTCGCCAATGGTAATGACCAGGCCGGCGGTGATGTTACACGTGATACTGACGCAGAGGATGACAGTGGTGATGGCAAAAGGCCGGTGGTGGTAGTCAATGCCCCAGGTGGTGGCACCGAGCGAGATTTGCAAGCACGAGTGACAGTCGAGCAGTATCACAATGGCCATCAGGTAGCTCAAGGGGAAGGCAAAGTGCGTAAAGGTCTCGTCAGGCTTGTAGAAGCTGTGAGACTTGGCCAGCTTCTTCTGGTGGTGCCGCATTCTCTTCCACTGCTTGTACGTGAGCGGGGAGTCCTCGTCGTACTCGATGTCGAGCTTGGCGGCCTCGACGTCTCCGTTCTGATCCACAATGGCCTGCTCGGGTGCGGGTGCAAGGTTGCTGGTGCTAGTGGCGATTCTCTCGACCGATCCGCTGGCGCTCTGAGGAACGAGACCAGCGCCAACCTGGGCATTGTCCGCGAGGGCGTCGCCGGACGTGCAGTGGGCGAGCTCGACGCTATCGCCGCCGCCGCCGCCGCCGCCGCCGACTCCTTCAATGATGCCGGCCTCTTTCTCCTTGAGCTTCTTCTTCTTGGCCTTTTCGATCTTGCGGGTGTAGTGCACGACAAAGGCCATGTGGTACGTGTCAACGGCCCGAAAGGGGGCCAGGCCATCGCCCATGATGGCGAAGAGGGCGACCAGCACGCTGTCAATGATGTGGATGGTGTACACCTGCTTGTCGCCCACGTAGATCCAGCCGATGAGGAAGAGGACCCAGGCCAATCCGAAGAGGGTGATGAGGGTGGCGTAGAGGGTGACGAAGAAGCCCAGCGGCCGCCGGACGTACTGGCCGAATCCCTTCATCATGCGCTTGAATCTAGACCGCCGGGAGTGCAGCATATGGCGCACGCGGTCGTCGAGCTCGAGCTTCTCCTCCTCGGTCCAGCCCTCGAGGCTAAACCCGTGCGGCAGCGCGGCATAGTGGGAGTCTGTGAGTCTAGACGTGATGGTATCCGATCTTCGCAGCGTCACCGGCGCCCCCTCGGACGCTGGAGTCTCGACGCCGGTCTCGACCCTCGACGGCTCTTCCGGTCCCTCTGGCAGACGCTCCTCCTCGCGCTCAGCGGGTCGGCCCAGCCGCGCAAGTGGCCCAGCTTCGCGCTGTGACAAGACATAGGTGGGGCGACGGTTTATCCAAGGGCCAAGGTCAGGCACGAACAGGGAGTTTTGCACGTTGGTCAAGGTCGAAAGAGTCTGGACCTCGGGATCTAGTGACACAGAATGTAAGCAACTGCCGGTCTGGTTCTAGACTCGATTGGGGAGGGGTCAGAGGGAGGGAAAGGGTAGGGAAAAAAAAAAAAAAAAAAAAAAAAGAAAAAAAAAAAGGCTTACCAATGATATCCAGCCAATCCACCAGGTCCTCGCCATACTCATCGGATTGGGGCTGAGCCTCATGCGCGGGCTGTACACCAGCCTCCACGTCGCCGGGCTGAGCTTGGGACCCGCGGCTGATTGAGCCAGGCCAGAACAACCTGCTAATCTTCCTCTTCCTGCTCAATCTCCTTGCCGGATCAGCGCCGAGGCGAGGGTCGTCTTCCGGCAACGGTTCCTCGGGCAGCGATCTGGAGGGAGAGATTGGCGAGGGAGGAATGCCCAGCTCGGCCATTGTCGGCCGTGATCCTTCTTCCGTGAGCCGTGGCAGCGCCATCTGCGGCACCCGACGCGAGTGCCTGGCGACGTTGGCATCCGGATAGATCTGGGCCGCCGGCATGGGCTGTGAGATGCTTCGCGGCCGCGCCCCGCGCCGGCGCCCCGTGTCGGTGTCGCTGCTCTCGGACGCATAGTCGAGGCCGGCAGTCTGCGCGGACGCTCCGCTCGAGCTTCGTCGGATGCGGATGCTGGGCTGTCTGGTGCGCTCATGGGTTGGCCGGCCGGCGTCCGAGCCTGCGGTTGACGGCGCCCGGCCGCGGATGCTCGACGCTCTCGAGACGGCGCTCGACGTGGTGCCCAGCGGGGGAAAGTATTCCGTCTCCGACTCCTCGGCCGCATCTGGCGTCGCCGGATTGAACGAGCGGCGCGACGACACGGATCCCAGGCGGCGGTTGGAGCCCGCAGCGCCGTATCGAGGCGGCGGCGGCTGCAGGCTGGATCGGCCTCCAGCGCCAGCGCCAGTGTCGGCAGGCGGCGGCGTTACAACGACGGTGTGAGGATCGACTTCGTCGTCATCTCGGCGGGGCGACGACGCCGACCGCAGTCGCGACGACCAAGAGCGGCGGTTGGAATCCATGGCTGGACGTGTGTTGAAGTCAAACAAACGGGCGGCGCAGTCTCGGGTCTGGGCGACTCGACGGACGAAGTGCCCTCAACGGACGAAAGTACAGGTACAGGCCTCAGCTGCTGCAGGCCCGCTTAGTCAGACCCATAAAAACAATTGCGGTGCAGTCCACTCTGGGGAAACAAGCACAAGTCTAGCAAGGATCTGGAATGGAGGCGACAGAAAAGGGCGAGAGGAAAAGAGGAAAAAAGGAAAAAAAAACACCAACAGGAAAGCACAAGAGAGACTCGTCGGATCAGAGTAAGCGGCTCGCAATCGATGATAAAAGAGGGCGGGGGACAGCGGCAGGGCCGTGAAGCGGCGGCGAATCTCCTCCGTAAATGAAGCCGGCGTGCTGATTGATGGCCTCTGCGTCTCGTCTCTCTCTCCGGGCGATTGTTGCGGAAGCACGGATCCTTCGGTATGGCGACCGGGACACGAAAAGTTTAAAAGGAGGAAGACGAGAAGCCACGGCGATTGCACGGCTGGCGCTACGCCTTTTAGCGCCCTGGCTGATGATCCCCAGAAGCTGCAAATTTGCCGTCCGTTTTGGCAGAGGTGCCATGAAGGTGCCATTACGTCACTTGCGCCAAGGGTCCGTCCAGGTTATCGAGCATTGCAGGATTGGTATTGTTGGAATCGAGAATAGCGCTGTGCTTTGTCAGACGGCAAAAGGCTGGATTCGAACTGGGGCCTTGGCAGTGATTGGTCTACAAGGTACCGCTGAATAGGGCACTATCAGTTTAGACAGGGGGAGCAATAGTGCTACTGCTAGTGCTGCTACCGCTAGTACTGCTCTATACCACCGTGATATGATTGTTGCCATGGATGTTGGCATTTTCTTCTGGTTTTTCCATCACCATCCGTCTTGGGTAAGTGTTGAGCAATAAGTGTCAAAGCACAGCAGCGCCCAAACAAAGCGCCTCGCATGCTAACGTGCCTTTGCTTATTCCAGCCGCAATCTCCTACCGCCCTCGACAGAGAAAACTCCCAAGCGCATATGACCTGTAAAATAAAACGACTGGCATTGACGGCCCAAAAACTCCAGTTTAATAACTGGGGGGTCCGGCACATCATGTGAAGCTGTATGACTGAGCGCCCGGCAGGATTGGGCAAGTCAATTACCACGGATACGATGCGATGACGGAGTGGCACGACCCTCTCTTACCTCCTCGGACGCCGGAGTTACTCTGCACGCATCATTGGGCAAATCTCCCATGCGTGAGCCGTTTTCTATTTGATTTTTATATTTATAAAAGGTACATGCGCATGTTACGGAAGAGATGCCCCGGCAAATGAATCGCTCCACGCGCACATGAGCGGAATGCCCAATTACTCAGTTTATAACGGGCTTTGCGGCCTGCGTTGCTTTGCTCAGCCACCGCGGTGTGCCTGTGCCCTCGGGCGACATTTTGCCTCCATTGGCCTTGTTCCAGATTTCATGATTCGCGGGCAAACAAACATTTCAATGGGCTTACCCGGGAAGTACCGTCGGCCACGTCACTGCCACCGCCGTCACTGTCGGAACTGACAAAGGATATACAAGGCACTGATGGCATGGTAGTAGTACCAAGGTAGGAATCGAGTTTCTTGCTAGCATCGTTTGGGAATTGAACATGTGCCTTCAATACTTAGTTCAGTATATTGTTTTGCCGTTGGACCTAAGAATAATAAAAAAAAAAAAAAAGAACCATGCAAAGGGCATGTGGTATCAACGTATAAAAGTTGTATGGTAAGGTAAGATACACTAAGACCATCAACTACCATGGATGAGCAGGTAGGCAGGTAAGTGTTTTTGAGCTTATTGAACAATGCCGCGCTCCAAAGACTAGATATCAACTCGAAAAAAAAAAGTAAAAAAGATCCCAAAGTACCCCAAGCCCGATCCCTCTGCTCTATTCGTCACTGTCGTTACTATCATCGCGATGCCTCTCCGCATTCGCAATCGCAGACTCCACGGCCTCTTGCAGGTCAAAGTGAAAGTACGGCCTGTTGAGCCCCCGGATCGCAACCAGGCGCCGGCTGCTGGGATGAGATGGCACGTCCTTGTCAGAGGCCTTTGAGATGTCATCCGAGTTGGTCCGCTCCACATCGTACTGCACCGCCCGCCCGGCCTTCTCCTCCGCCGCAGCCGCCGCCGCCGCGCTGTCCGAGCCGCCCAGGTCTGCGATGCTGAATATCGTCTTCCAGTGGCCCGCGCCCTCGCCGCCGTCCGCGTTGTGGTGGGGAGTTCGGTAGCCGAAGCCTGCCGCGGCCAGGGCGCGCTTTGTCCAGCGGTTCTCGATGTGAGCAAAGTGCCAGTCCACCGTCTGGGGAGCTGCGTATCGGTCGAGCTGGTTCCGCACGTCGATGAGGGCCTGTGCCGCCGTCACATCGATCACGTTGACGGTGGCGAAGTCGAGGATGACGGCCTTTAGCGTTGGTCGGCTGTCGTGCTCGTCCGTCTTTGTGTTTCTTGGCGTTGGGTCATTCCAAGGCCGGTCCTATCAGCATTCAAGTGTTAGTTGACTGTTTTCTTTCTTTTTTCAGTTCAGGGTGAATTCGTTTTAAAACTTACGCCTAGCTTGGCAATTGTGCTGACGTCCGTCCGGCGGGTCTCCCTGAAGATGGTCTCCGTCAGGTGGTTCAGGTATCGCGTGGCGTTCGGGTAGTTGAAGCCCTCGGCGAATCGGTAGATGAAGATACCAGGGTACGGGCTCGACACAACAACTCTGGGGTTGGAGCCGTCCTCGTGGCCCAGAGGCAAAAAGCCGGATCGCTCCGAGTATTCTGATGGCTCGGCAAAGGCCTCCTGATCGCCACCCTTGGTGCTCGCGTTTCTCGCCTGGACGGTACGGACCCGGGCAACGCCCAGGAAGCGACCGCGGCTGAGGAACAGGCGGAAGATGACGATGAAAAACGATATGCAGATGGTGGTGTAGATGCCATCCTCGATCGTGTCGAACACAGTCACCAAGACACCGGCCAAGAAGATGACGACCTCGAGGGGCGACACGCGCCAGAACTGGAAAACAACCGGAAGGGGGGTGATGACATCGCCGACCGCGTGGATAATGACGGCCGCGAGCGCTGCGTTGGGGATGTAGAAGAAGAGAGCCGTCAGCGCATAGAGAGCCAGGAGAACGACGATGGCGGTGATGACACCGGCAAAGGGCGTGCGAACGCCAGCCTTGGACTTGATGGCGGTACGGGAGAAGGATCCGGTCGCAGGGTAGGCGCCCAGGAAGGGTCCGAGCAGGTTGGTAACGCCAATGGCGACGAGCTCCTGAGACGGGTCGATGATGTAGTTGTTGACTCGGCCAAACGACTTGGAGATGGAAATGTGCTCAATCAGCATGACGATGACGGCCGCGGGAAGGTCGGGGAGGAAGGCCTGGATGATGCTGTCGTTGATTTCGGGAGCGCCCGCATGCTGGAATCCTGTAGTGGTCGACCATGGTTAGAAAACGACATGATTCCAAAAGGGGGCATCGTCACACATACCACGAGGCACCGTGCCCAGGATGCTGATTCTGGGGTGTTCTCTGTTATGCAGCGTCATGCCCGCGCTGATGCCCGTGTACAAAAGGATGACAAAAGCCGTTCGCAGCGTCGAGATGAAAAAGAAGAGCTTGGCTCGGTGAGGCTGCTTCTTGGCAAAGTACGTGCAGATGCTTCTGATGCCGTACAGCATGACGAGAGACGTCAAGCCCAAGGCGGCATCAATCGTCGTCGTCGGCAGTCCCTTGAGCGTATTGATGATGACCTTGTACGGCGCCGTACGGGTGTTGACGCCCTTGATGCCCATCAGCTTGGGCACTTGGCCGGCGGCGATGTTGATGGCAGAACCCGTCATGAAGGCGCAGATGGACGGCAGCGGAATGAACTCGACGACCCAGCCCAGGCGCGCAAGGCCAAGGAAGCAGATGATGGCGCCCGCAATGATGGCCAGAGCCGAGGCGATGACATGGCCGGGAACATCAGGGAGTCGCTCTGCGGCCCTGAGCACGACGTCGCCAGTGACCTGGGACATGACTGCGACGGGCTGTGGCTGGTTAGCAACGATGCTCTGATCTGATCATTACGACCCTGAAAGGATGAAGCACCACTTACTCCGATGGTGATATCCTTGGAGGTGGCAAAGAACCAGTAGATCAAGACGCCCATGAATGACGAGTACAGGCCATATTCGACGGGTAACTGAGCCAGCTGCGCATATGCCATGCTCTGAGGCACAACGACAGCACCAACGGTAATACCTATACAGCGAAAATGCGCGTTAGAAAGCTTATTCATGTGCCATGGTAGACATTACGACGGTGATGATGCTGCAAAAACTCACCAGCAATCAAGTCACCAATGAACCACGTAAAGTTGTATTTCCCAACCCAGTGGAGAAAAGGAAACAGGTTGTAAAAGTAACGGCCAATGTCGTGCAGCGAAGGCCTAATCTCCTCGAGGAACTCGGCGACGGTTGGTTCCCGCTCGATGAACGGGTCGGCGTTGGATATTGACGGGATGTCGCTGTCGCGATCTTCCGAGTTGAAGCCAAAAGCCTTGGCGAGGCGTTCCTTGGCTGCAGCCGCCATGGTGGGAAAATGGCAAAGTATGTGAGGGTGATGCAAAGAAAGAGAAGAGAAGAAGAAGAAGAAAATATCAACTTTTTTGATGCCCGCCGATTTATTAACTTTTGGTGCCTGTTTTAGCAGTCAAAAGTATCAATCTCAAGCCTTCACCACCAACCCAGTCTAGTGCTATAAAGCAACGGAGGTCTCCGTTGTATCACCTAGACGGCAACGCCCCAAAGACTGGAGACGGGATATTAAAGGCTACGCGGTCGTGACGCACCGCCTGGAGCTGCTGCTGAAGGAAATGGGAGATGATCGACCACCTCCCTCAGAGTTGCAGCGGAAGAGAGAAGGAGAGGAGATGCGGATGCAGATGCGGGTCGGGACAGACAGCCAGCAGCCCAACTTTATTTATGTAGCATCCAGAGGGTCCCCCCAGGAGGAGGAAGCATTGGGAGGTTGCCCCGAGCCTTGCCTGGACGCATGTACTCGACATCCATGCCATGTGCCTTTTTCTGCGCTCTTGTGTCCCGTCCTGGCTTTAGGATCAGCCTCTTTTGCTGGTGTGATGCTCCAACTCTGCGGCTGTACTTGCATGTATCACCCCCGGTCGGGGGACCCCAAAACGGGTACCCATATAATACATCATCTGTACTCCATCGCCTTTGGAGCCACTAGATCTCTTCCATGCAATTACATTACAAGTACGAAGTACAAGACGCCAATTGGCGCATAACTGGGGCGCCTCCCGGTGGGCAAAGGGGGGGGGCCAAGAAGAGAGACGATGAGAAAAAAAAAGTTCTAGCAGACTTGGGTGCGCGGGTCTGTGGCATCGTTGGCCAGAGATTGGCAAGATTCGTGCCTTTGTCTAGAGAGCCACCGGATTGCGTGCTTCTAGCTAAGTATTCGCTTGCAGCTAAAGGGCCCAGGGGGGAAGCGACGGCTAGTGTAGCGGAGGGCCCTCTTTTTTTTCTTTTTCGTTTCCCTGGCTTGCTTAGTTTAGAAGAGCCCGAAGTAACTGGGATAGGAATAGGTGGCAGCCTCAAGCTGTATTGTACGAGAGGTACTTGTGAGGTAGTGGTATTGTATGGATTGCGTCAACAATGAAAACTCTGAACCCGTCTTGTGCGGAATAGCATTCCTGTTCCAGAGCGTTTTTCAGAGACACGCGCAGGATCAGTGTGAGTGAGGAGGGCTTCAGGGTGCAGCGAGGTGTAGTATTGCATGATTGTCTCTTTAAAAAAGACTGTCAGCATGGCTCTATTGTTCGCAGATATCCCGTGGCCCATCCAACCGTACGGCTTGTGCATCACACGAGGCACCGGATGTACACCTTCACAACAAAGAGACCATCTACCCGAGAAACTCCACACTCCACGGCTACGGCATCGCCATGCCACGCAATAACCCCTGTCTTGCCTGTCATCTTTCGGGCTGACACACCTCTTTGGGGGACGCCTTGACCCATTGCCGGCGACCCGAAGCTCTCGAGATGTGTGAGTAGATTTCCTCGCCACAGATTCTTATCTTGGCGATGCCCTCATCGCCCCCAGAGAGCCGACTGAATCGTGTCCGGCACCCGCCAGATCCATGAGATCCGTCGTATCACCATCCATGGTGTACAGAACTGTAAAGATTCCATTTCGCCTCATCCCAAGGCGTCCACTGCTCGTGGTACATGGCGTTCGCCGCCTTACCAAGAGAATCTAGGGAGCACACGGAACATCGCCGTCTAACTCGATTTAAACTACGACACTAGGGCACTTGTTAGAGGAGGATCCAACCAGCCAGGCGCCGGGTATGCGTATTATTCCGTGCTCCGCGTCTTGCTATGGAGCGGATGGGGTCTGGCGCATTGTGCTATCCCTCCTCCGCGCTCTCCGCTCTCCAGTCTGCGTGAAAGCGTCTCCGTCAAGATATCATTTTACTTTTTGACGCGCCTAAGATGCCTGACCGACGGCCGGGCCTATCAGCAGCGATGGCCCGCGACAGACGACATACGCCACTTCGAATACATCATCTCGTGATAGACGTGTGTCCTTTAGCTGCATGCTTCAGCCGCTACTTCAGCTGATGCTCCTCGCCAACAACTCCCACCACAAGGATTCGAGACACGGCTGGAGAAGCTGTCCACGTTGCACCGGATTGATGGACAAGGGATCCTGGAAAGGCCCTGACATTCCAAAGCAAAAAGAATAGGGTCCCCCATTATGGAGCCTCGGGTGGTCGCCCTTTTTGGAGCGACTTCCAGCATTTCCAAAAACGTTCTAATAGCGCAGATGGCGCAATCTTCCCATGCACACTCGTTATGCCCGCCTCTTGATTACACACCAGAGCTCAAGTCGTTGGGCTGAACCAAGGGGCCTTAGCAACGCTTTTGATCGCCGACAGTCAGTCTGGACCGGTGTCGAGGTGATGGAAGGTCATCACCGATCAATAGTTATCGCGCCTTGAGCGGTTTAATATTGGTCATTTGATTGCTACGCCATGTATTTGAGGCTTGCCACCACCAAAGGGTGTTTTTTTCTCCTTCCTTCTTTCAGAACCGGGTGGCTTTCAAGGCGCTCCTCGCTAGAGAGGCTTGCAAACAGCTGGGCGAAGAACATGACCGAGCAGTGAAACAGGAGCTGCTTTTGACATCTGCCGCTGTATGCGAGCTTATGGGATGTGGGATTAC
The DNA here is from genome assembly GCA_025919625.1 of Trichoderma arundinaceum. Taxonomy (NCBI): domain Eukaryota; kingdom Fungi; phylum Ascomycota; class Sordariomycetes; order Hypocreales; family Hypocreaceae; genus Trichoderma; species Trichoderma arundinaceum. The sequence continues at coordinate 118,033 of JAMQTF010000007.1, read as the reverse complement.
TGCAATACATGCCCCAGCTGGGGTACGGTACACCGTATGTACAAGTATCGCGGCCGAGGAGATAGCCAATATGCTTCTTCGACTCTTGGCGCTGTGATTCATGCCGACGTCAAGGTTTTTCAGCTTGGGATTGTCCAGAAACCAGAAACCGGGAGTTGGTCTTACGCTGCTGAAGGATGGCAGGAATGGTGCGGACATTCATTATGAACGGCACAGCTCATTGGTCTGTCATGAGGCGCAGATGGGTGATCAAATGCGACTTGATTTGCCCAGCAACCGTTAATTTAAGTGTGAGATAGCACCAGTCTAGAAGGCGCAATGAGGGACGGCGTCTCCGTAACTGTGCTGCATCTTGCCAACCAGCCAAGAGGAGATTCCACTTTGCACAAATGCGTCGATACACCGCCTTGTGCATGCTCACTCACCATTTCGTATTCTAGTATGTCTGGTGCGTGTTTGCCTCTTTCTCGAGGGATCGAGACGTCATTCTGCTTGCTGTGAGCGCAAAAAGGATTGCATAACTGCGTCTTGACCTCTGTTCTTAAGCTGCATATGACTCTCCTCACCATTGGGCCAGTTGCTGGCATGCATACCCAATATCAGACATCTTCCTTGGCTTTTCGGGTGGCAATGTTTGTGCACGCCTATTGCACTCATCGGCTCCTCGGCCGGAAGAGAGCTCGGAGCAATTGACTAAAGCAATGCCTCTTCTCCTAGTGCATGAGCAGAATAGGTTTTCACCGGGTTTATCGAAGTGATTGGTATCTGATCCCGCGTTCATATGCTCCATTAGGGGCTATGGTAATCTCGATCCTCTCGCCCCCTGACTTTGAGTTGCCTCTATCGAGACCGGGCATATTTCTTAATGACACCATGGCGCCATCGGAAGGCGACATTCTCTCACTGCCTCTTACATCGAGCCACATCAGGTATCTGCGAGCCTATACCTACTAGTCTGTGTGATCTAAATAGACAGACTTTCAGCCCCATCATCTCGAGTGAACAAGGAAGATGTGATATAAAGAATTGCTGAGCTACGCAGTACAGTCTAGAGTGACGCCACTGCTACTAGCCTCTCCTCATAGATGCACCCTTGTTGTACGGGAGTTAACCACGCAAGTCTCTTCCCTAGAGCCTTCTGCTGAATCAAAGTACCATCGTGCGGTAGTAGATGGACCTGCAGGCTAAGCCTGATTATTCCTGATTCAGTACCGCAGAGAATGTCATATGCGCTGATGAAGGGGGTAGTTAGGCGATGGCTGAGCCATTGTAGCGCTACTGCTCAGACTTCGGAGATCTTCATATTGAGCGAAATAAAATAAGTAAAGTCAAATTATTCGTGAGGAAACTTGTAAACGCTCGAGGCATGTGAATATTCCAAGTTATACCTCGGAGCTAATCCTAGACTGCAGAATTTGGGGATGGAGACCATGGATGGTGGCAACACTGGAAGATTGCTCTAGTTGAACTCGAGACTAACTCAAATCACGGAAGGCATTGCAATAATCTCAAAAACATCACTAATAATGTCTCCATACGCGCATGTGGCTATGGAAGAGAACATCGTACAAGTGCCCACTCGGTCCGCGGCAATAGCATTGGTTCTTCTGTTTATAAAAGAATATTATTGAGGCTTAGTGTTAGTAACCAGTCATAATTCCACAGTATTGATTCCAGGGTATGGAGGTAATAGCATAAATCTGCCACTGTATGAACAACATCACTACTCCATACTGTAAAGACGGTGTCCAATGCATTGGTCCTCCGGATGAAGCACATCTCAATACAGGAATCCTTCGGAAATCCATCACTGTCTTTAGTACTCCCCTTCCTCGGATCATACATGGCACCTATCTCTACCATCTAGATTAAGTATCCTCTTGCAAATGACCTTTGCACGAGGTCATCCACAACCTTCTGCGCCTTTTCATCACTAGGTGGCTCTAGTCCCAACCTCGTATTGTCAGGATTCTGCCAGACAGTCAAGCCACCAGTAAACGGAACAGTAAGAACGCCGGCAAACTCTTTCCAGGTATATATTCCATTTCGCATGTTCTCGTCTGCTTGTTGCTTCCTTTCGGCGATGGAGAACGAAGTGACTTCCCACGGCTCTTTAGACTCTGAAGCATCCTGAAAGCTTTTCACGATACGCTGCAGGCTGGTTTCGCCGTCGCAGATGTAAAAGAAGCCGTTTTTGAATTTTGGGTATTTGGTCAAAAGGCTGTCCAGGCCCTTAGTTAGGGTATCAATGCTAGATACGGAGATGAGGCCATGGCCACCGTCGCCAAGTGAAGCCGTGCGTTTGTTAATATCCATTGGTGAAAAAGCGGACATGTCTAAGTTTGAAGGAATGAGCACAACATCGATACTTGGTTTTCAACTGTTGACTTACTTAGTAGCAGGTTGCCAACGTGCAGGCTCACAAAGTCAATCTTGTTTTCAGCGGACCTGCCCAGCAGGTAATTATGAACCACCCTCTTCGCTGCGATGGCTGGAGTAGGAGGCAAAGTATTCGGCCCAATTCTTGTAACTGTCGCCGCGTTTCCACCCGCAGTATCTGGCGCCCATTCTGACGGGACGTAGAGTTTCACGCCGGCCTCAATAGCCGCATTGATGAGCGCAAGCTGAACAATGTCAAGATCTCCGCCTGGGCCAAATCGAGTGAACACGACAACAGCGTCCGCCCCGGTTAATACCTTGACAAGACCTTTGTGATCCTTTAGGTCGACCTGTACAATAGGAATGCCCTCTGGTACATTTATATATTCCGAGCGCTCTTTGCGCCCAATGAAAGTAATATCATATTTCTTCGTTGCGACAATGCGTTGGAGTATTTGACCACCAAGTCGAGCACCCTAGTGAAGAGTGAGTTGTCTGCTATTTTTTGTTGCACACTGTGTTATATCCCGTACTCACACCATACCAAACGATTTTCTTGATGACGGACTCTGATGCCATGATGAGATGCGTTTAAGATGAGTTGGTTGGTTGAGTTTGATTCTGTCGATAGAGCAGCCTCCTCTTTTCAATCCGGATTCTGCTCATTTTAAATTCGTCAAAGTGATGATGACGCCAGAGCCACATCTCAACCGATTTGCACTTGTGTTGATTCCCATTGCCGAAATGTCGTCGTATCCCACCGGCGACTCTTCTCTTATATGAAGATTCGTTTCTCGGTGCCGAACTTAGACAGTTGTGTGGTTATTGAACTGCCGAGCAAGTTGCCTTTCTCCCACTCAATCGTGATTAATAATCACTTCCATGTCAAGGATATATGTTGGGGTTTAATAAGTAGGCATATGATGATTCATAAGGAATTTTTCTCAAAGCGTGTTAATCGGAGACTTTATTCTGAAGTACAGATCAATCTGGATAGAATCTTTTCATGGATATTCCTTGGTTGTGTTAGGAGAATATTTGTGGATTACTGATCAGGTCGGGAGAGTGAACTAAGACTTCCCGAATCTGGGCATGAGTAGACTTTCTGGCAACTTCCCGATGGAGATGATCTCCAACAAGCCATAAAATAGGTTGCCGGAGATGTCAAAGAGAAGGTGTGGCTTCGCGACAAGCGAACTAGGTACTGGCCGAGGAATAAGCATAAAAGAGTCCGTAGTCCGAATCCCAACACAATACGGAAGAGCCTCCTATACGATGTCAAGACCACCAAAATTCGTTCCTATGCAACGACCATTCTTTTCTTTATACTTTGTGTTCGGTCGTTAACTCGTGCACGGATGCTCAGTGGCAATTGCAATAGACATGCGTGGAGGGAGAATCGGAATGGAGGATGTCGCAGCTCCGCAACAGTTGGCAGATCGGCATGTCGAGATCATGATTGATCGAATTCAGCATCATAGCTCGTCTCTAACTGAGATTCTTCTTGTCATGGCGCAGTGCTGCAGTGTTCCATTGGCAACCTAATCCTCCAAGTCCGCGTAGCCATGATGCCGTTATTACTTTGTAGCACTTGAGAATCGCACCACTTGTGTTGAGACTATCTATGCGGGTTGGGACCACAGGTGCCTATATACTTTTTACTCTTCCTCTATTCCATACGGCGAAAATTGAAGTCGGTCAAGCCTGCATCCATTTGACCTTGAATATAGGTACGTATTTGATGGCTGACACAGCTTTATAGCTCTCACTCTAACTCAATAGTCAGGCGCCGATGGTAAGCTGATTTGCCCCATCTCTCCCCACGCCGTCTGGTTCGTCGTCGTGATGCCCCGCTATTCGATCACGACATCTCCTCATGGCCGTCGTCATATTGCCCCTGCAGCCAAGGCACGCTGAAAAGAGAAATAAACCCTCAAGTATCCATACTACGCGGTTCCGCTAGCATAATGTGGTGTGATGCTATATTTTGTTTGCGGGCTGTTAAAGACCACATGCTTCCAGAAGGTCGAATGAGATACTGGTTACAGTTGGTCCCCCTGAGAATGTGGCTTGATTAAGTTGCTCAACCCAATGTTCGGGTCATACGGAGCACGACCAGTTATAATGAGTATCTCTTGAGAAAGATAGCATTCAGCCAATCATCAGACTATATGGAGCACGGAGGAAAGGCATGAATACTGCGTGGGCTTACCCCGTACTTTATCCTATTAATGACAAACTACTTATGGCTGAGCAGCGAGGTTTGGGGAGAGGGCTCCATAGAGATACAGCAGCGCTTCTCAAGAGATTTCCAAATTAGTGACCAAGTGACCACTCTGGTGGGACATACTTTATCTGTGGCTAGTCGCTAGTCCTGCTAGTTTGAACGCGCGCTGCATAACATGTCAGCAATGCGACGCTGTGCCACACAATTGATGAACGATCGCACTTTACCATGGATAGATAAAGCGCCGTGAGCTTGAGATTACCTCGAAAAAGGCAACCTAACTCTCATCACGCAAGCACAAGGTTGAGACGGCCTCCCATCGCTGATGGTTGTCGGACTTTGGACACTGGCTGCCATCTCTAATCTAGTTTGACATAACAAGTGCATCATGGCCATAGCATCATCCAAGACGATAATGACGACTACAGAGGCTGCCACCATCACCTCGTTTCCGGCTGCCTCCTTTGGAAAATCTATACCGTATTCGCAGCGGCAACTACTTCTCCATGATCCTCGACAGCCGTATAGACTCCACACGGATAGAGAGATCCCTGAACTAAAATTCGGAGATCTATTGGTCGAAGTGCATGGCATTGGCTTGAATCCAATCGACTGGAAATCCGCGTGTGTACTTTCCCCGCGGAGAGGCCCTATACACCACTCGCTTCCTGAAGACTCTTACTAACAAGCTTAACTTTAGTGAGTTTGGATTTGTTCTTCCATCGCCGCCTTGCTTGAATGGACGTGAATTTATCGGCAAGATCATAGCTTCTGAAGTCGACCAAAAGTGCAGTCTACAGCCGGGAGAATGGGTGAGCCTCTTAGCATGGATATTGCCGATATTGCCTCACGGTAACTTTAGCTGACTAACCTTGGTCAAGGTACTTGCCGTGTCTACAGACTATCGTGACTTTAGAAAATCAGCTTTTCAGGAATACGCTATAGTCTGTTGCTACAATGCAATTAGAATTCCCAAACATGCCGATCCCTTCAAAATCGCTTCCATGGGTGTCGCCTACGTCGCGGCGGGTCTCTCTCTTGGAGTTTGTCTGGGCCTCAGCTTTACAAAAGGACCAAATAAGAGAGAGTTCAATCTTTTGGAGAATGCGAGAAGATACCCAGAAGATGTGCCTGACGATATCTTCGATGAGGTTTTCGACGCCCTAGCCCCTTGCTACCAGGCCCAGCCTGGCGAATGGCTATTGGTTTATGGAGGTGAGTAATCTTGTTCTATATGGGAGCGAGAAGATGATGATAACCTTCTGACTGGTTTAAGCATCTACTGTTGCTGGGCAGATCACAATCCAGCTAGCTAAGCTGGGAGGATTAAAAGTAGTGGGTGTTGCCGATCTAAGCAAGCATCGGCAACTCCTACAGTCACTTGGAACTGGTAGGTTCAAATGCAGCAATTTGAACCAAATGAATACTTATCACAAGCTACAGACATCCTGATTGAACGCAGCGATCTCGATCAAGCTAAGAGGGACATCAAGCGGCTCGTCCCAGCATCTCTAAGATTTGCTATCGACACTGTTGGATCAAAAACTGCCGGGTGGTGCCAGCAGGTTCTTGCAGAGCGCACAAGTTCTAGATATTGTCGTCCAGGAAAGGAAACACCAACAAATCCGTCGCCAGTCGATGCGGCTACACGAGGAGGTGGCAGCAAACTTAGCCACCTCGTCGCTCTAACAGGCAGCCCTCAAACGTTCTCTCCCAATGTCCAGGTGCACACAGTTCCAATCAAGCTGTTCCACACGAGCGAATATGTCGGCGGGCACTTGAGTAAGTGGCTGTACGAGCTGCTTGATACAAACAAGCTGCAGCCCCCAGAGGTCGAGTTCGTGCCAGGTGGTCTCGATGCCATAAATGGAGCTTTGGAAAGATTAAGGGAAGGGAAAACATCGGGAAAGAGATTGGTGATTCGAGTTAAGGAGCCTGATACAAAGATTGGGGCTTTCTCCTAACCCAGACTGCCGAAGGGAGTTGGTCGGCTCGGCGCTCTGTTGCATGTTTTAACTTTTTAGAGCCTCTTGACGATTTCTAGGCATATACCACAGGCAACTCGTAAGCGGATATGTATTATTTGCTGTATTAGAGCTACTTATATAAGAAGAAATATAACTGTTGTCAGTAAGGTTGAATATTGGTATTATAACAGAAACTTCCTTCTGCACATGCTCGGAAAGATAAGGAGAAAACCTCTCAATTTTCTCTACCCGACTAAAATCCCTCGAATGGCTTGATGTTTTGGCGTAAGACTAATGCCAACTTTTAGTGAGTGTATTTCCGCTACTGCGGACGCACTAATAAGGCCAAGTCATCCCATATATTTGAGAGCACTTTCTTTCACTAGGTATCACGCGCTCGGAGTGCGCCCCAAACAAAGATTGGCAAGGGATGGTACAAAATAACCCAAGTATTGATATAGAATTGTTCAGATATTACATCTGGGAAATCTGCGACAAGCCAACAACAAGGGACGGAGTTTTTAAGCATGACACGAGATGCTTTCCTAGCGCACATCAACTCTACCACCCCTTCACCCTCTGTTGATAAAGTTCCTGTGGGAGCGGCCATTTTGAAAATGAACCCTAACCATCGAATTTTGCTTCTCAAGAGGAATGCAGATGAGCCATGTTATCCAAATGTCTTCGAGATACCGGGAGGAACAGTCGACGCAAATGACGCACTCTATTCGCGATGCTATTGTTAGGGAGGTCTTTGAAGAGACCCAGTTAAGAGTGGCAAGCGTCTTATCGCCGCTCTGTCCTATGACTTACGCTACGGAGAAGAAAGTGACAGACGGCTCGGATCTAGATATCATTGTTCGACGCTACGCTATGCAGCTCAGCTATATTGTAGTGGTAGACGAACATGGTCGAGATGTTGTTGTCAACAAACAGGAGCATTCTACATCGATCTAGGCTGAGTCTGGAGCGCTGGATGATATTCTCCTTACGCATGAGATGAGAGCGCGATCACTCGGGAGGCTATGGACTATGTGAGCTCGTCCAAATTCAAGCAAGCTTATACCGGCACTGGCTCCGATTCTGAGAAATGCCTTTGAACAATTGCTACATCAGTTTCGGATTCAGGTGTTAGCGAAGTGTTATTGACTTCAATATCCTGTTTAAGGGCAGTGGCCCAATAGAAATCGAGTGTAACTGTCCTGAAGTGGTCACTACCCTCAGGTATTTTGCGCTTCACTACATATATATGGCGCAAAGGCACATGAAAATTGAACTTGCTTTAGTAATATATTTTGGGCCTCGAATTAAGGTACTCTAGTATATGGGCGTGAAGTAATCACAGCACAAATTCTACTGCATCGACACGTCACCACGTAGACAGTAGACATGCAGCACTACTGAGCATCAAAAGCCTCACTACTCAAGAGAGATCTCTGCACTTCAATTTAATGTTCAAAGGTCCCTTCTCCCATACCAAAAACGTGCGCTGTGAGCGTTGCCAGTCCTCCTGGCCAGGCAGTAACTCAAAGTCGAAGCGATGCAACAGCCGAGAAGTAATCATGCGCAGTTCAGAATAGGCGAGATTTTTCCCGATACAGTCTCGCGAGCCAAAGCTGAAAGGCTTGAATACTGCATGGTTGTCGTCCTTGAACTTGGGGTTGTATAGGGGGTGCGATTCGGGTAGCCAACGCTCAGGAATGTAAGAATCAGGCTCCGCGAAATGCTCGGGGCTGTTATAAGTAGCTCTTTGGTATAATGAAATCTTAGTCTGTATCACACATATCAATTAGACGCTCATATTTATGGATATGCATTCGACTTACTCCTGCAGGCACATATCTCCCAGCAATTGTGTCACCAGGACATGTTCGAGGAGGGGTCTCACTGGCCGGCGGATAAAAGCGAAGAGTTTCTTCAAGACAGGCATGGAGGTACTCCAACTGCCGCGTGGATGTAAGCGTGATTTCATGCTCAAGGGCAAAGCTAGAACGAATCTCCTCAACCAGCTTCTCATAGACTTTAGGGCAAGTGCCGAGGAGAAACATGAGGGCAGACATGGTGGAAGCTGTAGTTTCGCTGCCCGCAGTTATTATAGCTGGTATAACAGCCAAGGTTTCTTTCCAATTGAAGCCGAAGTACCCGTCTTGGTTTTGTTTCAGCATATAAGACATGAAATCGCGATAACCCTCGATGGCATATCCGCCTAGTTTCTTGCGTTCTGTAGCTCTCTCAGCTAAATAGTATTTTTGATCATCACCTGCCTTCACACTACTATTCAAGTTGAAGGCTTTAACTATTTCAAATAAAAGCGGATAACTAGAAAGGAATCGGCGGTAAGATTGACCGCGAACTCCTGCGAATAATTGGAGAACCCATGGGTGGTAGCCATTGTTTTCAAGGCAGTGGAAAGATTCTGAATAAGTCAAATGGCCGATGATGTCGAACGTGATGAAATTCATCCAATCAACGATGTTTAAGCTCTCGCCAGTATTAGATCTTTCAGTGAGACGCTGCATGAGAAGATCTAAGTACTTGTTTATGATAACCTCTTGGTCCCTTAATGCAGCATCGCTGAATGCATGATTAAGCTGACGCCGTTGTCGCCTGTGCACATCCTTGGGAGCTGAGAGTAAACCAATGGTATCCCCTTCAAAATAAAAGCCCGGAACCTTTTCGTATTCTGCCTTGTTTGTCTTGCGTTCGAATACTTGCGGCCACCCTATAGATCCATCGACAGCCAGATGATCCGGGCCAACACGGACGATAGGTCCATATTTGCGGTGTAGCTTCTCAATCGTCTTGTGCATTTGGCCAGAGACCATATTCCTGTACAAGTAAGGAAAATAAAAGGCAGCCATGTGCGTCGGACCCGGAAATTTAGAGAGCGGATGAAACCAAATGTTGTGGATAACAGTGGTAATACGATGTGTGATGAGCTAAAGAAGAGCAGTTTAGTATCAAAGGTTTACTATTTCAGATGGGATATAGATGCGGTGTCTGAATTTGACTGACAAGACCTGCAACTATGCTCAGCAGCTGGATAATAGTCGTGGTGTTCCAATCATCGACGGCTTCATGTATGAGGCTTTGAACCCGAGGCAACACCAAGTGAGGTGTCTTGGCATAAGCAAACAAACTATCCATATTGATATCTCAGCCGTTGGAATTCTTTGATAAATCCAAGCTCATATGAGGTGAGTTATGAGTAGAGCGTGCATCTCTCGTCCCTTCGCTCTACTTATAATTTCTCCATTTCTCCGTCGTCACCTACTTTCGCATCTTACGTTGCTTTTCGGATACGAAACTCCCTCGATTACCCATCTCCCTCTTCTCGACTTCCCGGTTTGACATTCGTGTACGGAGGGGAAGTAGGGATCGGAACAGAGCCACAGGGGTGTCACTGGCAAATCAACACAATATCACCAGGGATGAGGAGAATGGGCTGCACAAGAATTCAATAACCACCTTCAAATGGTATCGCGGGGTCACGGGAAGTATTCGTTCCCGAGATATCTTCAATGCCCTGATCGCTGCTGATTGGAACCTGAGACGAATTGTCTAGTCCAATGTGACCTTCTTTTACCCGCAGATTTATGATACCAGACCACCCTCATCATGAATTATCAATACGACTACAGAGTGATAAAGGGCGCAGATCTACCACAGGATTTATATACGCCAATAAGTGGCGTTGAAGAAAGAGCTAAGAACTGACTTTTTGTATGAGAAGTTGGATTGTTCGTAGCGCCGATTATATGCCAGGCGCTTGCCCGGCTATGTTCAAAAGAGTCACCCCATCTTAATCGAATAAGAAGATGGTTGTGCACACCAAGCTATGAGGTGCACTAACATGCCAGGTTGTTTTTTACGATGCAACTCTTTCAAATCGGGTGTTCGTCGACTCCGTATTCCCTTAAAAGAATTACGTACGGCTCATTATTTATTTTCAGTTCCAAGAGATTTCACATAGGCACTAGCTCATCTGTGGGGTACACATTCTGCAAACGATAATATATATCTGGCTATTATTCAGATGCCAGAATTCTGAGAGCATACCCTGTGAGTCATAGTAGTATCCTCCGTGGACTTATCCTGACTCAAAATTCCTAGGCAGGGGGTTGGCGTTACAGTGAAGAAAAGAACTGGGGATATCCTATGGAATAACAGACGCCGCTCTCGGGGAGACGGAGCGTTGCCTTCTATTTAAACATTCCGTACCCTACGTAGCAATTGTACGGTTACAACGCGTACGCATATGCCTGCATGCGCTCTAACTAAGGAAAGGTATCCGAAACAGGGCGGAGCGGAATCCAATCAGCGGATCTTTCCGTATGCAGAGCAGCGGACAATCTAGCCGAATACCGAAGTAACGCAGCGTTAGGTCCAGGGTTCAATTTCATGACTACCGTGGTATTACTGTACGCGCTGCCAGCAGGGTCAACTTCGTTATTGGCTGAGCGGCTGAGCGGCTGAGGCTTGAAGAAAAAAATTGATCACAGCAACTATTACTAGAGGCCCTGGCGGACTGGAAGTGTGTTTTCTGTAAAGTATATTTTGACCCTTCTTATTTACTGATGTGCTGTTTGTCTGATTATGGCGCAAAGTAATGAAGCCACGCTCGTATACTCTCGGTCCTATGGGAGGCCTGCGGAAAACTGAACTCCGCAACAGTGTTGCACGCTGTTATAGGTATCTCATATGGCTTCATGTGTCACATTCCATGCGGGGAACATGTTGTTGCGGCTGTGACGTAGACGATGTATACCCAGTAAAAACAGGTCCATATTTGGATACTATTTCGCCCGCAGCTCTTCGGGAGTATCAGGCTGATTCTGCCAATGCGCCTTGATGACTGCCGGGTGCTTGCTCAAGTTCTCACTGATCTTCGCAATGGTTGGAAATGTATCGATATCAACACCATATCTCTGAGCACCCCATACGGCCGGAAGCAGACAAACGTCCGCCAAGGTTATGTCATCACCAACAGAGTATTGGCCCGCCCAATCCTTGACGACGGCTTCATAAGCCCCGAGCACTTCAGTCATTATTTCCTTATTCCATTGTTCTGCACTGGCCCCCAATGCCCTAACGCGCTTCATTACTTTCATGTTTGTAACTGGCTGCAAGTCACAGGCAATAATACCAGCCAGGGTACGTGTGATTGCTCTTGCCTCTGGATTCGATGTCGGTGGCAAGATGTGATAGCTTTGAGGGTGTACTTCTTCAAGATACTCAATAGCAGCCACTGATTGGCCGATCTTGAAGATATTGCCATTGCTGGATGTATGCACCAGCAGGGGCACAGTGGCGGTTGGGTTGCGTGCCTTGTGCTCGCTGGACAGGTGATCGCCTTTGAGGAGGTTGACAGTCTTCATGTCATAGTCGATGCCCTTGAGGTTCAGCACGATACGAAGCCGGGCGGAACAAGAAGAGCGGAAATAGCTGTATATCGTGTATGTAGGATCCGACATGTTGGCTGGATGGACTCGGCGCTTGGCAGCGGGGGTGGCTGGTTTTGGGTGGTACTCAAATTGCAGCGCAGGGCTCAAGAGATAAAAATGAGCCGGTTGATTTGTCGGGTTTACTGTATGAAGTCGAAGGGAAAAGACAGTAGCAATCGAGCTTGAAGCTGGTATGTGGGCGACATTTTTACGGTCAATGATGGCTTTCTTGACGTATTTGAGTATGCACAGAGGTGTTGCGGAAATGGCCCGCAGCCGATTCCGGGCTCCCCCGTCTTAGATATCCGCCGATAGCCTCACTAGGCCGAGAATCTCGAGCCTCTGGTTGGCAGGGTGGATTTCGGGTCGATCCAGAGGGCTCTAACGCGCCTAGGCAAACAGTACCCTCGAAAGCCTCGTTATAATACCCCACGGACCTTTGGAGAAAATGCAGTGTAGGCAGTGTTCCGAGATTCACTGCGATTCCGAGCGCGTTGAAATATCCGCCAGATGGCGGGTATTTTCCTGCATGCAATGATGGATGAGACAGCAAGTGGCTTAAGGGAGGAAAGTCATAATCTAGGAACGAGATAATCCAGTTTGACAAACTATTCATTGAAATTCAATGGGGAAAATCCCCTGACTTCTGCACCTCAAAAAGTGCTCCGAAGAGCCTCGACAATCAAAATGATAAAACAGTCACGGAGTACAGAGCCACAAAGGATTAGTTCTAAACCGTAAATATCTCCAATGGGGCTAGATTATTCTCGTATAGCAATTTATACCCGTGTAGACTTGCTATCCCATACCATTAGATAGAAAGGCAATTGCAGCTCAATTCTTGCGCTGTTTTAGATGTGCGATTCGGGAATGCTTGGCCTGAGGATTAATGCAGTGCCGAGTTCTCCGCACTTGGCATTATTGATAGACCAGATGACTAGAGCGATGGGGAATGGTGGATAAAAGCTACTTATAAAAGATGAAGAAATAGACATAATGGTAGTATCTACTACCACATTTCTGTATATTGCATCATTAAAGCGAACGGACATGAAATAGTACGCACTTTTTTTTTTCTTATTCAACAATGGGTCGCGTGGTGGGATTGCTGCGACCCTCAACGATCAGAGCAAGAAAGACGCTGGCATTTTCGTATGAAGTACACACTGTGCCTTTTAACATCAACTACCAATGGTATTTTCGGTAACTACTGTCTCCTCTTGTGCATCTTTAACCGGTATCCGTTGTTGGTACCATCAACTGCTGTTTCTACCTCAGAACGAGCCTCAAATTTCAGGGCTCAAGGTTGTAAGTGTCACTGCCATGACATCATAATTCTACGTCGCGCTTCCTCCATTTCCAGTTCCTTGAGAAGACTCTCTCTAAAGAGTGACAGATGACAAATGGATATGGATAATGGGTAATTGTTTTCTAGAGTTCGAATTTTTGCTATCTGAACTGTAGTATGATGTGGCTGCGTCGTATCGCGGCATCGTTCGGGCACTGATTCCTCCGCTTACGCTTCCCCGCCCGGCTATTGAAACCATTCACCAAGGCAATGCATGTTTTTCGGTGTGATCTCCGCAGAGAATACCTGAATCGGCCACCCCTTAAGTTTGCACTCTGCATACGTGTATTGGCGAGATACTAGACCAATGAAGCCGGTATGATGCAAATATTAACTTATATTAACTTGCAGAGCGCTGTATGCGTCGCGACTATCTTAGTCTCTGTGGCAAAATGCTTTATCTTCTCACGGGCACATGCCTATTGGCAACAAGGATGAAGATGGGATAATGATGAGTTCTATCATCATGCAAACATTGAAGAGCCTCCAAGCGATTCGCTCGTGTAGTACTGCTACTAGTCCGCTCCTTGCCACTATACAAATTAACATTCCTTCTCATTGTATTCATGGCCTCATCGGTCCTGATCTAGTAAGTGTTTGAGACTTAGCTTCGAGATTTACCGACCCGAAAATTCTGAGCACAGCTCATCCTATATTCATGGCAGCATCTAAGCTAAGAAAACAGGCATCAGAACTTGGTGTCCCATTCTCTAGTCGTCTTTTTATGCTATGTAGCGCACTGCGTACGGACGCTCCAATTTAAACGAGACTTGCCGTGCGAGGCAAATAGAGCGCAGATCCTGAGCTTAGATATGCAGCTTGTGTAACTAGCCTGGTAGCATAGGCCCTGGCAGAAGCCCATGGCATCATATTACTTGGCAAAGTAAAGTGTTCAGCCGCACGACGGCCCCTAGAGAAAGGACTGAATGGGTCACCTGTGCTACACTACTGCTGCCTGAAATACGATAGGAGATTCTGATAAATTAGTATTGGATCAAGAGGCGGTGGAAAGAATTGATGAGCCGAGGACATGGAGCACGTATTATAACCTTACTCCATCTTCAACGGATGTACTAACCAATGGTGACTGTAATTGTGTTGAGAGTAATTGTATTAACTACATCTGGAGAAACTCATATTGACGTATCAAAGGCAGAGCCAGATCACTAAAAACAAGGCAATTATCTTTTTCGGCATAGCAGAGAAAAATGAGCAAATAAAGATGAACGATAAAAATATCATGTTTCTTCGTTCTGCTAGCGGTCGAAACTCCCACCAATAATAGTTTGGCACATCATGTTAGCTTCTTAAGCCGTTACCTTTGCAGTAGCTAGCAGTCTAAGCGGCTCAAGGGGGCATCTAGCTCACGCTTCATCGACAAGTCCGTCCAACAAGAGAGGTGTATTAAAATGGACGAACTACCCGATTGCTTACACGGCTTGCCGGAGGCGCTTGCCCATGCGACTTCGCCTTCTTTCCTAGCTGGTGTGCTCTTGTAATCGACGAAGATGCAAACTACGCTCCTGTTTCTATGGATTGCCACTCTTTCGAGTGCTGAACTCTTCGTGAATTACGATCAAAAGCTAGAGGATCGTCCCAGATTATACACCGTGGTGAAAGAAGACGTCGGCCGATTGGAAATACCGTCAAAGTCTAGCTCCAAAAATGATAATGGAAAAGTATCACTCGGTGCTCAGCTGAAACCGCGTGAAGCCCTCGACATCTTGCTAGGGAAGCGCCAGTCGTGTCCTCAGGGTTATGGATACTGTCCCAGTAAGTTGCCCTCTGAATCACAATGAGAGAAATCATCAGATGATGACTTCTAACAGGCAGATTAAATGAGCATAGGTGCCGGAGGTTGTTGTGTTACAAACAGCCTCTGCTGTTCGTATGGATACTGTCACACTCAAGGATCCGTCTGTTGCCCAACTGGTCCCTGTGATCGTGGCGAAACTTGTTGCGGCTCCAGCCATTGCATGCCGGTAGGAGATCAATGTTGTTCAGATGAATCCCATTGTCCAGCAGGCAATCACTGCTACATCTCTGGCATATCGAGTAATATGATATGTTGCACCGACGCAAAGTGCACCGCACATGTGGAAAATGGAAAGACTACCTATGCCCGAACCACTACAACGACACACACATTTACAACCACTTACTATCAGTATTATTATTGGACGGTGACCTGGTGAGTGCGCCATGCGTACCCTGGCGAGCCCATAACTAGCAACGCGATGCTGATATTCTTCCTAGGTACTACTGGTATTACTACTGGACGTACTCGATTGACATCCAAGCCTCTATCGTGACTTCAACTCGTTCAACCACGTGGACCACATTCAGTGTAAAAACAACAGATGCAGGCGCCGCTTCCGAGTACTTCAGTTCAAAATCGAAAACGCTATCTCTTCCTACGCCCGCTGCCGCCACTTCTCTCGAGTCTTTGGCTGGAAGCACATCGTTTGTTTCGCGATCATCAGACCGCCCGAGTCCGAGCCCGAGCCCGAGTCCAACTGAATCAAGCGTAACCGAAGCGCCCAGTCCAACATTCAATCCCGTGCCGAGCTCTCCTGACGACAATGATAGTAGTACTACTAGTAGAACCAGTAGCAGTGCAACCACTAGCCTTCTTCATAATGGCGGCGATAGCCCTCCGAGCAGTGGAGGCGGAAATGGAGGCGGAAATGGAGGTGATGATTCTTCTGGCGCAAAACCTTTGTGGACTGGATCAGACTGGAAAAACGTCTGGATCTTGGTGCTGGGAGCTGGCACTGGAGTACTGGCTGTCATACTGTGAAGGCAAATTGAGGGCAGGTATAACGACGGAGTGTCGACTGGCTCGCTGGGAGGTGAAAAGGCGTGTTTTATTGCAAGAGCAGGCTGGAGTTTCCTACGACGTTTACACCAAGGAATAATTATTATTGATAAATTGATATATTTGCGCTCTTTCTGGCATTTGACAATGCCTTTATTAGTCATCAGTACCTATGACTTGTTACTTTATCACAATTCTGCTTGTATTGCCTTTTCAAGGGCGATATGCTTCTCCAATATGCCCTTAACCTTGTCCAATGGCAAAGCATCCATGTGATTGCCCTTATAACCTGTTATGCTCTTCGCCATGCATAAAGTGTTGTATATAGCCTCCTCGGTAGAATCGGCGGCAGCTTCGAGCAAGGCGTTGATAGTCGTATCGTCGATTGTCTCCGTCACCAAGGGGTTAGCCTTGAATGGATCAACATACCTATGATCAACCCCAATGGTCTGCACCGGTATCTCATTGGCCGTGCTGAACGCAATGAATATGTCACCACTTGTATTGTGACCATAGCCACCGACACGGGACAGGCCACCAGAGGCGCGTTTGGCCAGGCGCTGCAGTTGAATAGGGCTCAATGGGGCATCGGTGGCGAGGACGATGATGATGCTGCCGTCCCGTTTATCTTTGGCGGCATCATATTCTGCCTTGGCCTTTGCTGCCTCTTTGCTCTTCTCTGCTTCGGCGGCAAGGATCCTTCCTACAGGGATACCAGTGATGTGTAGATGTTGCATTCGACCGTAGTTTGCCTGGACTAGAGCGGCGATAGTATAGCTCTTCTCATTCCCTTTGCTGTCGAAACCTGGCACCACACGGCTTGATGTTCCCGTGCCGCCCTTGAAACCTTGACAAAGCATGCCCGTGCCGCCACCGGTGTTACCCTCGGGTACCGGATCAGCAGATGCTGCCTTGATGCCATCGACGACATGCTGTGGCGTGACTACGAACTGAGTGAGGTCGTTAAGGTAGCCATCGTATGTTTCTCCCACAACAGGCATGAGAAACCAATCTACTCCTCCATCGGCTTCGCTATACTTCTCAATAGCATATTGGTAGATGCCAGTACAGCAGTTGCCGACAGCAAAACTGTTTGTCAAGACAATAGGGCTGTGGAGGAGGCCAGTCTCTTCGATCCAGTGACTGCCTGATAATTCTCCAGAGCCGTTGTATCGGAAAACGCCTGCGTAACAGGCCTTGTTAAACCACTCCTTACGAGGAATAATGGTAGTGAGCCCTGTATTGACTGACCCATCACTGCTGTGGATGGATTTGGTGTGAACTAGAACTCCAGAGACATCTGTAATGCCATTCTTTGGGCCGGTCGGCCAGGCTCCTACCTGGAGGCCCGGCACAAGGTCACGGAGCCGGACGCGAGCGGAGGGCGAGCTTGCCATATTCGGGCCGGACATTATTTGCTCCTCAGCGTAGCTGTTTCTTGCCGCTGACACTGCGGGTATCGGGGTTTGCACCTGATGCTTATGCACGACTTTGCGGCACGGAGGGTATCTCGACAATAAGGCCGAGGACCGATGAAATTGTTGGTCAATATCATCATGTTAAATACCCTCTACATTACA
Organism: Trichoderma arundinaceum; assembly: GCA_025919625.1. NCBI lineage: Eukaryota > Fungi > Ascomycota > Sordariomycetes > Hypocreales > Hypocreaceae > Trichoderma > Trichoderma arundinaceum. The sequence continues at coordinate 100,270 of JAMQTF010000007.1, read as the reverse complement.
AATGAACAAGCACATCACGGTATCATATGGTGGATTCCCGCAGAGGAGAGGAGCATCCATTGGTGACTCACGCCGTTGTGAACTATGCAAGTATTAGTCATGATAATGACCTTCAGTTCCGGCTGTCGTTTGGTTCGGCATTCACTTACGGTTGTCGGCATAGGGAGCAGTTTGTCTGGGAATCAAGTTTCTGTACAGCTACACCTACGCCGATGGTATTGGAGCGATGCGGATGCAGTTCTCATGATCCTCCCGCGTGCATACGAAATATTCCGTAGCTGATATCGTGGCTGAAACTTTACCTTGGCACTCGCCCAGCCCCCAAGTACAAGGATACTTCTCACCGTAGGTTCTTACTCTACCCGCTAGCCTTGGAGTTAAAAAATGGCCGATTTGTGTATGTGGATGAGTCTATTTCTCATTGTATACGCCTACTGAAACTGAAACTACAAACGATACAATGTTCAACGGTGGAGCATAAACCTTGCCCATATTGTTTGTTTGCCACTTAACGGTGTTTTGATACTACTGAGCGCCGAAGCTTACTTTCTACAACGTGGAACAATGCGGGGTACCAACTAGACTAGATGGTGCCCTGAATCACCACTGAGTCAACCCCGGAGAACAAAGGAAGAAATTTGTGGGTGAGACGTAATGCGTCCTGCAGCCATATGTCTCAGCCCAGCCCTGTTACCGCATATGCTGTGACACACCAATAGGAATATCGCTCTCGAGTTGTCAACAACGTTTTATCGAGCTAGTAGAACGTACTTCGTCGGAGGCGTAGAGTTTGCTCCGTCATTCATGCAGTCAGCATCGTTTCTAACTGCAGGACGGAGTAGATGTTATAGGCATGGAATGCCATAAGGCACCTCTACGGAGTACATGCACTGCATATCCCATATCTGGCATGGGAAATGACCCTGGTCCCATGGTACTATTGGCGATTGGCCCAAAGCCGAGAGGGCTCGGGCGGCCGAGAGGGCGATTGAATTGAAGCTAGCCATTCTCTTCAACGATTCGTCAGCAAAAATTTCCTATTTGCTCTTTCGGAGGATTTTAGTGCCATAGCTTCGCGTCTATCGCTAAAATCGGCTGAGTCGGGCCTAGGGAGAAGAATGAAAAAAAAAAGGCAGTGAGCCCCCTACGCCGTACAGTCTTCTCACTTGACTACTTAAAAAGGCAGCGAATACAGGCGATAGAGCCGTCATGAGCTCTTCATTATAAATCAGAGCCCCGTATTATTTACGGAAATGTAAAAGAAGAAGAAGGAAGAAAAAACCGAGAGCCGTTGCCCCAGTAGGGCAGTTCCGTGGCCTATGCAGCTCGCGACTGGGGGCCGATCCTAAGGCTCACCCACTTCGGTCTCGGTCGCCTTGAAGGGCCGGCCCTCCTGAAAATCTCGGGTTATGATGGTTATTCAGCTTCCTGCATCGCCGTAGATGACGATACTTTAGTACCGTTTATCTCAATACAAAATCGTCAACCTTTATATATAATATGTATGCACCGTGAAGCACCCTTGCTCAGATCAGCGGCAGGCAATCGTTTGGCTTCGAACTGTGGCCCGGTAGCCGAAAGCCCTTGGAACGGATAACCTGCTCCCAATCGCCCATTCCCGATTCGTTCTCTTTGACTCTTCCTAGTCTGATCTGTCGCCCTTTCCGATCACCGCCATGTTCACCGGTTCAAATTCCAGCGGCACCGTTATGGATGGTGATGATACCGAGCGCCAGATCATCAATTCTGAAAAGGACGTTAACAACGGCTCTGACCGTGAGGAGCCTATCGTCCTAAAGGAGGAAGGAGAGACCAATTACCAGTCCACATTCCCAACTCCCGCCGACAACGGGCCTCCAAATGGTGGTCTCCGGGCATGGCTCGTGGTTGCAGGGGCTTGGTGCACATCGTTTTGTAGTTTCGGATGGATTAATAGTATGTGCCTCTCTGTATTCTACCTACAGTCCTTACAGAGCTGAAATGGGATGAGACAAGATGAGGAACAAATGAGCTGACTAATTCGTAACTAGGTGTTGGAGTGTTCCAAGACTATTACCAGGCTACTATTCTCAAAGAGTACTCACCTAGTACTGTCTCATGGATCCCATCTCTGCAGATATTCTTCATGATGGCCTTGGTAAGCTAGTCAACGACGTTGATACCTGGTGCCTTCTTCGGCCAGATCCTATACTAACTCGATGCCATGCTTAAGGGTCCTATCATTGGCCTCATATACGACAAATATGGCCCTCGCTACCTCATCATTGGCGGGACATTCTTTCATGTCTTTGGCTTGATGATGACATCCATCTCTGATCAATACTACCAGATTCTCTTATCCCAGGGAGTATGTAGTGCGATTGGCGTTTCTGCCATCTTTCAGCCTGGTAAGTCTGTCTCATATGTTCCATATAGGCAAATCTAACGTGGTTAAACAGCCCTCAACAGCATTGCTACCTGGTTCACTACGAAACGCGGTGCTGCCTATGGACTCTTAGCGACTGGCTCAAGCTTAGGAGGCGTCATCTTCCCTATCATGGTCAGTCGCTTGATCGACGAGGTTGGGTTCGGCTGGTCCATGCGAATCTCTGCTTTCCTGATCCTCGCACTTCTCATTATCGCCATCTTGACCGTTACAACACACAATCCTCCCAAATTCCAACCCATCACTTTAAAGAGAATGGTGACGCCCTTTACCGAGTTCCAATTTTTCTGTCTTGCTATGGGATTGTTGCTCTTTACCTTCGGACTGTATACTCCGATCAACTATGTTTCGGTTGAGGCTGCCGCCGCTGGAATGGACCCCAACCTGGTGCTATACCTAATCCCTATCTTAAACGCTGGAAGGTATGTCGTTGATCATGCTGCTGATAACATCTCTTTGTATGACTATCATCTTAACTCACACCTTTTCATCTAGTTTATTTGGTCGTGTATTCTCCGGCTTTGCTGGTGACAGGTGGGGCCGTTACAACGTCTTCGTTGCTGTTTGCTACCTGGCAGGCATTTTCGTCCTGGGCCTCTGGATCCCGGCATCTACGACGGCCGCGAGGATTGCTTTTGCGACTCTCTTTGGCTTCTTTTCGGGAGCATATGTCGCCTTGATTGCTGCTCTTGTGGTGCAGGTATCACCTGCATCTGAGATTGGCTTCCGTACAGGTCTGGTATTCTTGGCATCGTCCATTGGTGGTCTGACAACAAATCCAATTTCTGGAGCCATTTTGGAGAGACCTATAGGATGGCTTGGTCCAAAGATATTTGCAGGTGTCTTTTGTCTAGCTGGAACGACCTTTGTCTTGGCGGCGAGAATCCACAAGACAGGATGGAAACTGAGGGCTGTCTTCTAAAAGTGGCTGACGAAAGTGAAGTATGGCAAAAGATACATGGCATTATAGCATTTATACACATATTTTGGCATATAGAAGGTATTCATGGGTAGCATCATTAGCATAGGTAGTCAATGCAAAGGCGCAAGTCAAATATTATTAATAAGATTATATGATCATCCAAGTGCGACTTCGTAAAAGGGTATATATGCATATACACAATCTCTTGCATTAAAAATAGCTTGAAAAGTCATGTAGATCCAAATGCAAATCTTCAACCAGTGTGTTCCAATCTGGCATATTGGTCTGCAAAAGGCTACTCCAGTCCATGTTTTCTCCATCAAAACGCCGGACATCCATTACTACCTCCTGCGGAGGATTTTCCATCTCTTCGTCATCAGGGGTCTCATCCACTCTAGAAGTGGAGCTCGCAGTTTCGCTCCCATTGATCAATGACTGCCGTATCATTTCAGCTTTCTTGTGCAGTCTCTGTAAGATAACAGATTTCAATGCAGGGCTGGACACAGCTGTGGAAAGCCTCATTTGTTCTAATTCAAACGTCCTTTCAACGATAATCCAGGCACGCTCAACACTAGAGCCGCTCGGGCAAACACAGAGATGCCAGAGGACGTATAACAGCATGTGATACTGTGGGTGCCCATACATGCAGTATCTGTATGGACGGAGAAGCTCGTCTGCCCATAGCTCGAGGTGAATTTCCAGGCATCGTAATGCGGATAAGAGATTTGCCTCTGTGGCAAATGCGTTACGCTTGTCAGGATTTTCCATGTTTGCGAGCTGCTGCCGCGTCACAAAATCGATCTTGTGTACCATAGCGAGGGCTGTCTTCATGGTCATTCTTTGTATCGGGATAACTGGGTTGCATGGCTTAATATAGTGCTCCACACGAGACCTGAGCTCATTGAACATGGTGCTCCTGATGACTTCTTTAGGTGTTGATCCCGAAGGTGTTATTGAGAGATGAGCCATAGTCTGTAATGTCTGAGCCACTTCCATGCATGTCAATGGAAGACTCATTTTTGTCCATCCATTATGAGGCGGTGGAAGCTCTCTCATGTCCGGACGAAGCTCAGAATCGTCAATGTTGAGGGGCATTTTAGTGTCGTATCCCGGAACTGTCGACCATGAGCTGATACCGTGATCTTCGGCGGCCCTGCCATCTCTTGCAAGAAAGTGCCACCACAACCGTCTGCGGACTTCAGACTCGAACGGTGAGATTCCTAGCTTACTCCCATCTCTGTGGAGGCCAATAGAATGTGCCATTCTGAGAGCAAGACCATTTAGAATCCAGATGCCCCTACCGTGATAATACGCTCGTGTTGATGCCTAGACGGTATGTTAGCGGCCATAAATCAAGAGGAAGATTCAAGAAAAGGATGATTTACCAGATATATAGCCAGTCCTTGAAGCAGCACGACTGTTGGATTCTCTAACATATCTGCCCCGGCCAAATGCATCTGAAATTCTCTTTTAAACGTCCGCAGAGCGTTTGATTTGTCAACACCAAGTATGTGCTGAGCTTCATCCGGCTCTAATGTCAACGTAGTAGCGAAATATATGGCTGAGACTAGAGCTAGAACATCCTTGGGCACGGATTCCGGTTGGTGGATGGCAGTGAAAACATTCACTTCATCTGTAGGTATGTGCAAAATTTTGATGGTAGCGTCGACGTTTTGGACAAATAAATGCCACAGCTGCGTGGCACTGAGCCGGGACAGCCGCCAACCTCTCTCCTTTTCCTCAAAGACAGCAGGACTAGACAGCAAGCCCAAAAGACTGAAAGGTGAGTCAAAATCCTGTTCTTTGGTCTCACTATATGGTGTGTGCAACAGTGAAGATTTATCTTGATCCTATGTCGGCTATTAGCTCGGCGATACAGTACAATCCTCATTTAGGTCAAGCGAAATATTACCTCTTCAATAACTTTGGAGATGAGAAGCTCATTGAAATACTGGCTTGATGTGCCATTCCTAATCAAGACCTCCTCCGACGGGAGTTCCTGAGGTTCTTGAGGAGACTCATGAGGGCTCACCGGCAGGCTCACCGACAAGTTCACCGGAATAGAAGCAGGCCCATGCGGCGCCGTTGGCCTTCTTACCGCACCGCTCTGGTCGATGGACGCCGCCGCAACAATTGTCTTCTCAAGATCCGATATCCTTGATGCAACATCTGCAATGGTAGCCTTGCGAACCCGACGAATAGGTTTATCAGAGGAGGGATATGTGCACGTGAGACGAGCCCTCACGCATGCCAAGCACGGCGTCTGCCTATCGCATCGGATCTTCCTCCGGTGGCAGAGGACGCACGATCTGTCCGGCCTCCGGCGCGGGTTCGGCGATGGCGGGGTGAGATCACGGTCCGTCGATGCTGGAGGAGTTGTCAGAGGGAGAGGGGGCTCAATGCTTTCCAGCCGGCTGGGATCGTGTGGAGGAGACATGGCTCAAGAGCTTGGAGCCCAGCCCGGACTGTAGTCGAGCAATGTCTCAATAACACACCACAATTCGGGTTCAGTGACAAAAGAGCCCCGACCGGTCTGAGTGACCCTGGGATAATCAATGACTTTGTCTCGTAGTCGTCGGCCTCGGCCCTTCCAGTAGCACCGATACCGAGCTGTCATGCTTTTGCCCCTTTCAGCTAGAAGCGGGAGCGCCGACATCCTATTAGTAATTACTACACAGCTCCATCCGTAAGGCGTGCGAGCGACCCTCTGTCTGATGAGAATTCCAATGCTCCATCCGGAGTACTTTTCTAGAGTTTGCTCAATAAAACCAGATGGCGCGACTTTTCCATCAGAGCGTCCAGAGCAGACATTTTCAACGACGGATAGACATTGATAATGAATCAAATATTCCTGCCACATAATGGTCTAACCGCAATGGTCCATACCTCGGCTTCAAGATCCACTCGCATTGCCTATGTGACGCGAAAATCTTGTCGGCATTCGAAAGTGTCTCGCTTTTGGTTGCTGCATCCCGTTCCTGCTTTTACATCAATACTCAAATTGGCGGGACACATGCTGCATAGCCTTTCCATGCCTTGCTATTTGTCACTGAAAGGGCGCGACCATCTCAAATACTACTTAGCACTTGGCCAACACGTAATCGCTTGGCATCCCATGATAATAGCCATAGTTCTCCTAAAATGAAGCAGTTAGCTCAAGCCTGTGATGTTCCGATATGCGTGGGTAAGGATAGTACCACAGCGTTTATATAAATTCTTGAATAAATGGGGTGCCTCGCAATATCCCGACAGCAAGATTTCGTCCTTCGATATTCGCGGCATGAACAGCAGCCGCTTTGAAGTAACTCTAGTAAAACAGCCTAAGTTGCTGCACAGTTCATTTCAGATATTTTAAGCAATCCATCCTCCTGGGAAGACGGGACAGCTGCATTTTATCAGCACATTCGAACTTTTCGACGCTACCGAGCTCCAATTTTGCTATGGGCCAATCTTTCGGATTCGGTTAACGGCAGAAGCCACCTCCCCTCTCATAGCTATGTGCACTATAAAAAAAAACCTCGGAACTTGGAAATGACTCGGTAAAAAAAAAATCCTGGTTCCAAAAGATTACTCCCACGAACGTGATTACAAAACGATTAATATCATTAGTGAGACTAACCATTCAGAAGAGAATGAGTGAATTATATTGCCAACGCCGAATAAGACTTCGCTGTGCCTATATATGAATGGAGACTCCAGGAGCTCGGACGTCAAAGCCTTTACTGCAATACTTCATACGGGATATCAGTTATCCAGAAGAGAATGCTAGTACTCTGTACCCCATACCCTGTTTTCCCCAAGGCGTTATAAAGCTAGAATGGGTATACGGTAGGTATTGAACCGCTCTGACTTGCAGGGGCTAGATATGATCCCATATTTTAATAGCTATGTTCTTTCAATTCATCTAGCAAGTTCTGCAGAGCTTTCAAAAAACCAAGTTACATTAAATAACGATTTAGTATATTAGTTATTCGTTCCGGCATAACTTTCTGACATCGAAATATCGTGAAGCCAGGCACTCATTAAGCTCCTAGGTGTACCATTATAACATCAACGCAAGGAACAAAAACACAAAGCATGTTAAATTATAGAGCATAGATCCTACGGACGAGATAAATCATATGTCTCCCATTCATATCGTTCAGTTTCAATCACAATATTTTCTCTTGTGCTCCGCTTCTCAGGTGATTAGGGTTTAAGAGACTACTCAGCGGAAGGGAAAGTGATCAGTAATATAATGACTCTTGTACTTTTGAGCCACTATTGACGTGCAACCAGCGTGGATCGTTGACAAGCTATACTCCTTCATAATGGAGTATCTTCAATGGAAATAGATAATTGCAAAGGACAGAACTGATTTTGTACCTGCAATTCTTGCCCTATTACGATAAGAAGAGGAATATTCTAATCAGATCGTTAACCCACAGTTACTGTTGCGATTAGGTCCTCATCTCTCTTGTTACTGTTTCAATCCGTTTTGATCGTATTACACTAGCATTTTGGACAACGTCAGGGATGACCTTCATCAAGAGCGGAGATCCATGACAAGTTTATTCCCTTAATCTGGTTGTTCTGTATGAAGATAATCGGCTTGGACTGAGATCAAAATGCGGATCATCGAGCAACAGCCGTAAGCAGAATAAGCAAATTGAGTTAAATAAATCTTCAATTTTCTACATATCAATCCTAGATCTCATTTCTCAACTGAAGCTCAAGGCCCTGTTACGAGGAATAGAATTGCCCGGACTTCCTTCTTTCTTGTTAAACACCTTAGTGTCATATCCGCGCCATCTAAATTTAGTTTATGAACTAGACATATTTACGTATAATTAACCGATCTATCCAAGGCTAATTAGGGCCACTATATTATCTTTGGTTCCGCATGTCTTCTTAGAACAGTAGTCTAATCAGAAATGTACCTCTTATTATATCCAGGTAAGCTTCCAAGATGCCAGCGTATCTTTTTCCCTTCCATCGATAATATTGTTGCCAAGTAAACTCTCACATTCTCAAGCTGTCCTTTAAATCTTAATTCTCTTAGCAGCCAACCGAGTAACCACGGCTGGTATCAAACCCACCCCAGCAAGTTCCAATCGGGGAACCGGGCAATGACGAAGCTAAAAACTATCATTGCAGCCGCGATTCAGATAGAAGGCCGCACGTGAGTTCTGTAGCGAGGATGCTCTAGAAACCAAAGGGTAATATCGAAGCGGTAAGCACGCATACGGATCCATCAGTGCATCTGCCGAAGGAGTTGGTGCCTGCAAAACACCTAGACGATTTATAGAAAGAATCACTACAGGCAATTGATGTAGCGTTTGCTACATACACTTTATCTTCGTAATGTAAGAGCACTACCGGGTAGTACATTGGCCTATGCTTACGCTACATCATGATTACTTTCGGTTCAGGAACCAAACAATCGTAGCCTGGATCCTATGTGGAGCTGGCAAATCAATCTCGCCGGCCCAATGATTGTAATCAAGCTACAACTAAAAGTTAGCTTCTTATGCTTTCTCTATGTTTAAATAGTCGGTAATTGTCAGCGGTTTATTCCGAATCGCCTGTTTTTGAAGAGTGCTAGTGTGGTTCCATTGTAAAAAAGGGCGGATCATGACGACGACGAAACATGGCTACCCAGGAGAAACCGATTTGTCCGGGTAAACCAAAATGAGCAAATCACAATGGGCTAGGACTCGACAAGATGACGAGAATGGTTTAGTGCCATTGTCCACGGCATTTGTGGTACATATGCACGATTCATATCTCGCAAACTCTTGCTTCCAACTAACAAGTGCATACGGAGAACCCCGATCTGGTTTAGTGTAGCACTTAAATCTCATAGATCTGCTCCCGAGCTGCATCTCGGGCCGGGCTGTCAAATAGATCTATGCAAGCATCTGGGAAGGGTAATAGTCTGCGATGGCGGTAACCCAAATGATTGGCGGGCCTGGCTCAGCTGCATCTACGGCTCCCATTAATCGGCTGCGAGTTGGGTGCCAGGATGTAAGCCGGGAGATAATGTCTATTGGCACTGTCTATTGAAGAAACAGGATGCGATCATGAAATACTTAAGGGAGAGTACCGGCGGCTATAAGAATGGGCCACAACTCCCAGGAATTATGGTATGCAAACCAACTCTCTTAAACTTGCAACATACAACAACAACAAAGCCATTTCAGAATCAACAGCCCTGCCGATGAACATGGACACAGCTACCATTGTTGAGAAAACTATCAGGGTCGGAGCCGTTCAGGCCGAGCCTGTCTGGCACGACCTCGATGGATGCGTCGACAAAACCATTCAGCTTATCAACCAAGCCGCTGCAGACGGCATTCAAGTCCTTGGCTTCCCCGAGGTGTGGATTCCAGGCTACCCATGGTAAAACATCTGACTAGCATTGAAATTATTGTTTTCTGTCTGGTAGCTCCGTCTGCTAACATTGAGAGCTGTCTGGAACGTAGGCAGATGTGGTGTGCTGCACCTATTATTCAACCGAGCTGGGTTCCCCAATACCGAGCAAATTCCATGACCAGAGACTCGCCCCAAATGAAGCGCATCCAAGCCGCTGTGAAAAGCGCTGGCATGTTTGTCGTGCTGGGCTACAGTGAACTCGAGGGATCCACTATATACCTTGCGCAGGCGTTCATCTCACCTGAAGGAGAGATTGTCCTCAACCGCCGCAAGACCAAGCCCACTCACCCAGAGCGGACTATTTGGGGTGAAGGTCAAGCCGAGTCCTTGAAAACCGTCGTAGACTCACCGTTCGGCAAGATTGGAGGTCTCAACTGTTGGGAGCAGCTACAGCCTTTGCTACGCTATTACGAGTATATTCAAGGCGTGCAGATCCACGTCTCAAGCTGGCCATCCGTGTTCAGCATGCCAGATCCTGAAAAAATCCCCTGGCTCTACCATGAAACCGGCGAGGCATGTAACCGCGTCAGCCAGTTCATGGCGATAGAGGGGGCGACCTTTGTTCTCTGTTCTACGCAGATTCTTACAGAAAAGGGCCTGGAAAAGAACAGCATCCTATCGGGGAATCCTGTCACCAAAGTGGTACGTTGGCTTTTAAAGCATAATCTCTTCTCAATATAATGATTTTCCCCCCCTCTTTTCTAACTGCCAACTTATCAATCATCCAGCCTGGCGGTGGGTTTTCTCAAATTTTCGGCCCTGATGGAAAGCCACTGTGCGAACCGATTGGTGATGGAGAAGAAGGAATTCTCCAGGCCGATATATCTCTGAGCGATATCTCCAAGCCTAAAATATTTCTTGATGTTGCTGGCCACTACGCTCGGCCAGACATGCTAAGCCTCTTGGTCAACCCAAGAGTGGCTAAACACGTCACGATAATGGATGAGTAAAACGCTCTCTTTCGTTGAGTAGAATAGTCAGTATATTAAATCGATGCTCTCTTATTATATAAACCAAGGAACCGCCGCGTCACAATTAATAAACTCCCACCATTTTGTGCGATGCAGATATGTTGAGTCAGCCTGAAGGTCATAGTGCTTCCAGCAGGTCTCGATGAGATTGCGCATCACCCTTATGTTACCGATATTTCGTACATTGTTCATCAAGTCCAAGATTCGTAGAATTCGAATGCGTTGTTCATCTGTCTGACACTCACAAGCGACCATGAATATTGGCCACGGGCTTGTGGCGACCCCTAAGCGCTCTAAAATGTCAAACACCTCTTCCAAGTAGGTCGTCTTTTGGTCCTCATCTCCGGGCAAAGGGATAACATGAAGGAGATACAGTATCGTCCCTATACGATAAAGTTCAGCAGTAGCCAGAATACGTGTGCGTCTTGCAGGCGCCTCGCCAATCTCTTCCTCAGGATCAAGTCTCTGGACGAGGTTGTGCAGTGTATGCTCTAATTCAAACCGCTGCTGGATAAGCTTGGGTGAGAGCGGATCAATCTCTTTTCGTATAATCGCTATGCGAAACTTATTCACTCTGTGAATGATTGCAATTGTCTCTAATGAGCACCCTAGGGCCCCAAGGATCTACAGCGCCGCCCAAGTTAGCCTCACACGATGGAAACCTAGAGGAGAGACAATATCTAAGACTCACCAAAGTAGCATCACAGCTCGAACCCCCCAACAGAAAAAGAACGTCAAGACAATTATGGGCTTGCCGAAGAGGTTGGCTGAAGCATGCTAGTACTTCATGATACAGAAACCAGGTAAAGAGGAAATCCGCTCTAATGTGCCTTCGATGCTCTGGGTATAATCCTTCCAACATGTATTTGGCACCATCAAGATGCGTCGTCCAGTTGCCGTCGGTTTCGTCGAAGACCTAGTATTCGGTTAGCATACAAATTGTGATGAGGTTATTTCCCACGACTTACACTGTAGATGCATAGCATCATTGATGCCGCAAATTGTGTCTCGTTAAGATCGATAGAGCTCGTGTCATGTCCAGGTGTCAACGAAGCTGATAGATACCGGACAGCATTTGTCTTATACGTTAGAGCAGATGCGGTACCGCTGTGATGGAAAGCGGCAACGGCCATCATGGAATTCCACAAGGCCTTCGTTGCACTATCTCCCCGGGATAATACCATCTGGACAAGGTCTGTTCGAAAGCCATTGCGAACTTGTGTGGTGGAAATCATCGGAGCAATAACGCGTTCGTCTACTTATATGTCAGCCATCACTTCGTTAGGCGCACAGTCTTTGAACTCTCACAGTATGACATGAATAAAGCATCGTGGCCGACCATCGTAGGGTAGAGATTGAGTGTTCGACTGGGTCTGGTGACAACTCTCGTAATGAGCGCATCGTAAGAACTGGGGTCCAATGATGAGGCCACATCGCTATGCGTGACGTTCAAGAAATGTTGTCCGTAGTTCTCGGACGACTCCAACGGGTTTTCCGTAGGCTCATAGACTACAAAACCACTGTCCTTCCGCCTACCATCATGGCGATCCGGCCACAGCAGGCGAACGCCGTAGCCCAAGCATCGTCTGCCCGTACGAGTGCAGTTGTGGCACACCGGGAGATCCCTGTCACACCCTATTTTCCGCTCTTTACCGCGCCTGTCAGCACTCCAACTGATGCACCAGAGCTCAAAGCAACGTAAGATGCACCAAAAACTCACGTTTACATGTCCAGCAGCCTTGCTTGGCCTTCATTTCTTCTAGGCCAAAGTCAGACGACCTCACCCAGAGCAATATGTCTTTTGCATCGTCACTCAGCCTGATCAATTTGGCGAGTACTGCTCTAGCTAGCAGAGAATGTTGCAAGCAGTAAGATGGCATGAGTCGGTTTCTGACTGCATCTGTAGGGTCTCCGCTTTCAGGAGCCGAAACACGCCAAGCAAGGGCTATAAATATTCCGATCCGCGAGGATCAAACTACTGGAGTAGAGAACCGCCTTGCCCCTTTACTCTGTGCAGATTACTCCGCAATACGCAGGATGCATATGGAGAATTAGACTCGGATGTTTATTCCACGTTACCTCATTGCATGAACCTTCTTCATGGGCCGTGAATGTAGTAGTGGTAATCACCTTTGCGTCCAGCCCTTGTGCCAGACGACACGATAATATAGGCTCAGCAATAGCATTTAGCGGGAAATTCTTAAATTTTTTGACAGATGCGCTTCAATCCGATTTGGGACCGCTGGGGTGCCGGGTATTATGTATGTGGCCACTCCCAACTGTAACCTAACTGTGACCCACCTGGTTGTATGGAGCCGTCGAGCACAAAAGTTCGCCCAGAGAACACAACTGCCGCCACGCATCTTAGATTGACTATTTCCTCCCAGAGTCATACAAATTTGGGTACTCCTATTGTGACAAAGCGTATAGGTAGAGACTCAGTAAGGCACATACGGCTATTTAACTGCACCGAAAATACCAAATAACCCTCACGATCAAAACCCAAGTGTCAAGGCCATATCAGCGAGTGGCGGGGAATGAAGGAAAGGCCCGCGCGATGCGCCTTCTATCACAAACTTGGTTCCCTGATAGATGCTGGTTATGAACATGTAAACAAGGAATGGCCTAGTATCGGCATAACTATTTATTTCCCTCTCGCAATATTAATTAAGCTATAAAAACGGGACATGCGCGGCCAGTCGACGATCCTATCCTAACCTATACTCCTTGGCCCAAGCAAATATGTAGAAGAAAAATAATTATACTGTAGATTCATATGGTTATAATTCCACTTGAGATGGGCAGCTCCAAAACATCCTTTTCTATTTCCTAGACTTATTCCTACTCTTAACTGCTCCCCGTTGCTGGCGGTGGCGTGGGTAGTGCATCAGTAGACTGGGCTACCTTGACGGCTGCCTTATGCACGATGGATCTCATTGGGCTGCCATGCCTCCTTTGCTGACTCTGGTGGTTCATTCCAAATTGAGGTCGAACTCCAGCGCCTTTTGTATCTAGTTCGGCTTTGGCCTGGTTGTACATTTCTTCCACAATGGCCACCTCTTCTTGGACATCAAGCGTGCAATCGAGCAAACAAAGTTCACGCTCGCGTTGTTCAATATGTTCGCGGATTTCCTTCCATTGGTTCTCATGGGCTTTGAATCGATCAGGGAGGCCAGATGCCTTGAGGTAAGTCAGTATGCCTGCCATGATTGTATTCATGGCACCAAGACCAGTAACCGCGTGGCGGGAGCCGTCAGCAGCCCCGATTGCTGTGAGCGCGGCGCCGACAATGATTTGAGCGCCAAGACAAAAGTTTGTAGCGATATGGAAAATGCTGTAGCTCCGAGCAGCTTTCTGCTCTGCTTCTATGACCCGAAAATATATGCCTATATTGGCTGCTGCGCGCCTGGCGTGACCGGTGCTTGATAGAGCAGGCACTGTGTCTATGCCTGTCAAAGAACGAAATGCGAGGAGCTTGTCATTTGTTGGAATCAGCGCCTTTTGATCAGTTCCGATTATTGTAACTCGTTTTTCCTTGTTGCCAGGATCATTATCAGGAGGATAGCCTTGCTCCTCCCTGTCTGTAGGTACTGGACCTCCAACATCGAGAGAGCGGACTGCTTGAGCGAGCTTTCCTATCATTATGCTCTAAGCATATAGAAGATGAAGGCCACAGAACAGATTACAAGAGAAGATGGAGTGAAGGTAAGAGAGAAAGCTGGCAAGCAATCATATAGCAGCGGCAATGACTCGATTTGTATTCGCGTTCCCACAACATCTAACGACGCGGTGCTAGTTTCGGTGTAGAATAGGGGGCGATCTATGATCGCTCGAGGATCTATGATCGCTCGAGAATCTCGCGCCTAGGTGAAATTCCCCGGGAGATATAATAACAGAGTGTCTTGGGCTGCCTTACCTTAGCTGCCTTATGCTACGCACCACTCCAGTTTCTTCTCCTGCGTCGCGCAGCAGGTGCCGCCACAGTAGCCACCATCGTCTGCAAGGGACTCAATCAGGTCCTCTAACAACGCGGGCCGGGCCCGCCCGCCCCCATCCATCATTTCGATATGCAAATCTCTAACTGTATTGGGAGTCCCATGATGAAAACAAAGACATGATTCAGCAAATGGCAGGCCGCAGCCGATACATTAACCCCGCTTCAATCTGCGGCTGAACTTTTTCTGTGGATCTGTTGGAAGATTGTAAATCAAGTGGACTGGATGGAAAATTGCTGAAGCTGAATTGGCTTTTTTTTTCTCGTATCCTTTGTGTTCTCGAGTTATTATAAGACAGCCATGTCCACCCTTTGGCTAATGTCAATCAAATCACCCTTGAACTCTAGAAAGGAATGGGTGTCGCGGATTGGAAACTCCTCTAAGACAAACCTTGACGAGAGCTTTCTTTTCGCTTGAAGGCTGTCGTGGCAGCTGCAGATTGTGTTCTCCAGCATACTTTGTACCGTTCTGGCACAGAATTTATCCACGCTGCGCAAATTTAGCAGGTTAAATTAAAATGGGTTAAAGAGGCAGTGGACCAGATACTCATCTGAGGGCTTCTTATTCTCCTGGCTAAGGGTTCCGAGAGGTTTGGAGGTCGCTTCCTTCCTTGGTTGATCTTGGCTTCTGTATGTCAAATGGTAACTAACCCTACATTCTGCTACGAAGAGGACCTATATCGATCCGGGTGATGTTACATGGATAATGGGATAATCTCCAGGCAAACAACAGGCAGTCTGTATCGCTAAACAAGGTTTGTAAGTCAGGTAATCGTAGCATTCAGAGCCACATCTACCTATAAGTTGCGTGTATGAAATGACAGCTAACTGACTTTCAGGAAGCCTTACGTAGTTTGTATAGACTAACAGACGTGTTCGGCCACAAGTTGCATTCCTGCATTGCTACTTCTGAGGTAGCAGGCCTCCATCAATTATTGTGAACATCTTGTGGAGATTAGTCATTTTATTTGACAACTATACGTTTGGATATTCACGCCAACTTCTCTGTATACACTCTTCAAGAGGAAATACCAGTTGACTACAACCGGCCAGCTCGTAGAGGAGGAGAATGATGCTGAGAAGCATCTATATTTTCTTGGTAACAAGCCTCCGATATGTAAGTAATACGAAATTAATATAGAGTGAGCTACACCAGATCAAGCGAACAAGGCTCCAGAGAAGACAAGAGGGAGAAACACAGAGAAGGTAGCTGATACTCACCATATCGAGTTATCTCTAGAGACTAGCAGCGTGTCTTTTACATCATTGTGGCTTCTTCAAGCACTCCTTCAAGCGCCCCTTCATCCACATATCTTAAAAAAAAAGTTTCACTATCAGTCTCTGACAATTTCTTCTTAAACATGGGAGTTAAGTTGAAGGCTTCAGCAGACACGATCACGTGCAAATCTCCGTGGAAGAACGTACCCCCCGGACTGTTCCAATAACTATTCCTTATCTGATCTCCGCTTCTATGATCCCTATTTGGGTTGGGACATATTACTATTCACTCTAACTACGAGGGATGCATAGAGAAACAATACCCTGGGCTTAGTTCCTGACATAGAACGTCGAGAGTTTCTATAGTTTTTGTGGCATCATTCCTAGCTACACTACCGTGGTAGACATCGCGAAGGGAGCGCAGCACGTGAATTTAACCTGGTATGAGAATCGTTTTGAAGTTGGTTATTGCTAAATTTGCATCGTCGCCTTCATAACTATCATGATAACTGCAAAGTCAGACAGATGGACGATCAAGTGCTATATGACTCAAGTAAGCTATCATGGATTTTGCTTGAACATGAGAGTAACTAATTTTCTTCACTATCAATCTCGGAAAGGGCATGAGTGTTATATATTCTCGACAGTCATTGATACCCCTAAGGTCCTCTTAATGGCTTTAAACAGGGCAAAGAAGTAGCGATAACACTAATCACCTGTGACTGTCGCTCGCACGCACCAGGGCGGGTTTTTGCGCTATCATTGCCGCCTGATCCACCGGGAGATGCTCCCATTTCGTTCCATTGTATCAGAATTCAGAATTCGGCACCTTGATAATGCATTATTTAGGAGTACTTCAAGATCAGTTGGATATAGTTCGTTCAAATGAAATGGTCAATACATGTTCTTTACGACGCACCTTACCTTCAAGACGACAATGAACATCTCATAATACAGGTTTAAGTGACGTGTTAGGGAAGAAATGGGAGGTACAACAGGAAGCAACAAGGCGTCATCATTTTCCAGCAAGTATTCATGAACAACAGTGTGTAATAAAGTTAAAAGATTAGTTGACTATAAAGCCGCGCTAGTTTTGTCCCGGACTCATTTCTTTCACCTCTAAAATGTAAAGTTGACTGGATTGTCGTCCAAAAATTGCCCCAATTCAGGGAAGTTCATAAAAGGCAAATCATGGGCCAGATTAAGGATAGTCCCGGACATATCGAATCCACGCCTGGAGTGCGGCATCTCTGGTGACAGAGTATTAATGCCAGCAGATGATGTTTGGGGATAAGAATGGGATGGTGAGCCCATTGCCTGGTTGGCATCTAAAGAATACCCCAGAAGACCACGTTGTTGCTGATCTCTATCACTCACATCCCTCCCGGATAACGCAGGAATCGCGAGCGCATGGTCGGATCCCCTTGCCAAATTGCCTTGGCCTTGTTCTATATCAAGTCGTGGAAATCCTGAAGACTGGTCGGGACTATATGTTTGTGCCAGTGACGTAGCTCCGTCGAGACTGGAAGAAATTTGCGACGCTGCCCTGCTACCTCGAGCCCGAAACCCGTCCATGGCCTCATGAATGTTACGTAATCGTTCTAGAAGCCGTTGTGAGACAGGTGAAGTTACTGAAAGTCTCTGGATCAGCTCCACGGCATCAAATGCATCCTGAAGGCATGAGGCTCGATTGGCGTCATCGTTAATACTCCCTAGTACTAACAGCATCGAGGAAAGTGCGGATTCAAGGAAATGATTATACGTCTTATGCTGCGCATGATAGATATCGGTTTCGTCAGCTAGCCGGACTAATGTCCGAATAGTGTCATGAGATACTTCGGCCAGAACATTAACAGTGGAGGGGTCGAGTTGATTTGATGCGAGCCGATTTGCAGATGTTCTGTGTACAATAATTCGCATCTGGTTGGCTCTCAAATAAAGGAGAAGGCGAATCCTATACTCTCCACGATCCTCTCTTGATGGATCATACTTTTTGGAGCTGTCGTATTGAAGTTTAATTGGCAAGTTACGTTTCCACTGCACAACGCGGAAGTCGAGAAAATCGCGAGTCATGTCAGACGCAGAGCCGGATGCAGGTTCCAACAGCCATTTCCTCACATCCGATGAGATTCGACAATAAGATACCATACTCATGACGTAGCAAGTGGATGGGGTATTGTTCTATTTCATCAGTAAATCCAGTTATCCATAGAGAGAATTGGTTAAACTTACATCCAACATAGGATGGCGATCAATCTCTGTATCATGAACTGCAAATGGCAAGTCTGTTCCGAAACTCCATCGCCGGTCAAGTGTATAGACACACCAGTATAGCTTTTCGCCTGCTGCTGCAATCTGGCTCCCAGCATGAAGACTTAAGTCTCCCGAATGTTGGGAGCTGTTTTCCTGAAGAAGCCGAAGAACGTTACCAATCCCTCTCCAGGCAAGAACTTCTCGGTCGCTATGGAAGAAGAATATGGCCTAATCCACGCATGTACGGTTAGACGATCCACAAACTCGAACTCTCCCCCATCGACTCAAGACTTACAGCAAGAATGAGTAGGCATATATCGGCGGCATTGACAGTGCTCTGAAGCTGAGATCTTGCCACTGTTGCGGCATAAGTCTCTTCGATCCATGGATTGGCTATTCCGATGGCTCGTGCATCAGCAAAAATGGAAATGATTGCTAGGACGTGGATCGCGATATCCTCAATCTGACTGCGCTTAACTTTGGGGTCAGAAGGCGACTTCGGTTGCAGCGGATTTTCATCTTTCGCATTGCTCAGGTCGCCCTCTGTAACTTGGCGCCTTAGCTCTTCGAGATTAAGAAAAGGATACTGGACGCCAATCTCTTCATCA
Organism: Trichoderma arundinaceum; assembly: GCA_025919625.1. Classification (NCBI taxonomy): domain Eukaryota; kingdom Fungi; phylum Ascomycota; class Sordariomycetes; order Hypocreales; family Hypocreaceae; genus Trichoderma; species Trichoderma arundinaceum. Next base: position 81,465 of record JAMQTF010000007.1, on the reverse strand, counting down.
TAAAATGCAATGATGCTGACCCACCGGTCGTTGTCGATATATGCCAACACATTTCCTGGACTTCTATTTGCTCGATGTAGAAGAAGCTGTTCTAAGAGGTATGTAACAGGCACTCCATCATACTGGCCTTGGTTATTGGCCTTCTGGGCTGACGTGGGCTTCGCTGCAGTCAATAGCCTTTCGGCAAGTTGAAGGTAGTAGTCTGAGCTGAGCAATCCATTGGCTTTGGAGGGAGGCGCAGCAGGAGGAGTCGGATTATTAGCAGCTGCTGGCTGAGAATATCCCGAGCTGGACTCTGTAGATTGTGCAACTTGCCCCTGGCTTTGCGTATTTGTAGAAGCACTTTGGCTTTCCGTGGTATTCCTAGGGCGGAAGTGAGATAAATTACACTGGACATGATGACTGAGACGGGCCTTACGAAGTACGATTACGAGTTCGAAAACGTGTAGTACGTTCATAGAGACAGGTATGGTTGCTTTCTCTGCAGGCTTTGCAGGGCTTCTCTCCGCTGCATTTTGTCTTGCGTCGCTGGCATTCGTCACTGGGGGATGTCACTAAAACGATGCTTCACCGCGTACGAGGACCAGGTTCATGCTTACCATGCAACACGCGTATATGAGTGTCTCCTCTTTCTCGATGACGGCGCCTGAGACGATGACTTAGGCACCGACGTCCCTACGCTTCCGGCTGATGTTTCATCCATTGGGGAAGAATGAGGCCTCTTGGCGGTAGGTGAAATTAGTCAGGCTCCTCGGTGGCGATTCGTCTGCGGGTCCCACGAGCGCGTTGTTTGCTGTATTTAGACAAAATTACCGCAATGGAGATTTAAAATAGTTCCGAATCATTTGGCTATTCTCTCAGGGCATCTTGAGATAAAGCTGCAATTCACGAGCACCATAGCGCTTTTCAAGAGGATGACACCAAAAGCTATCTGGGTAGTCTGTTGAGAGCTCATACTAAAAGTACGGCGCCGACAGCTCACACGCGAACAGGCCGCAAGTCAACGGATAAATATTAATCCGATATACTATGTTACTAATACGCACTGGAGTTGATTGCAAAGGGCGGATTTCTCCGCAAGTTCTCCATACGGAGTACGGAGTTTTCCTTGCCATCTCCTATTTTGGTAACGGGCCCATAGTGCCAATCTAATCATGCTTTCATCTGAACCTGACAGAATGTGGGGTAGCTAGCAATTATCTCGTAACAGTCGACCAGGAGCTCCCTGTTTTACCTGCACTACTCTGCAGGTTGTGGTCCGAGTTAATTAAGCTTAATTCTTCTAAGCGGTTGCGAGCGTATCCAGAGCGATTTGAACGTGGGATGAGCTCAGAAAGAGATAGAGAAGTGTATGACTACAACAAAATTGAGCGCTTGTGGTTTAGAGTGGTAAAAGCGCTTGCCATTATTTACACCATGCCCTAAATACAGCATTTTTCAAGCGGTATTTTTTACACAGACTGCTTCACTATGAACCTTACCATTTATAGCGCTATGCGTCGAAGTGGTACAAGTAAAGCATTCTTGATCAACCAAGCTGGTCACAGTTAGATTACAGCGTAGCAGTTTCCCCTATCACATAAACACTATTTGTTGGTATCAACTGGTCATCATCTAATCTGTTTGCAGTAGCAGGCTTCAATACGAACCGCCTACAAACATCGGTATCGATAATTGTATGAAAATGTCAAACACTTTAATCTATACATCGGGTTGGTACAATAAACACGACAAATATTGAAAAATGTTCACTATAACCTATACGAAGCTACGTGCGTCTATCAAATGATGCTGCAATATAAAGGTGAGATTTCATTCATGATCATATAACATATGCTAGCATATCAACTAGATTTGCCATTTATCGGCCATTTTGTTCTGCACCCATCGTGTACTTAAATCACATCTAGACCATGTATTTACTCCTCTGGTGCAGGGAGGGGTTTGTCCAACCCAAGGCGCTGCAGCGAGCTTGGGAAACTCTTAGGATCAACATTGTCAGTATCCACAATGAAAGTCTTTGGTGTCTTATCGACCAGAAGGCGGATCAAATCGGGTCGCATGTAGTGTCCACCCTGTTTCCACAGTCATTAGTTAGCGCATTGTTGAGCTTCAACGGGGTAGGCAGAATACATACAAAGTCAGCAAGGCGTTTGGTTAATAGATTCTCATCCAGATCAATATTGACAATGAAGATTCCTTCGAAGTCCTTGGGGGGATCTTCAACCGCACGGAATCCATCCGGACGGTAGATACGTGCGAAGCCGTTTCCAATAACAGCAGCCTCCGCATCAACAGCTGCTTCATCATTCTGTAGACGCTTAGGGAGGTTAAGACGGGCACCTTCACGGGTGACGACCTGGCTGGGAGCGAGTGTCCAGGTGCCGGTTTCATAAGCGTAGGCAGGAGTCACGAGCTCAGATTGAACCTCTGAGATGTTTGTGTAAGGGTCAGGGTACTGCAGAGAAGATGCAGGAGGGTAGACGGGCCAAGCAGCAACGTGAACTTGCTCGTATTGGGCAGCAGCATTAGCTTTGAGGAAAGGGTTCATCTGCGGTAGATTAATATGACCGAACACTCATTGTAACTTGTGGCGACTTACGTTTTCCCAGCAGTTTAGGTGGCCAAGGTTGCCAATTTCAGTCTCAACAACGCTAATCAAAGAGTCGCCAGTGCCCTCACCGAACACAAGCTTCTCAACATGAGTAGGCTTAATCTTGCGGCGGTGATTGATGACGTCTCCATTAGGATCGATGATAATCTGGGCAATGTAAAGGCTGTTGCCCTCAATCTCGGAGTAGCCCAAGGAGACATAGATTTGAGACTTGCGAGCGGCAGATCGGATGCGGCGCATCTCATCTGAGTCAGGTCGCAGACTGTTCTTGTGGTACTCTTTGAGAAGAGGCAGGGAATCTTGATAGTTGACGCGCCATCCCCAGTACGTATATCTATCGCCAACAATCAGCTTCATATTCTTTATCGATCGATTTCCACATATTATACCCAGGAATCCCTAAGGTTTAATTAGCTCAATATTCTCAGCATTTCTTGTATAATTAGACTTACACAACTCGGGGAAAGCGATAAGCTTGCACCCCTTATCACCGGCTTCAGTGATGAGCTTGACAGTCTTTTGGACGCATTTCTCCAAGTCAAACCAACCTGGCTCGGCTTGAACACAGGCAGCTTTGTACTGACGGATGGTAGCAACCATTTTTGCGTTAGTTGTGCGTTACTGATGAAGATACTGCTTTACAGTCTGTCAGAGTAGTGTGTTGAGTATCGTTTCGAATTACATGTTGGCTGGATATGGTCGTGCTTATATATTACGCAGAAATCAATATCCTTGATTTTCTACCCATGACTGCCGTCTCATTATCTGATGAACAAATCATATTCTTTCATCCCTCGAATCATCTTGATTCACAGTTACGATCAGCATGCCGCATACGCCGCTGCCGGCCTCGGCCATCGGAATCTCGGCGACCTTGTTGAGGTGTTGATGAAGCGAGCAAATAAAATGTCTTGGTGAAACGAGCATATCGAACCACTGGCTGTATACAATCCCGTACCACTATCGGCGCAGACATGGCACAGCCCTGGTCTAGCGATTTAACCATCGCGCATTCTCCTGCTGTTTCCCATGATGTGGATAGCAAGCGGAGACCTGTCAATAGATACAATTGCCTCTGAACCCTGCACCTTCTCCAGATTGCTTGCAACCTTGTTGCTTTAAGAATAATATAGATACGCCGCACACGCCGCACATGCCGCATATGCATGCCCAGCCCGCGGTGCTGAATGCTGAAGAAGATAGGGAACTGCAGGGCAGCTGTAGATAGGACGGGTAATTTATATCTATGCTATCTTAGGTCTTAGAAGCTTCACTCTGGTGTTTCTAACTACTAATTTCGATTAACAGATTGATTTGGGGGGAAACCTTTTGGATAGACGCTACTACTGTTTTGATGGATGGCTCATCTTATTTTTCCAAGTATGGAGTATGCAAGGCGATGTGCATTGATCGGTTAGATTCCGAAACAGCCCGACCAAAGATGGGTCAAGAAAAAGTAACCGACACGTCGTCAATGAATAGTATCCACAATTACGCCCATCCAATGGGAGTGCTTCCTTGTACGGTTTTAATATCAAGCCAATGTGAAGATGCTACTACCGAGGACTCTACGGAGCACTTGCACATGGAGTTAGCCGCCGAGATCCCCGCCCATTCCCATGTCATATCATTATTCACCTTAAAAAGCCCCAGGGTGTTATGCTTCGGGAAGAAAAGACCCGGTTCTGCGGGCCGCTGGCTAGCCGGAGGATTGACACAAGCACTGTGACGGTTGATAACTGACAATACCACGTTTCTCCATATGAGGTCGTATTTTAGCCACAGACAGAGCTCTTTCTATTCATGTAGCCTGTCGCCATGGCAATACGATTGCATCCAGCTTTCAACCTTATCTCGGCTTGGGCTGATCTCGACACTCTATGTTATGTGGAAAGGTCCTGACATTCTCTCAGTATGCAGATCGATGCATCGCTTATTATTATACATTTCACTGATGACACCTCTGCTCATCAACAGCAATAATCATCCGTAGTATCCTGTACGTAATACGCCCGTGTGATGGAAAAAAATTAAGCGAGACCATAGTCTCCGTGAAGCATAGCCATCTAGAAATGGGGAATGTTAGCCAACGTAGCTGTAGGCAGAATGATAGAGAAATAGAGAAAGACGTTTAAAAGGCATAAATGCACTCTATAATAGACATTCATTTCCTGACGCGATTCTTCCTCCTGACTGCTCTCTTGACAATTGCAGTCTTGTCTAATTTGTTCATCAAGAATTGAGCTTTTTTGTGAACAGTATCACTACCATGCATGAGCATTGATCGGCAGTGTTGGGCACGGATCATCGGCAAGCTGATAATATAGCCAGCGTGCTCGGACTTTCCCAGGGTCTCATAAATGTTACCTACTTTTTTCATAGGCTAGAGGCCATTGCATAACTGCGCTACTTTTCATGGCAATAGTATCCACAAAGCCGCCGACTATTGGGTGAGAGTCTTGGGCACTTGAGACATGTTTGCAAGCCCCACCTAAAGATGTCGCTCTTCTTTCGGCATGTTCAGTATCAAGTGACTAGGCACGTCATCGAAGCTCACAGTCAATGCCGATATTTACCGGCGAGCAATTAAAATCTGCAAGGTGTGGAGAAGTATTTCGAGTTTAGTCGCATTCAAACATGATGTCTCGCGAGGACCTGACAAGTATGTTATCTGAGATGGATTTAGCCTCGCTTTTCATGCGACCATGGGTGTTGTCTCTTGGACTGTTAAGACACAGACTTGGCGTCTTATCGGCTGGTATCACTTGATACATAGCCCGGATAGCTTTTGCATAGGTAGAACAGATCATGGAATTATATCCCATGTTTTGATATATATGACGGCAAGACACGAGGTGCACATATGAGGGTAAAATTTGTTGCACATTTAGCTGCATATGGAGTAGAGGGGTATTCATGCTTTGCTGCATGTATCGATTCTTGATCTCGTCTTGACATTTCTTTCGAAATGCGAAGGGGAAATATTAAAGAAAAGGGAAAGATGAAAGGATGACAGAGAAAGGGATGTAATAAAACAAAACAACATAGCCTTTTCGCAAATTTGATACTGATCGAATGATGTTGAATTGTATGACTGGAGTAGTGTGCTTTTTCGATTGACGTCTACCATCCTGATACCTCAACATTCCCTGGATATCCTTCCCAGAAGCCCTGGGTGGCATCGGCAAAAGACGCCTGCATCGCAGAGTCAATATCGAAGTGCGTATCAAAAAGGTCATAATCGGCAGGCGGTACCACGCCAAATTCATGAGACACAAGCTCTGTCTCATTTGTATTGGTTTCGTTCGTCGTCATCTCTTCTTGTTCAGATACGATCTATCCAGTACATTAGCCGGCAGCAAATACACATTCGTGATGAAGCGGCTTACTGCAATGTCTTCTTCACTCCCACTATCAGCGGGCTGGACGGGGGACGGTTGTAGGGCGCCGTAATCAATGATGGCGTTTCGCATTTCTCGGCGCGCACTCGGGCTTACAGCCTGATTACCTTTGGACTTGACATTGCTATAGAATATGTGCATGGCCTTGATGGTTTCGCGCTAAGAAAATAGATGGTCAGTGACGCCTTGTCAAGGGGTTTGAAAGTGAGAAGCGACCTACCCAGGTATCAGCCATAGGCCAAGCTTGTCTCATATCTTTGAGAAAGACACAGCCGTCGATGATGCGTTGTCGCCAGCTTTCAATCTGTGGATCGCCTTCGCTAACGTGAGGGAAATGCCAAAAATACAGCAACGTTCCTACAGCTGTATAGATAGTGAAGCCTATCCACGGGACCAAGCCGCGCAAAAAGAAGAGGCCAAATCCGCGAATATCCTGAAGCATTTCGCACACTTGGTCGGCAACTTTTGCAAGCTCTATGCAGGAAAATGCAGACCACTGTTTCATATCGCCATTCCCATGCCCTGCCTCCTCTTGCATTTCTAGTTCTGGCAGATAAGAGCGGTAAAGGAATATGACGGACATGAAATAGATACAATGCATATAGCAGTAAGCCTGTCCTTGGTTCTGCACACTATGAGCATGCAGTAAGGATAGATCATATCTCAGACGGGGAGGCAGCGATTCTTTCCAGGCATTTAATCGTACTAATAGACGCTGGAGTTCCGACTCTGGCTGCCAAGGAGGCGTGTTATTTGGGTGTGAGGAGCAAGACCACTTTGCAACGGCGCCCCAGACATCAGCGACTCTCATGCTATATGCGACAATGCCCAGATTGCCGAGTGGGCTTTGAGCATTGCCGTCGGATCGAAAGCCCTCAATGAATGGACACATTACAGGCTCGCCGAATATGAAGTTGCCTGAATCACAGGGCAGTTGGATGTGCATACTATCTGCAGAAAGTAGCCGCTCGCGACCCTTGCCGCCGCTCAGGAGACTATCCATGAGGAAACAAGTCCATGCGGTACGCCGTCGTTCTTCGCCATGGATAAATTCTTCCTTGGAGGGAGCTATGACGGGAGGATCTTCGAACAGACCCATAATCTGAGCCATCCTCACAGCCATTCCGAGGTAAACCCATGCGCGTCTTCCTTCACCCGAGCCCCATGAATGGCCCGTAAGCATGAGAAGTACCTGGATCCGCTGCAAGCTTGGCTCATCGATTGATGGAAGGATAAGGGATCTAGTATGTGCGGCAAAATAGTTGCTCGTCTGGATCTGACTAGAGAATCCTTCTGGTGGCTTTTGAGAAAATCTTGGTGGTTAAGTTAGCCTCGTTCTTAGGGATCGCCTGCTGCCAGGAAACTGTGAACTAACCGCACTGTGATGGCCAGCATTGCCCACGCAACGGACCGATCCAGAGTCTTATTACGGATTGATGCGAAGAAAGTGGGCATGTGATGGAAGGACCATTTGTAAGAACATCTAAGGTAGCTTTCTTTCACTTCATCCGTCACATAATCTAAGGGATCAGTCTCCCATAGGTTGACCTTGGGTTGCTCGTCAGGTTCTTCCGTGGTGCTGCTCTGGGGCCCTATTGAAGCAGACAACAGTGAAGCAGTAATGTTGCCGTCGGTTGGTATAGAGGAATTAGATGCAGCGCGTGCCTGGCGCTCAAGTCGCGAGCGCCGGAAGATGAAAGAGGTGCCCTTGGGTGGGAAGATGCACTCATCCCCTCTCTCCTTGCAGCGGATGCATGGCGGTCCACCCGAATGGATACACTGGACAGATCAGCATATGCAAGGGGAAAAAGCAGTGAGAACTTAATAGTCTCGAGCTTGATTTACTCTTCTCTTTGATGTTCGACATGCGCCGCAAGCAATTGATTTCTTCATCACCGCGGTCTTGGGAAGCTCATTTTTCAACGCGCGCCTGATTGTCACGCGGGGCTAAGGTGGGTCAATAAGGGACATACAATGAGAAGATGCCCGGTATGTACGTCTTTACATGAGATGACGCTTTGGATATTGGACAATAGCCGAATATCGGTCCCTAACGTTGGTTGTGAGCATGAGAACGTTCCTCGTGCTCACCACGGTACGAAGCGTCAGCTTCATACTGCCATGGCTCAGATTTGGCATACGTGATTACCTAATTGCAACGATGATCCGACGCAGCGGTGTAATTAATACCTGAGGCAGAGATGGCATCCGCCTTTGTCAGAAGACAGAGCTGCGTGCCCCACCTCTGCTATGGAATATACTTATGACGCCATTCGATGGTGCAGAAACTATCGAGTATCGCGTCTGGGTTTGTGGTTATTATTTTGGCATTCTCTCGTGCTATTGCATGGAGAGTGCATTGACAGATATTAATAGAAAGTCTCTGTGTGCCTTTCGTCTTCTAATAGTTCCAGCACATGGGTAACTGCATTTATTACACGCTACGGAGTACGGAGTATGTGTATGATGGATTTAGCTCGGGGTTGCGCTATTCCGGACGCTTTGCCGTTTAGCCGAAGCCGGTACACGGAGCATGCTCCGTAGCGGTCGGAAAGGTCAAGCACGCAGCTGGGGACTTTGGATCCTTGAGATAGCAGTGTGACATAATATAATATAGATAAATTGTTTGAACCGAGATAGTCTATTGGTTAAATGTGAGTATATGATGTAGAAGAAAGAAAAAAACACCGAAAGCATGCACAGTTCTCCCAAAGATTGATATATTTCCTTCCAGTCCGTTGTCTATCCCATCCTGTCTCCCGATTCCCCCCAAACCAAGTTGCATTACACATTATTGCGAGTTATAGATGCTTGTCCATTAAAATTCGTCATTGACGTTGATGAGAGCTGGGGCAGCTAGCGTCGCAGCAGGAACAGCATCAGGGCTGGTGAAGTTGTTACCGTTGGTCAAGGAAGCGACAGACAGACCGAACATGATGTTCTCGTCGAAGGGGAAGAAAGCCTTGAAAGTAACCTTGCCACCGTTCCATTTAAAGTTCTTGACGGGGACGCTGATGGGGTTTAGCTGGCCGCTGAAATAGGTGATGAAGAGACCGTCACCGTTGCCGGTGCTGTACTTTGCGGCGCTCTCAACGGTGCTTAGATCGGCACTAAAGTTGAGCCACTGGTCTTCGGGTTGGACGGCAAGGGCAGCGCTACCACCCTCTACACTAAGCTGAGTGAAGATGGGAACGCCGAGAGCGGTGACGTCGAAGGGGCAGGAGTTGGGAACAACAAAGTTGTTGTTCAGGAAGGAGAAAGCAAAAGGGCCGACATTGGTGGTCAAGAATGGTTTTTCGGAGGGGACAGCGCCAAGGAGAGTTCTGTAAAAGCCATTTTGCTCACCCTCCTGACCAATGACGGATGCGACGCCTCGAACGATACCAGCATCTCCAGCTGCGGCAGCGGCCTGGCTGACGTCCTGGAGAGTGCCCATGACCAGCGCGGTAAAAGCTTCAGCTACGGCAATGGCGTCATGAATGTTGGTGGTCGGGAAGTGGTATTTGCAAGGGAGTGGGGCCAGCTTCTTGAACTTGTTCAAGGCGTTGAGGGCATTGAGTGCATGGAGCTCCTCTTGCTATAGGAGTGAAGGAATTGTCGTTAGTATAAACCGAATCGAACACAATCGGGGGGGGGGGCTGATATAAACTTACAGCAATAATGACCTTCAGAATCTTTTCCAGCTCGGCTTTGCCATAATTATTCCATGACTCGTAGCCGTGGACACCAGTCGTGACGTTGGCAAGGAGGGACTGGAAGTAGGCAACCTCGAATTCCTCGTTGAAGGCAATGACTTGCAGTGACTGCAGTGTGCTGTCGGCCAGTGTGGCAGGTGGAGAGCCATTTGATAGAGAGCCATCGGCATCTTGGGAAATCGTCCTCAACTGCTGAGCGCTCGGAGTGGGGAAGCCATCAGGAGCTGCAGCGGTAGTTGTGCAATCCTTGCTATTGGGGGGCCAGGTAGCGGCAGAGGATCCGGCCAGAGCCAGTGCAGAAGCGAGAATCTTGGCGATTTTAGCCATCTTGTCTAGTGGGCGGTGCGTGTATAAGAAGAGTGTCTATTGGTTATATGGGTATATGGGAAAGATGAGATTATGCTGTTGAATGTGGAATGAAGACTTGATGAGATGGATAGTGTTCTGGGATGGGTCGAAAAGATGAGATGATTATATATCTCCCGATGGGCATCTAATACCCACCACATTCATTCCACTAGGCTCTCGCTAGACGGCATCATCTCTGCCATCTGGAAAGGCGGGCCACTCTGCTTCCGGACAGCATGTGGCTTCTTTCCCCCCAAAGCCTCTCTAAGCCATTGAGCTGCTTCTGATTTTAGACTACCTGGCCCGGAAGCTAAGATTGCCGACTGTAGTTTGGAAGCGCAGTCAATAGAGGGCCCCTCCCCCGATGCGTTGGTAAGCCGATGACTACTGGCTGCTGACTGCCATTCTATTTTTGGCATCTGAGGCTATGTGTCTGGAGGATCCGGTCCTCTGTTACCTAACCGCGAACGGGCCCTGCCGCGGCCAGCCTCACGACCCGAGAGGCGCGCGTTTCTGTCTCCTGGTGATCAAGATGGCCTGGCGCAGCCGACAAGACTTTGTTTCAAACAAAATAAATGTGTTTTATTGTTGGTGGCGGCCAACACTTCACAGACTTTCGGTCCTGTATGTTTTAGCGTGAAGTCAGCATACTCGCTTGCGAGGCTCACTGAGCAGGCTGACAGGGCCATGTCAAAAAGGCCATCAACGGATCGCGCGGCAAAATTAGTACCTTGGACCGCTTATCACTAGGTGCTTGACCTGGGAACAATACTTTTCAGCCTTCATATTTGCTCAATGTACATCTTGCACCTTTTCTTAATTTAAAAAATTTACTTAACCCATATTTCAGGCATAAATGCTTTCCATGTTATCCATGCACGTGTACTACGGTGAACGTGGCGTTCTCCCCGCCGTTCTTGTTGCTATTTCCAACGCTTGCGCTAACTGCAAGCGCTCTTTATTTGTTCCCACTTTGCTCGCTAAATGTGTATTTTTGCTTTCTATTGCTCCGGTACTCCGTACTATTCAGCGTAAAAGGCGCTGCATGCGGGCTCATGTTGGAAAGAGATCCATGCTTGGCTTGGTGGGAGAATCACTGCTAACCGACTCACCCTCTCTTGTCGGGAATAAACACAGGATTTCAAATCTGGCATGAAAGAGAACATGCATCGTGGATCCTGACCGGGGATCCAAATGCAGCTAGTAAGCTTTTGGACGAATATAGCAATGGTATTTGATCTCATCCGAAGGCTAGCTCGGCAAGCGCTCCTTCCGTCACTTGGCAGGGCAACCATTGCGCTCAGGGTTTCTGGCGCAGTAAGATAACTAACCACCCTTGATTCTCTGTGATCTTCTTCAGGTACGGAACTCTCATCCTAGGCTTACATACCCACTCAGCACAGTACAAAAGCTGGCTTTACGGAGTACTTAGCGAAAATTATGTTACAAAATGATGCCCAATGTATTTCGTAATCACCTTACCGCTGTTCATTTCTATCACTATTGGAGGTTTTTGTTTTTTATCTCAGCCATGGCCTACTCCGTACGTATATTTTATTTTCGAATATACATATAAGATGACGGCAGCTCAACCGAGCTACATCAATCAACCTACTGTCGCCAACACATAAATGACACTCGTCTGTCATAGATGCCTCCCTCATATTACCAGTAGGCTTTGCGGATAAGAAGCTGTAATCCTTTGACTCGCGAATAACGATGCGGTACTAGCAGTTGAAGCTTCTGCATCACCATTTTCTTTCTTGGGAACTTTTACAGCACCTCAGATTTTAGTTGGCTTTGGAAATGAGCTATATGCAACTATGGAAGTCCGTAAGCCGCCACACTATCGAGTAATCCATTCTTGGCTAGATTGCTAGGCTACTAATATAATATCCCGGTTCCTCCAGGAGCAAAATGCTTGTTCGGCTATGGAGTACTGGCTGACCAAATTGCCATCTCTAAATAGAATTCAGTTAGGCATGAGGTTGCTCATATCGGGTTGTCCAAATGTTTGGTGATTTAAGTTATTGTTGCAATCTCCCAGAATCTACTCCAATACTAACATAGTATTATGGGTACCCAATGTGCGCTTACATGTCGCAAACCAGATTTGTTTCAATTCATGTAGCGAGCTGTCACCAAGTTCTGCCATTGTCGATTACACCATGTACGCTGCATAGACAGCAACGATATGTGCAGGTTTACCTTTGGCGGAATAATAATACTTGCTTAATCTTCATGAAACTAATGATTTGCTCAGCTCCAAATGCTCTTTTGATTTACGGTCAAGGAACCAACTCTGGAGAGCCGGTTGGTGTTGTTGAAATGTAGCATGGAGTCCGACTTTGATGTCATAATTACGTCGCGGGGTACAGACAACCGCAAGACTTAAACTTTGTAAGAGAATATGTATTGAAACAAATATTACCCCGCATGCCGAGTATATAATGTTTGCCAAACTCTATTTGGTTGCTTCATCAGCTTTCTCAGATCCAACTACTGATACCCCTAAAATCGCAGTAGAAAAGTATTATCATGCCGTCAGCTGCTGAGAAAGCCAGAGCAAAGCTCGACGCGGTATTAAACGATCCGGGGCGATATGATAGTTCCCGTAAGGCCGAAGAAAATATCACCATATATAACCCTAACTTAATGTAATAGATCGGTCGAATCGCATAGCGACGACACGGTATGCTACTGGTTGTGGTGTAGTTAATTCTGTCCCACGCCGGCCCAGCCAGAGCAGCATAGAAAGCGATCATGGCGGTGTCAGAAACAGGATCAAGCGGATCCTCTCCCTGCCAGCATACTGAATGATAATGGCTGAAAAAATACAATAATCTCATGGCTTTTGTGAATAATCATATGCGTGACGAGCGGACCATGCATGATCCATGACGTTCTCACGTATTTATTGCACCTGTATGATTCGCGCAATGGCATAGTGATTTTGGGGAATATTGTCTGAGGGTTGGAAGATGTGTAAATCCTTTATTATGATATTTTCTCAAGAGAACATTAAGAGCTTACTGTTGTGCCTCGATGCTATTGTCGGATAGGCTAAAGCAACGAAACGAATGGGCACCGTGATAAAATGACCGCCAGGAGAAATCTTTCGAAAACCAGCGTAAAGATGGTCATATTCACATTTAAACCCATTAACCAGGTGGACATAACCCTTCATACATCAATTAGTGGCTATAAATAGATAACTTGGAAACACGATTCCAGCAAAGGGTGTATTAAATGTCTGATGAACGGGAAAATAAACATAGATGGAACAGTTACCATTTTGAGCATCGGCTAGCGTTGATCACTATATGTCGTGATACCTGGATACATCCGATGTTACAGGGTTTTTATGCTATTAAATATATCTTTAACTGAGATTACTCCGCAGTTTGCTTGATTTACGAAAACTCTCGTGACCGATGACTTACACACCCGTCATAGTCATGCATGGAAACATGAAGTATGGCATTTAAGCACCTGCACAAGTTGGACATTTATGCTCTTTTCCCACCAATACTGCTCCTAAAAATACCAAAGGGGTATTGTCTTTTATGTTTCATGGTTGTGTCCCAAATTAATGCGCCATATAACAGCAAAGGTATAACGTGAGAGCTGCTGACCAACCCACAGGACACTAGCAAGTCACCCTACAAAATCCAATATGTACGCAAACCCACCAGTCAACTTTTACTAAGGCGATGCTAATGAGATCAGCAACGGGATTAAATGTACTGCTTGATTGGATCCTAGCAAAGCGCTTTGAAAACACAGCATGCATGAGCACCTACTGTTCTCAGTCAACAACACAATTTAACAGATATACACGTACCCATGAGTCATCTGGTAGAAAATTGGATATTAAAATGTAAGCATAGACAATAATTATATGCACTATCCACAACCTTAAGATACAATAACAAACTAGCTACTGGCCGCAATTTGCACTAACTTGCTAAGACTCACAACCTTTTCACTGAAAGTAAGAATGCTACTGGTTCCCATAATATCTAACATAGGTAGATCTGCTTTCAGAGTCTTTGCTAGCCATGTTCGGAATTCCGTGGCTACTAAAGAGTCGACTCCATTAGAGCTAATTGATTTGCCTGGATCAATGTCATCGGCGGCCATTGATAAGAGCTTTGAAAGTTTGAGACGGATTCCATTGGAGACGATGACAACAGCTTCTTCGATAGTTGTTGCTGCAGACAATTGAATGGGGACCAAAAGGAGGGGATCGTCTTCGACACTATCACTTGCTGCGCTTGTCTCGCTTTGGAGATGTCGGAATAGAGGCAGATTGAAGTAGCTGGGCACTGGCATGCGGCGCTGTTTATACAATGCAGCATTCGTCAATCCAGACACTGTTTGGCTAGATACAGGATACCTGTTATCGATATGGTACTCAATAATCATGTGAATCTCATCTTCACGAATGGATTCTAAGACCGAAGCTATAGTGGGGATAGTTTTAAGGCGAGCCTTGTTCTCAGCCACGTAACCGACTGAAAGAATGCTCCCCAGGTCAATACTGGTTGCGGGAAGACCGAGAGAGTGCCTGTGTATGGCAAGAGCATCTTGATAAGTATTGCCCGCCGCATAGTTGGCTTGACTGCGATTACCCAAAATGCCGGTTGCAGAAGAGAGAAGAAGGAAGAAATCCATGCTCGTGGGCAACAATTTATGAAGATTCCATGACCCTTGGAACTTGGGCCTTAATGCGGCTTGGAAGTTTTCGTAAGTCATATTCTCGAACATAGAGTCCTATATCAAATACTACATCAATAATTTCTTTCTTTTCTTTTTCGGAGGGAGGGGGAAGGAAATATGCTGTTATTACCTTGAGTACCATTGAACCTTGAACACAGCCCTTAATTTCTGGCAGCTTGGCTTTGCATTCACCAATAATACCCGATAACGCTGACTCGTCACTAACGTCGCAAGCGAAGACATGAACATGGCAGCCAATTACCTCCAGTTCTTGCACAAGTTCTTGAGCAGATTCGCTTGCCGCTCCCGATCGAGAGATAAAGATGAGACGCTTTGCTCCTCGGGATACCATCCAACGCGCTATGCTTCTGCCTAGACCTCCGAGCCCACCAGCTAGGACATAAGACGCATTCTCGTCAAACTGCAATGGTGATGGCTTCTCGGGTAGAATTGGAACAAGATCGGTTGGGTTTGGTTTGAATACCGTTTTCCCCATGCTCTTACCAGATTGTAGAGATCGGAAAGCTTCTTCAATTTGTGTATAGTCCATGACCCTAGTAGGCTTGGCCAATCTCACCTTACCTTCGGCAAAGAGCCGAACGGTCTCAGTGATAAGTTGCCCAAGTTTCTTCGGTTTATAGTTCATGATGGTTGTTAAATCAACACTAGCCATGACGGTTTGACGCAGCAGTGGGCTAAGATCAATTCTTCCATTTGACTGAGCGTCCTTTTTGCCAATTTCGATAAACCGGCCAAAAGGCGCTAGAACATCCCATGAAGCACGTAGTGCATCGCCTGAAAGTGAGTTTAGAACAACGTCTATACCTCGGTTGTTCGTCATGCGCATAATTCCTTTCACAAAGGACAGGTCACGGCTTGAGAAGATATGATCCTTCTTTACACCATACTCGTTAATAAGAAGATCCCGCTTTTCAGGTGTAGAGACCGTAGCGAAAATCTCTGCTCCAACTAGATCTGCTAGCTGGATGGCTGCTTGACCGACACCTCCAGCGGCGGCATGAATAAGAACTGTCTCTCCTTCGGATAGGTGGGCAATATCGTAGAGCCCATGAATTGCTGTGGAGTAAACGCACGGTAGACTGGCAGCGTCTTCGAAGCTCACGGAATCTGGCAGCTTCACCACCGCGTCTGCGCTTTGTCTTCCGAATGTCTTGAGACATCCACCGTCAATCAGTCCGTTCATGTAGACCACCCTGTCGCCCACTCGGACGTTGGTGACTTTAGAACCGATGCGAGAGACATAACCTGCTGCTTCGTTACCAAGACAGGCTGCCACATGCTCGCCCATGGCAATTAATACGTCTCGAAAATTGAGACCAACAGCTCTGATTCCTACTTCCACTTCATTTTCAGCAAGTGGACGGCTCCATACCGGATCGGTTGCAAAATGAAGGGCACTCAATGACCCTGGAGAAGAAGTATCCAGCATGACTGGCCTGCCAGCCTCACCAAGTGGTGCTTGTTTAGGGTCTGCTTCGGCGAAGTTGGAATGAATAAAGCCATTGATGTTTTGTGCATCAATAAGACGACTTGTCAGTAGCTCATTATCTCTCAAGAAATATTCTGCATTTTTGTTTTCGGCATCAATATTGTCCACGAATTGGTGTTTGAACACAGAAAGAATAGATTCAACAAATTGATCATCACCAGGTCGAGGCTCTGCCACCGCCAAGGTAATTAAGTTAGGTGCATCTAGGTCCCGCTCCCATCTCACGGTTCGCATAAGTCCCGTGATCATATGTTGAGCAGGATCTCGCTGGAAGTCGCCTGAAAGCCAAAGCACTCCATCGCTCGTAGCAATAATATGGTTCAAGTCATTGTATTGCTCTTCTGAGAGCTGAGCAAGAATAGGGCTCTCCAAATCGATAAGTGAAAGGCACGTATCGTAGATCAACTCCGTGTTCGACAAATCTGAAAGCTTAACGATAGAGCAGTTCTCGTATCCGAAGTCAGTTGCAATCCTAGCTTGCAACGTAGATGCTAATTTTTGTGTCGCCTCTGATGAGATAATATGTATCCTTCTATTAGCATCCTGTAAGCCAATGATTTCGTTATTCTCAGCCACCATGATGCTCTGCCCACAGATATCGGCAACTTCGCGATCTTGGAGAATCGTTGTGAGTCCTGTGAAACCTGCTTCGCGGAGTACAGCGTCCCACTCGGGTTCAGATATTGACGGGCACCATTTTCGGTTTGGTTCTACGCTGAACCACCATCCTTTCAGTTGACCAAACGCAAGTGGTAGCCACAAAAGATCTGTTTGACAGGTCAGCATTTGATATATAATGAATGATAAACGTTTTGGTCCACATGCCTTGCCGAATACCCTCATGCATTACAAGCTTGCCACCCGGTTTTAAGAGTGACCGTAGGTTGGACAACACCTTCTGGAGGTCTGCCGTAGCGTGAATAACATTTCCCGCAAAGATAAAGTCATATGTGCTTTGCTCAAAGCCTTGTTCTGAAGCTTCGTTTTCGATATTGAAGGTCCGGAACTCGAGAACGTTTCTCCATCTCTTGAACTTATCTTTGGCCTTTTCAAAAAATGCTGATGATACATCGGTATATGTGTATTTCGCAATCGCTGAGCCATTCAAGAGTCTTTTTTCATCAGCAGCTGATGGACCCAAAGTCTCCAACACTGGGGCAGACAATGAGCCTGTTCCGGCACCAATCTCCATGATATTGAGATTGACGTGATTATGGTGAACGATTTCCAGATAAGCCCTCAGGAGAGTGGGCAGGTTTCCAGATTCAACCATATTTCTGTACAGTTCATCAAGAATATTGTCTTGACCAAACATCAATTGCAAAGGGTCAACCTCTTTCCTCAGCACAGCCGCCAGGTTCTTTCCCATCCGAACCAGTAGTTTACCGTCTACATTGTGCTCTACAATTCTGTCGAATAGTTCTTCTCTGAGCAATTCATTTTCCATATATCGTTTCCATTCGTCGAAGTCAAGATGAGGCAGCAAGTTTTGATAGAGGTCTTCTCGTGTTTTGACACACCACTCATAATAATTCTTGAAATGGCCCTCGTAATTGCTTACAGGATAGTCTTTCAAGTCTTCCAGGGCCAGCGTTACGAACAGAATTGACGCTAATTGCAGTTGCCTAATAGTTTGTCGGTAATCTTCGTTTTCCTGGTCTGAAGCAAGGGTTGCCTTGAGCGTCGGTTGCTTCACCAAATTGAGATCTGGCATCCACTCAACAACGTGGCACAATTTCTTTGCCTCAACTAACGATATTTCTGAGCCCAATGACTTGCCCGACCACCCTCTGACGGCAATTCTCTCCTCGTTTGTCTTATCGTCCCAGATTGTGATATCGCTGTGGAACTTTTGGAATCCTGATAGCTTTGAAACTCCAAGCCCTCTAAATCTATGCCCAGCAGTATTCTCAATCTTCGCAGAAATGCGAACTTCCTTGATAAAAGTGGGAACCATAGGAGACTCCAATGTCTTCTTTTTTGTAATATCAAGAACGCCTATTGATCATGCGTGATTAGCAAAAATCTCGCTGGAAAGCAAATAATGTTGGACTTACCAGCGATAAAGAGATGCATCATGCTATCCATTGTAGACGGATGGATCATGTGAGGATGGGCGAAGTTCTTGGGCATAATTTTGGCCACATCCGGGACTGTAATGAATGAAGCCACTTCGCCTTTACCCTTATTCACCATGACATCAGACAAATTCTGAAACAGGGGTCCAAAGTGCAGTCCGATAGTATCCAAGTTATCGTAGTTAATGCTTGTGGGTGTAGTGCAGCGTTCAATGCTGTCTTGAAGCATCTTCTTGGATGCCAGCGCTTCCGATGCCTCTTCTAGACCATCATCTATGGGACCAGGCAAGATTTCATATTGCGTTTGGATATAACCTGTGCAGTGCTCTACCCAATTATCTGCGACGCTGTTATAGCTTGTTACTGTCCACTTCTTCCAGGATTTAGACTTCTCCAGACTAGACTCGTCCATGCCAACCATCGCAAACTTAACCTCAACTCCGTCTTTGTTGTCTGGAATAATGAGGGCACTCTTGATGGAAACGTCCTTGAGGTGGAACCCAAGAAGCTTTAGATCTGGTGAGGAGATTTGCTTAGAGGCCTCGATAGCCATGATTATATATCCTACGCTATAAACTTGTTAGCACTACTTCTGGTAGCTAGCGAAACCAGAAGAAACCTGCCCTGGGTAGACGATACTACCGGTAACCTGTGAAATATTAGAATGTCTGATACACGGCAATGGATTTGTATGAATTGCGTCGCGGACTCACTACGTGGTCTCTTAGCCAAGGCTGCTCAGAGATTCGTACAAAATTACGCCAGGCTGGCTCTTCAGGGTTCCAGTCGGGAACTGGAGCTCCGAACAAATCATGTCGTGGATGTTTGCGAAAACGATAATTGTGACTTAACCGACTCTCATACCAAGTTGTTTGACTATGGTTGAAAACATAAGGTGGTAAGTTGACAAGCATGGTGGGAGATTTCTTGCTTGAATAGGGGACAGAGGCTCGGTTCACAAGACCGAGGTCCACAACACTGCCGCGTGAGAACAAATTGCCGATGGATTCGAGCAGAGTCTCCACGCCTGGATTATTCCGGTCCAGAACAGCATGATATCCAATGGTTTGGTTATCATTAAAATGGCTGGCTAGAGTCTCTTTGATCGCGCTCCGAAGAGCTGAATGAGGACCAATTTCGACAATTTCCTGGATCACGGTGTTGCTTGTATTCAGCCGCAAAGAATTCTTGGAGCTCTCTACAGACATTTTGAGCAAAGCATCAGCGAAGCGTACGGGTGAAACAAGGTTATCAACCCAGTACTGTGCTGTCAGATCACCTTCAATTCGAGCTCCTGTAACACTCGAATACATATCTGTTAAGGGTTGGACGTCGGTTGGCTTTTCCATGTCTCCTAACAGGCGCAAGTATTCATTTGCCACGCTTTTCATATGTGATGAATGGTATGCTGTTTTCACCTTGAGTTTCCTTGCAAAAATCTCTTTCTGATCAAGAATCTTCTTTAATTCATCGATCTTAGCGGTGTCTCCGGATATAGTATGATTTTTAGGGCTGTTATAACAAGCCACTCTCAATTCGCCCGGCAGTTGGACATCAACATTCTGAAGATATTCATTCAAGTCTGTAGCTGTAAGACCAACTGCAAGCATTGCTCCGCTGCTTAAGACTTGGCTAGAGACGTAGCCTCTATAATAGGCTATTTTCCAAGCTGTCAGCCTGTTAATCTTTCCTGCACAATACGCTGCTGCAATTTCGCCTGATGAATGGCCTACTACACGTGTAGCGCGCAAATTCCAAGAAGATAGTAAGTCGACAAGAGCCACTTGAATAGCAGTGCAAGATGGATGAGCCAATTGCGGTTTGTCGATTTGAGACGCGGCTTGATCTTTGAGGAGCTCCTCTGTTTACAGCATTAGCCCAAAAATTCATTCCTCACTTCCTCTCTACCTTTTACTCTTTCAACAAAGGGAGGTTTTCCCACAAAGTATAGGCCGAGATGATGAAGGGGGATAAAAGGATATTCACTTACCATATAGAGACCATGAGCTGCCCAACCCCTGCATGCACTGTGATGCGGCCTGTAGGCTTTCTTTAAAAGTCGGGAAAGCCAATAGCTCGCGTCCCATAGCGTACCACTGGGCTCCTTGACCAGTGAATACGAAACCAATATTCGGAGCGCTTCTGGTTCTAAGCGGCTTTAGGATAGAGGAGTCTCCAGCCAATTTCTTGACTAGATCATCCAAATTGCTGGCGAGACAATACGATCGCCATTGAAAAGCGGTACGCTTTGCCGCCAACGTGTATGCGAGATCTTGCAAATAGTTGTCTGGGGTATTCAATGGCTCTGAGAGTTGACCGCTTAAATAGTTAGTCAGCGAATTGGCGTTCCTGTGAACTCCTTGCTCATCGAACGACGAAAATGCAAAAATAAAGGGGACATTGCCCACTTTAGAGTCGTTGGTTTGGTGATCATTGCCATTAATAACACCGCCGGCCACACCATTGCCATTGGCGCTTTTACCATCGGTAAGGCTGTTACCATTAGTTGTGTTTCCACCAACGTGATTGCCGTTAGGTCTAGCGACACCGGGATGAGGTGCAGTTTTGTGAAGTCCAGCCAATTTATTCTGCTGAAGATAATGATATGCATCTTGCAACACAGTGTGGCCGTTTGTTCCCGAGAAACCAAAGGAATTAATTGAAACCTGTCTTATTCCTGGTGATGGCCATGGTGTAGGCTCTAATGGCAGCTTGAGTCTCCACTTATCGATGGGAATCTTTGGATTTACCTTCTCGAAATTCGAGTTTGGCGGAATCATCCCTGATTCTAAAACCATCACAGACTTAATAATACCAGCTAGACCCGAGGCTCCTTCTGTATGCCCAATGGCCGATTTGACAGCTCCTACTATCAACGGTGATTCACGATTGGCAGTGCTGAAGGAATTCGCAATTCCTCGCGCCTCTATTGGATCTCCGGCTGCAGTTCCCGTAGCATGGGCTTCTATGTAAGCCGTTTCTCCGAGATCTAACCCTCCTCGTTTATACACCTCGCGTATCATTTGCTCTTGCGCAGCTGCGCTAGGCAGCGAGATACCAGCTGTTCGCCCGTCTTGGTTTAGGCCGGTTGCACGCACCACCGCTCGGATGGTATCGCCATCTCGAAGAGCAGTAGATAGTCGTTTTATGAGGACCGTTGCAACACCTTCTCCTCGAGAGTATCCACTGGCACGATGGTCAAAGCTGTAAGACCTGCCATCTTCTGCCAGGAACCCGTGGTGGCCCATGCCAAACCAATCTGTAGGGTATGTGAACACGTTCACACCGCAAATAACGGACATTTCAGACTCATTATCCCTCAAACTCTGAGCAGCCAGATGGAAGGCAACCATGCTACTTGAGCAGGCCGTGTCAACAGTGAGACTTGGGCCTTTGAAGTCGAAGAACCAGCTTATACGACCGGAAAGAATAGAATTACTAGTCCCCATGGGCTTATATTTCAGCTTAATTTCTGGATCACTTTTTAGTAACTGTAGGTAATCGTGGTTGAACCCGCTGCTAAATACGGAGGTGTTGGATCCTATCGCTTTGTCCAATGGAATGCCAGCTATGAAGTTATGAGTCACTGTAACTGTGCAGGAGAACAATTTGGGATTTGCAACTGACCATTCTCTAAAGCGTGATAAACGTTCTCCATTAAGAGACGTTGCTGTGGATCTAGAGACATTACCTCACTTTTCGGGATCGAAAAGAACTGGTTATCAAACGATTTTGGATCTGCTTTCATGAAATGACCACCTTTAACATGAAACTACATAATATGTAAGTATACGTCAGGAAGAATTATTAAGAATACTTACTGTGCCGCCATGCTCGACATCTGGATGATAATGTCCATCCATGTTGAACCGGTCTGGGGGGAATGGAGTCATGGCAGATCGACCGCTCATGAGCAACTTCCAGAAATTCTCATTGTTGTCCCCCTCCTGGGGGAACTGGCATGCCATACCAATGATAGCAAGAGGCTCCATTATTGTTATAGATTGTTTAGGAGCTAAGAGTTTAGAGAAGAAGAATAAGAGAGACAAACACGGGTTTGTTGCCTAGCATTAGCAGCAATACCAGAGGGCTTATATAAACTGTTAACACAGATAAACCTCATTAATCGTTATTCACTGTTTAATAATCCAAGTTAATAACAGAATCAAAAGTCTACATTGAATTTTGATTGTTACTTGAGAGATATACGAACAATTGAATGGTTTAACCAGGAGTATCTAAACTATCACGGAAAATACGATATTGTACTAATACGTTTGAAGAAGTAAAATCGGTACTTTTGTGCTGTGAGTGTATATTTTGGAATCCTAATGTAGGAACCAAGATTCTATACAACTCTTTCAGATCCGTTTTAGTAGTCCCTTTGATATGCATACTCTGTAGTGAGGCTTGTATGACCTTGAGATCTTGATTTCTTACGTTTTTTTACATCATCAAGTGGCACCATATACGAGTTACGTGCTAACAACCAGTGGGATTCGGAGTATGAGATTGGGTACTTTTGCAGATGTTGAAAATTGCTGATTTCGGCCCGTTCCTCGTATGTGTACAACGCCAGGGTAAGCAGATGGTCGGATATCGAGAGCTACTTGCCAATCAGAGACTTGGATAATGCCGCTTGATTCCCTTTTGCCTCGCACATGCATGCTGCAGAGTTGTAAACGAAGACTCACAACTCTAAGCTGAACGTTAACAAGGGTAGTGGGCGGCGGTCCGTCGGTCGATTAGACATTCGATGCAAGACCTGTAGATAGCGCGCTTATCGGATGCAATGTTCCCGTGAAGTAGTAACTCAACTGGTAAACCAGCCGGACGATCACGGAGTACCCTGCAACATCTGTTCCTGCACAACTTTCGTTATTATGGACCCTCTTCGTAATACAAGTGGGTCTGCGACCCTAGCAGTAGTTATCCGGGGCTGGTCATTTGGTTTCATGCAGGCGGGTGGATAACTAACGTCCTGAAAGGAAGTTGTGAATGGAAAGAACGCATAAACGGAAGAGCAAGTAATCGCTCCGTGCTAGTACTAGGTTAAAATCCGAAGGACTTATAAGCTCCCTTGTTAAGATTTACGCCCCATACCGTAAGATGAAAAATGGCCTTCTTGTTAGGACCAGTGGTCATAGCTCTCTGGGGAGCGTGCAGTTACGGGTTGCCGCTGTCTGACTCCGATCCTTGGATCCTTTCAACAAATCAGTTTATTGCAAACTTTTATCAAAGTACTCCTTACGTGGCTAATGGATACTTTGGTCAACGATTACCGGCTGAAGGGGTTGGATACTGGATATATCAGGATAATTCTACTGGTGGTTACATGCTCAATTGTAAGTACAGTGCTATCATCTCGCTGTTGCTTGGTTTAGAGCAATACTAATTGGTCTTATGACGGCGTAGCTTGGCCGCTGGATCAACCGAGGGCTACTTTCGGAACCATTTCAGGATTTTATGACGTTCAACAAAACATAACACATACTATTGCTCCGAATAATTTGAAACGTGGAGGCGAATCGGTAATAAGTGGTATTCCTGACTGGACGGGGCTTATAGTGACTACGGAGGACGGCCAGACATATGCACCCGGAGTTGAGTCTTCAACTATCAAAGATTTTCACCAGTCATTTTCAATACGCAATGGAATCGTTCAAACCAACATCACGTGGAATCCATTTGGGGACCGCGCTACTTACCAGCTCAATTACACGGTCATTGCCCACCGAGCCAGACTCAACCTGGGAATTGTTCGTTTAGACCTCGCTGCTGACCAGAATGTGCGACTCAAAATCACCGATATTTTGGATGGGGCTGGCGCTGTACGGGCCGAATTCAATGACAAATCCTTTGAGGAAGATGCAACCATTTGGACGAGCGTGAATCCCTCAGGAATCGGCTACTGCACTGCATATGTAGTCTCCACGGTCAAATTTGAAACTACAGGTAATGCTGGCTTGGATGACATGCAACACGAGTCAAGGACTAGGCATAATGGTGGGGGTTATCCATGGGTGTCGATTAACTCTAGCACAATCGCGCAAACTTGGGACTGGGGTTTGAGGCGGGGAGATACCTTGACGGTCTACAAGTTTGTTGGCATAGGGTCCACTGCTGCCTTTCCGGCTAACACGCTCTCGGTTGTGAAGGATGTGGCGATGTTGGCGCGATCGGCAGCATGGGATACACTGATATCCGAGCACACAGAGAAATGGGATGCAATTTGGGACGATGCAGATATCATAATTCCAGACAACAGAGACTTGCAAACCCGTACACGAGCCTCTCTATTCCATATTCTCACCAACCTCCTTCCTGAGGATACGGGATTTGCTAACAACTCGATTTCTGTTGGTGGTCTCTCGAGCGATTCCTACGCTGGATTAATATTTTGGGATTCAGACACATGGATATTTCCTTCAGTACTGTCTCTTCATCCTCAATATGCCGCGGGTATCAACAATTACCGCGGGCTGCGTTTGAATCAAGCTGTTGAAAATGCACGGTATTACAACTTCTCCGGAGCGCTTTATCCATGGACAAGTGGTCGCTATGGAAACTGCACAGGGACGGGCCCGTAAATGAATTCTCACTCCTATTACATTAGCTATCTGCTAACAATCTATAGTTGCTTTGGTTATCAGTATCACATTAATGCCGACATTGCTTTGGCTCATTGGCAGTACTTTCAACAAACCAACGACTTGACATGGCTTGCGAAGAAAGGATGGCCTCTCATCCGAGAAGTCGCCAATATGTTCGCTTCGTATGTGTTTCATAATAACTCTACTGGACAATATGAGACTATTCAAATGGGAGAGCCAGTACGTTGAGACGACTTCAATTATCTGCGTTGTATAGAATAACCCGATAACCCTAAATTAGGACGAATTTGCCTACAATATCAACAATGGCGCATTTAGCAACATCGCTATCAAACAGTTACTTGGGAATTGGGCGCCATCGGCTGCGAATCGATTAAATCTAGAGATTCCTAAGAATTGGTCTCATATTGCGCAGAATATGTATATTCCGTACAACGAAAAAGAAAAGATCGTGGTTGAATTTAGTGGAATGGATGGTCTTTGGAGAGTGAAACAAGCCTCAGTGGGGTTGATTAATTACCCACTTAATTTTCAGTTGAGCGATACACAAGCAAGGAATGATGTTGCATACGTATGTTGCCGTATTCGGTTTTTGGGATGCTTAACCCAACTGACTTGCAACATTAGTATTCCTCAGTCAATACAGCAGATGGTCCAGCAATGACATGGTCAATATATGCAATATCTGAAGCCCAGCTGCAGCAAAAAGGATGCTCTTCATACACATTTCTCCAGAAGTCCTCCGAGCCGTATATTCGCCAACCCTTCTACCAATTCAGCGAGACTCAACTGGATTCAGAACCCGAAGGAGTCAATAACCCTGCGTTTATCTTCGGACTTAATCCAGCCTTTCCGTTCCTTACAGGCGCTGGTGGCTACCTGCAAATTTTCACGCATGGCCTTACAGGAATGCGTCCAAATTTGGACGTATTGTATCTGGATCCAATGTTGCCTCCGCAACTACCCAAAGGAGTACAAATTCGGGGAATGAAATGGCGGAATGCATCTTTCGACGTGACGATTGAATTGGCCAATACTACCATCACCCGACGAGTCAATACGCCTTCAAGAATGAAGAAACAGGTACCACTACGAATACTTGGGGGGGATCTAGAAGTACAGGAATATCTACTGGCTGAGGGAGATTCGATCGTTGTCCCGACAAGGAGACCTGACATAAGCCAATCCCCAGCAGATTTGGCTTTGTGTCGACCAGTTATCTCTGATACCGACTGGGCTGCTGGGAACTATCCTTATGCCGCAGTTGACGGATCTAATTCGACTGTGTGGCAGCCCGCTAGCCCCCAAAAGGCGTCTGTTATAATTGACCTCGGCAAAATTCAAGGAATCGCCAAAATTGTCATCAACTGGGGGAACGTACCACCTTCTGATTTCAGCCTGCTAGGAGGCAAGAAAATGGAAAATGCCTTTGAAGAATTGTCTCCCACACAAAAGGTGAAAGTATCAGCACCCTATGATCCTGAAACGGCACATATTATCCAAATACGAGAGGGAAACGAGACAGCTGTAAAATTCAATAAATTAGCACAGCTGCGATTCTTGAAGTTGGTAATTGAGGGTTCTTACAGCGCAAACGGCCTTGGAGCGACCGTGGCAGAAGTGCAAATTATCGGAGTCAAGGACTATAGTGACTACTATGGAACGAATATGAGAAAGCGGTTTTCATTTGTTGTTAATAGTCTATGGAGATCGATGCGCTCTAATGTGTCGTGGATTGTCTAACTATTTACTTATGCGAACTCTGCCAATTCAATAATCTTCTGTGCGATCTTTCGGATTTCGTCTTGTCCTCTGGGGAAATCATGTCCAAATGGATGATGATGCTCTCGAGCCAAGTCTGGGTTACATAGATTTAACAAATTAAGCCCCATGTTGTCGTCGTCCTCAGATACACATCGGATATGGAGCGTTGGTATGTCAATAAGAGGGCCATCCTCTGTGCTTCCATATCTGGTAACACCATACTTGCCATCTGTCAGGAAATACCTTCCGTCAATAAGTTTGCCCGTTTGCACGGCCTTGATCTCTTTCTTTCTAGATTCAATGGCCTTTTCTGCTTCTTTTCTGCTATCTCCTTTACGCACTCGCATATTAGAAGGACGCAGAAAGAGATCTTTCAATTCTTTATTTGGCGCCGTAGAGTCTAGTACCTCCACCTCCGCCTTATCCTCACTCAGAGAGAACACTTTGAGGGGTGTGCCTCCATTGATAAATATAGCAAATCGAAATAATGGCGTGCTCGGATCTCGTTGGCTATGTCGAATGATGGCTTGGGCCGCAAATGCAGCCCCTCCTGAGTAGCCCAAGACCCCATCAAACCCTCCTTCCTGCTCGATTAGATCAAGAAGGTGTTCCTCTGACTCAATCACAGACGAGGGAACTAGAAAATTGTAGTATGTATATTGTGGCAGGTTCGAAAATTGCTTGGTGAAAACCGACCAATTACCTGTACAATTTTAAGATAAGAAACTTCGTATGTCTGCTGTTATCCAGGCCTTAATGTATACCTTCTGTATGTAGTTCGGTCCCTTGCACAAAGTCAAACGAGAAGTCATCTAAAATGCTTCGCAACGAAGCAGTTTGGGCTTGGAATATCTATGACGCCCTCTCACATATGGATTAGCTCAACGCACTAGTGAGTCTATTGCAGATGGAACGGTGGGGGAAGAACCTCATTATTAGAGCCTCGCCCGTGCAGACACAGAATCCTCATATTGGAAGGAAGGAGAGTCTTGGGTGATAGATGATATCGACGAGATGTAGGTAACTAAAACCAGTTTCATGTAAAGTAAAACGAAAAGCGCTGGTGGTGGGCAGATAGTACCTATGCCGTGTTTCGTACAGTCCAAGCACTATATGTATAATATCCATATATACTGTATTAACGTGTCAAGGTGAAAATTCTGTTCGTTAAATAGCCCTGCTGCTCATATGGTTGTGTATGGCTCTCGATTGTATGTGTATATTTAGCTTATGCCGCTCGTGTGATTCCCCGAATCCTTCATGAACTTCCTGGTTATGTGCTAGCGTTCACAAATAGACCGAGCATGGGCCGAGCATCTAAACCATTGCATCCGGCTATAAGTACCAGTCTATTCAGAATAGTACCCTGCAGTTAAAAGTAGTGACATTTCATAGGTTTCGGATTGCTTATATCACTGCTTTGTCAACACGATGGGCTTCAGTCATATTGCTTTGGCCTTGTATATCGGAGTAGTTCTTTACTGTCTCTTTAAATTTATCTCGGATAGAGTAAGCATATCAAAAAGACAGCAAGCAATTTCACGACAATATGGATGCGAGCCTATTCAGATCAAATATCCTCATAAAGAACCATTTTATGGAACTGATCTTTTCATCCGTAATATGAAGGCAGCCTTTAAGCACCAATTTCTAGAAACATTGACCAAACGACATGAAGATATAGGGGAAACATACCAACTTAATATGTTGGGAACGGTTGGTATGTTCAATCATACATGCAAACCGTCCATCCTCGTGCATGTGTTGACTAGACGCGTCTTGTGGAAGTAGGCATTATGACCCGCGATCATGAAATCATTAAGACTGTTCTCTCTACCCGCTTCAAGGACTATAGCCTACATGAAGAACGGAAGAAAGCATTGAATCCTTTGTTAGGAAATGGTATTTTTAGTACAGACGGCCCTGCTTGGGCTCACTCACGTGCTTTTCTTCGACCTCAGTTCACTCGTTCACAGCTCATGGATCTTTCAACTTTAGAGAGTCATGTCGGCTGTTTGATTAACCTGATCCCTGATGATCAGGAAATAGATCTTCAAGAATTACTATTGCGCTTCACCATGGATATGGCTACTGACTTTCTCTTTGGAGAATCTACCAATAGCTTGCTAGAGGATCAGTATGGATATCACAGTAAGCTTAAGGGGTTTGCGGAATCCGTTCAATACGCGCAAGACCGAATAGCAATGCATATGGCGTTAGGAAAATGGGCCTTGCTGAAACCAGACCCCAAATTTCGGCACCACGTCCGTGTGGTGCACAAGTTCGCCGATGAACTTGTTGAGAAGGCTTTGCAGGAACGTGACTCGGGTTCCAAAACGCAGCCGTATGTACTACTTCGAGCTCTTGTTGAAGATGTTCAAGATCCAATTCAAGTTCGAGATGAAGTGCTGAACATTCTTATCGCTGGGCGAGATACAACGGCAAGCCTTATTAGCAATATTTTTCTGATGCTCTCGACACGACCGCAGCTGTGGTCAATGCTGCAAAATGAAGTAGCGCAATTCAATAACCAGCTCCCGAAAATCGACGATATATCACAGTGCAAATATCTTCGTTATACGATTAATGAAAGCCTCAGATTATTTCCACCTGTCCCAGTCAACTCGCGCATTGCGAACTGTGATACAATTCTTCCGCGGGGCGGCGGCCCCATGGGGGAAACCCCTCTGTTTATTCCTAAAGGGACCCCTGTTATCTATAATGTCTTTGGTCTCCATCGCCGTCAAGATATTTATGGCGCTGATGCCGAGGAGTTTAATCCTTTTCGGTGGCAATCACTTCGATTATCTTGGGAGTTTCTTCCATTCAGTGGTGGCCCTCGGATATGTATTGGTCGTAAGTGAACCGTACTGCAACTAACAGATTTTTGTCGCAACTAATTTTATTGTTGCCCAAGAGCAATTTGCTCTTATAGAGATCAGCTATGTTCTAATTCGATTCCTTCAACATTTTGAGACAATAAAATGCCTAGACCCTAACCCATGGAAAGAAAAGATCGCTTTAACTGTAAGCAGTTTGAATGGGGTACGTGTTTCGTTTAAACGTTCTAGATAGGTCTCATGACCCTTCTACTGTATCTATACAAACACCTATTAGCTTGACGTTTCGCATACTTAACCAGGGCATCAGTGTTGCAGGTTCACAGAGTGTAATGCACAAACTAACATTTCGCATATACACTGCCCACATATTCACCTTAATTCTAGTACTAGCTAGTCCGTAAATCACCTTATTTTTTGTAGGACATGAATACTCCATATTTTGTGTTGTAAAGCCGATGCTAAAGCAAAATTATTTCTCCACTGCCAGCTCCGGACTTGTAGCCATGATGAGCGGCTATGGGATGCTAGTAAGCCAGGCCAGGGTGCGCATGCAATATTGTCATTCACCAATGCAATGCTGTGTAACGAGATCATGGGGATATAGTCCATAGGTTACAAAGAGCCTTGATTATTACAAAGAATGTCATTGCAGTCTATAAATACCACGCATGCCCCCGTAGGTCAAGGGGACCAAAACGATTATCCCACAATAGTCTGGCGCTGTCAGGTGTGCTTATAAAGCAGTCCTCGCCCAGGATTAGTATTCCAACGCCTTCACCGTGGGAAGAATGGTTACTTATTGCGGTAGGTGGTGGGAGTTGCTTAAATGTGTTAGATAATATTCCGAGCTGCAGTGAATCGGCTATCGAACATCTGCAGCACTCTTACGCGATCCTGACGAGTGATACTCCGTATATTATGTCTAATAATAGCACAGTAATCTGTACCCTGTATGAAACTAAGAGGCCAGTCCGTATAAAGTCAAGGTTGTGTCGATCATTCAGCAACTTATAAGGGTTGGAAAGGTTTTAACCAACATACGAAGTAGTCATTGTAGTATTTCCGCGTTCTTCGTAAATTAATTATATATATGCAGCCACCCTAAATGTGCAACGCTCAATCTATTTGCTAGACTATCAGCCAGAGGTTTACTTACTTAACTGCTTGACTAATAAGAACTCTAGGCAGCTTCTCTGTCAACTGAATGAAACGTAATTACACTTTTAAGCGACCATAACTTAGCGAACGGGTGGAAGGATGGCCTCCGTATATCAGTAAGGAATCATATCTAATGAACACCGAACGTCAGAGAACTTAGTCCATGCAAATATAAGACGCCAGTTCTGAGACGCACTAACTCGGTCACCAAACGACACTTACGATTAACACTAACAAAAGAAAAAGCGTTGTGATTACGAACTCTAAGTAGAAATATGTAGGAGAAGACCAATGGATTGGGGTATATCACAGTAGTACGACGAACTGAATACGGTACTCTCTTTCCAAGCCATGTTATTGAGCTCAAGACAAATCAATAGGGCTTATCGCATGCTCAGCTGACGGACTATATGCTATGTCTTTGTGATTGTCAAATAGCAACGGCTAATTAGAAGCAAATATGAACAATTCATTATCGTATTTTCTTTGAGTATGAATACACTGCTGTTCAGGTCTCGAAGCGAAGGATTAATACTACTGCCTATAACTCTACCCAAATATTATTCGAGATGGAGGCGATCACCCCCAACCAAATTCCTAATAGCTCAAGTGGCGCGATGGACAAATCACATTATTCATCCCCATCCCCACGCAATAGTCTAGAAATAACGAAATGTATTATCGTTGTGATATTATTCTACTTGCTGATATATAACCCTGCCTGCTATTAAACTCTTTTCCGCATATCTATTCTGAATTATCATGTACTCTATGTCTATTTCCACTTCTCTCCAACAAACGCCAACAATGTAAAGATGAATATATACAATAAGCTCATGCTAAGCTCATGCCCATCCAATTTTGAAGAGTTTGTATCCAACTTCGTCGGCTCGCCCGATGTTATGCTTCTTGTCTATCCACTGGTGGCTCAGGATCCTCAGATGTTGGCGGCCGTCCGGAGTGGATACGTCTTGTTCACCAAATATCGCTTCTATTGAATCGCCCACGCCTGCGAACTTTCCATTAGGTCTGATGGAAATCATCAGCCAGAAGACACCGTCCGGTGCGAGTATATGGGCAGTGCAATGACGAAGCCAGCGGGCATGTTCCACAGCATAGACAACATCTGCTGCCACAACTATGTCTGCTAGTATATCTAGAGGAGGTTGTCGCGTCGGTGCATTCCAGTCAAGATGAGTTACCTGCACCGGCGCCGTAAGCTCTGCTTTAGAACCATGAGAAGTTGCATTTCTCTCTAAATTCTTCAACACGGCAGGGTGATAATCTGTAGCAATGATAGTTGGCAGCGAATCGGTTATTGATGGCAATAAGGTTGCAAGAACCAGGCTGACGAGACCTGTTCCGGCGCCCAATTCAATAATGCGTGTGGAGGAATCAAGAGTACTTGGTGTCAAGTCGAAATTCATCGGCGCCTTGCAAAACATATTCGAAAGTGCGATAGATGCCCCCCAGGTCTGCAAGCCAACATCTGTATGGTCTTCGCCCGTTTGCATGGGAGTGTCGTAAAGATCCACGACAAACTTTTCTGTGCTGTCGCCAGTTGAGAACTGGAATCGACGCGTCATGCCGGGATCCGCCTCTGGCGTATTGCAGTCATCCTCTGTAGTTGTCAAATGTGACAGCAGCGAACACGCAGCGTCAACAAGATTATCGCGCGTTTCATCGCTCAGGGAAAACTCCCAGGCTTGTCCCACGAATCCGGTGAGCCAACGCACAGCGAAGTCGCGTTCTAACGGATCCAGATACAGAGATATCGCCTTGTCCGCGTTAGATATCTCATCAGCATCATTTTCGGAGACGTAACCAGAGTCCGGCGCGGAGGCGTCCTGGCCATGGCTGGGTAACTCTAGCTCTAAAACCCCGGGGATTGGATAATAAGAGAATTCATGTAGCCGGCGGAGAGCCTGGCGTGTCTCGGCCTCAGTGAGATTAGCCGCCTTTTTTAGGGGTGGCAGGCTCAGAGACAGCGGCCTGGGAGCCGAGGGCTCCACATTATGAGGCTTCATCACAGGCACTGCTTCTGCGAAACCTATCTAATATCGACAAGGGAAATTTTGACAGAGCCAACATTTTCTCCCTCTCCTATCTCTTATAATGGTGGAGGTCTTGCCCCCTTTGACATCTATCATACTAGCTCAAGGCCCACGTGGGTCTATTCATTGTCTGTGAAAATTTTTGATGCTCGTGGAGATAAGTTTTCAGGGTCTAAAATGCCATTTTTGGTAAGGCTCCATGGAGACGCGCTATGGATGTGCGTGCGCTGTTGATAGCCAGGCATTTCAGCCACCGCCTCTAGGGTATGACTACCGCCTTGTTTTATATGACGACAAATTGCCGAGAATAATGGTATTGAATTTATAGTTATAACCAGAAAAGCCATAATAGTAAGGCTCAGAAGCGGAAACCATGACTTACTGATTCCCTATGAAGAGGTCTTTGGTATAAGACGAGAGTAAGAAGCTTTTTGTTTCACGTTGTAAGTAGAACCTATACTTTTATAGCTAACTTGTCAAGATTCATATAATGAGAGATTTTGAAAGAAGAATTGCTATTTTGTACCCCTTAAGAGATATAATCGTGGTTAGATAAAGGCGTTATGGGATGAATAGGTAGAAGCCTACTAGTAGAAGCAGTAGGTTTTATGGGAAAGTGGAACTATCTATATCACGCTTGTTGATATGATATTTCTTCTTTATGTATGTTAGTACATTCAATAATGAACTAGTGAACTAGAGCCTATTTAGCTTCAGAGATTTTTGCGGTAACTTTGGCATGCTACATAACTCAGAAGTGGAATACGTATTTTGCTATGCTGTGATATATCTTCGGACCTCAACTAGTTACTTTGATCTTAGCGACATAAAGTTAAAAAACGTTCACTGATCAAGGAATATCTTTCCTAGTTGGACAGCGGTAAGGCATCTACAAGTTGCAATACAACATTGCAAAATAAATGAGCCTGAATGCGCTCAAAATTGACACTAAATTTAAGGCTCTCAACAGTCCGAAGCTTCCAAAATGATTATTCGAAATGCAGAAAAAGCCCAGGCGAAAAATATTTTCATAAAATAAAAAGCCTGTGTATATACACATCAAAGTTTTATTATCTCATTATCTTGGCCAGCTATGTACCGTGCCCCTCTTGAAGATCATTCTGTAACCTAGGCAAAGCCACGAACCACCTTGCGAACGGAGATCAAGTTATCAATTGGCGCATCATCTTTGATGAGTTGCCAAAGACTTTCTAGCTTTTCAACTAGTGCAGCATCGAGGGGGCCCTTGTCAAGTTCTGTCACGGCCTCCTCTAATTGTTGGGCGGTCACAGAGCCCAATATCATTTCATCGCCCAGCTCTGCCTTCAAGGCCGAATGGTATCGCACCCATCGGTAAGCCAGGCCCGATCGACTAACACCAGACTCTTCAGAAAGTTTGCCAAATTCCTCCAGCATCTTCAAGTATGATGGTTTATAGTAAAGATCGCGGAAGATCTTGCCAGATGGGGTATTGGGATCCCAGTTACCTTTGCCCTGCTCAATGTACTCTGGTGTTTTCGACAGCAATCCTCCTGCCATTGGAGAATAAGCTTGGATTGATATACCCAGTTTACGAAGAGTTGGAAATAGCCGCGTTTCATTCTG
This sequence comes from Trichoderma arundinaceum, assembly GCA_025919625.1. Taxonomy (NCBI): domain Eukaryota; kingdom Fungi; phylum Ascomycota; class Sordariomycetes; order Hypocreales; family Hypocreaceae; genus Trichoderma; species Trichoderma arundinaceum. The sequence goes on along the minus strand of JAMQTF010000007.1, from coordinate 47,059 downwards.
CCGAACAGCAAGCGAGTAGCTCGACTGGTATATTGTGGGAAGAACATATCCCTTTGACTTGGCGTAATTGTAGAATTCAATCACCTGCTCCGGAGTGAAGTTGGATACCCCAAATGCCTCAAAAGTTTCCTGTTTATAGAGTGTCTGGATGGCCTCCATTTGTTGTTCGACGGGAGTATCTTCATCTGGAAAATTATCAGTAATTTTAGTGGGCGTGACTATGGGTGAAATAACTCGCCTGGAGCGTGTAAATAAAAAGTTCGCACCTATTTGAATTTTATTTTTAACATCTAAGTTGACATGTCATTGTTGTCAATAAAAAAGTTTTAGTTACCTTGTTAGTTTGTAACGCTTCCAAGCTTTCTTTAGCAAATTCTAAAATTTTCTGTCCTGAGCCAACTGCTATCCCCGTAGCAGCTTTCGTGTCGATTGAAAATTCACTGGCCAACTTTTTAAGTCCCAAAACAGTCTCGGATGCTCCGAGGCCCTAAAATGACCGGCTTTAGCAATCGCTCCCATTACATAGCTCAACGAAGATCACGTACATAACTTCTAGCAGTGTCAATGATGCTGATTTTATGTTTGCGCATAACATTTAAGAGCTTATCCAGCTCTGTAGTGTTGTCGGGCGTCCAAGTATGCGAACCAACCGCGAGCACCACCGAATTGGAAGACATGATAGCGCAAGGTTTTGGAGCTACCGTCTGGAGTATTAACTGAAGCAATTAAGTGATTGGTCTTTTTTTATCACTTGTCCCTAGAGATGATGAAATTGATTGTTGGTTTCAATAACAGTTGAGAATGGAAGGCTGAAGCATTCTTTATGTATACGCTGTATAAATGAATGATTATCAGCTCTGATTTTGGGTTACTATTGCTACAGGTAGTTGTTGACATATTGGCACACAGCCAATGTCCGTCGGCCTTAAGTGAAAAACAATTTGTCTGAAATATTAATTTCTCCGTGCACGCGTGCACATGGCTGACGCCACAGGGGACCTTGAGAAATTTGTCAGCGGCTATGGGCCCCCTGCTCAAGTAGCCAAGGCATGGGCATTACAAACATAAAATTACATGTATATAGACAAACACTTTGTCTTCAGCATTGGCTGTATTATCCTGAGCTTCCCATTCAATTAGAAATGAAGCAGACTAAAGGAAATATGGATTCACAAGCTGATGCTGCTCCACGGCGCCGGCCTGGACGCCCACGTATTAGCGAGACTGGTCAAGAAGCAATAAGCGATGAAACTGTAAGCGCATAGTTTTCTCCCTGTCCATACAGGTCATCTATCGTGGGATATCATCTGATCTATGCAATATTAGAGGAGAACTCGAATGAGATTAGCGCAACGATCTTATCGCAGTCGTAAACAGACCGCACTCGTCTCTGCAAAAGCTCGAGCTGAAGTACTCGAAGTGGCTTTGGATGGCTCCATTGACGAATTTATAAAGTTCTATGAACGGGTAGCAAAAAGGGAGAGAGAGCTCCCAACAGGGGTGATGATGCAGCTGAATAAGACAGCAATGAATATCGTATCTATCGCGAGGAAGGCTCGTATGGAGAAGTCCATATTGGCAAATGACCCGGAGCAACATCTTGACGAAGACGAGGCAGCTTCAATAGAGGGCTCCGATTCTGCCCGTGAGCCATCCAGTGGGTTCGCTGATGATTTACCAGCCGAGCGAAGGATGGGTGGATTGAATAGCCACCAGAAACAGCACTCACTAATGGCCCATGGCGAGCCAGTTCCAGTGTCGCAGCGGTTGTTATTGGCTTGTCTGACAAGGGCCGTTGCGTTACTACAGCTGGGAAATTTCTCAGTTGTAGCACTTACTCCAGCGATGCTTCTTCCACTACAACTAGAGCGAGCGGAAAGTCTCCTGGAAAGGGTAGCTTATCGCCTCTCTGGACACCCTAATGCATTTTTTTTCGACTGTCAATATAGCGATGGCCTAAACGCGTGCTTGCCCAAAATGATGCGGCTCATCGAAGGCAACTTAAACTCTCTCAAGCCACGGTCATCGCCACCGAATTTGGAGCGGCTACAATTCGGGCGGACAAGAACAATGCTTCACACCGTCATTTCCGATCTCCAGGGAGAATGGCTGGAAGCGCCGGATGTTGAAGAATACCTTGAGCAACGAGGGATATTCGTTCGCATGGGCTCGCCCAGCGATGTTATAAGCCTATCAGCGCCGACGGCTGACGGGTCATTATCAGAGACAGACGGATTGAATCTGCTCAGACCTCGTGGCATTCGTATTTCGCGCCCAGAGGCCCTGGGAGATATATCGAACGTTCAGAATGGGGGGCCTACTAATCAAGGTCTTGGCATGCTTGAAAAACAATTCTATAGTTCTGACGGCAATGCTGAGGACGATAATGGACCAGCGAGGAACGCTGCCATTCCAGAACACGACTTTACGATATTTGGAAGAAGCTTTAAAGAGGGCCAAACTGTGCCGACTGGACTTACAGTATCAGAATGGTATCCAGAGATCGGTATTATATCAAATAATGCAATAAATAAACAAGGAGAGGAGGATCTCAGGATAACAATTGACCTCGATAAGTTAATCAAGGGCCTTGCAGATAAGGCAGTTTGCCTTGGACCATGCCCCGGAATTAGGAGAATACATGTTGACGAAGCAATTAGAGGATCAGTGAGGAATTTTTAGCAACATGTCGACTGACGGGCGACTTCACTGCGGCTCTGTATGGATTATTTCGTGGCCGAAGCAGGAGACCTCTTTTGGGGGACATCTTATTCATGATGCAGTATGTCGGTATAGACGCATATTGGCGTGTACTCTTGTTATCATCTTCCGAATGGAGCGTTATGCACTGTCGTTTCATGGTAGATGCTCGCTGGCTATTTTCCTAGGGGAAAAATCTCCAAAGAGAATAAGAGAAAAAAAAAAAAAAATCTCTTCATTCCTCTTTCGCAATAGCACAACGTTCTCAAAATCAGCATCGCGGCTTCAAGTACTCCGTACGCCTTTGCTGTTGCAAGCATATTGGCAGAAATGGCTGCAAACAGTTAAGGGCCTGGAAATTTAGCGAGGTGGGATGGTGGTGGAGCGAGCCGTTTCTTGGCGTCACACTGTCTAGCCCGAGTGCTTAAATTTCAGTCGACAATGGATAGCCTCAAGTTACTAATTCACCACGCGCTGGACATGGAAAGAGGGACAACCACGCAGAAGCAGGGCGAGAAGACCAAGGGGCGGGTTGCAATTGCATGTACCGCGTGTCGCAGCCAGCATCTCCGGTGCGATGCTGTCCTGCCGACTTGCTCCAGATGTCGCACCTTGCACAAGACGTGCATGTATATGGATTTACGTCGGAGCCGTCGGAAGCGCCCCAGAGTCGAGAGGTCGTTGCCCTCAGAGCATCGCGATGACATAGCAGAGGAGATCGAAGACATTCCGCGCGCACGTCAACGGAATCGACTTTCTGGCGGATCTCAGTTATCAGCGCATCAACCGAGCCCCCAACTATTCTTTGCCACGTCCAACTATACCCTTCAACCAAGCGTTGTTGCAAATATTGACCTTCTCGCAAGTAGGCCAATTGATGGATTTTACAAATTCTTCTTCCCAGGCCATCCTTTCGTTCTACCAAGGATGAACCTGATGCGGCAGCTTGAAAGGGGCACGAATGCTAGTTACGAGCTGATTATGATGATCACTTTCATTGGTTCACTATATATCCATGATCCGCTGTCAAGCGAGTACAGAAAACTTGCTGAGAAGGCTTTGGAGAAACAACTTCCTCCTAATGGCTTTAGTATACAGGCGCTGATGCTCCTCGCGCTCACCCTGGAATGGACAGGTGAAAATGAGAGAGCAGCAACAATGCTCGAACGAGCAAAGGCTATGGGTCTAGAAATAGGTATCCATCGCCGAGACTTTGCTTCCCGCTATGGCCATGGAAATGAAGTGCTGCAAGAAAGCTGGCGACGAACTTGGTGGGAGTTGTATGTGATCGATGCCCTCTTCTCTGGCATCCGCCACCTACCTACGTTCACATCTTGGGGAGTAGTTACGGATGTTGACATTCCTTGCGAAGAAGAATCATATGTCAATGGGGTGAGGCACAACATTGATAAGATTACTTAACCTTGAGTCTATTTTCTGTTAACCAAGCTTTAGACGATTCCGCTATCGCGAACACTGCGCGACTTTGACGATCGTGGGTTTGATGAAACTGATGAAAGCTTTTCTTCTTTTGCTTATCTCATTGATGCAACTCGGACCCTTGGGACAGTATTAGCTGCGGGTGATATTGCCAACAAGTCGCCATATTCCTTGGTAAAAAACGCTGAAGCGAACCTGATGAGCTGGGATTTGCATTTACCACAGGCCAAGCGCGACCCCGTCCGGCACGATGGAACCGTTGATGAGGTCTTATTCAAGGCTCATATGGTAATGAATACGTAAGAATACTCGGCTCCAGCGCAAGGTATGATCCTACATAACTGACCGAAACTTCAGAACGTCCGCCCATTTACACAGGCCGAGATCTATGCTGTACTATACTACGATGGAGCTTCTATGCTCAAAATATGCACCACCACTTCCTGCTGAAGTTTTGAGTACCGAAGAACAGCATCGAGATAGGCACACACACAAGGCAATCAATGCGGCAAAAAGCTTTGTCGATTTACTCACCGTTTCTTCTTCCCCACTGACACACAGTCCCTTTGTAATGTGCATGGGATCCCTAGCAATGGCCACGCACCTCTCTGCATGTGAACATATTTTAACCGGTTCCGAACTAGTACATGCGAAAGATCGAGTTCGGGTATTTCTAGGCATACTCAAGGCGTTTACGGCGATTTGGTCGCAGGCGCGGCATTGGTCGAGTGAGATCAAACTGATGGCTAGAGTGGTTCTTGGTCAGCAGAATGATGCTACACAAGTCGACTTTCCCGCTCTGCAGACCATGACCAATTTTGAGGATATCTCATTTATTGATGAGTTGCCAGAAGACAGTGAAATACCAGGTATGAGCAAAGGTTTAGCTACCATGATGGGAAATGTATAAATTATGCTTTCTATATTGCAACTGCACTCTTGTGAATGGAGATGCGTGCGACCAACTATGACCTTACTATTAGGCCATGAATCTAGTCACCGCTTTTCCTCTTCTACCTCTTTGTGCAGCATATTTCCAGGCTTCTACAGCTTCATCCGCCTCAAAAACCTTCACAGGAATTGGTTTCAAAGTGCCATCGTCCAGCAGCGACGCTACTTTGGTAAGAGTACCGCCATCAGCAGAAACAATAAAATGTAACCATTTCACGTCCGGATAGCGTTGTAGTTCCTCTGGCTTTCCCCTGCCAAAGGCCCATTTGGGAGCTGGATCTGCTACTGTCAAAATGATGCCATTTTTCTTCAACGTGCGCCAACTGCTTGCTAACGTTTCACCTCCAACAGTATCAAAAACTGCATCCATATCATCAATCGCCTCATGCCAACTAGGATCATTGTAGTCGATGACCTTACTCGCTCCTAATTCTGTCAACATGACATGGTTTGCAGAAGAAGCTAAACCAACGACTTCTGCATTGAGAATCTTGCTCGCGACCTGTATGAGCATAGCACCAGCTGCTCCTGAGGCCCCTGTGACGAGAACTTTGCTACCATGCGCTAGCTTCGCTTGCTTTAAAATTGCCTCCCAAGCTGTCAAAGCTGGTATAGGTAACGCCGCCGTCTCTTCATGGGAAAGAGACAGAGGTTTGACAGCTATTTCATCTGCCATGGCAATAGCATACTCTGATTGGCCACCCTGAGGAGCTTCCGCATGAATCATTGCGTAAACGCTCTCTCCTAGTGATAGGGGTCCATTGTATTGAGGACCAAGAGCTTCGACAGTGCCGGATATATCAAGTCCTGGCACTCTGTTGGTAGAAGCATACAACTCGGGCCATGTGACTTCGTCTGCGGTTATACCGGCTGCATGGACCCTGATAAGAACTTAATCGCCATTTAGATATGGCTTAGGCAGGCAGTCTGACAGAATGATATGGAGGTCATTTTCATTGCCTAAAATTTGTACAGCCTTCATACTGTCACTGCAGCTAAGAAGTTAGAGGTATGGAAAGCGGTATCAATGCTCCTAGTGGCTGTGAACTGAAGAATATATAGACGGTCGTGTGTATAAACTCGAAGATTCTTTGTGTGCCAGTAGCTGAGTATACTGATTAAGATGTGGCCGTCTTTAAATAACGGAAGGCTGGGGTCGAGTTGCCTGGAAGCTCATCAAGTCTTACAGCTATTTGGGTGGTCATGTTGCCTGAGAACTGCGGTCTATACTGTCGCCAGAAAATTCGCGTTAATATTTCGTCATAAGCAGATCACTTGCTCAGCTTGTTGAGGCTTCGGGCAATCGCTCTCGGGTCGGCCATTCGGAAAGGTAAAGTTGACCCGATTGCGGGGCTAGTATTATCTGGCCCGACCCGAAGGGTGGATGAATATTTGACCAACTTGCGCGTCTTAGAGGCCACATTCAATTGACTGATTAAATTCCTTCACTAATTGATCACTTAATTGAATGATTATTTAGCTATAGAAGCCTTGGCAGGCCCGTATTTGTGCATGTGATGTGAGCTGACATTCTATTACCCGGATCTTGAAGCTTGTTTGCACAGCATATAAAACACACCTATAAAAGGTGCAGCCCGACCCTCAATCAATAGACAATTTCAAGTCAAAGGTTTACAGTCTTGTTTTTGTATTTCACACAGTTTAAAACACAGTCATGGTATCTGCTATTGAGAAAAGGTAAGTACTCTGCCGAAGCCTATGAATCATATAAATAACTAGAGTAGTGCTGCTAAAAACCGACCGCGGGAAGATATTAAGGTTGTCTTCGACCATGAGTTGACCAATGTGCCTGGGAAATCAATTATCGGCCTTCATTTGAATTATCCCCCCAATGGATTCACTCCTCCTCATCGGCACGGCGGCGCCACTGTTGTCGCCTATGTCATGGGAGGCGAACTTCTGAGCGGTATGAATGGCAACCCGCCCAAAGTATACAAACCTGGAGAAACATTTATCGAGTTGCCGGGGTGCCATCATACTGTGGGGGAGAATCCTAACGAAACGGAATCGGCACAAGCTATTGCTATTCTTGTTGTGGACACTGAAGTGGTCAAGACTGGCGGTTATGAGGCTTTGACAGTGCTTGATGAAGGTTGGTGACGGCATATTAAGAGGGTAACAAAGTGCTCTCTTAAGAGGTATATAGGCATTAATAGCATTAGTTGATCTCCTATAATAACGGCTGATCTGTGAAGTGAAGAAAAAAAGGTCACTGATTAATAGGCTCTTTTAGTTCTATAATTGCTTCCAATGCCTAGTGATTGGCCATTTCTAAATCCTGAATAGTCGATCTTGCGCCAGCTCATGCACCTTGGTAAGCCTACCGATACTCTGCTCCACAGTCACCCACCTTTTGGAAGATCTCCAGCCTGCGGCTTCTCATTAAAATCTCTTCTATCATGTCACGATCTGACTGATCAAGAGACCAACCAAAGCTTGACAAGTTCTCATCTGTGTGTTCGCTGATACCCATGCGTGCGCCAACAATAACAGCGCCAACGTACGGAAAGTCTAATACCCAGCGTGTAGCGACGTTGGATATGGCGACTTGATGTTTTGTAGCGATGATGTGCAGCGCTGTTAGTAGTTCTTGGAAAAGATTCCAGCCACCCCAACTGCGAATCATTTCGAAATACTACGGTTATATAGTTAGTAATGTAACGCAGAGGAAGGCCGCTTTCGACTTAATGGCTTACTTTTCGTTGACTTGGAGTGGTGGATCCATCGTAGATATCTGGCTCGGTCTTTCCAAGCCATTTGTCGGCAAGAAAACCACCGCACTGCATCAATTTATTAGAAAGTGGATCAATGGTGACCTTATTGTATAGGGAAAGCTTACCAACGTGCCGTATGTCAGCAGCTTGATATTATGTTTCTCACAAGCGCTTCCCATTTCGAATACAGGCCGAGAATCGACAAGAGAAAACTATTTGCAGATGAGTGGCTACACTTTCGTCAAGAGGATAATCATATCATACCTGAACTTGGTTGGTATCTACTTTGATGCCACTTTCCACTACTTTAAGAAGATGCTTTGTATCAAAATTGCACAGGCCAACCGTTCCAACACGGTCATCTTCTACCAGAAACCGAAGAGCATCTAAATAATCTGGGTTTTCATACTGGGGATGTGTTAGCAGGGGCATCTCTGTTGCAAAAGTGATCCTCAACCCTTACAAACTGCCAGTGAAATTGTAGCAGATCAATTTTCTCCGACTGCAGTCTTCGACATCTCTCAGTAACATTTGCCTGCACAGCTTCGCGAGATACCACCATGGGATGGAAAACACAGTACTTTGTTGCCGTGAATATTGCATCTCTATGGGGATATAAGGATGAAAAGCGGCCCTATAATGCAGGTCAGAGGCATGGGCGGGAAGAATGGGTAATTGTATTACATACGAATATGATTTCAGCATCACCATAGTGATCAGCCATGTCGAATGCCGTAAAGCCTTGTCGAACATGGGTTGAGAATTGTTCTACAATTTTCGACGACGAAGCAGCGCCCCAGGCGGGACTTGACATTTGCCAAAGACCCGAGAATATTCGAGGGATTTTACGTCCGTTGAGCTGAAAAGTTTCTCTTGCTTGTAACGGTGAGGGTGTCAAGGAGATCTGATCAACGAGATCCTGATATGCATCCGGAAGAGCAGGCCGAGGCAGTCCGAGGATGCCAGCAGTCGAGACCAGACTTCGCCCAAAGGGATAATCCCGTTTTGACGTTTTTAGAGTGGAAAAACAGCTCGTAAGCGATTGATGGAGAGTCTCGACCAAAGAACGCTCGCCATTATTCATTGCTCGCGCGCCAGTATCTATAAACAGAGATTTCTGGACGGCGGTCATCGCCTGCACGATATCGCCGTCCACGCTCATAAGAAAGGTGTACAATTCACCAAGTCTGCTGCCATTCATCCTTGGTATCAGAATCGCTGCTTGAGAGACTAAGTTTTGGAACAACTGAAGGCTCTCGAAGGAGAGTCCACAGCCTAGCATGCTGCGGGCAATCTGCTGCGTCTTCTCTAGATCGGGGACACTAGGCATGGTATCTTTTCCTATTAAAGAAGACATAACTCTCTGCTCGACATACTTCTTCGTCTCGCATTCAAATGCGTGTGTGATTTCTGGAAATAACACCAGAAGTGACCTCATCACCACGCGAAGGCCATCAGCAGGAAGGTTGGCGATAATAGTGTCTGTCATCATATTGACATGCGCCGTACTAACGCCGCCGCCAATTTGCGAAATTGCCATATCGGAAGAGCGTTGGACTTGCACCGTGACTGTATAGATGCTATCGAATAACACTGAGTATGTGTATGATAATGCAATATATACCAAGCTGACCAGCAGGTTTGGTTGCGACGAATTGATCATCAATTCCATATGTATTGATGCATCTCGTGATGTTAATTTGCCGGCCATCCCAAACTCCAAACCCACCGGCATTTTAAGGTCGCATGATAGATTGCCGGTCGGCCTCTCACCCCACGATCGCTGAGCTCGCAATGGCCTCGAATGTGCCGAGAAGACCCAGTGCGAGCCCTCTAAGCATGCATTGCCCCGATAATGGCAGAGATCTTGATGCGGGGTCACCATTCATTATCTAAGTGTGGTGATACTAGTACCACGACGGAGTACGTACTACTGGCCACCGTATCCATCTCCTCGGTATCTTCCACAGAATATTTGGCTCTTTGTTAGCGAAAGTCAATGATCAGAAGCCCTTGGAGTCACGCCTATAACGGACTAGCCATTGTGTCAGGCCCACCGGCTCCACAATCCCCTTCGATACCATCGTTTTCGCGTCTTGGCTATTGTGTCCACGGCTGAGTTGATTGCTCCACCACCACCGACATAACGGGCTGTCGCGAAGCAACTAGGCTACACGCGTTTGTACATTGTCCTCACCATGAATGCCTGCCTCCCATGTCGAAAAGTAAAGATGAAATGCCGGCCAGGCAGTCAGCCGGCTTCTAAGTGTGAACGATGTGCGCGGAAGTCTCTTGATTGCGTGTTCCAGCAGCACCGTAGAGGCCGGAAGCCTGGGACAAAGTGAGTGAGACATGGACCTTTCCCGAGCCCTATTGAGTTAACGAGATAGGATCTCTAAGCGGAATATGGCTGCATTGCCTCCCACATATGCGGCTGCAAAGAAGACACCGGACTACAGCGGCGACACTCCATCCATCACAGAGAGTGTACCAGCTGAGGAACCTGGTAACTTGCAGCCATCGGGTGTTCTCAATCAGGAAGCAATGAGAGGCAAATTCTCGCTGCGACGAATACTTAGCACCACAGATGGCGATGCGTTGGAACCGCCTGAAAGATCACCTCCTACTCGCCCCGAAGACCCAATAGAGATGGGCATACTAAATCTCTCTATAGCCAAATCCCTTTTCGAAAAGTTGGTACCGACTATAATCATCAGCGTAATGTTTGAGAAACTAATGCCTGTGTTTAGTTTTATACTTGTTCTCAATCCATACATCAGCCAGCTTGACCCCCATTTACATACTTTCCAATATACCCGGACCAAATCATCCTTTCTCTTCACGGCAGTTCTTGCCATGTCTGCAAAGACATTCAATCCCATTGTATATAATGCACTATATGATCATGCACAAGACCTATATACTGAAAGTTTTCGGAATGGTGCCAAATCAACCGAAATCGTTCAGGCCATCCTTATTCTCACCTACTGGAAGCAGCCACAAGATACGCGAGCGTGGACTTCACTGGGATATGCAATTCGTATGTGTATGGACATGGGATGGCACAAATTAACAGCATATTCAACCACCAGCCGGGTTACCATGGACGAGATAAGACGACGGGAAATTCGCAATATTGAAAGAACGTGGTACGTTCTATTTGTGTATGATCGAAGGTATGTTGTATGCTCGCCTGTTACCATGCGTCTGGTATTAATATTCCCTTAGTATCAGCCTTCAAACTGGTCGGCCCTGGATGATTGAGCGCAGCGCATTTATAGAGTCGATTGAGGCCTGGTGTGGCGATCCAATGGCTGATCGAAACGACGATTTGCTTGGTGCTTTTGTTACATTGAGGCTAATGAGCTCGTCGATATTTTCGCTGCATGGTCCTAATTCTCGACGAGGCGACAAAGTGCCCTTAGAAAATATGGAATCTCTACTTTCTCTGAAGAAAGCCGGCATCGAAAGATGGGAGCGCCATTGGGTGCAAAACGTGGAACAGAAACAGTCGCCGGAGGAAGAGACGTGCCATAAATTCTTGATCCGATTTTACGGGACGCACTTTCGATTACAACTCTTTTCCGTGCCTCTACAGGATGTTCTATCTTCGGAATATTCCGACTCGTCTCTTCACTTGGATATAATTTGGGCCGCATTTACAGGCGCCATGGATATGCTGAAGCTGATATCTCGTCATTCAGCACAATTGTACTTTGCTCAAGATTCGATACATGTCATGACTGCGTATAGCGCTGCTTTTCTTGTCAAGGTATAATCTCTTTTACTCCTCATTTCTCGATGTTTTAAGCTTGCTAATTGTCGGCGATAATGTGACTAGCTCTTACTATCTGCTCCCGATACAATCGTCCAAGAGATAGAATCTACAACTGTTGAGGTCATTCGTGCTGCCGCTCAGTCTTTCTCTCACCAGGTGGCAGCTCCGGGGACGAGCTGTGAACTGCAAGCAAGATTTCTCAATAACATCGCGATAAAGCTTTCTCAGCGACGCAGGAAAGAAAATACGACAGTGTTGGCGAAACTTTCAACTGCGGATAGGCATGCTAGCCTTGATCAAAACGAAGTTGACTCAATTAGACTACCTTTTCTGCCTCTTGAAACCAGCCAGCTCATGCCGCCGTCTTTTGAACAACCCATCCCTGAGGTGTTCATATTTCAGCATACCGATCTCGATCCACTATTCACAGATGATGGTGCATGGGCTGATATACTGTCAAGTGCTGCATTCAACACTCAAAACGGTGTATTATTAGCCTGATATATATGTATATATTTTTGCTCATGAAAGTATCTTCCAGGCCATGGTCTGGCTAGTGGTGGTCTTTTCGCTGGCTATCTTGTACTCTAGCTAGGGTTCTCTAATCTATCATTGGGGTAGTGGAACCACGGTCGTTTCCGAATGACTGAATGTCCTAATGCCCTCCCTGATAATTTTCAATTGAGAAGGGCAATTTGGATCCGGACACGCTATCAAGGCGTCGGTTGTCATCCAGTCGTTGGGAGATGTGACTCTTTGTTTTGCAGGAAGAAGTGGGATGACGGTTGCTAATTTTATCAGCTTCGTAAAACTCAACGCTTGGACCAACCAGTGGTTTACGCACCCAGAGAGTATATGCTTATGCCCTGATTGGGTGGTAAATATATCATTTCTCCCTCAAGAGTAAACTGATCCCCTTCTTTTGCCCCACACATTATACGTTTGCCTGGAGGGCATACAACTTCAACTCGGAGATCGTAAAGCTGAAATGAACCATCTTGGGTAGCATTATTCGCCATATCGAATATTATTGGTGGGCAAAATGAGGTATCTTACAAAGAGTTACACGCTGTATGTCATGATTTACTTGCTATGAATAAGGGAGATGCGACTCGACTTATCTACGGAGGACTGATACTCTGGAGGTCGTTATCTTGACTGTGACGCGTGTGGAGACAAACGCGTTCTAGGGCTATAACGGCGATTAAAGGCTTTCTATGAACACCGACGCCGGCGTTCAAATTGTCGTCGCCGACAGATCTGTGCTAGCTAATCGATACGGAACATCGGATGCGACTATAATCTATCAAGTTCATTGTGTACCATGAATATATCATTTATCAGCCAGATAATTGAGAAAGAAGTGTGCGCGGAGTGCACGGAATAGAAATAGTATGAACAGGTTGACTGCGGCTATTTCTACAAGGTAGAACCCCTCTCCGATGCCAGAAGGAAAGAATGACATCCTTGCTTACAAGGGCTGTCACTACCGTCGCTATATGACATTACCAGCCAGCTACGGAGTACTCCCTGTTGCTTTCAATTTCATGCAACAGTCTTAAAGCTCCATACGCAGTTGTCAACATCAAAGTGACGTCCACGGATCAACTTTCTTCTGATTGGCACTGCAAATGAGAGCATTCACGGAAGCGCAGTGAAATCTCCAAGGGCATCTTAGGACTTGCCCAGCGTGCTGTATCTCACCAAAGAATCATAAATCACTGATCATTTTCTATTTGTCCACCACAATGGAAAAAGACTTGGAGCGCAGTGTCGCGAGCGACATGCCTCGCGATGGAGAGGTTTCCACGATTGCCATCGAAACCGGAGGGCTCAAGAGAGACCTGAGCTCTCGCCACATCAACATGATTGCCATTGCGGGAATGATTGTAGGTCTATGTACCATGTCTTGAACGGGAGCTGCAATGCGACCTCTATTAATCGCGTCTAATCGCGCTCAACAGGGTACAGGTCTTTTCCTCAGCTCGGGGCAAGCAATCGCAACTGCAGGCCCAGCTGGCGCCCTTTTGGCGTACATTGTAATGGGGTTTGTCACTGCTGGGGTTTCGTTTACGACGGGAGAGATTACTGCATTCATGCCAGGAACCGGTGGGTTCATTAGGCATGCAACCAAGTTCGTGGACCCAGCACTTGGTGCAGCTACTGGTTGGAATTTTTGTGAGTTCCTACTGCGGATTCCCAGCGCGTTATGGAGTGAGATTTTCTTTTCCCAATGCTTATGAGCAACCAGGGTACACTATGGCCATCACTGTCCCCGCAGAAATATCAGCGGCTGCCACAGTTATACAGTTCTGGAACGCGTCGATTAACCCGGGCGTTTGGATCACCGTCTTCTTGGTTGTCATCGTCACACTCAATCTTTGTGGCGTACGTCTGTATGGCGAGGTATAGTTGATTACCCAATCATTAGTGATGAACAAATGCTCACAAAAAATAAGTCCGAAGTCATATTCGCCACTTTAAAAATCATGCTCATTATTGGACTTATCGTGGGCGGGCTGGTAATTGACCTCGGAGGAGGGCCAAATCATGATCGTATAGGGTTCCGCTATTGGAAACATCCAGGAGCTTTTAACGAATATATCAAAACCGGAGCAACAGGACACTTCCTGGCCTTTTGGAAAGTTATGCTTACGGCTGCGTTCAGTTATGGTAATATTCAGGTGGTGGCAATCTCGGGATCAGAGACCCGCGCGCCCAGGAAAATTATCCCGGCAGCTACAAAAAAGACATTTTACCGCGTTTTGCTGTTTTATGTTCTCAGTATCTTTATCGTGGGCCTCATTGTGTAAGTTCCTTCCCTAGCTCTACGCTCACATCACATACATACTCAATCTCCCAAACAGTCCATACAATGATCCATCTCTCGCCATTTCCACCGGTACTGCTCAACAATCCCCCTTTGTGATTGCCTTCCAGCGATCCGGTGTAAAAGTCGTTCCGTCTATTATTAACGCAGTCGTTTGCACTTCCGCCATCAGCAGTGGCTCAGCATGTATCTTCATTGCCTCGCGCACTCTATTTGGTTTGAGCTGTGATGGACATGCGCCCCGAATCTTTCAACGCTGCAATCGATTCGGGACGCCTTATTATGCTATTGGGCTGACGTGCCTTTTGATGCCCCTTGTTTATTTAAATGTTGCCAACAACACGTCTGTGGTATTTGGTTGGTTCGTCAACATTACTACAGTGTCTGGCTTGATCGGTTGGGTCGTTATTGAGGCTACATATCTTCGATTCTACGCAGGCCTCAAAACGCAGGGCTATTCAAGGGACAGTAAGGCCTACTTTGGTAATATGCACGCAGTAATCACGACCTCAGCTAATTACGGTTATAGTGCTCCCCTACAAAAGCCCACTACAACCATATTTCTCGTGGGCGACTTTATTCGTGGTAAGCTTGGTCATCCTTTTCTCAGGTATGTTTCTTTCTTTGTTTAAAAACATGCCAAATCACCACCTGACTCATAATATAAGGCTTCGATGTGTTTGTCAAGGGACATTTCACGGCAGCAGGATTTTTAACTTGCTATCTCAATATTGCCATCTTTATTGGTATGTCAAAATTTCTCGAGATCATTCAACTTTAATTCAGCCTTCATTTTGTTAATTTGTCAATAAAGCTCTATACGTCTTTTTCAAAATATTCTTCAAGTCGAGAATCATCTCTACTTCCGAAATTGACTTTGAGACGGAGTTCTCGTCCATACGGCGAGAGAAAGACGCCGAGGAGCTCACACAGTAGCTGCTAAATCTGCGTTTCCAAAATGTAGAATTACTTTTCTAACGCGATTATGCTTTTCTTTCCCGTCCAATAGTCTCAAATTTTATAGATGGATTATTGTGGCCCACCTACTCCCGCCGCTTTGTGCTTACTGGTTTTCCTCAGTCTATTGCTGTTGCCATATTTGCGCAATTATCACATTAGTCGCTGTTGGTCTCCCCCCAATCTTACTCTGGGGTCATTACCCACTACCCCCAATCCACTCTGATATTGAACTCGTAACTGTTTAGCGGCCGAAAGCGCTCATTCCATTACACATAATGGGTATTACCCCGCCTTCCGTTGAAATCCACCAACCAGTGTAACAGTGGAGATTATAGATAGTGGTAATTTCTGTACAGAGTATTTTTGCGAGAAACCCAGGGCTTGTAGCTGCTGCTCATAGCGGAGCCGCCCGCTCTACCGGTTGTCGCCAACATGGGTAATTTTCAATAATTGCTCTATTGTCCCCTTTCCATTCCCTCAACTCCAAGCAATTTTCCCAATTAATCCTGAATATATACAGCTTATCAAATCATGACTATTCCCTCAGTCGATCTTATTGCACCAAACGGTGTCAAATGGAGCCAGCCTATAGGACTCTTTATCAATAACGACTTTGTTGCATCATCCAGCGGCGAGACTATCGCATCCATCGACCCAGCGTAAGCGGCTCTGTAGAAACAGTCGGGAGGGATATTTAAACATGATTAACTAACTTGACAAAAATAGCACTGAGGAAGTCATTGTTAGTGTTCAGGCTGCCAGTGCTGATGATGTAGACAGAGCTGTAAAAGCCGCAAAGGCGGCGCTGAGAGATCCTTCATGGAAACAGCTTTCAGCTTCTGACCGAGGCCGCCTGATGGCACGTTTAGCCGATTTAATTGAGTCTAAGAAAGAGCTCTTTGCGACAATTGAAGCCTGGGATAATGGTAAGAACTTTGGCCCTCCGCAAGAACTATTCAAGAATTTCAAGCTGCCTTCGTTGTGGCAGTAAAAGGTTAATAACGGCATCCCTCTAGGTAAAACGTATCAAGAAGCATTAGATGTTGATCTAGTCGAAGCTGTGGCTGTGATTCGATATTATTCTGGTTTTGCCGATAAAATCTATGGACAGACTATAAGCACAACCTATCAGAAGTTCGCATACACTCTCCGACAGCCTATCGGAGTTGTTGGTCAGATTATTCCATGGAATTATCCTCTTTCAATGGCTACTTGGAAGCTTGGGCCTGCCCTTGCTTGCGGCAACACGGTGGTGCTTAAAGCTGCAGAGCAGACACCACTCAGCATCCTTGTCCTCGGTGAGCTTATTAAGGAGGCTGGCTTCCCGCCTGGAGTCGTCAACTTTATTAACGGACTTGGAAAGGATGCTGGTTCTGCATTGGTAAACCACCCTTTGGTGGACAAAATTGCGTTTACAGGCTCAACGGCGACGGCCGCAAGCATTATGGCAACTGCTGCGAAAACTTTAAAGAACATCACTCTCGAAACTGGAGGCAAATCACCGCTTCTTGTATTCAAGGATGCCGATATAGATCAAGCCGTCAAATGGTCTCATCTAGGAATTATGTCCAATCAAGGTCAAATATGCACTGCTACGTCGCGGATTCTAGTTCAGGATGAGGTGTATGACGACTTTGTGAAGAGGTTCCTCGAAACTCTTAAAGCCGTCAGTAAAGTAGGCAGTCAGTGGGAAATGGACACTTACCAGGGCCCGCAAGTATCCAAAGCCCAGTATGACAGAGTTTTAGAGTATATTGAGGTCGGAAAAAATGAGGGCGCAAATGTTGCCGCCGGAGGTCATCCCCTCAACGTTGAAGGTAGGGGCAAAGGTTTCTTCATTGCCCCGACAGTATTCACCGATGTCACTCCTTCAATGAGAATTTATCGTGAGGAGATATTTGGACCCGTTGTCGTTATTTTACGATTTAAAACGGAAGATGAAGGGCTAGAACTTGCAAATAACACAACCTATGGCTTGGGGGCTGCCATCTTTACAACTGACCTGGAAAGGGCTCACCGTATGGCAGCTGAGATCGAGTCAGGGATGGTATGGATTAATAGCAGCCAAGACTGCGATCCCCGAGTGCCATTCGGGGGCGTCAAGCAGAGTGGTATTGGCCGAGAGCTTGGAGAAGCTGGCCTTGAAGCCTATTCTCAGGTTAAGGCTGTGCATGTCAATATGGGAAATCGATTGTAGATATTTTAAGATCTAGAAGCCAACCGATTAAGCTCCGCATAGCACAGCAGCACGAATCAAATGAGACTACGAAATAAGAAGAAGGTAGAGGTTTGTTTTTTGCCATTAACATAGGATACTTCGACTGTACAGACAACTGCGTCGTCGTGCCGTCAACACCAGCGACGGCCAGATTTCTCTTGCTTCATAGTTGGATTTCAACGCGGTGTAGTCTACTTGTCATTAATACCGTGGCCGCCTGTCTCATCTGCGCTCAATTTCTGGGCTTTTGATTCAGTGCATGTGAACCCCTCGGCATCATTAACATTAAAGCAGTCCCAAATGGCCAGTAATTGGTCAGAGCCTGCATGGGTAACATTGAAGTCTGTTACTTCGATGTTGTCGCACCCACCAGCTGCAGCACTGCATTGGAAATACGCTGCCTCCGTCACGCCGGATTGCACTGTTCCGGTGATACGCCTCCACGCGATGTCCTCCAGCTTGAATAAAGAGGAGTCGCAGTCCTGGCCGGCGAATCCAGAGTAGTTCTCACATTGCCAAGCGAAGAATGGCTGCTGTCGTCCGCCGATCAACTTAACATCTTCAATCGTGATGTTTCGAGCGACGCCGAATCCACCGCCGCCGCCATTTGGAGGATAGCCTCTTGAAATGCCAGCCCATGTCTTCAGATATGAGACGTGGGCTGTATTTTTCAGGGTGATGTTCCTAGCATAAAAATTCTCCAAGTATTCGTATTGGCCGTTATACTGTCCCATAGAACCTATTGCTATACCCTGCCCGTTCTCAAAGTAGCTATCGTAGACAGCGATATTGCTCGAGTTCATCTTCAAAGCGATGGCGTCATCGCCGTTGGAGACGGACCATCTCCTGAACGTTATGCTATCTGAATAGATGGTGTCGCAACCATCGGTATTGAGGGTGCTCCATTGACTTGTCGAAGTACTATTGACGTAGATGTCATCGAGATCCACATGTTTGGAGTATGTGATGGCCATTGTCCACATTTGACTCTGGACAAAGCGTAACCTCCTTATGACAGAGTTTGTGAGCGTACGGAAGTTGATGTTCATTGGCCTATGAGGCAAGTTCCCTTGGCTTCTAGCCCAGTCATACCATACCTGACCGTTACCATCTAGAGTACCGACACCCCAACCATCCCAAATGACATTATTGCCTCCAAAATACCAGACGGTACTCTGATTCTGGAACCCAACCGGCATAGATACTGAAAGCCAATAATTAATATCAGTACTCCACAGCATACGGCCGAATTGATATATAACAACATCTTGAAGATCTAAAGTCGTCATATTTGTCTGAATGTTATATACCGGACCGGGGAAAATAACAAGGCTCTTGGAGTTGCATTTATTATTGAGCGCATCCATGATAGCCGGAGCATCATCACCGCCATCCGCATTTGGGCGAATGTAGCAGAAATGACGACTTTGGGCTGCGGCTTGGTTTGCCCAGTGGGCCTCGGTGTGAGGAGTATTTACATCCCGGTTCGCAAGATGTTGAGGTAATGAAGATGACGCTAGGACAGCGGGCAATGCTGCCAATATCAAGGCCGGCAAAATGACCATGATCTAGACAAGTGTAGAGTATAGTGAAAAATAAACGACCAGCTGTGCGAAAGACGAGAGCTTGGCTACAGTGAGGACAATTATGCTGCCATCTACTTAGTATCGACCGATACTGGGTAATATATTTTCGTCTACCCTGAGAAGGCTTAAGTATTCTTCTTCCGGAAGCAAATTGCTTCCTACTTATATGCCCATTAGCTCCCAACTGACTATGCCCACAGAAAAGCTACCAGCATTTCCCGCCGCAAATAGGACAACCCAAAGCTCTACCGGTGATGTTTCCTTGCGTCACCCCGATTGCCCCCTCCCCTCTTTCATCTAAAATTCCGACGTGAACAAGCCTACGCTAAGCTAATCAAGCAGACATGGCTGTAACCATATATGAACATCCAAGACAAAAAAGCAGAGACTGAGCCTGCTCAGTGTGATCTGAGCATGGCAGGGCAAATCAATAGCGAATCGGTTAACAGAAACCCTTGCTACGAATGTTACACCAAGGTCTTGACTCCCCGCTCTCAAGATAGGGTGTGGATCTACGACTTGGCCTCCCTGCACCACAGAATGGTGGTCCTTGTGCTTGCCGGCCCAATCAGGAACTGAGATGACGTCTTAAAGATCCACGATGCTGTGAAGCATTGGACAGTCTCGGATATAATGGATAATACCCCTCGCGCCCATCGGCCGAGTACTGTTGCTTTCCAAAATGTCGCTGGTTTGGAGCGGCTCTGAAGCTATGCAAGCTCTACGCTACCAGCAGAACCGTATGCCAAGTGCTAGCTCTTCTTGGGAATACCCCAGGTTTCGCACCCCACCATTTCGGGATGTGAATGACACGAGACCTTGGCCCATTAGTAGAGCTGGCAACAGACAATGGAAACACCTGTCGCGCCCGCGTTAAGAGCTTTTTGTGTAACATGTCCGGATCATCGGCTTCTTGATCCTACATTATGCTACAAAGAACATGTTTGTAAATCAATTGTGCCACATGTCACATCACACAACAGCCCTGCATGGGGTAAGTCACGGCCTAAAAAGGCACCCTCTTGATCTAGATCCAGACCTGTGAACAAGAAAGGCCGGTCGGCAGTCGGTGGGAGGAGAAAGTCGCGGTTCTTGAACATGTCCCACCTGAACACAAATCATGCAATGAATACGTAGTCAGGTGTTTGGCTTGTCGCTATTGGGTTACATTTAGCACGGCTACTCGGCCAACACCCAAGATACATTCGCCCCGAGACATGCTCATTTCCTGTATGGCCACGATGGTATTGTAACAAGAATCATCCGAAGATGCTCTTAGGGACTCCGGTTTGCTCGAAGTACTTTCTCTTTTGTCCACCAATATGAGATACATCAACTTAAGAATTCATGTTCATAGATTGCTTGTTCTTTTCGCTCCAATTGTATGGCCAAGAACATCGATTTAGCTAGGATAGAGAATGCAAACGCACTATGGCGCCATCTAAAGAGTTTACTACCGTAGAGCTGCCCAGAGGGAAAAGAGGAGTCTATGACGTTCTTCTCAGTGTGAGTTTAGGCCTTTGATCCTAGTACCTAGTATTCACTCCCGTCGGCATTAACCGATATGATCTCGCCAATTAGGGATACCATGTTTACCCACATGCATAAATGGAGGAGATGTGACCAACCGTCTACAATATCTACCTGCCTATTTAACGGCTCTGCCAAAACATATACCTTAGAGTTGATGCTCATGACTTGGGCACATGATGGAAAATTGGTAAGCGCTGTGACATAAACGCTTCATGGACACTCATATTCAGCAAGTATGAAATCGAGTAAAGATCGGCGTGCGGGACAATAGTCATCTTCCATGCAGACTTGATTTGAGGCGAATGTTTACAGTCGCTTCAGCCTTCTAATATTAGTAAAACAAGTGGAGATTATTGTGGAGGCGGGATGGTTGCTTGTATTTCGTAGGACAGGTATAACGAAGCACTGAGTACTGCTGTAATTATCCTCGTTTCGCTCTTTGTTTCTTAGTCATAAGGCCCCCAAGTGGCTGGATTCAACTGGGGCCATCAGAATGCCGTCTTACAAGAAACAGTGTCTCCTTGCATACATTTTGTGGGGCATATCAGGTACAAATAGTATTGCCATCTGAACACATTAATATTGCTGCTAATATTGGATGAAATAAGCCTGAATCAAAGCAATATTACGGATTTAAATTCAGGAGCTATCGTTTTTGTTGTAATACAAGCCTCGTTGAATATATTCTGATATAGCGCGACTCTTCCGCATGATATCCGATCGTACAAAGTATACACGACGAACACGAACCAAGCGAGAGTGACAAGTTTGCAAGATAATAATAAGATGCAGATAATGCGCTCCACGCTCGGTCCCGAAGTCGGCGTAGACCTCATCCCAAGGCTTGATCTCACCTCAGAATAGTATTACACTGAGTAAACCCGTCTAACAGCGGCACGGCGGCGTAAAGATAACGCCTTCCAATAGCACTTGAAGATAGGCACTCCCACCGTTGCGGGAATAAAAAAAACTCCAAATATTAGTATACATCAAAAATTCATTCTACTAAGATATCTAGCGAAAGCCTTGGTGGCTTAGAATAAGAGACAAATCTCAATTGTATTTAATGTTCGTCAACCCGATGATGACGCCATCGCCTTGCATTTAATCTTTTCGGCGACACAATTGACCTATTTGCATGGCTTCAACCACGACAGCCATTGAGCTCGCCACGAGCTCGGCTCCGAGCCCTACATGGAGTTTACGCAATTCTAACAATGGCAAGACCCAGCCGTCCCAGGCAATTACCATCACCGACCATGTTCTTGAAGCCTCCCGAGAAGCTGACTCGACCGCTCCTGAAGGTGGGTACGGCTGGGTCATTGTAGCTAGCGGCTTCGTTCTACTTTGGTGGTCCCTTGGCACGACATATGCCTGGGGCGTGATGCAGGCCGCCTTGGTCACTGATGGTTTAGCTGACCCGGCTGTACTCTCTTTCGTCGGATCGCTGCAGGCGGCACTGATCTCGGCGCTGGCAATTGTTAACTCCTTGGTGGTACGGAAGACGGGAGTTCGCGCAGCAGCAATGCTTGGTGCAGCGTGCATGGGCGGTAGCGAGATTCTCAGTAGCTTTACAATTAAGAATGTTGGGGCACTATTTTTCACATCAGGAGTTGTTATGGGGATAGGTGTCAGGTGAGAGAAAGCATAACAAGAAGCACCTGATTACTTCTCTAATCGATGGGATTATTAATGTGACGGTATCCCAATAGTCTTTGCTTCGCAGTAAGCCAATCCAAACTCTAATTGCATTTACATGCGTGCCATAGTGCGTTGGACAGAGATAATCATACAGCTAACCCTTGGATACGAGCCAGGTCATTTCTACGGTTCCATCGCAATACTTCAGCGCCAAACGGGGTCTAGCCAATGGCTTCATGTTCGCTGGAAGTGGTTTTGGAGGCGCGGCAATCAGCTTCGCGTTAGACTCCTTGATCCAAAAGCTAGGTGTTCCGTGGGCGTATCGCATCCTCGGCCTCACGACTCTGGCAACAGGTCTTCCTGCCGCATGGCTAATGAAGGAGAGGACACCGATTGAGAGACGCGGGTTCATTGAGTGGTAAGTTGTGGGAGAACAGCACGGATCATGCACACATTTCAACCACGGCTTGGGCTAATCAATCGCCACTATGTAACCCACCGTTTAGGAAATTATTCAAATCGCCAACTTTCGTACTCATCTTCGTGGGGAGTGCTATCGGGACTTTTCCACTGTTTGTTCCGCCTTTTTTTATCCCCTTATATACTAGATCACTGGGCTTCTCCCCCAACATCGGTGCAGGCTTGGTCGCAGGATTCAGTCTCTCATCTGCGGCTGGTCGCATTGTTTCTGGATTTGCCTCAGATAAGGTTGGTTCTATCAATACTGTTCTTTCATCATTAGTCTTAACCGCTGTCACTATGCTCGCCATTTGGCCAACTTCCACAGCCCTAGCACCGTTGATCGTCTTCGTTATTATTAATGGTGCTGCCAACGGAGCTTTCTTCTCCACAATGCCAACTGCCATCAGTAAGGTGTTCGGGAGTGCCAGGGTGGCTGTTGCAATGAGCATGGTAGTAACCGGTTGGGTAGGTGGTTATCTCATGGTAAGTCATTAGCATAATCATTCAATTTACCATTCCTCAAGACAATGTGTTATAAGGTCTGATTGGCGGACAGGGAGCCCCGATTGCAGGTTATATTCTAGAAGGTTTCGGTGGTGCCGACGGTGGTTTACATGCGTACCGTCCGGCCATGTTTTATGCAGGCGCGCTTGCACTCGTAGCTGGGGTCCTCATTCTGGGTGCGCGACTCTGCATTAATAAATCCCTTTTGGCCGTGGTTTGAGGTATAAGGCGGAGTAGTCCGATGAGAGCTTGGGACAAAATACGGCGCAGTGTTTGTTGCATGTACTGGAGTCAAAAATAGCATGCTATGAAGGATTTTAGATATTCTTTTATTCAAGGTTCCTAACCAACACTAATAGTACAGGCATCTACTTTTTTAGCAAAACAAGTACGGTAAAGATCACAAGTCTTTTGTCCTCTCTTCTGCTGCTGCAATCCACTCTCTAAGTTTAGCTTCATTTCGTGGCTTCAGCCCAACCTTAAATGGCTTGGGATCAGTTGTCAATGAAGTGGGCATGCTGTTACATTCGATGGGATGAATGATGGGTGCTTGAGAGGGATCCTTCGTGGACACAATCTGAAAGCTCGTGATGAGTCGAATATAAGCCGTATATAGCTCTCGGTTGGCGAGATGAGAGCCGGCACACATTCGGGAACCTGCTCCATATGCGTAGTGTGGTGTACCAATCTCTTTATCTTCCAGAAATCGTTCGGGGATAAACTGGTCAGGAAGCTTGAATCGGGCATCATCATAATCGGCCGCGTAAGCGTTCTGAGTTCATTGTAAGCACTGATTTGCTTCCCATGGAAACACATTTCATCACATAGTTTGTAGTGGCGAATTGATATACTTACCATGAAAAAAGTTGTGCCAGCAGGTATGACAGAGCCCTCGTAGGGAATGTCTTTGATGTTCGTGCGAGGAAGGCAGATAGGGATAACCGTCCAGAAACGCAGAGTTTCTTTGACTAGTGCAGTGACATAGGGAACCTTCTCTTCAACAAGGCATTTCTCCCAAGAGTCTCCATTAGGGTAAGCTTCTTCAATAGCTTTGAGAGCTTTGGCCTGGATATTCTGTCCATCTTCAGTGGAAAGATATGCCATGCCCATGATGATGTTGCCAGGCACAGTATCTAAACCGGCAGATACCATTGTTAAGCAAATGGATTTGAGTTCGGCTAGCAACAACATACATCAGTAAATGGGATGAAAAGTATTGATGACAGGGCTTACCCTCATTAAGTTTTGCCTCTGGATCCTTGAGGACGTTTCCGGTGATACATGGCCTATCTGTACCGTTTGCAATCCGTTCCTTTAAATCATGCAGCATGTCGGTTAAATATTTGTCTCTCCTAAGCCGATATTCCTCTGCTTTGGTGTTCATCTTGCCAAAAATGCGTAGAAGCGGGATATAATCTTGCCAGTTGTTGCTCGTTGATCGAAAATTCGAGATTTCACGCTCAACATGTGTAATTTCTGTCAAAAGTTCATCATTGATATTGCCATCGATGCGAAATCCATAATTTAACGTCAGAGATGTGTTGAGCGCGAATCGCGCCATATAAGGGCTGGGATCCACGTCATAGGAGCCGTCTTTGCAGTCATTGAGCAGTTCTTTGATGCTCACGGTGGATTCAAGATCAAGGATAGGCATGTAAGACTGAACAGCTGGACGGTTTAATGCGGTGGCGGCGGCTTTGCGACGGCGTTTGCAGGATTCATCCCAAGGAGAAGTGCCGATGGTGAAGCCTTGAGATGAGGAGACGACTGAGTGGAAAGTGTGGAAGGTTGGCCTAGAGATGAGTGAAGACTGATGAGTGATCCAAAAATGCTTCACTGCTTCGTAAGAATTGACGAAGATGATACGCTGTGAAACACATTGACGTCAGCTGTATTTTGCGCTCTATGACTATTGCTCAATAATGAAAGAGAAAGAACATACTCTATTTCCGAGGCGAGCCTGAAAAACCGGTCCATATTTTGATGCCCATTTCCTTGCAACGCGGGCGTGATCTACGCCAAGCTGAAGCAGGTTGCCAAAGATAGGAATGCCAGGAATTTCTGGGACGCCTTTGACTTTCGGTGTGTCGGTTGCGCTGAGGACTCTAAGCACAACAAAAACGGTAGCGATAATCGCTATTCCTAAGATCTGGTAAGCCATAGTCGATTACAGAACTCCGTTGATAAAAGCTTGGCGCATAAGAGTCTGTTCCTGCAGCTTCTTATTTTCGTTTCACCACTCTCCCGCAGATAGGAAGCAGTGAGATTCTGTTCAAGACCAGTAGGGTCTATATATATACCATTCTTTAGGAAAGTAGACACAGAGGAGCTACTTATGCGCCTATAATAACCGAAAGTTAAAGGATAATCGGA
This sequence comes from Trichoderma arundinaceum, assembly GCA_025919625.1. Lineage (NCBI taxonomy): Eukaryota > Fungi > Ascomycota > Sordariomycetes > Hypocreales > Hypocreaceae > Trichoderma > Trichoderma arundinaceum. The sequence goes on along the minus strand of JAMQTF010000007.1, from coordinate 21,348 downwards.
ATTATGAATTGCCTTCTGTTGTACGGAGTAGAATGACGACCGATGGCGGCAAATACACTTCTCGTAACTGGCTCGTCATGGAGAGGGGCAGAATGGAGGCGGACAATGCGGGGAAGACAGGGTCCATGCATTTGAGAATCTACATAGTACAGACGCCTACAGCGGACATGTGCTTCCTAGGGAAACAAAGATCTGGAGAGATGAATCCGAATCCGAATCCGAATCCGAATCCGCTGCAGGCTCTACAAAATTATATTGGCATGCAAGACATCTATTTGTATGTCTCTATTTACCCATTGATTCATAATTTAATTCAAGTTTTCCAGCCAGGAGTAGCAATTTAACTTACCGAGGCCTTTGTTTGGCATGCGCGATTTCATCTCTTGTTCTTGTTCCGCGTCTGTCTGCTATATTGTTCAATTACTACGAAGTATTCTCGAGAGTAAAATCAAGCCAGTTTGCTGAACCGCTCAGCGAATCTACTGAGCATCCTAAAAGGAGCATTCCCGAAGGGAAATTGTGATAAGATAGTTCTTCGTTTAAAAAGTGAACAATAAAATATAAGAGCTATTTAACGTACCTACGAATAAAAAAATATGATAATATACCCGTACTTTTACATCGTAATTGCATTTCCTCATGCTGCGAATTTTCGACCGATTTATGCAGAAATCAATTCGCCTTGATGTCGTATTTTTTTTTTTAATGACCACACGAATCAATTCAGTGTAAAACAAATGCACAGACGTTTGCGGAGTTTTTTCCCTGGCAATAATACGCTGGAACCTTTCATCTAATGCTTAAAATATTCTTTCAAATGCAGTTTTTAATTGTGGCTTCGGTCATCTCTGGTGAGCTTACCCAAGGAAGTCAACTGCCTCCCATTGGTGACAAGATACCCAATTATATGGCGTCTTTAAGGAATCATTTTGGGTGTCGGGATCAACATCATTTTGTTGCACAGCCGCTGCAGAACTTTTAGCCGGCGACTATGTACTGTACATAGGCCTCAAGAAGTGCGGCACTATACTCCGTAGCAGCTACATCTTCCAGTGAAATGTTCAGGTGAGTTTTTGAAAGAGATGAGACATCATCTTGCTATACCCTTTAAGTTTTCCCATAAGTCTCGATCGCGCTCTGAACTATGCGATGCAACATTGTATTCTCATTTGGACTGGCGAGAAGCCTCATCAATCAAGAGACACAACTACTTTGTGCGGAATTTCGCTTTCTCAGGCGAGTGCGTACCTTTCCCTCCCACTGGTTAATAGGTATACCCAACGTCTAAATGTCCTTATATACACTGCTACTTGGGAGAACGCCTACAACGATGTACCCAACACCGCTGTTGGTTTTTCAACGTACTTATCCACTCTTAACATATATATGCCTCTATGTAGTCTTCATTCCGCACGTATTTGTGAAAACATTAAACCACGGGTCTTAATATGAAGTCAAAGAAAATAGCCTCTTCATTTCGCAGCACGGCTAGACACACTTTTAAGAAGATTCATCCATAGCATTGGAATTAGCGACATAAGGGCTACAGATGCTTAATGTGTTTTGTTAGAAAAAGCAGAGTGGTCAAATCACAGGAACCTAGCGCTGCTGGGCTCACTCAGCAGCACTGGCGTAGGGGCATTGCGCTGTAGCGACTAGTGCCGGATTATTTCTACACTATTCAGGGCATCTATGCTTGGATATACAGACATGGAAGTAATATAGAACTGTTGGAATAATCCAGCACCGACTATTACAGCGCTGGACTCTTGTAGGAAATAGCTTACTGCAGTCGCCATAGCCCACCATGATATGTTTGGTATTTATAGGAGGATACGGAGTACAGATTTTCCATTCTCTTTGTAATCTATATGCCTTACTCGACTTGACTAATCTGCCCTTTCTAACAATAAGTTATGGAGAATAGATCCTTCAGCTTCTAGCAAATTTTTGCCACTGTCAAAAGAAGTAGCCTCGCTTCATGTAGACTATTGCGCGTTTCTCAATTGCTTGAAAAGTTCTAGCCGTACCTGTGGGGCATCAAGTAGAGCTCTAGAAGAGATATAAACTATCTAGTTAGCTGTTACCCGCTTAGCTAGATATTGCTCGACATTAGGTCGGACAAGAATGGCGTCCCTCAGCTTCGTCAGTGGCTCTGACAGCGCATCCTGGTCGTTGTTTGTCAGCATTAATGACTTAGCTTCAGGTATACAAACTGGGTTCTGCGGAGGACTATCATAAATGTAGGACAATTGGAAGAAAATGGGCGGGGAACGAGCGTCGAATGGGATAACTCACAGGGCCACAGCCAATGCACTGGTCATTGTCAAGAGCCTGAAAGACAGCAAAGTCGACATAGGTCGGCTTGTTTCCTAAGAGATAAGGGCCGCTGGTGTCTCGAGAATAGAAATCGGTGAAGAGGCGATGGAATTTCTCAACATGTGTGGCTTGATAGTCCGGCGCCTTGGCGGTTAGTTGGGTGACCCAGCCAGTCTAGCATTGTGGTAAGCGAAATTTGAAAGACAAGGCTCGCATCAATGTGTGTACTTACTCGCCAGTCATTGTAAATATCAGCTACTGCGTCGACAAGATACTTCTCATGGTTTGTCTCGCCATCGTATGCACCTGCACGCCGGGATAAATACCGAAGAATTGCGAGATGCTGGACATTGCTGCTTAGCACTGCTGCACAAGCTTGCGCCTTGAATATAGATTACACATACCTGATAAAGTCTCTGGTCATCAATTTCCAGCACAGGAAGTTTGCCAGTCAAGCTCACGTTCGTGGAATCGTTGACAGAGGGCCATGTGTTATCATAGACGTAAAGCTTGTCCTCATACTCGATTTTAAGCTCCCGCAAAAACAGCCTAGGCCAGCGGTCAGCGCTCAGAAACCTGCGGACAACACACTGGGCGTCGTTACCGGACGATTTCACCTCGCCCAAGACTTCCCAGGTTGAAGTAGTGAAGAATAGGAGTTGACATGATGAAGCTAGAAACTTTGCAATTCGACCAGAGCAAATGCGCAAGTTGATGATAAATGATTCAGAAGAAGGCTCGGGGAAACTGTCCACGGAGTATTCTAGATGTGCAGAGGTTACTTAAATATTTATGTGTGCAATAGGCTCAACAGTTTGTTAGTTCCCGTTTAATGATTAATAATAACGCCGTTGCGAGATTTCCGTAAGCTGATTTACAAACCGTCACGATAGCAATGACTTCATTCAGCATTCATTAATGATGTAAAAATGCTAGGGGCTATGGAGAGTAGGCGCATCTTTTTGGGGGTTTACATCTGACGGTCCTTCAGTTAGATGTCCACTCATTCTTTATGCCTTTAGCGGCCAATCTTCCCGAGGAACAAAAGTACGAGGGGCGCATCCGTGCGTTCATTCTTGAGCGGAAATTGCCGAGCCGTCTGTGCATTGCCGCTCAAGAACCGCGGCGGCAGACGGAGTGGTTCCAGCGGCGAAAGCGGCAAACGCTCAATCTATCGGAGCTGCTGACTGATTGGTACAACGACACTAACTTGCAGGTAAAATTTAAAGCAAACCCAACAAGGGTTCGCTCGAAGCTAATCCAAATCTTGAGTGTAATGGCGCATTACGAATCGGGACACATCCACAGCCGTTGTCATATCTTTCAATGTGCGAACCAAGCACCCCAGAGTATCTGCCAAGTTTAATATCTCTGGACCCATGGTAATTAATACTGTCTCATCCAACTTGTGGTCCGATCTATGCAGTGCGATACGATCTTTGGGAATACCGACTGGTACCTATTTGTCCCAAGGGACTGGAAGCTTCCACTTCCCGATGGGTCATTTCAAATTACCTTTTCCTCAGGCATCGCGTCAGTGTCTTAGTCTCAGACAATGTCCAGGTCACTGCTTTAGTCTCGAGGGTATGACCATATTGCAAGCCTCCGGGCAAAGAATTCCCAGTTTGGTCCTATTACGAGCCACTTCGTCGTGTGAGACGTTGATATACTTCATGGGATCGTTGTTATAAGTATTCTTGGTAGGGCCACGAGATTTTACTAAAGCCCTTAATACCATAAGACATATCGGCTATTATTGTTATTTTCTGCAGTCGCTACTTGACGTTCCAAATAGCGCGGCAGCTGAAATCAGCCTCAGTGGCTTGCCTAGCTCCCAATTTGGCCAGCTAGGTCGGTTGCGTGTCATATTCAGTTACTAACCAATTCAGTATGACATTACGGATTATAGAAAAAGCTCTCTATAGATAACAAGGCTTTGACAATCCGCTCCGACAATACCATTTGATTCAGGGAGAGGGAGTGCTGCCGCTTCCACTATTAATGTGCAGATCATGCGACAAACCCCCCTAGATATTAGGCCCATTAACACCGCTAGGATATACAAGTATAGAATCCAATATGCAAGCCTGACCCATCAAGCCCTTAAACCGTTCATGATTGAAGGACCTCTCGTCCCGATCAGCGCTTGAGGACAAGATTAGCTATCGCTCTTAATCGGCGATTGTGCTAGCATGTTTCTAACCTGCACATAGAGATATAGTAAGCATGAATAGTGCTGTTCCGGGTATTTCTAGATAACAGAAATAGGTATCTTCGATGCCCCACGTTAACATAACCGCGGATGATTTTAGGCAGCACCCCCTCTTCTGATATTTTTTGTCATATTCTTACAATGGTTATCTCCCCATTTCCCCCACGTCACTGAAGAAAGGACTATGCATGTATGAGACAATTTTAAGAAAACAAACGAGCTCCAGATATACATATATTACCTCTGTTATCTCTAGAGTTATTTGCATAAACAATTGCCTGCTAGCGATTAACGGATGCCATTTTGAACAGCCATTTGAAAGCCCTTAATAAATAGGCTCTAAGGATCTTGTGGTCTACATCTGGTGATGATGGCGACTTCGGACAATGTTACATCTAGCTTGGTGTATCCTGGACTGTCGTTGCCAACCCCAGATCATATCCGCCTCGTCTCTCTGCATCCCGGAAGCGACAATGCCATAACTTGTGAACTCATCACGTCAGAAATTCGTTCAACAATACCTTATGAAGCGTTATCATATACTTGGGGCGACCCTAAAGACTGCCAAATTATCCAAATAAAAAACTCTGGTTCTGAGCAGTCGCAAGGGTACTTAGTGACCTCGAATTGCGTCGCTGCTCTCCGCCGTCTACGGTACAAAGACCGACAGCGCATTTTATGGATAGACGCGTTAGGCATTAATCAATCCAATTTAGTGGAGAGAAATCATCAAGTAACTCTGATGTCCGAGATTTACTCTCGGGCTACCAATGTGGTTATCTACCTCGGAGAGGCTGCGGAGAATAGCGATGTGGCAATGGGCTTCATTGCAGAATGCGACAGCCCGACTTCGGATACGACATCACTCAGCTATCCGAAGTCTGCGCCATTAATCCAAGCTCTCAATGATTTCTTTCACCGGCCTTGGTTTACCAGGGTATGGGTTATTCAGGAAGTTGTATTATCTAGCACTGGAATTGCCTATTGTGGAGACAAAACACTACCTTGGTCTGCAATTAAGCATTTCAGTAGCTGGAATACAACTAACAAATGGTTGGCACAATTGCCATTCGTGGTCTCAGCATCGATAAATTCACTAACGGAACAAAATAAAAAAGCGTCAATGCTCAAAACTCTTGTTCGGTCACGACATTGTGGAGCAACGGATCCTCGGGACAAGATCTACAGCATGTTATCGCTGCTGGGCTCATCTGATAGGGAATTGGGACTCACGCCTAAATATGAAGATTCAGTAGCTAAAGTATATACTGATTACACTTTAGCACTGGTGACCGACAGTGGTTATGAGATATTTAGTGCAGTACAAGGGAGCTCAACTATAAATGACCTGCCAACATGGGTACCTGACTGGAGCGTTCAGCCCAAGCGGGAAGTCCTTGGGACGCTTTCACGCATCAAAATGAGCCACTTTTGGGACTACGAGAAACCAGTGGAAGCTTCAAAGATACCACAGCCTCTCGTGGATAAAGTCGTATTACTCAACACGAAAAAGGCGTGTGTGGGAATACGCCTAGCTGGTTACTTGTGTGGAAGTATCATCAAAATAGGCTCAACATTTCTTGCTGGTCAAGACATATTCCCATTGAAGGAATGGAGAGCTCTATCGAGACACAATGCCGTGGTTTCTATAGACAGAACTAGCGATGTACCACTTCACCATGGTGCTCACGGGCAAAATGACTATATATTCCACAAAGTCATAAGCGCCGCTGGCTTTGCATATCCTTCAGCTATCAACGCGTTTGTTGAAATGGAGAGAGAGTATGATGAAAGTGGAAAAGTGGAAGGCTATGAGAGCTACTTGCTCGATGATGACAAGGCCAAAGTTGGTTGGGAAGCCAGAGTCCGTCGCATGGCTCAAAAGAATCGTGGGAGACTGCCTTCAGGAGTTTCCACGTTGCCATTTGCAGATATTCCATTCCATCTGGCAGCAAAAAACCAGCCATACAGTTACGAGAAGTATGTCCAATTCGTCTTGAGACATTGTCATTCTCGTCGCTTCTTTATTACTGACACGGGTTACATGGGTATTGGCCCTGAGGAAGTTGAGGTTGATGACCAAATTTACATTTGCGCCGGCGCTACAATTCCATTCGCATTTCGAGAAGTCAAAGAAAATCACAGCAACATGGATTCAAAAATATTTCAATTAGTAGGAGAATGCTATACAGAGGAAAGAGCGTGGAAAGATCTTAAAAGCAAACCTGAATCACCTCCCTACTTCACTGTTATATGACGAAGGAACATTATTAGGTATATCAAAGATAAATGTTCTTCGATAAATATTGAAAAAATGGCGATATGCGCAGCGATAGTAATATAATTTGCAATTCTAGAGAAACGGGAAAGAGTATGGACCCAGCGTTCCACGGCAAGTGCAGTCTTCTCGCTCAAGATATTCATAGTGACATAACTTGATACTAAGGGCATAGCTCAGTTCATAAAGATTTTAATAAAGAGTATGTGCATATATACATATATATATACATATTGTAGTAAGATAAAGGCATAGCAAATGCTGAGAAGACCCAGTCAATAATTACGATGTAACCAGCCTTCAATTCTTAATAAATTATGTCCCACGGAGAAATGTACATTTATGTAACGATATTCAAGTGGTACCGATGCGTGTAGTCGTCAGTGCTTTACCTAAAGCCAGAGCAAACATCTTGGAACACGTTCTGCTGCAAAGCAGCAGCATTAGTCGGGATATAATTGAGGAAGGTGGCGTAAGAATAGGTCCATCTGGGGTCGTTCAACTCAGTTTTCCAGGTCCAGTAGATCCATCCGTCCATTCCGGGAGACTCATAAAGCTGCTGCTGAGCGGTAAAAAATTTCTTGAAGAAGGCTCCGTCGTGCCAATCCACACCGGATGTCATGCTCCACTCACCCGTAATTGCGAAGTTTTGGCCATTCACAACGCGAGAGTCGGTGCATGCACTGTGCATAAGTGAGTACTGGTCACCGTTGTTACCACCAAGGGCGAAGCCAATGTAGTTGTGGTCATCAAATCCGGTCATGGGGTCATTGGCTACGGCAGCGTTGGTGCGAGCATCGCCCGAGTCCCATTTGCTGGACATGAATTGCACATGCAGCTTCTTGTTGCTAGGAACGTTCAAAGCAGCCTCAGCATCACGGACAGCTTTGAGTGCGCCTGGGTAGTAGGTCTGCACTAGACTTGGGTCTTGACCGGGAGCAGGGTAACGACCACCCCCATCGTGCCTAGAAACAGGCTCATTGAGAACCTCAATCATACCAACAGTTGAGTATGCAGGGTTGGTGTGGATACGGTTTGTCATCCATGCGAGCCATTTCTCGGCACGGCCATAGTCATAGGAATTATAGAAGCCGGCAGGGTTAGGATTTTGGCCGGTGAAGGCATCTTGTTGCTGACCACCGGGTGCGCCGTGGAGGTCAATGATGACGTAGATTCCAAGATCAGCGGCCTTCTGAACAACTGCGTCAAGGTATGGGAGCATAAGATTGCCATCGGCAAATGGCTCGCTGGCCGTGTCGACGATGGCTGTGTAGGACCAATAGCCGATTGGGATACGGATGGTGTTCAAACCGACGTCATGAACAGATTGAACGGTGGCGGGATTGATCCAGTCTCTCCAGTGATTCTGGAATTTCTGATTACCAGCTGCGCGATTGCTTCCCTTATAATGGTCAAGCATGCAATCGAACTCGGACTTGGAGCTCCCACATCCCATTACATTGCTCCACTCATTTTGCATCATCCATGGCTCACAGATAAGCCAACCTAACTCGATATATGGGATTAATATAGTTCTTTCCGTAACAAGTGATCATCTATTAACCTACCACCGAAGTTGACACCGCGGATCTTTGTAATGCCGGAAGCCAGAGATGGCTCAAAGCGCTTGCCAAGTTTCTCAAAGCGAGCCGTCTGATTGAACGCAGCCAGATCGCGTTCCTGGGGAAGCCATGCATAAGCGGTGCCGGCAAGAAGTGCCGGGGCAACAATAGAGTATCGCATCTTGATGGTAGCTATGGAATGTATTTAAGTCTTTGTCGGCGATGACATGAACAACTCTAGCTCAGATACTAGGAAACATAGAGACTTATATACAAAGTTAAATAGAGTCTTATTGGCGGGCTTTAGCTGTTTTGTGATAAACACTTACGGTACTTGCCAAAAGAACAACTGAGGGTAGCCTGGTACCCAGTATAAGTGTACGAATTATAGTAAATTATTGTAATACTCTATCGTCGATGACCCTTGCGATATGTCGCACGGCCCGATTAGTGTAACATCCCTATTAACTCGTAACTTGTGAACAGATTACTAGCCTAATTAAGAATCTGATTAAGCTTACCGTTACATATAGCCTCAAACTAGAGTGGATCTCTCCTCCTCCCTTTCGGCACTATTTCGTACCTATACGCATTTTATGGACACTAAGGTGCTAGTGTTTTGCTAAAGGGGCGACTGGCAATCTTATTAGTCCATAGATGCATGATACTATGTAAGCCAATCTATCAATAACAGGCAGAGCGGAATATTCTGTGCCCAGGATCGGGAATTTCGAGAATTGTCGGAGAGATGTGGAGAACTACTATTGCAGCTGACCCCGACATTCCTTGGTATAATGTAGAAAGGGGCTGTGGCTTAGCCTATCTTTCCATGAAAAATATTTCACTTTTGTACAGGGAATGTGCTGTGATTGAACTATGCTACCTGGTTACCCAGTGATCTGCCAAGGTTATGATATGTATGCGATGGATTTGGTTAGGGTAATTCCTACCAGTAAGGCAAGGACGAGTGAAAGAAGTAGGTGATGAAGCTTGTTGCTGCTGCTGCCTAATATTATATGGAGAATGCTAATGTTTGGTGAGAAGGGGAAGCTGGATATTACCCCATTGAGAATTTCGTGTAAAGTGGAATACTGCTGCAGCGCAGAGACAGAGATCATCTGACGTTTTTTCTGATGAGTTTCCTGTACTATTTTATAGTTGCCCCAGATGGGTAAGTTGTTATATCCCCATCGGGTAGCTAGATTATTTAGCTAGAATATGCAAATAGCCCGGTGCTATCGAGCACTACGAATATGGAGTCTGGAATATTATGCTTCGTACGGAGTATTGGTCCTTATACCGATTGTGGCTCACAAAGCTAGTCGTACGAGGAAGTAATCCCTTGTAATGTTAGGCTTGTTCAGAAACAGTTATAGATGCTCCAACAATGCGATTGTCATAACTTTTTGGACAGAGAGGCTGCACACCATCTCAATTCTTATATTAAAAAATGACACCTAATATCCAAGGTGTGCATTCATTCTAGGCTTAATATCTGATATTTTGTGTACCTAGTTTCTTGAAGACTGTCAAATCAGCTTCATAAGGAATAGGGTTCTGCGCCGCATACTAAAAAGGGCTTGAGAAATAGTAATCGAAAGAATAAAGTAACAATTTATATATGTGCCTTTATCGATACCTTTTTTATATACTACTATATCATAGAAAATGATGCTAAATATCTGTTATACATCGTTTAATAAGTAGGTGGACTTGCATAGTTCAGCGTTATAGTAACCATATTCATTGATACTGTCACTTATCTCAAACAATTGTTGTGCTCTATATTCCATTATCAGAAAACAAAACAGGTAGCATAACCAGCCCTTTTGTGCATTATTCTTTGTCAATTTATCCATATTCTGCATATAATGATCATAGCACTTCAAGTGTAGCACTGACTATTAATGTTCCGAACTTCCAAGTTATCTTCATTTAATTATTTCCAGATGTGGCTTTAGCAAATCTCCAAATCCTCAATGGTTGTGTTTCGTACACATGTAGAGTATCGTTTGTCTGGCCTGCTCTGACAATAGCAGTAAGTGCAAAACGCCACTAATGCTTATAAGACTATTTGAGTGTAGCTAATAAGGATGTATTACAAGAATGGGTAGGCAGTATCCCTACAATTCAGGTGCCTTCAATAACACCCAGATTCGCATGTATGGCATATGCTCTGTTTGCCACCAAAAATTGAAGGATTGATATGTTCTCTTCTCTCATCTCCTGTATATATTGCCGCTCATCCGCATCCCTTACTGGGACAGTCAGCGTGATGAAAATTGCGATATATGAAATATCTAACATAGTGCCAATGCTAGTTAAGAATTAGTTCGTCGCTAAAACCTTAACGTACTGCTATCTTATCATCAGACAAAATTTATTCAATAGTAGGTATACATATGGACAAATTTTGACGCATATTCAAGGCTCTCTTATGTCATTAGGTGGCTTGCATAGTTTTAGTATTTGCTTACTATGTATTTTGATATTAAAACTTGCGGTACGGCTGTATCTTGGTGATTAATTCGTGCTTTTAGCTATTTATAGATGAATTCCAGAAATCAAGTAAATCGTTATGGTTAATTTTGACAGACAAGCAATCCATTTGAAAGCAGAAGACCCACTATTAGGCAGATCAATTAAGCCGATCCTACGCCATTATGCATTTTCAATACCAACAGAAGCGTCTGGATTTGCAATAAGAATTGATACATCAAGTTCGAACGTTAATATTTGGTATACCCAGAGTATAGTTCATGAAATTATAAGCCAGATTCAGCCTGTCACTGTGGAGTTGCTCAAGGGGGTGAGTTTTGTACCATAAGACTTCTAATTGCCTTACAACAGAGACATGGCAACCTCTATTGCCTTGCTTTGGTGAAGAAGAAGTACAGGATGAGAAAGGTATACGTATGCAAGATATCTAGGATAAGATAAAAATAACAGAAAGAAAAGAGGGCGCTTTATGACGGGTGTGCTGGTATTGTATACTTGTAATTACAGTCCATTTCTCGAAGATTCTCGGCAATCGGAGTGGGAGACTGTTGATAACTTACTTGCAAGGCCTTGGTGGTCGCGTACATGGATTGTGCAAGAGGTCTGGCAGGCCAAAGAATCTGTATTCTAATATGGTGAGTCAACACTGAAGTGCAAAACATTCAAAAAGGTCATGGAATACCAAGAAGCATGAGATGATATGGGTTGTTTAGTTAGAGGTACTAAAAGATGGAATTGTGGGCTACACTTGAGAGGCGCTACGGGCTGGAGATACATATATCCCAAAAGAGGCTGCTGGGCAGCAAATTCTCAGACCTTCTATGGAATATTGAGACAGGGATGTAACTGACCCCAGAGACAAGGCTTTGCCATCTTGGGCCTCGTTGGGAAGGAATACAGTGATACTTTGCCGGATATAGATTATTCCATATCTATGGAACAAGTATACTAGGAGGCTGTCTCCCTCATCATCGCCAAAGAGAAGTTACTGGATATTTTGCTTGCCGCATCAGGTCTGAACAATAATGGAAGCTTACCGCCATGGGTCCCTGACTGGAGTCGAGCGGCACACGGATGTCGGCCCACGCTTTTCGTTAATGCTTCTCTTATGCGGATACAATGTCATCATGTTGGCTCTGCCAAGACTCTATACTTTCATGGACATGGATTCTCTGCATCTGGGTGTTTAGAGCCTCAAATAAGGTTCTATGATAATTTTAGCATTCTACAGGCCTACGCATTAATTGTTGATACCATTACTGATATTTAGCGGATTGTGGAGGCAGCCTGAGCGCCGCAAGTATCTTTGACAGTGCTCGAGCTGTTTAAACAAATCACATGCCAGCGGTGCGCGAAATACAGGTGGAACAAGGCTGGCGACTGCAATCTTCCTCCATAGCACACCCACTTGCTTTGGACGAACACGATCCCAACGATAAAGTTTCGACGCACTATATTGTGAGAAAAATCACCGGTTTTAGATGGTTCCTTCTGTGTACAGCTATCTATGCCAGAGCACTTTTATACGGCCTCGACACTACTATTGCGGCTGATGCCCAGAGTGCAGTTATTGAGACATTTGAAGACATTACACAGCTCGCATGGCTTGGCGCTGGGTTTACTCCGGGCTCTGTCGCGGTGATCTTGCCCTATGGCGCACTTTATAGCAAGTTCTCTTTTTAGTATCTTTATATTGGAGGTATCATTCTCTTTGAGCTTGGTTCTGTGCTCTGTGGCGCTGCACCTTCCATGAGCGCTCTTATTCTCGGGCGTGTGATTGCCGGCATGGGTGGAACAGGAATGTACCTCGGTGTTCTCAATTACATTTCCGCATTTACCACTAGAGAAGAAAGAGGAACACATATCAAAGGAATTGGATTATATATGAGGTGTCGGAGCTTGCTTGGGACTGGTAATCGGCGGTGCCTTTTCTGTCTGAAAGGCAACATGGCGCTGAGGATTCCATATAAATCTCGTTGTTGGAGCGGCCGCGGCCCCATCTATATTTCCAACCTCCCCAACGTCCGCCCTGTTCGTGAAGTCTCGGTATGGGATCCAATAAAGAATTTCGACTATGTAGGCAATGTTCTGAGTGCTGGCTTGTGGGTTTCATTTTCGATTGCTTTTGTATTCGCCGGTGGTGCCTGGAGCTGGCATGACGGACGCACTATCGCCGCAATCACAGTTTTTTGTTTTCTCACTACCATGTATACGCTGCAGCAATTCTTTTCAATCTTCACAATTCCAGAGACGCGGTCATTTCCGATCCATCTGCTGGGGTCCCGAACACAAGTGCTAACTGCTGTCTGTTCGACTGCATCTTTTACAGGACTCTACATACCGACTTACTTCATTCCTATTTTTTTCCAATTCGTCCAAATCGACACAATTTTAAAGGCAGCGGTGCGCTTTCTTCCCTTTCTTCTCGTGGCCGTGGCTTTCAATCTTGCGAGCGGCTACTTACCCTCCAAGCTTAGATATTACATGCCGATTTACCTGGTATCGGGTGTACTTGTCGCACTAGGCGGATCGTTGTTATATGTGTACTTGGAGCCTGAAACATCGACAGCCAGCATATATGGTATTAGCGTTGTCCTTGCCATAGGCACAGGCATGCAGATCGGATATGCAGTGGCCACTTTGAAAGTCAAACTCGAAGATGTGGCTAAGTCGCTTAGTATGCAAAATGTGAGCCAGATTGGCGGTACGACGATCGCTCTTATTATTGCTGTTCTTGTCTTCGAGTCTGCTGCAGTTTGTAATGTCGACGAAGTGCTTGCCGGTCAAGACTTCTCAGAGGAGCAGATTCGCGGGGCCGTTGCCGGAGCCCAGAGCGTTCTTTTCGAAAAACTGAGCCCTGAAATGAAGAAGAATGTTATTTTTGCAAATCACGCGAGTTATGCAGACGCCATTCATTTTGGTTATTGTGGCTGGTGTGATGATTACGGTTTCCACAACTGCAATGAAGAGGGAGAAGCTATTCGGAGAAATAGTGGTTGTTGGTTAACGTAATGCCTATCTGATTTATACCCAAGAGGTTCCAATTCAACTTCGTACAAGAGAATATACTCCTGGAACAAAGCTAGTGTTCTTATGAAGTAGAAGAGGAAGTCAGTTCAAAGATAGAATGGAATCCATAGTTGAAGCTCTCTGATTGTTGTGGTATTTGTTGTATATGAAACCTCCGTAGCATGGCGAGTATTTGAGCGAAGCAAATTAATCCATTCATATCACGATGCGGTGCTCAATTCGGATATTTACAGACATATAGACCGAACTGTAGATCCAATCCGGTTTGCTGTGGGACATGATATTCGCAGAATTCCCCCGGCTCTCAACTACATCACTTGATGCTTATGTGCTAATTTATTGTGAACTATCGGAGGAGAAATTTATTGTCAGAAGTGCATGTTAAGTATTATTGTTTAGTAGTCGTCTGAAGCAATCCTCTTTTAGGAGAAGTCACGATAACGTGGTCAATGTATCGATATTTATTCTATTAGCTATTACGCCGTTGTAGTCTTCTCTAATTCGGCCTCTACAAGAAGATCATATGTTTTGAACTCCCGCAACGGAACTCTCCTCTGGAAGAGAATATCGAGCTCTTCAAATGTTCTTCCCTGGCTCTCAGGCAGCCTAAAATGGCACCAGATAGTGCAGAAAATGCTGATCCCTCCAAACAAAAAGCCCGCTTTGCCTCCCCAGTTTGCCTCATCACTATTCAACATGTATGGCATGGCAATTGTGCTAATGATATTGAAGAATGACTGTACGGCAGTAGAAACTGCAATGGACTTCGTTCGTAATCGTGTAGAAGATATTTCAGAAATGATGACAAAACAGATTGGTCCGACTGTCATCTGATAGATAAACGTCCACCTTCAATTACATAAAGAAGAAAAGTTAGGTATTGGGAAAATGTATAGAAGAAAAAAGGTATCAAAGATTTCCAACTTACACATCCATACAGCTGGCCATCGCCCAAATTGCACCATTATTGTGAGTGGGGATGCTGAGGAAGCCGATTATAAAGAGAAGTAGTGTCATCACCCACATACCGCAGTTGTAAATTGTCCGGCGCCCGAGTTTGAACTGTGACATGTCAGCTTCCTTTTTGCCATCATGTATTCAAAACCCTCACATAGTTAAGTAAAAACCATGATGTAATGGTGCCAACGAAACCCAGTGCAGTGTTTCCAACGCCCACTATTACTCATCAGTCGCTATTCAGAAGTTGTCTAAGCACGCTACTTACTGTCAAACGCCTCGGCGGGATTAAGACCAGCTTGTTCGAAAAAGTAGTTTGCATAGCCAATAAGCGGATTTCCAGCAATGACCTGGATTAAATATACCATGATCGTAATCTCTGTTCGTACTCGGTTGGCGCCCTTGAATAGATCCCAGTAATTCGTTGTCGCTTCAAACTCTTGTTCTAGGAGATCTGTCTGCTCAACGCCGAGCAACACTTGATCAATGTCTGGCGCATTCTTTGAGGATGATAGTTTCACTAGGGCACTCCGCGCATCCTCCTTGCGTCCCTGGCGAACGAGCCAATATGGACTTTCAGGCGCAAATGGTAGGCCCACGAGGATGACTAGCGGCCAGAGCCATTGTAATGCCTGATCAGGTTAATACTACCCAGGAGCTGAATTACCCACATTTGAGAGACTTAATACATACAAAAGGCGCTTTATATGCCCATTCGTCCTCTCGGCCTTCCAGGCCGGCAGCAACTCCCTGTGCAATGAACTGTCCAATAACAAAGGCCAAATTAATGAATGCTGTCAGCAGGCCTCGAAGTGCTAGTGGGCAAATTTCTGATGCATATGTGGGAGCAATAACCACGTAGAAGCCATATGCCAGTCCTCCCAGAATCTCACCAGCGCAGAGCATCGGGAGAGATGTAGCGAAAAACTGCACAAATACAAAGCCAATCGACCATACACAACATACAGCCAACGTCCATCGTCGCCCGAAGCGTTCCATGGGATACCCACTAGCAAGTGCACCCAAGACCTGTCCAATCGGGTTACCCATTCCAAGAGCCGTTTGCCATGGCGCAGGGATTTCGTAGGAACCTCCAACAAGTTCCCCATATCTCTTCTGAAACGCTGGAAGAGCATAAAATGAGAAAATTATTTGACCATCATAGCCCGACATGATAACCGCGATGCTGAAAAACATGGCCCAGAATGTAGCCGTGGGGTATTGTCGCATAGCTTGCCAGAAACCCAGCTCGTGTTCAGCGCGGGTAATGTCGCGAGTTACGTTAATATGCACGAGATCCCCCTTTTCTCCCATACTTACTCCATGTCCGACTTCTGCTGCCTCTTCGTGCTTCTCCATATTGATATCAACTTACCAACAGCCAATGTTTTGAGTAGCAGTAATCTGCTGGGTGTTGAACCACTTGTCTGCCGTGTCAAGGGAGGAAAACAAACTGCAATTTGTGGTTGTTTTGACTATATATGCGAGCTTGAAGAAGTACCATACAGCGATAGAGTAAAGTGTGGCTATTGGTTGAATCGGCTAGTTGGGTGGGGGACAGAATTGGCAATCTGCTCAATTAACTCCAACTCAAACACGTCGATCTACTCCTGGTCGCAGTGCTGTTACGCAAAGACATTCCTATCAGGGAATAAC
Source organism: Trichoderma arundinaceum (assembly GCA_025919625.1). Taxonomy (NCBI): domain Eukaryota; kingdom Fungi; phylum Ascomycota; class Sordariomycetes; order Hypocreales; family Hypocreaceae; genus Trichoderma; species Trichoderma arundinaceum. Next base: position 4,835 of record JAMQTF010000007.1, on the reverse strand, counting down.
CTGCGTCAAGGTCGAGAATGTAACGTCACCTGAGGCTCATGGAAGTATGTACGGAGTACTCGTATTAGAATTTCTGTCACCAGGCCACACCCGACCGATTGTACGCGGGGTAGATAGCGTCATCAACATACTTGCACCACCTTGATAAAAGAAATGAGGCGGCTGCTTTACCTAGGGCACTAGTATGGGGAAAGGCTTCATTCTAAAACCCCTGTTAGCGTTGATAAGCTATGACCCAACGTGCCGATTTACCGAGAGATGGAAGAATATTGTAGTAACAACGGAGCACAAGACAGGGGATAATGCGGAGTAATTGGACCAAGATTCTCAGTTAAAATTATGTGTTGGGCTACACCACAGCACGAGGTCACCAGATTTAGGAGCTCACTAGTGTGGATACTACAACTCAAAGCCTGGCGTTCGTAACAATGTACAGGGTCCGCGTAGTTATGGAGAAATTGGCTACCCAGCTAAGCTTAACTGTATCAATAATTAGCTTTGTGCCTAGTCGGCAATCATAGCCCGCTGGACTGAAAAAACATGTTTAATCCAATACCTGGTAGTTCACTATGCTAGTCAGGATTCTGGTGTCTGTATATACAAGTAGTGAAACGGCTATCGCCAGGAATATGCTAGAGTATCTAGATCAAAACAAATCACTCATTTTCAATGATTAGTATCGTCTTTAGATCAAGATACCGGCCCTCGACAGTAGCCATTTCAAGCGTTTCATTTTAGCCCTTATTATTACAAGCAGGGTATCCTTGACCGATCTATCTCTATAGATCTTATAGATTATATATATATAAGAGGTCCTGCCCCTGACTTTATAATAAATAACTAAGACCTTTATTTTAATATAATAACTTACTTACTTTATATATTATGATACTTATTATAGAAGTTGCTAAACCCCTGAAGATTCTTCAAGTCTATGCTGATATTTGTAAATATTGTGAATTATACAAATATTTTATTCTGCATAGTTATGGCCAAACGTACCCATCTTTCAGCATTATTGGCTGAAATAGCGTAATATTACCAAATATCAGTGAGGAGAGGTTATAAGTTAGAAAATGAAGTGCAAATCACGGGTTGATATCGCAGAATATCCCGTTAAAGTCCTCATGATAAATAACATTACCATTGTAGTTTCTCCAAGTCATTTCACTCACACAAGCATTACAAGAATATTACATTTGCGTTGCTTTCATTTTCCATGTTGATGCATTAAGCAGGCTCGACTCCTACCAGTCATTGATATAATTCATTGTTGGCTCACTGACCGCGTGTTGGTAATGTTGGTAAGGCTAGTATAAAACATTGGTCGCTACAAGGATACGAAGCATCTTGTAAACGGCGTTTACAATAATCTATCAAGCAATCGTTCACAAGCGAAGTACTGAAGATCGAGTTGAGCATGTGAGAGTGAAGGGCAGTAAATAAAACTCAGATTCCTACCTTTGAATAAAAAGAGAGAAAGCTCATCTAGATTCCATTGGAAGTCAGAAATAATTCAACTTACTTTAGCAATACGCTTTCGCTTCGGTGACTTGGCCTCCATGACAGATGAAGGTTATTTATACACACATGTGCCGTGGAACTAGCTCTGTTACGTAGCGATAAGTATCACGCTATCAATGTGATATTGCATAGCCGAGCCAAGGCATGCAACCCTCATTCAGCACTTCTCGAAACGATACAGAATGAGTAGGACATAAAAAAGGAATATGGTTCCCCATCAAATATCGCTTAAAGTAACTGACTATCAAAAATACCCTGCTTCTTATTTCACAGCGCTACTTGCTAGAGGGCATATACATAGAAATAGCGAACACAACGCTCAAACTATTCGATGAGGTGCGAAATTAATAGTCCTATTCGGGACTCCGTACAGAGCACCTTGTAGTCAATTTATTCATTCTGAATGGAGAAGCTAAAAGTATCCGGGCGCTTACCTTAACCAGTATAACCCAACAAGCTTGAAGCAGCTGAGGTGAGTTGGTGTGGGGGTATGTAGAGTATCTGAAAAGGAAATGCATTGAGTCCCATAACTTCAAGAGTTGTATATTGAGAAATAAATACCCAATCTTTCAAACTACCTATTTAGGTAATTTGAAACTTGGAATTGGAGTGTTTTACTAACGCAGAAGGTTTGGTGATAATGTAACTATACCGCTGTTGACTCTATCAGACTATCTCTCTCTCAGAGGAAAACAGAAGAAGAAGAAGGGAAGAGCGCCGTGGTGGGTTTAAAAGAACAAAACTATAATAGTGAATCGTAAGAGGTAATAGTGAATTACGCCTTACAAACATCTAAAAGTTGTGAACGTTTGACGCATATAAAAGCTGACACCGTTTCCTCATTTCGATATCTGTACCTCATTCCCCCATCCAAAGTCGTCCAAACCAATTACCGGGGCACCTCCATTAGCCTCCATCACCATCCTTAAATTGGCTTGGATTTTGTCTACAGCCACTAATAGTATCGTTAAAATGGGTTCTCTTCTCACTACCAAGCTCGCTAGCGCTCAGTGTATTGACTCTAATTACGTCCATATCTACCTATATCAGGCTTACCACATACGCCGACGGTGGCTGTGCTAATTATGCTGGCAATTCAACTCGTCTACAGAAATCGTCCAAGTGAACAGACTGTTGGAGGCTCTAACAGTGAGAACATCGTCATCGGTGGGCCGTTTCAAACTCCAACGGAAACATGGTACAACCATCTATGGATGTAATAACTACACTTCTCAGTGGAGCTCTGCCTGGCAGTCTTCCAGCTACAGCTACGGCATTTACTCTCGGTGCCGGCTGGAGATGTCGAGGGCAACCTGTAAACATGAAAACCCACACATTCCTACGACAAACAAAAGAGCTAGAAGAGCATGATAGTGTATGAATAAGTGAAAACAGGGTCCTCGCCTTATTTGGAATCTTGGTGGTTTTTAAAGGGCAACAGGGACCAACCTTCCTTTGTTTGGTTTGATGCTATATATAATGGAATGTTGTTTTCCTTGCTTTATCTCCGCTACGTCCCGTTTTTATTTTCATCATGTTTGAAAGAACTCACATGAAATTTAATCCTCTGTAAATTAAAAACATACAATCATCTAGAGAAGTAGGTTCTGGATATTTAAACCATACTTCTCTGTCTTGTCTCAAAAGGCTGCAAAAAGAGCCGCCTCTGCCAACTCAATTCAGTAAATTTCAAGATAGCCCCTATGGCAGCCTAAACCCGTATGACACTTAGATCTCTCGCATCTATTTAATAAACCTCTTGACTCTTGTCATGAAATAACATTACCTCCATGGGCTAACACTTGTGTGTGAAGTTTATATTTATTGGCATCTCGTCAACAACATTGGCACACTCTAGATATGCAATGGGAAATAGTGGTTCCTATCTTGCCTGGACTTTTTGGAATAACAAGAGGAGAAGCAAAGGTCTCTCTTACAGATCTTTCTTCTAATCACTCGCTAGAGTGGTCGAAATGCTGGGGTATCTGGGTGATATGCTCGCAATTTATATATATGAGTTGGATGAAGCACCTATTTCTTTGTTTCCGACAACTGGTCAAGCGGGCTACATAGCAACTGATATCTTGTTTTCACTCTTCACAGCGACGGTGGCTGAGTCTTCTCTAACTTTGTAAAATACACGCATCGGGCTCAGCTATGCTGCCAAGGGAAAATAGCCACTGTATGGGACCGTCTCTACACTGCAATGATCTCAGACAGGGACTAAAGGTGATATAAAGAAAGGCTTAATAACTACTGCTATAGTCTAGGAGCTAATGCTATCTTATATACTATAAAATAAAGTTTAGGGTTACCTAACCCCTTACATCCCCCTAATAAAATAAGCATAGGTCCTTTTATATAATATCTACAATAATTAAAATATATAAAATAAGTAAATAAAATAAATAAAAGTTAAAAGCAAATATAAGATATTATTAAATGCCCAAGTATATATTTATCTTCTTATATAATTCTGCAATAGTTATTATAAACTCCTATATATCTTAAAATACTTATGCTTATTTTTTATAATCTTTAGTAGCTTTCTATTAATCCTCTATTGCCTTCTAGTAATCTTTAGCAGCCTTTTAATAATCTTTAGCAGCCTTTTAATAATCTTTTACTATTATTAACTAATTATATTATACCTCCTTATACTCTATATTAACCTTTTCTATTATAGTTTTAAATGCCTTTATTAATCTATTCTTAAAGTTTTTATAATATTCTCTAATCTCTTTATAAGTCTTATAGCCTTAGCATAGGTTAAATAAAGATACTATATACTTTAATAATATACTTAAATTTATTAATCTTATAATCTCCTTTATATTTTAAAAAGATATTAATTTTTATTATATAATCTGCATTATGCCTAAGGTTAATATACTTGCAAAGGCAGTTTATTATTATTTAAAGCTAGTAGGTGCTAAGAATATCTTAGCTATTATCTTAAGCATAGTCTATCTTATAGCCTAAATAGGGATATTATAAAACTCTAGATATTTTATAAATAAGCTTTATTAAGAAAGGTATAATAGTATTAATTTTAGTAAGAAGATTATTTATGCAGTTTCTATTACTAAGGCTTAAGCAAAGATATTATTAAATAATAAATAGTTTGCAAATATATCTTATTGCAAAAGGCATAAAAATATTAGTTTTAAAAAGTAACTTATTAAGATAGTGTCACGACCCAGCTCTTATGGCCGGGACAATGGGCCTCCCGGGTAGGCGAACCCGGATAAATGACGGGCCGACCAACCAATCAGGCATGGATCATTCAATCGTTCAGATGATCCAATGAT